>JAWWEW010000078.1:116797082-116831812 GCA_035583185.1 Anabacerthia variegaticeps
CGGACGGACGGACTGACAGCCGCACGCAGCGCGGAGCGGCGCGGGCTCGGGGGCCGCCTTTGCAGCGCCTCTCTTCCCTGCACCATGCTCCGCTCCCGGCAGCGCCCGCCCGCTGCTCCCTGAGCGCGGCCAGCCCGGCTGGCTGGCACCCGGCTGCCCGCGGCTCCCGAGTTAGCTCCGTCCCGGGCACTTCGGCGGCGCCTCCGCCCGCTCCGCCGCGGCAGCCCTTGGGCGGCGGGGCAGCGAGCCGCCGGCTCCGGAGGGACTGCAGCCAGCGCCGGGGGAGAGCGGATCAGACCCCCGCCCCCGGAGCTCTTCATGGCGTCTCACCAGCAGACCAGGATCCAAGCCTACCTGGAGAAGAATAAGATCGGGCCCCTCTTCGAGGTAAGGTGCGCTCCTGCCGGCCGGCTCCTCCGCGGCGGGGAGGGCGGGGGTGTCCCCGCGATGGCCGCGGCTCCCCGCGCAGGCCGGGGGGACGCGGGGGCGAGGGTGAGTTGGAGGCGCTGCTTGGCCAGTGCCGGCACCGCCTGCCCTGCCCTGCCCTGCCCTGCCCTGCCGCCCCGCACCACGCGTGTGCCTCGTGTCCCTCCTCCACGCCCCTCCGAGCGCCGGAGCATCGCCAGCCCTCCCTTCCCGACTATCCCACGGTCGCGTCCCGCTTCTGCTCCCCTCCGCGGGCGCGCCGTCCTCTGCCTGACGCGGTCCCGCGCGGGTCCTGAAACAGGTGCCCCTCCGCCCTCCCCCCCGCGGCCCCGGACCCGCTTTGGCTCGGCTCGGCTGGCCCCTCCTCGGCGGCCGGCGGTGCGGGACGGCGGTGCGGGACGGCGGTGCGGGACGGGGAGCCCCGCGCTGCCGAGGGAGGCGGTGCTGCCGAGCAGCGAGCCCCGGGGCGCTGCCCCTCCGTGACCGGCTGGCGCTGAGGGAGAGGGGGCGATGCCTCCCCGCCGGGAAACCCACCCTCGAGACTGGGCACTCGGGGAAAGTCTGCCCTGCGAAAAGTCCGTGTCGACGGTGTTTTCTGAAATGTTTGTCTGCAGTCATACACTTGGGAACCGTATTTTTGCTATAGATTTTCTGTTTTCTTACAACGATACGCTTGCTTGGATTTGTAAATGCACAGATGTGCATATTTTACTATTTCAGTGCATAAGCTGTGAATACTTAGGATTTGAAAGGGTACTAGAGAAATCCCGACTATTACCATTTTATCATCCTGTTTCTCATGCAGTTTTCACATCTAAATGCACATATATTATGCTCTGGCAGTATTATCCCAAGGCACAAGTCTCCCTTTTTCGGTATTTAACTTGTTCTCAATCAAGATTACTGTATGTGAAACCTCTTTTATTCTGGTGTGGTGGATGCCTCATCTCCAGTGTATATTTTGGGTAGATTTGCTAACCCGCATAAGAAAGGTTCAAATTTTGTTGGAAAACTGCTCACTAGTGTTTTATATTTTCTGTGTGCTGAAGCTGTTCAAACAGACTACGTTGGCTCACTGTCAGAGGTGTTAGGTATTTTTATTTTGCAATAAATAAAGCCCCATTTGATGAAACAGTAACTGGATACTAAGGAACAGCAGGTGATTTTTCTAGTTAAGGAATTCATAAAAATGGAAACATTTGTGTCGTTCAGTTTCTGAATAAAAGACTGTTCAATCAGCAGAGTTGCTAGGTGCTTGGTTGCCAGCTGAGGTGAAACCACGACAATAGGTAACTGACTCTTGTATATCTCAATGGGAAGTAAGTGCTTTGGGGTTGTTGAGGAGTTAGGCCCTTGACAGCTGTTATTTTCTTCAAAATTTCCTTAACCCATTGGTTTACACATTAAAATTCAAACGAACTACTTGACATCAGTGTTCTGACTCCCTGTGTTTTAACCTAGTTTGTCAGTAGTGTATAATGCTCATATCTGTTGTTTAGATTCTTGTAGGATGCTTTAGTTATCAATAGTGAAGGGAAAGATGAATTTGTATTTGTTACAGCATTTTATATATCGCTACATATTTCACTAATCACTGTAGTGTAGGAATTTCATTGTGATAGAAAGAATCTGTGAAAGGCTTTTTGCATAACCTTGCAGGCTGTCTACAGCTTGTTAGTGCATTCCTGTATACTAGGAAAATTTTTTTTTTTGGTGTGAAATCCACTTACACCTGAATAGTAGTGAGTGTTTTTTAAGATCTAGGCATGTAGCATTCCGTAGCTGTTTACAGTTATTTTAATCTATAACACTGGAAGTAAGAAGATCATAATTCTTATCTCCTCCACTTCCTGATTAGCCATTTAAAATCTACTTACATATTTCAATTTGGTGATGTACTTTTTCTTCTAAAAGTTTATTGAAGATCCACAACCTGTGCTTGATCTTGTAGCCCTTTGCAGTTGATGGGAATTGATCAAAGACTATGTATAGGATGAAGCTTGTACTCTGTATTCGTATTCCTATTATATATACATTGTGGTGTTTCAAGAATACCATGTGTTTGCAGTCAGATATAACACATCAGTTTTTCATGTGTCTAAAAGTTCTGACACAGTGAGAAGAGACCTGTGCTTCGTCTTTCATTCAGGAACAGCTAGCATTTTCTCACACCACTTCTAGTTTTGATGCTAATTAATCATCACTTGTCATGGATGACTGCCATCTTTTCTTTCAGTGAGTACTAATTTTCTAATACAAAGTCAGAACAGGATGGACTTGGATTCAATTTCCAGCAGTGTTATTTCCTGAGCAAGCTGGGACTGTAATTGCTCAATATATGCTTCTAGTCAACATTTAGGGAGTGTGAAAAATAATGCTGGATAATTGGGGGCAGTCACAGGAAAGGAGGATGTGGAGAGAGGACCTGCAAGCTTTCTGATATGAAGGCAGGGATGGTGGTTCATAAACAGATTGTATTTCATACTTGCATAATGAATGATCAGTGATCAGGAGGAGTTTACAGCATGGATTTTAGACAATTGCACAGACACAGTTAGGTGATGGATGGAACAATTGGTGGTTTATTGAAGATAAAGTACAATTCCCCTTCATTACAGTCAAGAACAGTAGTTGCTGCTAGTTGCTGGTTGGTCATTCTGTTCCAGTTGCTTGCGGTTTTCCTGGTAGTGTCTCTTTGCTCCATTCTGTGCTGTATTTGTGGCCCTCTGTTACCACGGTTAGGGCTTTTTGAACTGCATTAACCAGCAGCATCTACTTTAGAACATCCTTACTGAAGTTTTGTATGGTCTGACACTTGAATTATCTTTCTAATTTGTGTAAAAGGGAAGCGTTCAAGAGAAGTGCTGACACATGAGATGCAGGAAGACCTTAGGCCCTCCCTTGCTTCAAAAGTTGTTTCCATCTCTATAAAGAAAAGTGAGGAGAAGCTTCTTGGAGAATAAATGAGCTAGGCTGACTCAGGAGGCACTGGTCTTCCACTGACTACCAGTACCTATTAAGTACCTGTTAGTAAGAAGTCCTATCCTCTTAGCTATGTATGGTAACACACAGATTCACTTGATTCCAGACGTTTTTACTAGTTAAATTCTCATTTATGGGTTAGAGGTGGGAAGGAAGGTGGATGGGAATTAGTGTATACATCTGAGACTGTGTCAGTTTTGAGATTTAAGACAGATTGCAAAACAGCTTTGAAACTTCAGCCTCATTTCCCCCTGTTGACCCTTAGATTAGCTCAGTTGGTTAGAGCATAGTGCTAATGACACCAAGGTTGTGGGTTCAATCACTATATAGGCCATTCTCTTAAGAGTTGGACTCAATGATCTATGTGGATCTCTTCCACCTCAAAATATTCTGTGATTCTGTGAATGTAGGTCCCCAGGTCATGACTTTTCAAAACTGTTACTTCTCTCCCATTTCATCTTTCAGGTGTCTAAGGTTTTTGCAGATAGAATTCCTGTCAGAATTTCTATAAGTCAACTTCTAAATACCCCAGGGCATGCAGAGGTTGTTAGTGCTGACAGTAAGGTCTGAAGTTAACCCCTTAAATTTTGTCAGGTTTCATGAGCTGTCTTATCCTGTTCTGTGTAGGTTTTGTGTGTTGTAGGGTGGATTTTTTTTTTTTCATTTGCTTTCAAAATCTTAGGCATCTTTCTGTAAGACATTATTGGCATCTGAGAATCCTGTGGTTAGACAACAAGTTTAGATTTGAGGAATGCCCTTTAGAAACGCCTCTTTTCTGGGATTTTTGTGGTAACACATAGCATAGCACTACCTGATTTTTTTTTAGATCCTTTTTTTTTTTTCACATTAACTTGGAATGTAGCATGAATTCTAAATATGAATTATTTCTGTGATGAAGCTTCACTGTTGTTTTTATTCCATCTTTCTAAAATGTGAACAGGAGGTGTGTGCCTAAAATTGGCTGGGACAGAATATTCAGAATCAGCACCCACTCATTTCTGTCTGAGTGAAGTATTGACCCACTTTGTGTTTCAAGCATCCAATCCAACAAATTCTTTTTGTGTGCTAATAATCTCAATGAATAATCCTGCTGCCTGTATCCATACATCTAGTCTTCTGTATGACTGCATCTCTTTAGCATCCAGTTGTGTTCTCATTTGGGCAACCTGACAGTTAGTTTCTGTGAATCTGAAAGCTGGATCAGCACTCTTAAGAACAGATTGCAATAAATCTTCAAGAGCTCTGAGATAAAATTAGTGGTTTGGAATTTTCTTATTTCTAGAACTGCAGCTAAAAAGCATCCAGCAGGTACACTGTTGTTATGCAAACCAGAGAACTGTGATTTCTTTGAGTTATAAAAAGCCAAAATAACTCTTCTCAAAATAAATATGCCAAACCCCTGGTTGCCCAAGGTTTTTTTTTTGTCCAAGTAATGTGGGGTTAGAACAGTAATTTATATTTCAAACAATATAAAGGCTATGTTCATAATACTACCCTTAGCTTTTTTGTTTAGCAGAAAAGATTACTGAAGCAAATATAATAAACTTTTTTTTAACTTATGGTGGGTTTTTTTCCTAAATGAGATAGCATTATTGGTGTATATTATGCAGTGGGTTCCATTATTTAAATAAAATAATTACTCTTCTGACTTAAATCTTAACTTATTTGGTGATGAACAGTATAGTTCATCTTGTGACTGACTTAGTCAAAATTCGGGAATGAACTTTGGAGTATGGAATGTCTTCTGAAGCAATGTTTATCCTCAGTTCCTAAATACACAAATGTAGACTCAATCAACTTGAATGTCTTACTTACCAGTTTAAGATTTCTCACCATATCAAATCAAGTTTTAAGCTGCAATATCTGCAATATGAATTATAGAGATGCCCTCAAAGAATTTTCTGTTGATCTTACTCAGATAATATTTTATTTTATTTTGGTTTTGTACTTAATTGGTTAGATTCTGTTCCTGGCATGAAAGGGTCTGTATCCTGGATTATACAGATTTACTTACAGAAGCGTTCAATTTCAAGCAGCTAGATGGAGCCTTTAGAAGGCTGAGTTTTTCAGTACTTGGGAATCACAAGCATCATTTTAGGTGCTAATTGATTACCCAGTGACATTGTTTCAGCCTGGAAGTCCATGTTTCAGGGAAGCCAGTATTAGCTTTCTTTCAAAGGATGTGTGGAAACCAGCAGTGAACTAGACATGCTGCAGTGTTACATAGTGTGGGCTAGGGAATCATATTTAAGTTCCAATTTTTCTTTTTGTTGTTGCCTGCTACAGTAGGGCATTGTAATAGTCTTGATGTGAAGTAAAAGACCTACTTAAGGTGAATGAAAGTCAAATGGAAAAATTGGTGTAGAGATATCCTTCACTTTTTGGAGAATTCACTGTACCTTCTAATAGTTGTCTAGGACACACTATGAACACACCCTTTTCCATTAGCAAACAATTTAATGAGCAATGGCTTTATGCTTTTTACTTCACTTTTATGGTGACCAACAAGATGCAAAAGTTACCAGAAATTTCCTTGTATTTGAGGCACATTCTATTCTCCTCTGGAATGTGGGATTAAGAAAAAAATGTTGTTCCTGAGTGAGGATAATCACATTTTGGTCTTGCTACCTGACTTGTAATCTCTCAACATTTAGAACAACTTGCGTTTTTCTGATGTCTACTCCTTTGGGAATTTGTTTGAAGTTAGTCTAAGACTATTGGAAAAAGACAGTAAAGGAAATCATAGATACAGGTATGCACTTGTGTTGTCACAAATATAGATGATAATCATATAAACCTTGTTTCCACAATGGCAAAACCATTACTTTCTTGAAAGGGAAATGTGGGCTCTCTTAATTGCTTTCTTAAATACTTTTTAAAAAAACTTCTTTGGCAAGAGACACAGAAATAAACAAAAATCCAAGTAATAGTTAAATTGAAAGAATGTTATCTAAAATATGGAATGATAAAATGAGTCATAATAACATTTGGTTACATTAACTTTTAATGGTTTTATATTCTCCAAGTGACAATTACTTTCTTTCTTGAGAGGGAGAGCAGAAGGCATAACTAGTGTCCATTAAAAAATAGCAGGGAAAATGAGAAGTATTTCTCAATTGAGTTGCTCTCACCATCATGTACCAAGTCTGGCTGCTCAATGGTAAGACATAAAGCTAGAAGATGATGATTTTGAACATTTGTCTGGCAACCTCTGTAGTAATCAATCAGTCTAGATCAAAGTAAATGCATTACTATTGCTCTTTTTTCTTTGTGTTTTATTACATTATGAAGTATCTTCCAAATTCTGGATGATATTTAATGCACAATGTTAGTTGTACCAGAAGTAGGTTCTTCCACTGTTTTGTTTCTTTTGATTAATTTAGGTTTTTGGTACAAAAGATCAACGTTAAGTGGCAAATATTAAGTAAAAAAACAACCCTGAAATTACTTTAACTCAGCCTCTATTTTTTTTCTGGTAGGTTCTTTGCAGTTACTGATCTATGCTTTTCCAAGTGGGGTAGATAGTATTCATACTCCAGAACTAGTGCAGTCTTGGCCTTCTGGTTGTTGCGGAGCTTCTGAGAGAGAAGGGGGCAGTTAATACCTTACCTGGCATTTCTGCCACATGTGATGTGCTGTTTTACTGTTCTGCAGCAAGGGGGTTTCGTAGTTAGTTTCTTTATTTTGACATTGACTGTAAAAAGCACCTAAAAAGACAACTGTTATTAATGTTAGCTTCTTTTTCAAAGTGTTACTTTTTAAATGGAATTGTTAGAAAATTGACAAACATAATGTTTAAGAGCATATTAACATCATGTTCTTTTATAGTTTGCTTCAAATTTTGAAGGTCTAACCAGTACTCTTTTTTTTTTTTCCCAGTGTCTTTTCTTCCTATTTGGTATTTTTCACTTTCTCTGTTGTTCATGAAAATGAATGTGTGGAACAATAATTTTTCATTTCCAGTTTTCTAGGGATTGTTTTTTGTGTTTGTTTTTTTTGTTTGTTTGTTTGTTTGTGGTTTTTTTTTGGGGGGGAGTGATTTCTTCTTCTTCTTTAGTCTTGTAATGTTTTATTTTTCTGGGAAAGCCTATGTGCTTTTGTATGAGTGAGGGATGATGGAGATAACATTGTTATCTCTGGGCTAGAGGTGGCTTTCAGGCATTTTTATGTTCACCAACTTTTGGAACAAAGACTACCCAAATGCTTTAATGTCTGTAATAATTCAGAGAGAAATGAGGTGTTATTGTCTGTATTCTGTATTATCTCCTTTGCATGGATGCACACTTCTTATTCTCCTCAGAAATGTCATACTAGCTGTGAAAGATGACAGAACGATATTGCCTGTGTTAAGATGCTTCTCTGCCTGAAACCATGAGAAAGGGTTAAAAACCAGCTAAAAGTAACATCATTTTCAAATAGAATTGTTGGGAAGCAATTGTTGGCCTCCTGACTAAGGCAGTGTGCTGTTTCAAACTTTACTGGAGGTGATGAAAAGCAGTACTCATTTGACAGGAGAAACAAGGATTCATGACTTTAATCCTAGGACACAAGTAAAGAGCATGATCACTTGAAATGCACACCTGTGCCTTTGCCAAGACAACCCAACATCCATATCTGCTCTCAATATAGAGGGTAATATTCTCTTGACAAGGTTTTGAAAGACACATTTTTGACAGCCTTAACTTTTGTGTCAGATACCATATGCTGTGCTGCATTAATTTCTCCTTTGGCTACTTCATTTCAGTGAATACCTATTTTTAGTTCCGTCTCAAAGTGTTCAGGCAGAGTCATTTGGTTGTAGTTATGATGCTCCTCTGGTTACAATTGTGAGAAATGCCCTTACAAAATGAAGAATACATGTGAACTTGCTTACCCTTGATAAGTAGAAGGCTATTTTACATTAGACACCTCTTATAAAATTTCTGTCCATACAGAGAGTGGAAACTATGACCTTATTGTTTATTTACATGAAACACCCTTTCTTTTTCCTCATGTCCCAGCTCCCCACAGCTATTCAGTATTCAGTGAATGAAATCACTGTATTCATGCACCAGATTTGGGGCTATATAGTGAGTGGTGCAATATACTTATCAAGTTCTTGTTGACTTCTGGAAGAGCTGTTTTATGAGACAGGAGTGATGAGAGTTTAGGTCTTTCAGCTGTGTTGGAGCCTTTTAAAATGAACCTTTCCGTCTTTCCTAGTCTGTTTTACTCCAGACACTCTGATAGCTTACTACTCAGAACTGCAGGCTGTGAGGCTGATTTAATAGCCAGTTGCTGCAGCTCCTGTTCATCTTCATTGCAGCCTGCCCATTCCTACTGTCTGTGTTCCAGAACTGGTAGTTGTGTCATACAACAGTTACGTGGTTTGGGAGCATGAAATAGAAGAAAATGAAGACTGCAAAGAAGTGAAAAGTGTTCAGTTGGCTGAGCTCAGTGGGTCACCATGTGGTCTGATGAGGAGTGTAGCATTGACTTGGGAGAGAAAATGTAGGTAGGCAGAAGGTGAGGGGAGCACAACATTGTTTTTCTCCAATAGCAAGCTACTAAATGGGCCTAAGTGATCTGTAAAGCTTGTGGACTTAAGTTAGCTTCATATGGATCTTGCCTTTTAAAGGTGCAGTTCTCCATAGGTTGGGAGAATGTCATGGAGCCCAGCCGAGTCAATTCTGTGAAGGAGCACAAGAGGGAACTGAATAATTAGGGAGGATGGCTGAACAAATTAGGAAGAAACAGACCATATGAATACACCAAGTGTGAAAGAGAGAAAGGATAGGGAAGGAAAGGGAGTGGGATGACAAAGATTAATGCTACATTGCCAACACGATCTTTTTATTTCCTTCCCCCTCCCCCCCCCATAATCTCAGTCCCTACAGTCAAGTGGTTACCTGGGATCTGTACTTTCTTTTTCTAAAGAATGGTTCTAGTGCTTCTGTTTGCTAAGAGTGTAACTGAAGAGTGAGAAACACAGCACAAATACAAGAAAATATAACTTTTTATAATCTAAAGAATATGCATGTTTTGCAGTGTCTGACTCATACTATTAGCACTTGTTCCTGGCTCTAGTGCTTGGGCATAGATTTGCCAGGGAGTTAAAGGTGTACTTATTACTATTAACACTGGCTGCTGTGCCATGAACTCCTTCATCAAGGAGTTACACTCCAGTTTAACAGGCATCATGCCTCTCTGGTGACATTCATACCAGTGGAGAGGTAAACCAATGATTGTGAAATATTTCTCTGGTCAGGTATCTATCTCAAAAAAAGGATTTCTGAATTTTAAGTTGTGGTGCATTAGTGCAGAAAAGCTATTCTGTATTGTTGGTAACAGAATTTGCCCTAGAAGCCTAAATAAGTGGAAGCAATCTTCTGGAGACATTGGAGATGGTTCATAGAGCTGAAAAAGAAGGGTAGTTTCAGTTATAGGTGACCTTTGAAGAGAACCTGTGGAAACAATTATGTGTAGGGCAGTTTGAAGAAAAAAGTTTATGAAGAAGATTCTGTAAGGGTTTTGTAGAAATAGAATTGGGCACTTGTGTGAATAAGGATACAGTTTAATTTGAAGGAGATGACACGAGAGAGATGGAATAAGATGACTGTGTATGTGTTCATGTGCTATGCATTGCATACAGATGCTCTGAAAGATTGGGACATACCCGAGAATCCCACCTGTGCTGGACAGAGATCCTGTATAAATGTGGCAAGTGTTGTGTGTTCCTGTTCAGACACATTGTATTAGCTGCACATGTCCACTTCAGTTGGGTATGACACGCTCATTACACCCACCGTGACCTGGGAATTCAGCTTCCTAAGCATTCTGGAGAATCTTGTCCTTCTTACTTAATGAGGACAAAGCAGAAACGCAAGCTGGGGAGAAAACCAAGGTTTGCAGATGCGGAAATTCCTCTGGGTTATGAACCACAACCCATAATTGTGCTGAGGATGAACTTCACAGGATTAACCTTAGAAAAAATGACAGGCTGCAACTCACTGAATATGTTTTTTAAGACATGTACTTTTGCATGATGTAGAGCCCCCAGAAAAAAAAAAAATTGGTGTTTCAGAGCTCCTCCTAAGTGTGCCAGGGTTCAGAAAAATGCCATGGTTCAGAATGCCTGTAGTCTAATATACAGTGTAAGATAGTGAAGCTATTTGGAGACAAAGGCTAGATGGAGACTTGTCAATAGGGAACAAAGAGGAGGTACACACAAATAGAAGGCTAAATTGCGGGAGTAACAGATTTAATCTTGATTTCTTATTCTGTGAAGGAGGAATACCTGAAAGAAAAAGATAGCAGGGGAGAAAAAGGAACAAAGGTAAATAAGAAACTTGAGGTAATTTTTTTTATTCTATGTTTCCCTATGATAATAGAAAAAAAGATTAGAAGAATGAAGTTGGTCACGATGACGATCCACTTAATATTTACTTATACACTGAAGAAAAATTTAAGAATTCAGGAGAGGAAATAAAATAGAATATTGAAATGATAGTGAGTTATCTAGATGCTGCTCCTACTTCTGCTGCTGCTGTTCTGCTGCATTATCATGTATTACTCTTTGGTTGTGTTTCCCCTTCCTTTGTATTGTTTATCTGCACAGAGCCTGCAAACCACTCTGGGTCCTGCAGTCTTCACATGGTTTAGGAATTTTCACAGCAAGGCCCTGAGTTCATTATGGTCCTTCTGATTCCTCTTCTTTCTTTGTGCTGCCTCAGTGTCTAGTAGTGCTTTTAATCCCTTTAATTGGTGCCACACCATCAAAGCAATTGATTTCTCTTCTGCTTAGTGTGGCAGTTCAGAGTGCGGACAAGTCTCAAGGCTGCAGTGCAGTCCATGTGATCGCATCGTGTTCCCACGGGCAGCCTTGCTGCTGTTGGTGAGACCCTCATTTACAAGAGGGAGGCCTTCACTCATAACCAGGCAGGTGTAGTCTAATGCTAAATAAAGAGCAGTCAACTCATCTGGAAGCTTTAGTTGGGCAATTGCTGTCAGGGGTGGGAAGTTACTTCACAGTGTCTGAAAACAACAAAAACATACACCAGTGACTCACAGGCATTGTTTTCTAAATAATAAAAAAAAAAATAGAAAATGAGATTAATCATGCTTTGGCTGTTATTAAAAGTATCTCTACAACCCAGAAACCTGTCACATCTTCTAAAATTTCTGAGATTGCAGCTTCCAGAAATAAAGTGACTTTTAGTTGCCTAAACCATTGCATTGTTGATGGTAGAAGTGAGAAATTGTGGACCTAACTCCTGTTCTATGTATGATTCAATTATCTGTCCTTAAAAATTACCATTGCTACCCATATAAAGTTTTCATTATTAGTACAGTAGTTTTCTTTAAATATCCATTTAAGGCACTAAGTTTCTTTTAAAATAGAATCCTTTATCTGAAAAACCTAAGCCGGAGGACAGCTACTGGATATTGCAGGTCATAGTAGGTAAGGGAAGGCATGGTGACTAAATCTGCAGTGACAATTTACATGAAGGAGATAATCAAAGTGCAAATGACACTTTTTAGAAATATACTAGTTTTGTATATGTGTTGAAGTTACCTTGTTTGGAATAGAAGGTGATATTACTAAGTTGATGCATATGATACAATTATTAGAACTCATTTTTTTAATGTCTTTTAAAGTATTTTTTCCTGCTGTTTTTTCTTTTGCCAAAAGTATATTCATTAGCGTATATTTTTGGTACACAGAGACCAATAATATTTTTTTCTTATTTCTTACTTAGGCTTTGCATTATGCAAAGATGGCTTTAATAATGCCATCATATATGTAATTTAGCTAATCTGTAATTTACAGAGTAGAAAGTGTATTCTGCTTATATAAGCTGATTTTTATTTAGCTGTCCCCATTATCTCAGACCTACTTTATTTGTGGGCATGATTTGATAAGTGTCAGCCTTAAGCCTGTGCAACCAATGCACTTGGCCTCTCAGAGGTCAAATCGTAGTGGCCAACATCCTCTCATTTCAGAGGCTTTTTTTGCAGCTTGGTATTGACATAGTTCTCCATTTTCAGCTGCACTTTAAAGCTAGCATGGGGGAGGTTTTTCACATTACTTACTTTGATGAGGTTTTTTTAAGGACTTGGGCATGCAAGTAATTTTTTAATGAAACTAATAGTAATCTATGTGACAAATCATGAAGGTAAACTATATACATTGCTCAGCTTTTTTTTCCAGTAGCTCTGCATATGAATGTGCATTTGAATTGCATCTCATTTTCAGCCATAAATTCTGGTATTATACAGAGAGGTACAAAAGAAAAAGATCAAAATTATGATTAACAGCTGTTGGGTCACTTATACTTTAGCTTAAATCTTCATCTATCAAATTTTGTGCTTGTCCTCAGGATGAAAGGTATGCTGCCTTAAATTTCTTCATAATGACACATTGATGAGCAGATGTGAGAAGATCTGGGAATGCAAAATTTATAGCCATCATTTTTGGATAGGGATTGTCAGCAATGGACAACTTAGGGCTGGGTAGAATTTTTTTTTTTTAATTCTTTTTGAAAAACACAGATTCTTTAAACCTTTAAGTCTGATAATTTGAAACATTTTGTTAAAACAGCCAGTAGGATTTTTGTGATCAGTTGATTTTCAGCTAAACTTGCTCATTTGGCTGAATTGTTTGATGAAAATTATAGTTTGGATGTCTCTTAAGCTCCTACAAGCTGTCTTGGTTGTAGTTATTGTACTCCAAAAATGCTTGAATGGTATTTTCCATGACTAGTTATACAGTGGTTTTGTCTAATATTTGAGCATTTGAAAATTTATTATAGTATTCCACAAAATGAGATCTCACCATTCTCATAAGTCCTTACAATAAGAGGTACCATAATAATGAAGAAGCCTTTCTCATAGCATTTCTTTGTCCTGCGTTCAGTGGAACCTTTGAGCTGGTTTCTTCTAGTTTCCCATGATATTAAAAGATTCCACAAACCTGATATATATCTATAATATAATATAAATGTTTGCGGGAAAGCAGAACGCTTTCCATGTCTCTCACCAGCTGGATGATTTTTGCGTCTGATCCACTACTTAAGCATTGTTTTTATATTTTATGCAAAAACTGTTCAAATAATGATGTTCAAGTCGGGCTGAATGAGTGTTACAGAATGTGTTTTTGAAGGTCTGTGTGATTACTGTGATATATATAAAAACAAACCACAGTAAGCTTGTATATTGCAATTATAAACCAAACTTTCAAGTGTCTGTGGTGTGGTTTTTTTTTGGTTCTTTTTTTGCTTTGAAGCATATTTTTGTATTAACATAGGAGATGAGATTTGAAAAACAAACATGAAATTTATCCAAATCAAAAATGCAGAGAGAAAACCCAGTTATGAGCTATTTTAGTCCAGGGCCAGTTACAGCCCCAGCCTGAAAGAGAGTCTGAAGTGTCGGAGCAGCTGTGTAGTACAGTACTGAGTCTTTAGAACAATTCATTTGGCATTACACCATCTCTTCTGTCAAACATGTGCCTGGGTGTAATCTATCATATCGACTATCTACCATATATTCTCAACAAAGTTTGGTGTTTTTCCTCGTGGAGTTCAACAGAATCACTGTTTGTTCACACATGCTCATCAGTTGTCTTGCTGAAGAGTTCTTTTCTGGGCATGATTATAGGACATCCAACCTCTGAGGAGGAAGTGTCTCATCTGAAGCAAGTCTTCCAATGACTCTCTGTGCAGAAGCTGTATTTCTTAAATGAACAAAGCTAAATATTATTTAGATAGTCATGCTGTTCTTCATATCACTACTGAATTATGCCTCCCATTTTATCTTTCCATGCCCTCTAGGGAATATGGTTGTGTCCTTTTTCAGGGTAACATTTCAAGATATGCTAAAGGAGTGTATGTAGCTAAATCAATTATCTTCTGAAAACCTCTGCTGTCTTTAGATTGCATTTTCATCTGCAACAAGAAAAAGCTACCCTACTGGTAGAAACTGTCCAGACTTACTGCAAACAAGAACTTCTGCCCAAAGAGTTTTGAGTCTTCTTTCAAGGCAGCACAAAGCCAGTAAACGAGGTGAGCAAGTAAACCTGTGGAGGGGATCTTGGAGAATGCATTTTGAGCAGGTAACCTTGGTGCCTCCTTTGCAAGCACAGGTTTTGCTTGCAAAGGAGTAGTCAGCTGGGCAGCATGTTGTTCACCTTCAGTAGGCTGTGTCATCTCCTGGGCTCAGACTTCAGCCTTGCCAGGTCTTTGTGCGTTGAAGCCTTGATATTGAAGGGCCTGCTTCTCAGGAGAATCCCAGATGGCAGCCTGAGGGTTGTTCCGCAAGTCTGAGCCATTTTTAGATGGAGACAGAGGCAGTGACATAACTTCTCAGGGCTCAGACAGAGCAGTGAAACTGGCAGTGCCAGTGGGAAACAGTTTGGGAACCTCAGAAAGTGGCTTCAGACCTGTAGAACATGGGTACCTCAGCACTCAGTGTTAACATTTCCTTCCCCTAGCAATTCTGCTACTGTGCCTCTCATACCTGATCCTTCATGGTTCATGCTGCATTCTAAAC
Source organism: Anabacerthia variegaticeps (assembly GCA_035583185.1). NCBI lineage: Eukaryota > Metazoa > Chordata > Aves > Passeriformes > Furnariidae > Anabacerthia > Anabacerthia variegaticeps. The sequence goes on from JAWWEW010000078.1 coordinate 116,812,020, forward strand.
CTGAACACTTCGGGTCTGCACTGGTTAGCTCAAAATCGACACCTGCCTGTCTTTGTCCCTATGTGTACCTAATCTTCAATTTTTTTCTTTTAGTCTGACTATGATGAGATAATCATTCTGAGAAGTTTCTTTACCTTGAGAAGCAGAAGTACCTATTTTCATTTGACTTGAAATAGAGGTTACCCACGAATGCAGAAAATGTTAGAAATCTATCCGAACTTTGAAAATAATATTAAAGAGGAGGGAAAAAGTATCATTAAAGTTTCTCTGTCATCTTGCTGGCTAATGAGGAAAATTATACAAGTAATTTAGGCTCATATCCACTAGAAATAAAATAGTTGCCAGTATCATGTGGTAGAATTTAATAGATGGTAGAACAGAAAATGCAGGAAGATCTCCTAGAGTATAGAAACAAATTAGTCAATATTTCTTTTTTATTAGTTAACATATTTATTTAGATACTTACTTTAGAATATTGTTAATTCTTGCATTTATAATTAAATTTTGTTATATCTGTGGACTGATGGCTTCTGTATGGTAAAAGATTCCTGTATTCTTGCATTTAAAGAGACCAGTTATTTAATTCCAATTTCATTGTGGGTTTTGCTTTTTTTCCAAATAGTGAAGTTCATATGTATGTATAATTGGGCAAGACCTTCATCTACACTTAAATGAACACAGGTTAGAATAGCTACTAATATAAAAGTGTTACTTAAAATAATAAAAAGATATTTATAATTTCCACTTGCAGTTAGAAAAGCAGCGTGAGCAGTGTCGAACCAAACTGAACATGACTGAGTGTTCTCAAAGGTGTTTGAGACCTTGCAGATAGTCTGCAGTGGTGATTATTCTGACAAGATACTGTGCATCTTGTGTACCTGTGACAGGCAAGTCAGTGTGACCTTTCCTGTGGGGGGAAGGAGGATAAAAGTAGCTTTATGTCAATAAAACAACTGCTTATATGTGAAATAACTCATTTATTTCTTTAAAATGCTATATAAAAAACACTCCTTAGTCTTTTAAAGGAGTTTCAGCCACAATTGCAGAATATAAATTCTACAGATATAAAATAACTCTTTGTATTTGCTGTGGTGAAAATTAATTTCCAGATTTTTCTATGGCAGCAAATTCTGACCTTTCCAGTTCAGAAGTCTCTGTTGTATTGTTGCATATTAAACATTTAGATCTATTTAAAAAGCTGATTACAACACTGCTATGAAGTCTTATGAGACCAAGTCAATCTCTCACAGGTAAATAAAAGGAAATTAAGATGCGTATCTGAATAGATATTAATCTATTCAAAGTGTATGAATAAAACTTGTAATTGGATTGCGTGCTACCAACAGTTGTTTAGTTGCTGTACTAAAGGAACATCTCCAAATTACATGATTTAAGTAAATTCTAACAGTCAGGGAGCATCTGTTAATTTCTTTGGCATTTGTTTAGTGATCATTACTTCAGCAAACATAGGCTAGGCAACTAAACTCAAGACAATTAAATCTGTGTTAGAACGGTTCCCCACCTTGGACTCTGGTAACTCACGTTCTCCATTTTGTGTCGCTATAATTGTGGATTATTACTTGAGGTTCCATGTGAATAGTGTAAAAATTCTTCATCAAGATTTAAACAAATATGGAAGCAATTTTTATAATTTAATGCATAGAATTTACGCAGACTGTATAGTAACTGGCTATATACACTGGGGAGTAGGAATTTTTAAAACATCTCATTTTTTTTTCTGTACAACTTGAGTAAATCTAATGCTATAGAATGCAAAGTCATTTGTTTCCTTTTTTTCACAGAAGTAATGTTTATTTGCCTTTTATAGATAATGCAAGAGCTGCAGTGTCTTGTTTCAAAAAGCATCAGAACAGTGTCTGCTAATGGACACCTGATAGCATTGAGTTTTAATTTTTCTGCTAACATGGACCTGACTGTCTGCAGCTTCATCATGTCTAGTATCCTGTGGTTTATGTTGCATGTGAGTTGCATGCGCTGCTGAAAGCACTGGAAGTCATCCAGTGGTCTTTTCCAGAGGCTAACTTCAAATTGTGGAATGAATATGGCTTTGGTGACTGAAGGGGATTTTGTTGTGTAAAAGTCATGCTAATCTAAAGACGTTCCCTGATGTTCATACTTCTTTGATTGCAGTTAAGGGATTTCTTAATACCTCCTTTTTAAAACAAAGCCAACAAAACAAAAATCATTGAGGATGTGATCCGAGCAGTGATGTGCATTTAGGTGCAAGCCAAATTGCTGAAATTTCAATGGAGTCTGGGATTTGTTAGTCACGTTGTTAGGTCCGAACACTGCATGGGTAGTACTATGTCTCAAAATGATGGTAATCCAGAAACCCCACATGCTATGAACTGATCCATAGTACTAAATGTCAAAGTACAAAGCAGTGTCTGAAATATTAGCTAGTTCTCAAGAGTCAAGCTAGAGTTAAAAAGCAGGTGTTGCTGTGCAGTTCTTCAGAAATAATCTTAGAAATTAGAAAATAATCTTTACTTGCTTTGTAAATTTATCTGGAAAACTTGATTTAGCAGTGCTTTTCTTTGAGAGTTTTTCTTGAGCACACCTTGTAGCTACTAGTGTGGTGAAGCCAGCAAGGGGATTAGGGGATGTTTCAGGCAGTGGATGGGGAAAGTCTCCACGTTGCTCATGAGTTTAGATAAGACTAGGACTTTCACTAGCATTGCACTAAATAATCACTTGCTGTGCAGCTCCAGATTTAGGTCCCTTGTCTTCAGCTGGAAAAATTAAGAGTAACTGTTGAAATCTGAGGTTTTAAGTAGTAAGAATGAGACTTTTAATTTCTAGACCAAATTTGTCAATGTCATACTTCTGGTATTTGACTTTTAGATATTATAATGGGACTGTAACTGAAGGGAGGAAAAAAAGAGGAATTATAAAATCATGTCTTGCATGGTAATTTTCTTTAAGCAATTGCCAAATAAATCAGTTTAAATCCCCTAAACTGTGATAAAAGGAACTAGAAAAAAAGCATTAGAAGTGATAAATGTGCAACAAATATTTCTGATAAGTTTTTCTTCTGGTAATATATCAGTAGTATATTTAATGTGTGGTCTCATTTGGAAACATGTATTTACATTTTTTAACTTTACTGGAATAAGTGTTAGGGAGAGGGGGCTGGGGAAAAAAGAAAATCACCTGAGGAGTGTGATTGGTTGCTGCACACATTTTGAAAATGTGTATTCTCCAAGTTTTCCGTGGGATGCCATTGAAAGAATTTCCATCAATCTTCAAAGCATTTGCCTTGTTAGATTTTACTACCTTTTTTTTTTTTTGGAGGGGGTAGGCTCCCAGAAGGAAGGAAAAGTTTGCAATTCTACAGTCACAGAGCAGTTATCTAATTCATCAAAGCACTTTAAGAATGCACCTGGTTTTATAATTATTTGCTTCTCATGCGTACAAAATACCTAAGCCTAAGTGCTTTGCTGAGTCAATCCCTTAATATATCAATTGGTTTTTTCATATACAGCCTTCTCCTGATAGCCACTCGTAAACCCTTAATAACCATTCCTAGAGTGGTACTGTACTGGGTCAGGCTGGGATAGAGCTGATTTTCTTCATAGCAGCCCATATGGTGGTGCATTTCAGAGCTGTGACTGAAATAATGTCGATACAGCAGTGTTTCAGCTATTGCTGAGCAGGTTCAAGGCATTCCCGTTCCTCTCTCTGCCCACCAGCAAGCAAGTTTGGGGTGGGTGAGAGGCTGGTAGGGGACACAGCTGGGACAGCTGACCCAACCTGGGCAAAGAGATATTCCTTATCACATAACATCATGCTCAGCAATAAAAGCTGGGGAGTACATTTTCTGAACTAGACATTCCTTGGGGACTGACAGGGCAGTGGACGTGGTGAATGGTTGCCTTGACATCACTTGTTCTTTGTGGTTTTTTTCTCCTCTGTGGTTATTAGGCTGTCTTTATATTGACCCATGAATTTTTCGTGGTTTTGCTCTTCCCTTTCTCTTCCCCATCCTGCGGGGGATGGGAATGAATAAGTAGCTGGTGAGTGCTTTACTGCTGGCGGGTGTCAACCCACCAAGGGTAGCCATGAAAATACCTGCGGCTTTAGTTTCTAAGTTTCTAGCATTATACTCCCTCAGAAAAAAAAAAAAAAAATGTCAGAAGGTTGGAAGCTAAGTCAGTGAAGATTAAACTGGATGTATAATGTGAGATTTTTTTTTTTTACAGTTGCAGTAATGAATCATTGAACATGGTGTAACAAGTGACTTCACCTTAGACCTTGAAATTGGAATAAGATTACTTCTGCTGATCAGATAAAGATCAGCTCTAGCCTGTTGAGTTAGATTTTAGATAAGGCAGTGATGTGCAGTCAGTGTTGTTTTATGGCTGTAATTTAAGTTCAGGTTGTAATAGTCTTTCCCAGCCTTTATCTATGAGTATTCCTTCTGATGTAAATCCTACAAACCTATCAGAAAACCAGCAGTTTTCATTTTCTCTTGGCTGAACTGTGAAGTGCATAGCCTTCAGGGTGGAATTTCCACAGGCTGATCGAGTGGATGGAAACTGAGGAAGATTTCTGATGTATGCTTCAGGGAAACCTTACAGTGTTTCTGCAAGAACATGAACTACCGTCATTTGAAAAATCCTTGCTGAGTTCAGATAATGATATGGTAGGCATAATTTCACAAGTGTGAGATTGTTATGCAGAGACACAGGCCTGCAGAAAGAAGTATAAGCTATCGTAGAAAATCTTTGTGATTTGAAAACTGCAGGAGAAAAACGTGATAAGTGTTGCCATGATTGGCAAATCTGAGAGCATGTTTTTAACCTTTTCTTCCATTACTGAGAATTAGTTAAGGTCTTAGAGTAAGCTAGTACCAATGACTTCCCTTTTGGTAGTGTTCTTCTCTGGAATGCTTGAATGGGAGAAAGGAAACACTTCAAACACCTTTGATCTTTGGCTTTATTATTGAAGCTATTTTGTGAACTTAGGAGCATTGTAATATATTTGGGACCAATATATTTGAAATATTAAGAATAAGATAAGAGAAAAAACCCTCAGAGGATAAAAATGTGTAGCAAGAAGTGCAGGTAGATGTTGCATGTTATAGTGTGTGTGGTGAGTTGGATAAACTGTCATGAGCTTAGCCAGTGAAGTTGGAATTGCCCACTAGACTTCATCCATGCAAAAGGTTTCTGAGTTGCTAAGTAAGATCAGTGATGCATATTTTATCAGCTATTACATACATGAATTGGAATTGTATCAGATAAGGCTAATTCATCCAAGTCAGGAAACAGATTATATGATTTGCAAAAGGTTCATAGTGGAAGGAGTGCACTGTTTTATATTATATGATTTGCAAAAGGTTATACAGATTATATGATTATATGATTTGCGAAAGGTTTATAGTGGAAGGAGTGCGCTATTTCCATTCTGTTTTCCAGAGTCTTCCTAAACAAGTGGTTACTAACATAGCCCCCAAAATTGGTCTTCTGTTATTGAATTGCTACAGATATTTGGTAGATGAACATTTAAGAAAGATCTTTAGCTATTCAATGACATTTGTTTTCAGACTTTCTCCTATTATTCTCATTGTATGAACCACCTGTTTTTAATTTATTTAAATAAAAAAGTATTTGCCACTTATGTATATCAGTTATTACTCTGATCTGAGGTGTTAAAAAAGCAGTTTGAGACTTCAAAGGGTGGTAGTCTGAGTCTGAAAATATTACCTGTGCCACTAGTCCTATACTGTAGATTTTCCTACCAGTGCCACGTTTAGGGGAATTTTGTTTGAACCACAGTATCAGGGCTACCATATCAGCTTTGTACTCTCTTTACTTCGACGTCCAAAGTATTTTCTCTGTAGGTTGTGTTCCATGCTGTGTCCTGCAGTTTTGTGATATTAAATTTAGCCACACAGCTGTCTGAAATGGCAGCAGTGAGTAGTGCTGAGCCTTTGAAAAAAAAGAAAAACTTGATTGAAAATTTTTTAGTTAATGCCAGGTAAAAGTGTGAATACTTTTGCAGGAAAGCTGACTAGGACTACTAATCCTATAGAGGTTTGCTCTCTCAGCTGTTATTCTGCCGTGGTTAGTTTGAAACAACTATTATGGTACAGGCATATGAATTGTGTTTACAAGGAAATTTGCTTAAGGTTGAGTAATTTATTTGATAGGAAGATATGGTAATTGTTTTATGAACACTTGAAATATGTTGAAGTCCATTTTGTTTATAATGTCATGTGATTTTACTACTTTTAAGTTTAAATTGCTTGAGAAGATACAAGGTGTAGCTATTTTCCAAAAAAAAAGATGCTGGTATTTTTCATTTATTTCAATATAAAAGAATATTTTCTGACAGCAGCTGGGGTGTTTACCTTTCTGCTCTCGTTTTAGAACTGCAGACTCTTAATTTAGACAGTAATAATAATGTTGAAATATACTTTTAAAATTTTTTTGTTTCCTTGCTTTGTTACTGCAGAAATCAGAAAGAAATTCTAAAGGAAAAGAAAATGTCAATTACTAAAAAGTTTATTAAACCAACTTTTCTTTCACAAGTTTTCCCTCAATTTAATATCTTCTTTGTTCACTTACAGCCTATATGAAGTGATCAGCAAGCCTAAATTTGGATAGTGTCCAAGTTCCATTGTAGTCAATATATACATGCAGTCAGTGGAACCAGGAGAGCAGTTCTTCTTATCCTGAGTGAACATACATTGACTACTTAACTGGAAACCCTCTAGCCTCTCAACTGCTTTATTGACAAGATCACCATTGACATCACTGTGAAGACTTGCTATATTTAATTGACTTAATTTGGAAATGCGTCCCATCAAAACGTAAGCCACCTAGTCTGTTGGGTTGGGAGAGAAAGACAGACATCCTCTGAGGGCAATTCACTCTACCTACGTTAGACATCTAATTTAAACCATAAGTAAAGTACATAATACAGTCAAAATCTGTGCATGCTGTGCCATAGTCTGTAGAAATCTCTACAGTTAAAACGTAATTGTTGTGTAGTTACCATGACCAATTACAGGGCAAGATAGAATGTCTCTTAATTAACTTAATAACCTGATAGGTACATTTAGACATAGCTAATTAGGACTTTCTTGTAATCGGGCTGATGATTAATAGGCTGTGAAGACTGTTTCATTTGTATTAAATGCATGGACAATCACAAGGAAATTAAAATTTGAGCCTTCATTGAATAACTAATAGAGGACCTCAGGACAGCACAATAGTGAAAGATTATTGTCTGTATAAATAAAGACTTAATATATTAGGCTGCTACCTTAGACCTGGGTGGGGTTTTGTTTGTTTGTTTGTTTGTTTGTTTTTCCTGAAGATCTTCTGCAGTCTCATCAATATGTGTCCATGAATCTCTCTTGGAAACATCCACAAATCAACTTTTACAAGTTTTTTTTGCCATACAATCTATGTAACACAGTTCACTAAAACTAGTGAATGTAAGAACATATGAAGATACCATTAAAGAAGAAAGTAGAACTGGTTTGCACAATGCAAGGTAAAATTCTTGAAGAAGTTAACTGACAGAGCTTCCATCACCTTGCCATTCTCCTGCCCTCAGTCAGGGCAGAACCAAATTTGGAGCAAAATAACAGGGAAGCAGCAGAAACCTAATGCTCTAGCCTGTGGTAGCTGTAGAAATTCTCTTTCACCCCTTTTCTGCGCTTCAGTGTGTCTCATGGGTGCACAGGGATTTCATAGTTACTGACATCTGAACAGGCTTCTTCACTTGTTACACAGCTGGAAGGAAGAGGCTGAGGAGTTGCACTGATAGAAAAGACAAAACGACATGGAGTGAAAGGAAGACAGCAGTGGAAAGAAGACAGGAGGAGTGAGATTATGGGTAGTGAACAGTTCATTTGGCAGCACGGACACCCAATCTGCCATGACACACTGTGCAAAGAAGGACACAGTTGACTTACTTGAATTGCAGAAAACTTAGACATTTGAGCTAGAAATATAAAAAGTATAATTAATATTTTTAAGAGACATATAACTGTCTTGCATTTCTGTTTTCATGCATAATTGAAACTCATCTGGTGATTTTTTTCATCAAGAAATGAATCGTAGTTTCAATGATCTTGTGCCGTTTTCATTCTGCTGTAATTCAGAGGCGTCTTCATTGAGACTAGTTGGTCTTTTCCCTTTTCTTTCTGTTGTGAAACCTTGCCTACTTAGCACTTTGTGAGTCAGATCAGACTGCTGCTAACCAAAAAGGAATTTTATTTTTGTACCTTGTACACTTAAGTTTTTCTTATTTAATACATTCAGTTTTGTCATCTTTTTTTGAAACATTTCAAACATGTAAGAGTATATTTAGCGTACCATGTAGTGTGTTATTCCTGCTGTCTATTAAGATGTCATCCAAGCAACAGATGAGATCATCAAATAAACTTAGGATAATTTCATCTGGAGTTTAAATTAGTTTTACTAGGGAATAGTGCTAAAATGAGAATACTCCTTAATAGGCATTCATAATCTGTAATGTCTTTTCACCTTCAGTGAAGAATGTATTTACTTAAAAAATGAGCTGAATACTCACTAAGTGCAATTACCATCTGTGTGAAGCTTTTTTTTTTTTTGTCTGTGTGTGTGTGTGTGTGGTTTAAGTTTGGTTTTATTTTTGTTTCTCTTACCCCTGCAGCCCCTCCACCTCATGGCATAGCTAAGCAACTGAACAAAGGCAGATAACATATTTCTATGTAATTGCCAATTTACCGGGGATTACAAAAGTCCCAAAGGAAGCGTGAGTTTGAAGAGCATATGTTGGGGGCTGAGCAGATGGAGTTAGGTCCCTTGATGAACTAGGTGGCCAGAACTGGTAGAAGGGCAGAGGTAGTGAGAGTCATGGAGTTGTGATCCTACGTCTGGGATCTCTGACAATGTGTGTGGGAAAACGATAGGGAAGAGGGATAACACCTCCTGCATGTGAGTGGTCTTACATGGCTATTCTGAAGCCACTATCACTGCTTTTGTTATTGGGTCGGAGGTGTTCTCTGCACATTCTCCAGAGTTCGAGAACTCCATGGAAAGTGGTAAATTGGAGACCACTTTCAAAGCTTGTGTGGAGCAGCTTGAAAAGCAGATCTCTAAGAGCTTCTTTTTTCCACTTTTGCAATGGGACACTTATAGTAAAGAGCTTTGTCTTCCATAAATGACTGGCTTTGTAAACTGAGTCACCTTTGGGTTCATTTTAAGTTGCATTTACTTTCAGAGACAGCTCTGAAAGTGCTTGAGGCAAATCAGTGTGAGGCTTGTTACACAAATAAGTAGTATTTTTTTGAACTGTATACTCTTTTCAGTTTGTGAGGATTCCAGCAATATTTGTTGTGGAGTTTCTTGGTGCTTTTTTTTTTTTAACTTTAGGTGTAAAGGACTGGTACAACAACACGTTTGTTATTCCAGATAGGTAAAAGTAGTCTATATCTACAGTTCTTTAAACTTTTCTAATTGCTGTCAGAGAATAGGACCGTCAGGTCTTATTATCAATATGTTGACAGTAGAAAAAAAAAAAGTGGTCCTTTTGTATAGGATCTAATTTAACATCACCTTGAATAGCACTTTTTTTTTTTTTTTTTGTACTTCATAGGAATATGTTCTTTAGTTTTATTGCTGTATCTCAGAATAAGATAAAGAATCCTGTAATCAGTTTTATTTGATTAGATCTGTTTCTATTAATTAAAGACCATTTCTTCATGTTACAAGCAAGTCAGTGATGGCAAGAGTCAAGTAGCATTTGTTTTACATTGACATGTAGGCATTCTAAAATTTTTTATTTTTGTATATTCTTAGGTTGTGTTAGTTTTGGAGTGTATTAGTAATAAGTTGTCACCTGTGTATGTCTTTAAAAATTTAATAGAATCAATGTACATATCTCAGTTCTCATCATCTTGCTTTTATTAATCTAAGATAGAAAAATAATTTTCAAACCATGTTTCTGAGAAATTATTTAAATTACAAGTCAGCTATTACAAGTTGGCACTGTGGTAATAGAATCCTCTGCAGTGAAATTCCTACAGCTATTGCAGTCCATTACAAGGACTAGATTACATCTTTCCATTGTCACTAATTCTGCATTTTGACAGGGGGAAAAAAGATTTGCTGTTGGTGTTGCCAAGCAACCAAAAAATATGAATTACTCCAATTTCTGGATTTTTCTGGTATGATGTGTATGAGAGGGTTTCTCCTGCCTTGGTGAGAGACAGTCTAGATGAAGGTGCTCTCCATAGCTTCAACAATTCTAAGATTAGTAAGCAGCTTCATTTCTCCCTGTAGAGTTCCTTTTCAAAACCAAAAACACCTGCATTTTTTATTTTAGTTCCCTGTAGATAGATATCAAAAATCGTATCACAGATGATCATGTCCCACAAGACATGAGATTGGGCATGTTTTTTCTTTTTTGTTTTCTGAAATTAAGTTTCTCTTTCTGAAGTGGAAAGCTTCTTTCTGCCTTGTTTTCATTTATACATAATTATTTATGCCACTACTTAAATAAAAAGAATGGAAAATCTTGGAGTGGACAAAGATAACTTTTATGCCATAGTAATCCTGCATGCTGTTATTCATGTTTACTGATATTTCATATATTTCCTCTGAAGTATCTTTTCTCAACACATGTAACTCATGATAGTGCTAAGTAACTACTGGTATTTGAAAAATTTATTTATTAAATGACGGTGTGTGGTAAAGATAGACATAGACTTATGTGTGTGTAGGTTATGGTAAGATCTATGCTTGGGGATGGGTGAAGAAAATAAACGCTCCAAATGACTGAGCTAGGTGGGTTTTTTTTGTTGTTGTTTTTTTTTTTTTTGGTTTTTTTTTGTTGTTTTTTTTTTTTGTGTTTTTTTTTTTGTTTGTTTGTTTGTTTGTTTTTTGGGGTTTTTTTTGTGGGTTTTGTTTGTTACCTTTCTGATTTTGGTGTACATTCCTGTGATTTTTTACTTCTGTGGAACTTTTTTGTTATACAGTGGCAGTCACAGATTTCAGGGTCATCCCACCTGCCCCTGAGTAATTTATTCCTCTCAGGGCACATGTGCAGCACAGAGCCATTGCTTCTTTTTGCATTCCTGTTGTGTTTTATGTCTAGGAAGCCAGGAAGAACCTCAGCGACAATATGGAGAGTGCTTCTCTTTCTACAGCCCCGCAAAGCCGAGGTGTAAAACAGCAGTTGGATATTATCCATGCATGGCATAGGGAATGATTTCCTGTTGACATTGGTTTTGTATCCATGTCTGCAACAGTGTAATAAAATATTTGCTCGTGTCTATAAAACAGTATTTTTGAGGAGTTGCATTAAAAAGCATCTGCCTATTTCATTAGACCTTGTAGTTCCTTCGAGTATCTAATCAGATAATTGTTCCATGTCTGTGTGAGATGAAAAATACACAAACCTTCGTGATACGTCAGTTCCCAATGGGAAGAAATTTGGATGTATGGGTCAGAGAAGAACTCCTTGCTGCTCTGAAGAGGTGCTTGTTCTGCATGGTTACATGAACAATATTCAGACTGTTTGGGGTAAATTTGAGCAGGTAGCAGGGGCTAGATATTTTTACCTAAATTCCAGTGGCTAAGAGACGGTAATAGCACTTCAGACATGAGTGCTTCATAGGGCAAAGCTAGCAGTAGTTTGAGGAGGTGAATATTTCCAGCTGTTTCCTCAAAGCTGAGAACAGAGTTTTCCTTTATAAATGCTCATCTACTTTTGGTAAATACAAGATTAGTTTAGGTGCAATATCTCACTAATTTTTTGTTTTGTTTTAATTTTCTAAAGGAGTTGATGACCAAGCTGATAACAGAGACACCTGACCAGCCAATCCCATTTCTAATTGACCATCTTCAGTCCAAACAGGGGAACCGCAGTCAGCTTCAGAGAACACTGTCTGGCTCTGCTGCCCTGTGGGCAGAGAGTGAAACATCAGGTATGTTCTGTGTGCTCCAGTATAATTTTTGCACACTTTTGTTCATGGTTTCTTGGATGCACATGTACCTACATACCTACAGAACATGTACTACTCTATGGTTTTGAGCATGCGGAATAAATTCAGTTTGTCCAGTAGACACTAATTGATTGTAAACTGTTGACTGTCAGCTCAGTCTATGTACTTATCATGTGGGTATGGCTCATAGTTACAGAGTGAAAACAGTCCCAGTCTCAGTGAGAAAGGATGTGTATATAAAAGTTCCTTGGTTTCCTTGCTTCCTCTTTGCTTTCTTTTTATTTTGTTTTCCTTTTCCCTTCCGTGTTTGGTTTTTTTTTTTTTTGTTTTGTGTTTTTTTTTCCCCTGAGATTAATCTCCCTACTGAGGTATTTTCTTTGATAACACACACTGTTAATGACCTGTCGTTCCAGTCCTTAATGAGAAGATGCTATGCTACTTTATGGACTCCAGTGTGAGTAATTGATGACTGTAGATCTTCAGAAGCATTAAAGAATATTCTGAAATAATATCTGGTCTTATAAGTAGAAATCCTAGCTTTGATATTCTGGTATGAGCTACTATTACAATGTTAGTTTTGTGTTTAAAAATTGACTGATGATCTGTTTCAGACTATAGTTTCTGGCTGATAGTCAAAATGTTAGTTGCCTGACAAATCAACTTTCTATTTATAACAAATATGCAATTTTAAGTATAGCAGTAAAATGTAAGAAAATATATGGATGTTAAGGACTTCGTCATTGAAAAATAGACTTATTTCTCATGAAAAACCTATTAAATTCTAAATTTTGATACTTAGAAAATGGAATAAATGTATTCAATTTAACAGTAATCAGAAAAAGAAGAAGAGCTGGCTTTGGTTTAGACCGATAGGCTTTGTTGGGGTTTTTTTATTAATTACTTATTAGTCTTGGAAAGATGACACTACAAATGTTATAATTATCTGATTTGCTTAATTTAACAGAAAATAAAGGAACAAGAAGAGATTTCAGAAGTTATGATAAGCCGTGGCAGGTAAATGCAAAAAAGCCTAAAAAGTCAAAGAGTGACCTTGCTGTGTCCAACATTTCTCCACCATCGCCGGAGTCCAAGTCATGTAAGAAAGCTTCACTACATTAATAGTTTGTGCATACTTTCAAACTCATAGTATGTTTTTCTGTTGAATTAGGATTAAAATGAAAAGCAAACTATGAACAGTTGAAATGGCTGTATATACATTAAAAGAGTTTGATTCTTGCTTTACTCTCACTTGAGTTATGAATATTTTGTAATACCCTATGTTGTCATCTACAGATAGAATAGAAATCTAGATAGAAGGACTTAAAATAGACTGATGTCTGGCTGTCATGCACAGTTTCATGTTTGGATACTGGTTATGATTTGATGTTTTAGTTTGTATTTCCATTTTACGTGTGTAAAATCTGTTATGTTGGTATTGGTCCTAATAGATCTTTTTCAGTGGATCAGGCATGAATTATGAACAGGTACTGTCCAAGGTATGGGGGCAGTGTCAGCAGAACAGGTGTACTGCCCTGAGAGTTACTGAAGGAATCGTAACACATACACTGAAAGAAAAGACAGGTTAGAAATAGAGTGACTGAAGAGAATATTGTCAATCACTTGTAAAATAAAGTAGTAAAAACAGAGGCAACAGGCCTTAATGAAATATAATGCTTCCTATATACTGCTTATTGAAGAAATTTAATTTTTAAGCTTGATTCTCAATGTTGGTTTTTTTCCCAAATAAATATATCTACAATATGCATACATATGTAAATATAGTTACACACACAGAATTGTGTGTAAAAGATTTGTTCTGCAAAACAAAATGCAAAATGATATTTTCCTCTCTTGGCTGTTGTAGCTTTTTTAATTTTTTATAATAGCCAAATCTTTATAATAGCTGTGAGTGTGATTAGGTGGACCAGATGCAAACAGAGATATATAGTATGCTTCAATAGGAAGCTTGCTCTCTTTCCTCTAAAAGCAAGATGGGAAAGTCTAGACTTCAGTGGATTCAAAGGAAAATCACCCAGTGGCTTCACTGAGTCAAAATACAGCACAGGAATGGGTAAATAATGATGAATGTATGCAATAGAGATACTGTGATTTTGGGTAATTAAGTCTTGTATGGTTATGAAACCTTTTGACTGAGAATAAATAACTGTAACAAGTTAAAATGCCTGTTACAGATAGCTGTGTCCCATAGTACAGCTTTTCTTAGGATTATTTTTTTCTGGAAATGGAGCATTTGTCTGTGTTTCTTCTTCATGAAGCACATTCCCTGCTTCAAAAAGACTCAAATTTGGTCATCAGTTCCACTGTATTTCTCAGTGCACACATGAATTTTTGTCAGTTCAAAAGTAGCACTTTCAAGAGTAAATAGAGATATTTATATAAATGCTCATAGTCACTTATAATCTGTGTCTAATCTAACGTATTTGCTGGATAACAGCAATCCATGGAGATTCATTGTTAGAAACAGTGACCAAAGGTATTTTAAGTTGTTTCTGTCATCATAATGTGTTCCAGCTTGTGCTCAGTCTTCAGATTCTGTGGTACACATCAAATAACTCTCAGGCTTTATCCCAGATAGGGGTGTGACATGTCTCTCCCTTCATTTTTTTACCTACTGTAAGTTTCATGCTTGCTGAGTCCTTAGGTTGTCCCAGGAGAGGGAAAAAGAGGAGGCTGGACATTCTAAACTATCAGGTCTCATGTCAAACAAGGAACTGTTTTATATATCCATAATAAGACAGGGCTTAAGGTTCTGTCCTCGTGGACTGAAGGACACTTAATGCTCTTCATTTGATAAGGCTTACCCTCAAGCTACCCAAGTCCCTATATCTAGAAGCAGTGTGTTGGGAGTGCAGCTTTGCCTACAACAGAAGCAGCATTAGGGTACGCTTAATGCGGTTGGACATACATGGCACTGTATGGGATTAATTCTGAGAATGCTGAAGGAGGAGACTAATGTCATTGCAAGGCTTTTCTGTCATCACTGAAAGGTCTTAATGATTGTGAGAAGTTCCTGGTTACTAGAAAAATGCAAGTATTGCATTGATTTTTGAGGAAAGGCAAGAAGGAAATTTTGGGAACTAGAAGCTGATCAGCCTGAACTCACTCTCTGGGAAGGTTATTGAGCAAATTTATCTGGAAGGTGTTCCTAGCCACAAGAAGGATGAAAATATGATTTGGAACAGCAAGCATGGATTTATGAGATCATAAATGTCTGAACATGTCAACACGGTTGCCCTCTTTGGTGAAAAAACTGGCCTGTACCCAAAGAAAGAGCAATGGATGTTTTAAGACTTTGAATTTAACAAAACCTATGTCAGTTTCCCATAGTATCCTTAAAACTCAATGGGTAAGATATGAACTGGGTAAGGGGACAACAAGATGTATGGAAAGTTGATGCAGCTGTTAGATTCAAGGGATTGTGACTGCCAGTGCAAAGTTCAATTGAAAAGTCTGTCATTACTGGCATGCTTAAGGACTGGTACTAAAACCAATATAATTTTAAAGATTGTCTTAACGTTTTGGATGATGAAGTAGAATGTTCTCTTAGGTTTGCAGGTGAGACCAGATTGTGGGAAGTGGTTGATATTCTGAGTAGCAGGGCTGCTATTGAGAGTTACAGGAGGGAGGAGTGGGCTCAAAGGAACCTCATAAAGTTCAGCACAGGCAAATTCAAAATCCTGCACCTTGAATGGAATAACCCTGAGCAACAGTAAAAACCGGGAAATGAATGACCAGATAGTAGCTTTGCTGGGGTGCTGATGGACAAGAATCTGAACCAGCTGTGGCTGTGTGCTCATGCAGCACTGAAGGTGAGCAGCATACTAGGCTGCAGTAGCAAGAGGATAGCCAGCAGTGGGTTTTTTCCACTTTTGAGATGAAAGAAATGAAAGCTGAGGGGAGATTTCGTTGTCACCATCAACTTCTCTGCTGGAGGATGGTAGAGAAGACATAGTCAGATTCTTCTTGAAGGTATGTAGTGAAAGGACAAGAGGAAACCAAAATTATACTGCAAGGGCAGTCAAACATTGGAAGAGGTTGTCCAGAGAGGCTGTGGAATCTCTCTTGTTGGGGATACTAAAAACTCACTGAATAGTTTGAGCCACCTGCCCTCAGTGGACTGGTTTGGGGCAGCAGTTTGGGCTAAAAGCCTTTCAGAGGTCCTTTCCAGCCTCTGATTTTTGTGATTTGTTGTTCACACCCTTTTGTATTTTTTTTTCCATAGCACTGATTTCAACCTTAATTTCTCCTATTATTTTCATGACTTACACCGGCAAATAGTTGTGCCTGCAACTTTTTGAAAATACCATTTGTATTTAAACTAAATTTTATTTTAGTTGCTATCACAGAGGCTGATTCCAGCCTCTTTGCCATATCCGCTTCTCTTATCTTCTGCCAACTAGATTAATACTGATGTTCTTTTGACATTTTTTCCTGGGTTTATGCCAAAATCAGTGGGTACCATATGCCCCTTCAACTACACAGATCAGCAGAAAGCAAGCGTGTTTAGAAGCCATTTATTTCTCTGTCCAAATGTTCATTTGTTTTGTGTCTTTAGCTTGTACCTCAAAACATTTTGGGGTGTCATTGTACAGTTTTTGCCAAAGCCTCTCCAAAGAGGTACTAAGGAATCATCTGAGAAACAATGTTTTGGACCTGTCGAGAGACCTAAAGATTTACTCTCAGGTTTGTGTTTAAAAGAACAAACCCCCACATCAAAAATCTAAAAAGGCCTGCCAAAACAATGCAACACTTAATGTAGTCCATCAGCTGTATTATGTTCTGTTGCAGAGCTTTTGTCTTACGACTGTCTTATTCAAATTATTCTGAACTTGAAAGTTTATTCAGAATCGAGGCCTCTAATTTCAAAGGAATCTTTGGAAGCATCAGGATATTTGATTTATTTGATTAGGAAATATTTTTTTTCCTTCAACAGAGTGATGTGAGCTGCAGCGTGCATGTTATTCCTGCAGAACTATCTCTTCCATATTCAACTTTTTTTCTGGAAAGATTCCTCCACTCCCTCCTCCTGCTTGTTGTGATCTCAGCTGCACCTGAAACACACAAACAAGGAGTCTTGATATCTAAGTGATCTGACCACTTGTTCAGCGTGTGTGCAAAACCAGAATTAACAGAAGCTGCTGCTGTTGTTGTCTGGCAAGGAAGATGCTCAGAGCTAGAGCTCCGTGTGTGTGTGTGTGTGTGTTTGTGTGTATATAAATATATTTAATGAAATGTTTGGATGATCACATTCTGCATTTGAAGAGCAACAAATTTGGAAGGTTCAGAATAGTTTGTAAAACAAAATTGTTGCTTCCCAGCTAGCTACTTTTAGACAAAGTAGGTTGATCTCTTCATCACCTCCATATTAAATCAGATCAGAGATCATCCTTTCACTGTGCTTCAGTTCAGCATTCTCAACACATCCTGTTTACAATTACAGTGTTGTGTACTTCTAGTTGCTCTTGGTCATTCTAGGACTGCAGGCTATCATTCTCTTAGCCTTTTAATATCCAGATACAGGGTAAACCAGTTTGCCAATATCAAAGAACCCTAATCCGCATGCTATTACGAGATTTAAATACATGAGTAATTTCATGCTCAATAAGAATGTACATGTTTTAGTTCTTTGAGATGTAAGATGGTCATGCAATGTATTAATGAAATGCAGGATTTAATAAGCAAGTGATCTGATTCTGTCTGAAAATCATGTCTTGAAAAGACGTGTGTAGATAAAATGTTGTACCATAGATGGTACTGATCTCCTATCATTACCCAGTATAAAATAAAGGTGTGCTGATTTGTGGCAGAATTCATAACACACATGCACAGGAATCTCACGTGCATTTTTTTGACTGGGCACACCACCAGAAAATTGGAAATACTGGCAAGCGTGTCTTTCCAGTCTCCTAAGATGACATGGGAAAATCTCAGCACTGTAAAGGGAAATCCTACATATTTCTATACAAATGCTATAGTGTAGGTGTAATAAATTTTCTGAGTTGTACGCAAATAATTTCAAGAGAAAGTGTTATATAATACATAAATCCCTCAAGTAACAGAGATGAGGCTGAGGTGGGTAATGTGATGAGGGATTTAAAATTACTGATATGATGATTTTGAGGAATGAGTGGGTATAATAGAAAAAGATGAAACTCAGAATGTAATCAAAGGGTTTTACTAAGTGTGTAGTGACATATGCATGTAAGGGATTTATGACAGACTTCATACATACAGAAGATGATCATGTATTTGAAAAGATTTTAAAGAAGGGTCACATGGCCTTTATACAGTTCTGCATGCTTCACACAAGGCTATCCACTTGAAAATGACCAGTGCTTGTTGAGAAGATACAAGTTTATATTTTAACAACATCTGTAAGCAAGCAGAAAATGAACTTGAAAGGACAAACACAAAACACATGATATAATTAAGTAGATTTTAGTTTTAATGTACATTTATCAGTTGGAAGAGTAGATAAGTAAGAAGAACTGTGTCATCTCCAGAAATAATACAAATTTCTGTCAATTCTAATTCTGCTTAACTTTCCCCTCAGTTTTGGTTCAGTTATAGAATGAGTCATTGTCGAAACAAATTCTATTGAAACTTAGAAATATTTCGTGATAGCATATCTGTTTTGGCACATTTTCACCAAAGTACAAAATGGTTCATTGAAACACAGCTGATAGATAGTAAACCGCCACGCAGAGCAAGTTTCCACCATGATTTTGACTGATTTCCCACCATCCATCTAGTGAGATGCAGTCTAAGTTTCCTGTGTTTGTGAGACATTTTTCTGAAACTAGGGACCAGAACACTGTCTCTTGAGCAAGTGTCCCTACTTTTCAAGGATGGAGTCTTGCTATTCCCATTTTCTTGATATGACTTGGCCATATACTTGGCAGTTGCTGACCCTAAAATGCCACCGTGGAGTAGAACTTATATTTGTTTCATCCAGCTTCTGTACCATGACAAATTTTGCTTCCAGATCGTATGGTGTCTCAAAAATTCTGTCCTTCTGTAATTTGAAAAATGTGTTTTGTTTCAAACTGATGTGATAGCAAATTCTGGCTTCTAGAAATTTTCTGAAACCCGGATGCTCTGAGGTTTGGTCATCTTTGTACATGGTTATACTGTATTAAGTTATTACCTGTTTGTATTTTGGTGATACTGTGAGATTATTGTGGTGTGGTGAGTTTATTATGATCATGAAAAGGAAAGTCTGTCATACTGCTAGTGAGTGATGACATAGAATATGGTGTTGGCACACTGAAGGGACATGGTAAGATGACTGAAAAAGCAGGTGTTAAAGGAGCATGTGATCTCAATAGAAAACAAAGGTGAGTGAAAATAGAATTTATAGAATTCCTTTTCTAGTTTGCTAACTATTTATATTTACATTTAGAAAAAGTTTAGGAAAAATACTAAGTGGAACATTTTGTTTTCTGTAAACAAGAAAAAACATGAGGAATATTGAAGTTGTGCTATTTACTTTATATATGCTAGAGCTTGTGAACGGAGTCAGTTTTTTTTACACAAAAATTTGTGTAATTACATAACTTGTAATTGACAGGGCAGTTCCTAAAACAGGGATTTATAAACTGGTAATTGGCATTTATAAGAGTCAACAAAAATTTCAACCTAGTATTTAATCATTATATAGTTTGTTATTTCCATTGTTCTCAGAAGGAAATATATCACCAGTCTTTTTTGAACACAGCACAGAACCAGGCTCTGATACTCCAACTTGCCTCTCCTCTCCTCTCCTCTCCTCTCCTCTCCTCTCCTCTCCTCTCCTCTCCTCTCC
>JAWWEW010000078.1:116831912-116880373 GCA_035583185.1 Anabacerthia variegaticeps
TCCTCTCCTCTCCTCTCCTCTCCTCTCCTCTCCTCTCCTCTCCTCTCCTCCTTATTGAGGGTTCCTGTGTCCCTTTCCTCCTGTTCTTATCTCTGTAGGTCTTTTTAATGTTTCCTTTGTCTTCTGTCTTTGAGAATGTCTGTAATTGCAGTCTAATATATTAACTTCCCTAATAATCACCCAGATTCCTGAATGGATGTTACAGATTGGCATATACTCTTGAGTTTTTCAGACTCTCTATAGCAGTCTGGTTTGAAGATGAGTTTATGTCTATGGGAGGTGGAAACATGTTCTTTGTGAAAGAAGGACTTAAACTTAACATTGCCCCGTTTCTATACCAGGAAAAGATGACTATTGGCTTCACTTCAACTTTCCATAGTGGAGTAGATTCTGTATTCACACAGAGGAAAGTCAGCAATAAGGCCAATTTCATTAGCAAGTTATTTAACACATTTTGTAATAGCTACCAGACTTGATGTTTGAGTGTAATTTCCCCATACCATCATAAAAGCACTCTGAAATTCCAAATTATCATATCATCTTTTTTTTACACAGACTCTGTTTTGTAGGAGTCTGTAAGTTTCCTTCTTAGCATGTAATGAAAATTAAGTTTTTAATCATAAATTTGTTGACAGTAAATAAAAAATTAAAAGCTGGCCAGGATATATTGGGCATTATAGCTATTTCTTTGAAGTTATTTCTAAGTGAGTAGGTAGCAACAACTGATAAATGCAACTGGTCCTTTCTGGTGGGAAGATGGCCTAGGCATCATCATCTTCACACAGGCATGTGCAGTTCTCAGCTGTGTTTGGAGACAACCCAACAATTGCATTTGGTGGCGAAGACAGCAGATCACTTACGTCTGAACATTGATAAAATGAATATGTTAAACTGCAGTTCCAGAAACAGCATCATTTTTGTTTTCATTTCTGCAAATTGGTAAAAATGTACACAACGTTCAGTGCAGTTCATTATGCATCCTGCATGTCTCTGGCAATCCCTTTCTTTGTTGGTAAAGTTAGCTCAGTAGTTGAGAAACTGTTATTTTAAAATGAAATCAAATGCCTTGGTAATAGATAATGAGCAGCAGACTAAGCTCAGGACTGTGCTTCCCAAAAATTGTTAGATTGATTGTTTAAGTAGTGAAACAAAGATTACAGGCTGTACAGCATGAACGATAAGGACATATTTTGTTTCACTGTTTTTAATGAACTGTGTTATCTACACTATATGGTTTTTGAAAAAAAAGTATGTTTTTAAAGCTGTATCTAAAATATTTCCTTTTTTTCCCTATTAAAAAAAATACCTGGCAAAGCCAAAAGTACCAGTTACTCCTTTTTATTTTGCCATTCTTCCTTATTGACCCCCAGGCCACACAATTCTATTTTGTTGTAAATTAAGTACCTTCGCATGCAATAGTTCAAATACTTCTTTTGTTATTGCACTAATTTTATTATTTTTAATTGTTAGTATTAATTATTCCTTTTCCTCAATTAATTTAGTGCCAAGAATCATCCCAAGAATGCATTTGTTCATACATGAATTCATTTTTACCTCACATTGACCAAAGAAAATATTTCCAACTGTTAAAATAGAAGGATAGTTAAGTAATTTCCACTCAAGGTACTTGAGCTTGTAAACTCATTTTCCAGCTTTTTTTTCTACTGTAGAAGTCTGAACTGCCAAATCTAAACTTCATCTATATATCTGTGTATATTTAGTGCCAAGGTCAATAGAGCATCCTAAATGGGATTGGAAGACAAAACCGGAGAACCATGATTTTGATGAACTAAATCATATTCTTCAAGAGAGCAAAAAACTTGGAAAAGCCCTTGAGAATCTGTCTCGCAGTAAGTTAATTGATTTTAGTTTTTTAATGTAACCATGCAGCCTGAATTGTAATTTGGAAGTGTACATCAGGAAGGTGTCTTCAAGTCAATGAAGACCAAGTTCATTGACATCAGCAGTTACATTCCTGTTGATAAGGTTTACAGAATGTCTGAGATAACTCAGTAGCTCTCCTGGAAACTGAAACTACTTCCCCTGCACTTCCTTATTTTTTTTACACTAGTTTTCTGCAGGTTAAGTGAGCTGAATTAGCTCATAAAGAGGCTGGTTTAATGAAAATGGTGGGAACATGCAGCAGGGAGACTGCTCCTTTGGGTGGTAGCAGTTAGGTTGGATTGACCTTTGTAAAACTTTAACCTCATTGGTGGAGTTCAGACTGCATTGAAAAACAATGAGCTGTTTTTTATTCTGGACCCCAGTCATCTCCCTCCAGTTTTCAAAAGCAATTAAAATATTTTAAGGCATCCCAAATAAATACTCAGAAACATGAAATCCAATTATTTAGTAATAAAACCTACATATTATCACTTACACGCTTTTCCCCTCCCTCTGTCTTTCCTGTAGTAAAGAATTGTGAAGTACATTTGTGGGAGCAAGTATTACTAACCATTATCAAAGTATGAAAACATGAAAAGTACTCTTTACCATGGTACATAAAAACTAGGAATGGTGTGATTTGGGAGATATTTGAAAAAGAAACATTTTCTTTCTCACCTCACTAAATTTTATCTGTGGCAATTCTTGATTCACTGGAGAATTAGCAGATGGTGAGATCAGAGAGAGAGCTGAATGAAAAATGGAAGATCTGTTTTGTGGAGAAATTTGAGAGTCAGCATTTTTCAAAATTGTGCCAAATACCCAAACTGGTTTGCCCAAATTCTTTCTTTCCCAAATGTTTTAGGTTGATCAGGAGAATTATATTCTGAGCAATTTTCGTATTTATATTAATTATAGTAGTATAATTACAGGGCTTTTTTTCAAATACATTTCTAGGAAATCAGTCTATCTGCTTGTAAGGAGCTAAATCAATTCCAGTCAGGATCTCTGATTTGCAGCCTCAGTATTGCCTGACTGTGTTACTGTGATGGCTGTGAGTGTAGTTTTCAAGCCTTTTTTTCTTTAGAGACTTGTAACCAAGCTGTACACAGATACAGAAACAATTTTTTTCAGTTTTAGACAGGGTTATTTATTCACTCTCAGGAGATACAAACCAATCAGATATGAGAGTTTAACCATTAATTTGTAAATCAACTCTTCAATCTTTGTCTTTCCTACTGAATATTGTGTAGGTTCCACTGAGCTCTAGCTTCCTAATACCTAAAATACAGTTTGCTGCATTCTGCCCCTCTTTTTGCCACAGAATTTTCTAACTGGCATAGAAAATGCCTAACTCTTCGGGGTCCTACACTTGGACCAGGTCATATACCTGGTCAGCATTTTTGGAGTCCAGTTTCTGTAGTTATTTCACAAATGAAACATTCTTCGCTGTTTCTTGCTAGTACTTGATGTTTTCTGGTGGTTTGTCAAGATAATAAGGAATTTGAATCCCATCCCCTGGAGTGCTTTAAATCACTGGCAGCCTGATAATAAGTTCACTTTTATGAATGTGCTCTTTATTTCTTCATTCAGATCATTAATGGAAATATTGTCAGACCACTTCATGATCCCATTTCAAATCTGACAACCAGCCCTTGAAAGCTACTCAGTAAGTGCATTTTTTCCCACCAGATGATTATCTACCTTGCAGTGATTTCACCTAGAATGTAGTTCTCTAATTTTTTTTTATTTTTTTTTTTTTACTGGAGTATCATCTAGAACAGTGAACAAAGTCTTATAGCTGAAGTATTTTACATCTGCTTCCTTCTCTTATCTGCTAGGCAAGTTTCCCAGTTGAGAATGTAATTAGAGTGATGTGATGCATTTCATTCTTGATAAATTCATGTCAACTCCTTCTTACTGCCTTTTACTCCATTAGATGTTGATACATTGTTTATTTAACAATTTTGTCTATGAGTCCTGCTGCTTTAATCTGATTTAGGCTTTGCCACGTCTTGCCTTTTTCTTTTTTTGAAGAAAGATATTGGTATTTGCCCTTTTCTGCCCTCTTTGTCCCTGAAAGACAATTGCTAATGGATTAGAGCCTTCTTCAGTTAGTTAAGTGCTCTGGAGTGAATTTCACAAGATTCTGCCAACCTGAATGTATCTAAGTCATCAGAATATCTTTCATCTTTCCCTCGTCTTGCTTGCAGATTTCCCTCTTAAAATCACTAGTATTAAGCATCTGGCCACAATTAATTTTTTGTTAGACTGAAGCAGAGGAAGTGTTGAACACTGGGAATTCTTTGTATCATCTCTTATTTGCCTTCCTTCTCTTTGATGTAATAATTCTGTATTTTACTTTGTCCTCCTTTTCTAGTGTATTTATAGTATCTTTTCTGGTGACTTGTTCTTTGATAGTTGTTAGTTACAAACAAAAAGGTTAAAATGCAAAGTATCATTTAAACACTTGCATCAGATTAGTTCTAAGATATCCTTGTTTATAGATTTTGTCCTGTTGATTTTCAGTTCATTTTAGGAAATAGAAAAACTTTTTTCCTGTGATTTCTTATATGTCAGCATGATATAAAAAAAATGAAAATGAAAAATGTACATAAAAAATATTTTACGGGGTTTCAATGAGTAGGTCGATCTAGGACTTTAAAAGTATAAGACGCATGAAACTCGCTCTGTGCTGTACCCAAACAAATATCCCATGTGGTGAGTTTTACAAAAGCCATCACAGGGGCCCATATCTGCCATCCCCAGTGTTGATGCTTGTTTTGGCAAATCTAGTCAGTGCTTTTGATTCTACAAGTATGCTACGAGTCTAATGCTGTATTTGATACTAGTCTTGTCTGGGAGCAGTACAGGACAGGCACTGGGTTCATCAGATAGCTGAGTATGCAAATGAACACAACATACTACCAGTGGCTTTGGACAGCACCCTCTCATTTCATTTGTCAGTATTTTAACAGGGAAGTGTGACACATAAAATGAGATGTTTGAAGTTAAATGAATTTGTCATCAAATCCTGGAATTTGTTTACACTTTTAAAGATAAGTTTTGGATCTTAGTGAGTTTCCACAATTTTGTTGGTTGCTATGCAGCTGACACAGCCTCTGAGTTAAACTCTAGTTTCTATTGCTTCATACAAAGATACCTGCTTTGAGGCAAACCTCTGCACATCACACAGAATTTGGACTGCCTGTAAGCTTTGGAAGGTGAGGCTCAGTCACTTAGATGTCTGGTCTAAAATTAATTAAAATTGAATTAAAATTGAGTTTGCTTATATTTGAACCCTTTCTCCCAAGCCCCATTGAGACAATATGTGACTGATTCTGTGCTGCAGTAGATCTGAGAAACCAGCAGTGACTTCACACTTGAAGTTAAAAGTATTGTAGCAATTTTGAGAGTCTGAAAAAGATTATTGTAATTACAATCTAAGCATGATGGAGCTTGGTGATTTAAGTATACCATTTTTCAGAGGCCTACCTAGATGGGAAAGCTGGGTTTTGTTTGCTTCTCCGGTCAGTTCTATGTCATTGAAGTGGTTTTGGAATATCAAGTCAACTATTTAGGAGAGATTTTGGAGTATGAAGCAACAAACAGGAATATATTGCATTTCCCATGTGACTATTTAATTTTATTTTATTGCAAGATCTCTTATCTTCATTGCTGTCATCCTTCCTCTGCTGATCATGAGGAAGAAAAGTTCCCTGCTGTTTCAAATATTTTTCACCTTCTGTATTTCACTTTGTGGCCTGTTTACCTTTAAAGAGCATTAAAATCTCCTGTGTAGCTAAGGATCTTGCTGATGAATATGCCTGTCTTCATCCCTCATTTTCTGAGGATGGAAAAAGAGATAACAAGAGATGGAAATCAGTGAATTTTGAGTGTTTCAAGTGGGGGAGAAAAATGAGGACTAAATTAGGGAGAGCTTTGCAGCCATTAGGTGTGAAGTCTGCATACTTTGCAAACAACTTTGCGTCTTTTATTCCAACAGTTAGGGATTAAAGTGCATATTGAAGGTTTTAATTTACACATGGTTAACAGCATTTGATCACACAATGTCTTATGCTGTAAGATAGGTACATTTCTGTAATTACACATAGCCTTTTGATGAAGATAACGAACATTTTGTTAGTAATGTGTGAATCCTTGTTCAGGCCAGCTGTATACTACAAATCAGTTAACATTAACCAAAACTATTTGATAATGAGTCCAAGTCAGTTGCAGGGAATCCCCGACGCAATGGTATTTAGCTATAACAGGAAAACAGTACTCTTTTTAATAAGTAATCGGTAAATAAGAAAACCATGTGCAATCTGATAGTAAATATTACTCAAAACTACAATGAATTGTAGAATCACAGAATGGCTGAGGTTGGAAGGGACCTGTAGAAGTCATCTGGCCTACCCCTGCTGCTCAAGCAGGCTCGCTTAAAGCCAGGTGTCCAGGCACTTCAATACTTCTAAGAATGAAAGATCGCCAAGTCCCTCCAGAGTATCTCAAGCAGTTATTTATCATAATATTAGAATCAATTGGTTCTGCTTATGCATAGGTTATGAAACAAGCACGATCTTACCTCTTTAAGAAAAATATTAAATAGTGAAACAAAAACATATGTTCTGTTTATCTTTTATGGGGAAGAAGATAAGCAACAGGAGTAAAAATCTCATAACAAGAAGGGCAGAACTAGTTCTAAAAAAGATCACAGTATGTTAACAACAGCTAAAATCATGTCCTCAGTTTTATGGATGAACCTGCAAGGATGTGGGATGTGAGAAGCTTAATATATACATCGTGAACTACTTCAATGCATTTAGCAGTCTCTGAAACATATTAGAATGGAGTTTCGTTTAGAAACTTCTACACTGTAGGAAACTATTAATGATTTACATTACGGTTATGGAAAATGTACCTAAATTAAATACAACTAGCATTTATTGAAGCCAGACATTTCTGATTGTGATGATGGTATAACTGCAAATGCACGTCTGCATGACACTTAACTAGAGTTTTATCAATTACCTCATGAGGGGCATTGTTTTAAGACATAATACATTAGTAATATTTTCAAATATACACGGTTGTTGATCTGAAATGGACTTGAGTCTGTAAAAATTACTTCTCCATTATCAGTTGATCATCTAGTCCTAAATGTGTTCAGCTAATTGAACCACAAAACTAGTTATGAGTCTTCTCTAGAGGATTTTTCCTTCTCTCTCTTGGGTCTGAACTTTAAAATGATGTTATTCTTGTGTGAGATCAATGCTTGTGATTTATTTTGAGATTGACATTTTTAGATAAGCTAAATCAAACCTGTAAGGAAGATAATTTTATTTCACTACTCCAGCTGTTATATGAGATTGCCTTTGCTCATAAAATCCATTTACTTTTAGTATAAAGTGTGAGTAATAATACAAAATAATGATATTTTCTGAAATTGAAATGGGAAAAATAAGAACATAATTATTGCTATTCAATTATAAACTGGGGTTTATATGACTAGGACATTGCTGCTACTTCAGTTGTAAGTATCTTTTTCCAACAGATGTTAAGATTTTAATTACCATTGTAAAGGTATTTGCCATTCTGATCCAGCCCATTCTTAAGTTTCTGGACTAGAGTCTCTTTTTGAGTTACCGTGTCCTTTTCTGGAACAGTATTTGGCTTACTAGAAGTTTCTCTAATGCTGTTGTAGAACTGGGGTTTGTGTCACTGTCACCTTGGATATGGAACTTTCTAATTCTTACTACAAGGGGGTTGGCATTCAGCAGGTACTAGAACATAAGCTATGACTCTATCCATGGCTACTGAATGCTGTGGGCTACCCATCTTAGCCCACCTGCTACAGTGTACACCTTCCCTTAAAATCAAGAGTTCTGAAAAGTTCTGCAGGGTTGGTTATTCTTTTCTGAGATAACCTTGGCCTAAAAAAGCTTCTGGGCCATAATATTTAGTGGGCACTTTGCATTTTATTTCTCTGTATTTGCATAATTCATTAGTCACTAAACCTGATCCTGAAGCCTATATTCTCCATCAGAGTCACTCAGAAATTTGGATATAGAAATGCTGCAAGTCCCAAGCAGAGATTATTTTGCCAGGGATTATTTGGTTTTTTATCTTTTTTAAAGCCACTATGAGAGATTAAATCCATGTATCCTAGATAGTAACTAAAAGATGTATAGTGTGCTGATAGGTTGGCAGGAGGTGCCTTGTAGATGACAGTTTCCTTTGTTCTAATATGGCTAGGTGCTGGAAGGAATATTATTCTAGTTCAGGATGGATACCTCTACAGAAACTTGATGCATAGTTGCTTAATAGTATAAGAACATATGCCCTTCACCGGTAAAAGCTCTGAGGTTTCAATTCCATATGCCTTCAAAATCTATGTAAGTTACTACTGCAGGAAATATGTCTAATTTTGAAAATGGTAAAATGGCTCAGTGTAGGTAAGAAAGTACTGTAACAACGTCTCCTATGACAGTCAATGACAAACATATTCTAAAGTTCCTATGCAGAAATGATTGAGCTGGTTTGTTGTTTGCATACTTTTTCGTGGGGGGAGGAATGCTTGCTTTGGTCAACCAGAGCAACTATTTTATGTCTTTTATAATCCAAGGATGGTATGAAATAAATGATTTCAATTTGCCTTGTCTTCAGTACATGGTTCAAACAGGCACAGGGACTAGAATATACTATGCTACCAACTGTGGTATGGCACAAAATTTTGCAATGGGAAATGCAAGTACAACTAAGATGGCCTGACCCACTAATGAAGAAACATATGCTTTCCCTGATTTACAAGGAAAAGGAGAATGCATTGGAGCAGTTAGTTGCTGGACAGCTGACATGTGATATAGTATTTCTGTGTTTTTGCTCAAAGGTGCACTGTTAATAATGGTAGAATAATTATGCTGTTTCCGTCCTGGAGTTTTTTGCAGAACCTGTGATTTGCACTATGAGCTTGACAGTCCAGCCATCCAGAAGTTCCCTTGTCTAGAATGATCCTGAGAACGAATTTTGTCAAGTTAGTCAGAGCTGCATTGGGGTTGTCTTAGTAGGTCTGAAGTTTATATGTCAAAACCTATGTGTCAAATAAATACACAAGACTTTGGCAGGTAGGAAATCTGGCTCTTGGGAGCTTTGTGGCCATCTTCTGGATGTTTAGAAAAATGCATAAATATTTCTTCCCATTCAGTTGAATAATGGTAGTCTTGCATATGTTAAAGTTATAGCATTTTATTTTCTTTTGAGTGGGTACACATTGGACTTGTTAGATGTACATGGTGCCTTTAGGAAAAAATCCTAACACATTTTTATTTTGTATTATTTCTTCCTATAATTACTTAAGGACCACAAATAAAAGCAAAAGTGGCAGATGTCGCTGAAGTTTCACAACTTTCAGTCTTAATCAGAACACCAGTTATATAATTTCAGATGTTATATGAAATTCTGTAATCTCATATGTCATATGAAAGTATTGCAAGATTTCAAGCTACTGTAAAGGTGATCAGGAATAGTGCAGCAATCAGGGATTTTATGACTTGTCATTTCATAGAACTGTAGAATGGTTTGGGTTGGAAGGGACCTTAAAAATCACCTAGTTCCACCCCACTTGCCATGGGCAGGGACACTTTCCACTAGATCAGTTTGATCCGGGCCTCATCTAATCTGGGAATATTTCTAGGAATGGAGCATCCACAGCTTCTCTGGCCAACCTGTTCTAGTGTTTCACCACCTTCACAGTCCTGTCTCAGTCTGTCTTCATAGGAGTGGTGCTCCAGACCTCTGATCATCCACATGGCCCTCCTATGGACTTGCTCCAAGAAGTCTTAAGTTCTTGTGTTGGGGGCCCCAACACAAGTTGTCCAGATGGGGTCTCGTGAGAGTAGAGTAGAGGGACAGAACCACGTCCCTTGACCTGCTGGCCACGCTGCTTTTTATGCAGCCCAGGACACAGTTGGGTTTCTGGGCTGCAAGCGCACATTGTTCAATCATGTCAAGCTTCTCATCCACCACCATTCAGAAGTCCTTCTACCCAGGGCTGCTCTTAATCCATTCTCTGCCCAGCGCGTTCTTGTGCTTAGGAGGACTCTGATCCCACTGCAGCACCTTGCACTTGGCCTTGTTGAACTTCATGAGGTTTGCGCAGCCTCCCCCACCTCTCAAGCCTCTCAAGGACCCTCTGGATGGCATCCCTTCCCTCCAGCGTGTCAGTTGCATCACACAGCTTGGTGTTGTTAGCAAAATTGCTGAGGGTGCACTCGATTCCACTGTCCATGTTACTAGTTAACATGGTATTAAACACCACCAGTCACAGTACTGTCCTGTAAGCACTGCCACTCACCACTGGGTTCCACTTGTCTATTTAGCCACTGACCACAGTACTTTTAAGTGTGACCGTCCAGCAATTCCTTATCCACTGAATAATCCACCAATTAAATCTATGTCTCTTCAGATTAGAGACAAGGATGTTGTGCGGGACAAATGCCCTGACATTTGACACATTTGACAAATGTGTCAATGCCCTGCACAAGTCCAGGTGGATGACATCAGTCGCTCTGTTTCAAAAAGACTTGGTCTTGTGTGGTGCCTTTTGTTTTGAAAATTAATTTTATGTTGTATTGAGAAAGTCAAAGTCTAAAAATCACTTTTCAAAGAGGAATAATACCACTGAGTGGCAACACATTTGGTACTGGATTAATTGTATTTTTTGCAGGACAACAGCAATAAACAAAACTCTTCTGCTGAGAGCTGCATGTGCAAGAGCTAGGCATTTTTAAGAAGCATGGAATTATTATTAGCAATGTTCATTTTTCTTTAGAAAGAAAGTTCATTTCTTGGTAAGCTAGAAATGAAGCAGCATGTCCTAAGCAGAAAGTCTGTACTGTGGAAGATACTCATTCTAGACTCAAAAGGGATTTTATTTTGTTAAAACATAGTGCAGGTATTTTGAGAGGTGGCTTTTACATCAAAAGAAGATGCTGTAATGCTCATTATCTTTATTTCTTCATTCTTACCATTGTGCTGCTGTGTATTGCCATAGGGATAGAAGACTGGGAACAAAATCTAAGATAACCATGTAAAGATTGGTCTTAATAATCCATGCTAATTTAAAAAAAAAAAGGAATGACAAAAAACTGGCTTAATATTTTAACTATTATAGAAACATAAATTACATGGCTAACACAGTGTGAAATACACTTTTTGGGTAATCTGGTTAATGTAGGCATAATAATAGTAACTAAAGTATAGTAAGTATTAATGAATTACATTTTTAGTCATGTTTCATTTAATCCTAGCGTGCCAGACCTTTCTTGTAGTCAGAGAGAATGTTTTTCCAATTCTCTTCAAAAATGCAGCTAGTGACAGAATGAGTGTTTCAGCTGAGAGAGGCTGTGCTGGTATCAACGGTCTCAAGATTTGCTGCTGATCAGAGATGGCAGTAGTTGTGGCTGTGGAGGATTTCTGAAGGACTGTGGAAGCATGTTCAGACCAATTATTGCATTGTTCCAGCAGTCTTCCAGCAAAGAGGGTCATTACACTCAAAACTAGAAACCAGTGTCCTGAATCTGTCTTTGTAACTCACCAGGAAACTGAGTGAACTGGATACTTGTGATGCCTGGTCAAATTTCAGCACCCTTAATTACTTTCAAAAGGAAGTATTTTTATAAACACATAAAATTGTCAGCTTGCTACCTAACTAATTCCCACTGTAAACCTTGTCCATTAGCTTTAGCTGATGGTGGGAAGCAAACATCTCACCCCTTTAGTCAGAATGGTTCGTAAGAGTGGTAGGAGTGTATTGTTGTCTATCACAGTATGATATAAAACTATGATAGTTGTCTGTGGGAAACAGCTGCTCTAAGAGGAAGGGTAGAGCATACTCCTTTATTTCTGGAGGATTTACCTTTGACATCAGAAGACCTTTCCCAACAAAGGAAGGAGACCATTTTTAACAGTCCCCTTCCTATCTGCTGCTCAGTGTCTTGAGGCAGAGCAATGATGCAGCCTTAAAACTTTCATTCTCTACATTCATCATTGTTCAGAGTCAGGCTTAAATGCTCTAAACTGAGGGAAGTCAGAAATAGTTGTTCATAAGAACTTATATTCCAGCAAAGCCATTGGATTTAAGGCTGAACAAACTAGATATGTCAGTTTTTCTGGTGTTAGAGTTTTTTGTGATTAGGGCTAAGTTTTGATGGAAAAGGTTTTGCCTAAAACTGAAACATTGCTGTTTCCATTTAGAGTAGTTTCTTGAAGTGGGCTGTCTCTTTGTCTCTAGTATTCTGTTATTTTACAATGAAATTTCCTATTTAGAATATATAAAAAGTAAAATTTCTATTTGCTCTTTTATGGTGTATGAAAGCCACAGACAAAAGAGGTGAAAATAACTATATAAAGGACAGAGAGCAAAATGAAATGCTTGTCAGCTATACAAAGTAAGTGACAAGAGGGTTTTCTTTTTGAAAAACTCTGATGTCTGGTTACTAGCAGTTACATGAACCAGAGATACCAACTGTTGTTACCATTACTTTTTAGAAATGGAACTATTTTAATACCTTATAGAAATTCAACTGTTTTAAATTGTCAGTGTATTACTTGCAAGTAAAGTAACTGACAGTTAACTATTTGACTAACGAGAAGTCAGGAGTCTGCTAAGGGTTAAGAAATTAACATAAATCCTAAATACTCCTGTATGATAATGATGACTTTATCTCTAGTTACATTCGCAGGATTCTGGATTAAGGGGGTTTTTTTGTTGTTGTTTTTTACAAATGTTATCCTAAATGTGCAAGGTTTTTCATTTGTGGAGGACAACTTTCTGAAAACCGGAGTTCATATTATTCCACCTGAGATCTGCACTGAAAAAAATTACCTCACTGTTGTGATTTTCTGTCTAGTGCATGCAGGGTGAAAATCCCCCATCCTCTCAAGTTTAGCTGTGATATTCTGTGAGTTTGGCAACTGCAAAGAAAATTGGTAAGAGTTGGGCACACACTAACTTTGTGGTGCAGTGGTGTCTTGCAAGGAAATAAGCAGCATTTTTCTACCCAACATTTTATGGTTTATTAATCCTGGTCTTTGCTAATGGAGTCATGTTATCAGTAACTAAAAGAGTACTGTTAATATTAATGAGGCTCAAGACATAACAGGAAGATCTGTGTGACTGACAGTATGGCAAATACCACCTCCAGAAGCATCTCCATGCCAAGATTGCTGTAACAAGATCCTGATAAAATTTCTTCCCCAGAATCCTTTTTCTTTTCTCTTGATGACACACTAGATAGCTAAAAACAGTTTGCAGATTTAATTCCATGACTGCAAAAATAAGATTTTTGTTAACTTGTAAAATTTTGTTTTGGCAACATGTCCTCAGAAACTGCTAACTCTACGTGCTTGTATAAAAAATACAGTTAGTTTTGATGTCTTGCTACTGTTTCCAATTTAGTAAAGAAGAAATTTGAGGCATTCTGGTCAATTCAATTACTCAGCATAGTCTTCTCTAAATTCAGAGTAAGTTCCAGGGAGACTGTGATTTACACACACACAAAAAAAGCGTTTTGCTAAAAGAACTCATTTAGAGTATGAATGTTTTTCAATTTTATGTGCTTATATGTAACTTAATCAGAGAGATTAGTAGAGATTTTTGTGTGAGGCTTATAGTAGTATGTTCTGGTTTTCCCATTTGCTATTTGGTACTTTCAGTACTGAACTTTGATAAGCAATGTAGGCAATTGACTAGTAAAAAGATTTGGCATGTTTTGGAGCAGAGTTTTGGAAATAGCAGGGTTACCTTTTGTATTTTCTTTTGCCATCCTTGAAAACAAATATTTATAAAGTGTAAGTCAACATGGGTAAATTTCTTTCCCATTCGCTCTCAAGTTCCAAAGACCTGTACATTGAGATCTGTGAAAGCAGAAGAAAAAGGTACCAACCGTCCGAAATGAGGACATAAACCTGTGTTAAAACAAAGTGAACTGTATTAGCATTATGGAAAATTGCTGAGAAGAGGTAGATCAACTGTTTAGAGAGGGTATGTATGGTTGTAGAATGGATTGATATTGATTATGCAAAATACATCCAAGTGATGGAAAGGTGGTTGAAGTTCAAAGCTGAGGTAAAGAGAACCTTGAATTAGGTTTTTACTACCTCCAAGAGTGCAGTTATCTTCTCTCTAGTAAATGACCATTGGGGATTGGAGAAGTTCATAATGCATTTAAGTCTGGTTGATGCAACTTACTGTTTATACTCTGTGGGCATTAGTGTAGTGTCAGGGCTAAATAAAAGTCTGAAGTTATTAAAACTGGTTAATTGCAGTGAGGCATAGAAGGATTATGAAAACCAGATTGTTTTTCAATATAGTCTGCTTTAGAGCTGTTGAATTAGTGGAAATGTTTTGTTAACTCCTGGTGTATTTCTTTTGTGTTGATGAGGTCTTTAAATTATAATTGCAGTTCTCCTAGCCCTTCAATCTTTTAAAAACAAAAGTCACTATAAAGAAGCCATCTAAACTGAGAATTAGCCATACAGAGTTAATGAGTAAAAGCACAGTAAAAGACACAAAGAACTCATGTAGTTGTGGTGCACCAAGTAGTAAGAAACAAGCTTAAACTGCTGCAATCTTTAGTGTGATTTTAGAAAGAATAACTCTCTACTCAGCTAGGTCTACATATTTTGCAATATCATCTCTTGCATTCCTTTGAAGAAGGTGTCTTGATAACATAACATAATATGAGTTAGAAAACAATTTTAAAGTGTATGATCTTCCTATGCATGGATACATCTCCACTTTATTTTCACCACCAGGATATACTTGTCTTTGATTTTTGAAGCTCTAACCTGGAAATGTTTCTTATCAAACCTCATAGGAAGTTGGAAAATGCTTTGTTTTCAATGTATCAGAATTTTGAACATGACAGCATTGAATTGTAATGTATAATTACTTTATGACTCCTTGTGATATGACTGACGTGTGCAGATGTATTAAAATTTCTGAGACTAGCTATGTATAGCTAATGTACTACAGAATAGTCATAATTAAAAGAGGTGATGTGGAAGAAAGCATAGGAAAGACATGGATCAGCAGAATGGACGAGAGCAAATATACAAGTTCTTTCTCAGAGGATTTAGAAAGATTGTTTTAAATTCTATTGTGAAATTTTATTTTATTTTCCGAAGTTCCATCTGTTTTTGTAGAATTATTTCTACATTGTACCATGGAGAAAGAGAGAAGAGTCATGTCTATATTGCCCTGTAATTGCAGCATGATATGCTCTGCGATGCATGCTGGTCAGGGTGAGATTTGTGTAAGAACATGTCCGTTGGTAAATGGAATGTTGCTGATTTAATTTCAGAAAGCAGGTAGAGTTGTACTTAACCTTGTTGTCACTTTACTGGCACATCTGCTATTTTCATTTCCATAGTTTTAAAAGCTCATTTTGGTAATACTGCAGCTGATACAGCAGTATATTTTTTCCAGGCAATTTCACTGGTGGAACTAAATATGACACATTTTATGGTACAGCAGCATGCAGAGAACAGTATGTGAACTTTTCAGATTAAACCTAATTTTTTACTTATTGTAGTAGAAGACAGTTATAGAAAACATGTTTCTAAATCTTTTTTTTTTCTTTTCCCAATCTCTTTTGTTTTCAGGCATTGCTGTTTCTGATGAACTTGATAAGGTAAGATTGATAAGGTATGCCTAAGGAACAGTACCAAGAGATAGATGATTGTGATAATTTTAGGCAATGAGAGCTGCATCTCCCTGTCCTGGCATACACACTTCAGTTCTGTTGGGTTCAGAGGAGGTGTGGGTATGGAAGGCTGTATGGCTAAGTACAGTATACGTGGATACATTAAGAACTTGACCTGGGATGGGCTGTCAAATATGGAAAAGTACTCTCACTGAGTTTGAGAGACTCTCATTGAGGCCACAGAAATACTTTTTGATCTTGACACCATCTTTGCTTAATATAATTTGTTGGGTTACTTTTTGTACTTTTGGAAACTTTTAGCCTTAAATACTTTTTATTTGTGAAGTCATGAATTCTCTATTCCCAGATATGATTTGTGAGAATATTTAGGAATTATTTTTGCTTCCCAGATTTCATCAGGAATGCACAGGACATAAAGATCAGTCTTTACCTCCTTGCTGAATGCACCAAACAAAGATCTCTTCTGTCCCTTTTGATACATTGCAGAGTTAACATGAATTTTAGTTTTAACTGTAAAAAACTCTACATTGAAAGAGTAATCAAGCTAATTTTTCAAAGTACTGAAGGAAACAGAGCATCATCTTCCCTGTTCTCACCAGTGAACAGCAGTATGCTTCAAGTGCCAAGAATCTAGGGTTGTGTTCTTGGTGTCAGAAACCATTGTTGTTAGGGAATCAAAAGGTATGTAATACACAGGAATAATGCCTAATATAGAACACATATATTTTTAAATATCTTTCCGTTCTGCTGGTAAAATGAGGACACAAATCTTTCTGACACAAGTACATATAAAATACCTCGACTGCATTCTCCAAGGAAGGCCATTTAGACAATACTGATCACTCTTACTGGGCAGTCATGTGCATATGGGGCTGCCATTTCAAAACTATGACTTAAGTCTTCTTTCCTACTGTTTTCATAACTGTGCTCAGAAGTGATGATAAACACAATTAGAAAGCTGCTCCATTAGAACCCTTACTTTTAAGAATACTTATGAAGAACTCCATTTGGTTTTGTTTATTGAAAAAACCCCTATAAAATACTGTTTGTGGGAGGAAAAGCCATTTTGAGCTAGAGCCTGTTATCAGTACTTTTTACATCTGTTTTTAGCAGATAATTTCTGTTAATTCTTTTTCAAACTGTAATATTTTATTGTTCAAAAACATTCATGATTCTTATATTTAATTATTCAGTGTGAAAACTGAGATGGGGAACATAATGGGGACTTTCCTCAGGATGCAGCTGGAGTGAAGAGATAATTTTTTTTGGGTTACTATATACTTTATTGTTTAAAATTGAAAGGTGGTAGGATTTTTTTAAATAAAACTTGGAATTACATTATGTGCATTCAATAGCATGCATTATCTGACACCTTTGCAATATTGCATCTGCTTTAGCATGTGTTTCTGATGAGGACAGGGAAATAGAATGTTCTTGAAGTCAGAAGCTATTTGTAAAATAAATGAACCCCCAAACAATTAAGCTCTTAACACGTGTCATTTGTGCAGCATGGCTCAACAGGCTTAGAGAATAGTGATTTTTCATCTCTGTGGGCTTTAGTGAACTTCATTTCTATTTCTTGTTTGGACCCTTAAGGATTTTTAATGAACATAAAATGTAGTTCTGTGTTAAGAATATAAGCATAGCCAGGACCATTCTGTGGAATC
This sequence comes from Anabacerthia variegaticeps, assembly GCA_035583185.1. Lineage (NCBI taxonomy): Eukaryota > Metazoa > Chordata > Aves > Passeriformes > Furnariidae > Anabacerthia > Anabacerthia variegaticeps. The sequence goes on from JAWWEW010000078.1 coordinate 116,849,194, forward strand.
CTGCCTCCCAGGAAGGATTCCTTACACAAGCTAATTCCTGAAATGTTCTCTGACTCGTTTCTATTTGTATTACTTGGCTTGGGCCAAAAGCAGCCAAAGACTACCTAATAATGCTTGTTTTAACATTAAAGAGGATTTGGTTCTATTTCTCCTGAATGTGTCCACAGATGATGTTTATTTTTCAGATATAAATGTAGCCAACTTGTAATTATTTTCCCAGATATAAATGCTGATAGAGCTTCTTTATCTAGGCTGTGGCAACTCTGAATTATTTTTGAAACCACATTCATCTGTGGTTTGGATTAACCATTTAACCCATGAGGTGCATGCCATTGGCCTAGAACAGCATGGCCAAACTTGGCTTTGGGTTCTTTTAAAACACTGACATTACATAGATGTTGTGAGAGATGTAAAACTAAACACATTAATAAACTTCTGTACACTCTTCCTTGCTTTGTTTTCCTGATGATCAGGAGTATTTGGGGGACTAGGACAGAGCTCATAATCCTGATGGCTTATCTGTGATTTAAATTATGAACCTGGAGAAAACAGAGAATGCGTGTGTATATTTCTCTATTTTTGTTTCTCATTGTGTATTTTTTAAAAATTAGCCCTTTCTGGGTTTAGTAACTTAGCTGCCTTCATCAGAGGAGTACTTAATCAGTACTGTTGGTTGATGTAACTCCTCCTCCAAGTAATGCAGTTAATTAGTTAGTTGCTTAGTTACTTGAGCATTTGGATTTGGAAAACCAGTTTGCTCTGAATTGCAATCACTTTTGTGGAAGGGTGTTTCATTTAACTGGATTCTTGTCAAATATCTGCTATTTTTAGCCTTGTGTCAGTACTTAGGGCTTTAGTCCAAGAGAGAGGTAGAGAAAATACAGGCAGACAAGGTCAGTCTTTCAGTCAAAATGGAGTCTTTCAGTTTGACTTAGTCTAGTAAAATTCCTGAGTTCACTGGTAACCTTGCAAAAGAAAAAGATTCTACAATTACTGTATTTGAAACAGATTTATTATTATTCTGATCTTTTTCATCTCAGTTACTTCAGGCTTGCAGTGTTTGGTGTTCTGTCTCTCCTGATTCAGCCTGTGTCTCTAGGCCATGGAAGCTGTATAAAGTCAGAGAATGGCACTGCAAGTACACGGTGTAAGGAAAGAAAATAAAAAAGGATGCCTTGTGACTCACATATTTTAAAGCTAATGTGCAGAGTTAATATAATACACATTTCTGAATTGATTCACCCTCCTTACCACTGAACAGAAACTACTGAAGAGCTTCAGGAAACTACACACTTTCATGCGTAATGTGAAGAATTCAATGTAAACAAAGGAGAGCTAGAATGTTAGCTTTTCTTTGACATTCACAGAATTCTAGGGTGAAAAAAAATTCTTCTGAAAACCAGTGATGAGTGAGATGTGTCATAACATTGTGAAATTTGTCCAAAATACCCAATGATGTCTTTCAATCACTTTATACGTTAATAATGAGAGACATCTAAGTGTTAGAGATCTGTAGTCAGACTCAAGGGAAGATCTAAAAATTCATAGCAGATTTTGACTCTCAATGTTAATATTAAAAATTCTTCTGTGCTGTCTAAGGTATACTTATTTATAATATTACTACAATGAACACAGGTAATAATTAATAAAATAGAGGAAACAACTATTCTTAAGTCATAAACCCAAAGTAATTTCTTCTCACCCAAAAGTATTTATACGGTGGAAGTTCCCTCAAAATCCATATCAGAAAATAGGAATACTGAGCTTTTTAAATGATGCATAAATAAATGGATATACAAATGTTCTACTCCCTGGTACAGGTTGGATTCAGCAATCACAACTCAGTTTAAAGTGGAGATGAGTTTCAGCTGTCCTTCAGTCTTTCCATTCTTTTCCTTGTCTCCACATAAAGGAAGGTGGAGTGTGCCCAATTGGTTGCCACTGATGTGAATAAGTGGATGACCCCTGGGCTGCACCATGAAATAGTCCTCTTAGTTCATTTATTGCAGATTTAAATACCCACCTGTCCTGAAAATATTTCTGTGCGCACTGTCACTGTCAATCTCTTCTGTTTTTTATGGGGGAATATCATTTGGAAATCAATTAAGATTGTAAGATTTATTTGAAAAAAAAAAAAGAACAAACAAACCAAAAAAACCCAACCCAAACCTATAAAAACTTGTTTGAGAACAGAATACTTCATCTGAATTTATTACAGCCTTTGAAGTAGTGCCAAATAAACATCCTGATGTTCTGAATAGAGGTGTCTCTGATTCTCCATTTACTGTTTTTGCTGTGGCTGCTTATATAGTTGAAAGGAGGACAATAAATTAGGTCACTGAAACTGTGGTGTACTAGTCTAACACGATTCAAAAAGTAAAGCAAGGTGAGAAAGTGAGGCAAAGCATGACTATGTAATGCAAATTCCATTTCTATTAAGTAGAGTATGAAAGTGCTACTTTAATCCCTAAAATGCCTAAGAAAGAAATTAACATAACAAGGACAGTCACAGTATTCATGGTTTACTTATTCATATGTTGATAGTGCAGTGTACAGTGTCAGAAAAAAACTTAAGGTACTGCAAAAAGGACAATTTTTTAGGTGCTTTTCATTTTCGCTTAAGGCACCGAAAGCTTTTAGCAAGATTGACATTGCAAGCTAGTCTAACTTTAACTAGTTCCAGGAACTATTTTTATTTATTATTAGAAATTATTACAAATTATATTAGAGAGAAAGGGAAGGGAGAAAATAGCTAAAATAATAGGAATAAACCTCAGAAGAGGCCAAATGGTTCTTATTTAAACTAATGCAAGCACCTTGTGTAATGAAGGCATTGTGAGCAGTGAAATAATCTTTTCTAAGTTCATAAGCATACGACGGTAGTCACACCAGTGACAAGTTACATTTGTCAAGTGCCCAGAGGTGATTGTCCTCTAGTCTATGTGACTATGACACAGCTCCAAACAGATGCACAAAATGTATATTTGCAAGTACATAAAAAAAAAGGACAGCACTGGCTAGGTATCCTGAAACCTCAGAAGTCATGTGATGTTCTCAGATTTCTCTCTTCTGTATTGCCCACTTTCAATCTTCAATGGTTCTTTCAGAAAGCAGACATCATGTAAAAGTGAATTAGTCAAATGATGGACAGCTCTGGAGAGAGGTACGGGATGTGGAATCAGGTCATGCACTCACAGACACATTGCAGAAAACAGAATAAAAGAACAAGGGTGAGTGAGTTGGATCCAGGGCCTGGGTCACGTTTGCTTCTGTCAAAATAGAAGCTCTTGGAGTTCTGCTGAGCAAAATTGCGGTGTCTAGCCAGAGCTGGGTAAATATATTCATATTGAAAGCAGTTTTGCATTCTTTTTTTGTTTGGTTGATTTTTTTTGGCTTGTCTCTTTCATTTCAGTAGAGGCCTCTACTTCAAACTGTGCTTTTACCATATCTGTTTCAATTAGGAAGAGACTTCAAAAGTAATTTATTTTTAGGAAGGAGAGAAAATGTGGTTTCTAGGCTAAGTAATCACTGTGCTGTACTTTTTCCAGATGCTTTTTGTTACATGGCAGAAATATTTGTTGAGGCAGTGAGCTAGATAACAGCTAGGGATTTGTTTTCCTAAAATTTTCTCTCGTTAAATTATAGGAATAGAATATGTCTCTCTTAATTAGGAACAGTATGTTTGAAATGTCCTTGCTAATCTAGAGAAGAGTTTAATTAAAATAAAATAAATATTCCTATCCCATAATCTCATATCCTTTTTTTTCTGGTATACAGGTGTGTTTTTCAGTTTGACTGTGCTGTTGTACATGATCCTTTATCTACAGTGGTTCTAGTAAAATGGAGAACAGACATACCACTTCAGAATGCTTTTTTGTACAATTTTTAAGGATGATTTGTTCTTTAATCTAAATTCTTCATATGATGATGCAAAATATTGCTATTGTTTTGAATGTATCAGTTGCATTTTTACTTGCTTCTTGTAATCCTCTCCAACTTACTGTCTTCCAATAAGTGGTTAAAAATATGAGTACTAGTTTTGGAAATGCATTTTATTAAATACCATTTTCAGAATTAAAAGATATATTATGTAAATCCCAGAAGGGTTTTTTTAAAATGCAAAATGCAGATTTTTTTTTTTAATTTTGCATTAATTCATAATGCAAATAAGGGTAATGTTATTAATCTACAACAGTGTTTTGGTTGGGGTAGTCTTTATACAAGTGACCTCGTGTTGCTCAGCAGAACTGATAGAGAGGAAGTTTAAAAAGTCGTGCATTTATTTAAAAAAAATGTGATTTTTCTATAGTTACAATTAAAAGAAATAAAAGAGATTTGAGGCATCAGGATAGGCAAATATCTCTTGGAATTTTGTTAATGGGAAACTTTGCATTAGTCTGTCATTGTTTCTAGGTACTTCTTAGCCCTCTGAAATGATAATGTACTGTACTGGTTTTGTATTTCTGCAATTAATATTTTTATTTTTTTATTTCTTCTTTATTTACATCTACAGTTGAGAACAAACAGTGCAGTGTTTCTTTCTATTTTTTTCTCTTCAGGACACAACCGGTTTTAACACCCCCCTTCTCAGACCTCGTGTGATTGGAGAATGGATTGGCCGTGAAGAGAATGACGCAGATCCTCTGGCTGCTGAGATGCTGCAGCCACCAATACCAAGAAATAAAAATGAACAGTGGGACAGTGAGGATAGCAGCAGCCCTGGAGGAAGGTGGGATTTTGGACCAGCCTATGAAATTTATGTTTTGTGCAACACAGCTGTCTTTTTAACAAAAACTCCATTTCCAATTTCAGAATGCGGGGCTTTTTAATTCCCATGCCATAGTGTGGCAGCATGCAGAATAAATGAAAGTCATTAATATGTGGCTGGTTTCTTCTCATGCATTTAGATATGATTAACTTCATACTCATTTGCAATCATGTGGATTTATTCCCATGTATAAAGCTAATGGTATGTTGACATGATTGGGGTCCAGTAATAATTTTGTGAGGTATAGCTTTATTCAAAGGTATTTCAAACCCTTCCATCTTTCCATGATTGGTAGTAGGTATTTGTTTGTTTGAAGATTTGTTAATCTTGACACTTTAGTGCTAAATCCGATTTTCTCATTTAAAGAAAAGATAGACAAGGGAAACAGTATCTATGTTATTTTTATCAGGACTTCCTAAATTTATCTTCACTTCATGTACCTAGCATTTTGGTGTTAATAACAAGTCTTTCTCAAAGAGAAAATTGTGTTCTCTGCAGTAAATAACTTCTGCAGATTTATTGTGCTTGTCTGGAAGTGAAGGAGTATGTTTGTTTGTTAATGTGCTTCAGCTACATGGAAGAGATTATCATTTTTGCAAGGACTCTATTTTCCATTATTTAAAGATACCTGTTTATCACAGAAGTTACTCACAGCTTTCCTTTAAAAAGGATGCATGACTTTATTTTTAAGTGTAAATCTTGTGCACTGCCTTTGTTAATTGGCTTAAGCACCTACAGTTTTCTTTCTCAGCCCTGTAGCATTTCTCTTGGGTTATAAGTAGAACGCTGACTGCAGCAGACACCTTTTTCCTCCTCTTTTAAGAAGGCAGAAACTCTCTGCTTTCACTTTGAAAACATCTAAGGTATTTCACATGCCTTTTCCATTGGACTTTACTTCCCTGTTGGTCTGTCACTAGGCATACTCTTATAGGCTGCATTCATTAACTTTCCTCACATGTTGGTAATGTTTGTTTTCCGTAAGTACTTCATTTAATTATATTATTGTGGGGGAAGCTGCAGGTACTACTATTTCAAAGAAGTAGCAGTATGTAGTAATGATCCTTCAGCCAGATGTGTGATGGGAAGCAACACAACTCAGACACTGGGTCTCTGCAGTGCAGTTCCTGGAAAAGGAATGGAGTCAGCAGTGGGCACTGCAGCTTGACTGTGCAGACCTGGGCTTATTTTTCCTTGTTCAGTAGTCCAATGAAGACCGCGAATAAAGATCTGTTCCACGTTGCAGAGAGAACTGAGGATACTGTATCCCTTCTGTCAATAGAAAGGAGCAGAAATAAGCATCTCTGTCTAATTCCAGAAGGGAGCAAAGAGCCTTAGTTCTGAGTAACAAAGATGATTCAAAGCAGCACATTTTTTTTCTTTTTAGAGGGTTGTACAAGATGTAAGAAACCTCACAGCTAATGCTATAATTAAAAAATGTGATTAATCGCTTTGAGAATAGTATTTGAGAAGTCTTGTTGAGTATCGTGGCAAAATCACGTTGCTTGGCATATGAACAAGGAGAATATGGGGTACTTGATGCCAGGAAAGACTCATAGGGTACTGATATCTCTGGTTTTTAGATGCAATAAGTGCTGAAGACCTATTGAAAAATATGTATCGTTAAGTGGGAGTACTGATTTTCAGTGGAAATGAATAACTACTAAATTACATGCAGCATATGGATTTACATTTGGATGACTGATTTTATGTCTGGGATGATTCTTTGCTTCCTTAACATTTCATCAGCTTTTGTAAGGCGTTTATAAAAAATGTGTTTGCAGTTTTGCAAAAGAATGATAAAGTTGCAGAACTTCAAGATAGTGGTGATACTAAAATTGATGCCAACTATATATGGAAATTTAAAAGGCCATGTTGATCAAGGTTAATCTGAATATTTAATAACAGTTCACTAATCATTGGCAGTTGCTTCAACGTCTGATGCACTGCTACTGTGAATTAAACTGCTATTAGCAGAATTTGGAACTGACCATACACCAAATGCATGAGACAAGTATTAGGTAACAATATTTGTTAAGATTCATGTGATAGTTCTTTAAACTAATCCTAATAATCAGATAAAGTATAAGAAAAAGAAAGTGCAAACTGTAATTGTCCCATTATTTCCAGATAATATGTTTTCTTTCACCTGTCACTGAACACTAGGAAACGCTACATAAATGAAGCATATAAATATCTAGAGGATTAGGCATTGGCAGATCCCTGGTAGAGTAACTGCCATCAGTGTCATGTGACTCACATGTTTTCACAAACCGTAGCATACAAGTTTTTTCTGATCGGGGAAGTCCTGGGTCCTCACACATTTGTAGCATTCTGTAGGGGATGGACTGCAGAAAATAGCATATTCCTATGGATTTGTTGATAACATGCCCATTGTCAGTATTCATCTGTTCAGCATAAAACATATCATAGTGAATATACGTAGTATGTGATATTTGGGAATCTGTGAGTTCTCTGATTTTCTGTCTTTACAACCACAATCCTCTTTTTTTTTGCTCTATTCAGTAGTGCATAGTGGGAAAGAACCACTATTTCCTTCCTTCCTAAAATATATCCCTGTGATGATGAGCAACAGAAGCAGACATGTTCTGTATTTAAAAGCCAGGGTTAATTACTTAAAAAAAAAAAAAAAAAAGCAACTGAAAGGGCAAGTGTCACTATTTTTTTGACTGGAAAGGACTGTGTGGCCAGTCTGAGTTGCTGTATGGTCAAATGGATGAAGGGCCACTTTTTTACCCTTAAAAAATTACTTTGGATTGCTACAGAGGAAAGACTGTGTTTGTCACTGGTTTCGTACTGCTCTCTGTTGCTGCTGTAAGGAAGCAAGGCAAGGTATTAGTAAGTGATAAGAGACCATAGAAAAGTGCTGGTGGCAATCCTGCTGGTACTGAGCTCATCTTTCAGAAATTCGAACACCGTGAAAATAGGATTAAACTAATTTCCCAGTCACAGTTACTAGTTTTTTCTAGACAAAAAAATTTCTTGGAAGAACTCTAAGTAGATGCAAGGCTCTTGGGAATCTTCCTCAAGGGATAATATTTGTACACAGTGGGGAATGTGAGTGGGTTTTAATGTGATACTCTTTTCTCTTAGAGCCTGAAATGAACTAGAGCTTGCAGAGGCCCCATTCATAACCTGATGTCCTAAACTCAAAGACCATTCTTCATTTCCAAGGTCCACTTTGTCTAATTAGTGTTTATCTTTGCTGGGGAAATGAACTATTGTTGATTATACTAGATTTCATGTATTTGCAACAGACTGTAAGGCAGTCTGAGGTGGTCTTGATACTCTCACGTGGGGCACCAAACTTCTATTGTTGTCTTTATGTTTATATTGTAAGGAATCAGAAATGACAAACTCTAGCAAGTCCTGCCTTATACACTTTTGTTAACTTCTGTGCAGTTCAAGTTCTCTGTTATTTAGGTTAGGGACACAATTTGGCAACTCACGAGAATTGTTATAAATATATAGCCCTTAATTCCGTGAGGTAATGATAGCAAAACCACTCAAGGGAGAAGTTCTCTGTTGTCAACTTTGTTGCTATGTGGTCAATGCCTCAGCAATGCCAGTTAGTAACTGATGTCCTGATGTTCTATATTTGCAGCTTATTTAGACCTTATTAATGCCCATGAAGTCAGTGGGAAATCTCCCAAATTCAGTCAAAACTGTAAATAGGAACTGAAAGCACAAACTGACTTAGAACATCCAATGATTGTGGATTGAGTGATAACCAGTTGGTTTATGTGTGATCTGATGGTGTTAACCTTCAGATCTGGAAGACATCATGGACTATAGTAATTTGATAAATGTGACATATTTTGAAGAGAGCACCAGTAAGAAAAAGTTGTGCTTTCCTCCCTCACAGCTTAAAAATGGAACCAAAGACCAAAGGACTAAAACATCAACAGCAGCAACATAAGAAACTGCTGGCTGCCATGCTTTCTCAGGACTCCTTTGATTCTGCTCAAAGCACAGCTCCATCTGTAACCGAAGAAGATATTGACAATGAAGATGATGCAATGGAACTACTGGGTAACTGCAAAAAATTATGTGTATTTTCTGATTTTTTTATTATAAGTGTAATACACAATCAAACATAGATGAGTCAGAAACTGCTCTCTATATTTGAAGCTAAAGTATCCAGCAGCTGAGTGAAGGTTCGTTGGGTTTAACTTAAACTTTCAGGAGAAATGTAATGAAGATCATAAATGCATATGAATACACTGCCAACTGCATCAAAACCCCATGAAATATCAAAAGCTTCAGGTGCTTAAAGTAATTAATTTGGTTTTCTGCATAAATCACTTGCAGGTTCGAGTTGCTGAATTTATTTATGTAGAAGGAACAGAATCAGCTTCACTGTCTTTCATCTGATTCTTCTTTTTCTTAGCTGTATCCCAGTTTTAACTTCAGCGGATTTCATTTGAGGCTTACTAGCTTCAAATAGCTTATGCAATGTGAATTTGTAGTTTCTTTGGAGTATTTGTTTGTAATTTTCCACTAGATGTATTGTATCTTAAGTTGTAATGTAGAAGGCTTGATGCTCACTGCTTCCTCCCTTTCCTGGAATTACTAGTTCTGAAAGGAGGGACATTGTTGAAGAAAGTGAATTAATAGTGTCTTTTCTGCCATTTTTCGGAGTTTCAGTGTAAGATGCTTGAAAGGTAGTCATGAATTTCAATACTTTGTTTCCCAGTTTTTGCTATATGGAATTTTATGTGGGATCACAGCATGGGAAATATGCAAGTTCAGAATAGGTCAGCATTCTTATGTTTAAGAATTCTGGCAAGTTGTTTTTTTTCCTGGTTGGATCTTAATCTAAAAAACACATAGTGGTCTTTTTTTTCTGTCTGTATTTCTGTTGCTACCTTACTATAGTTTTCATAGAAGCACCAAATAGTTGAGATTGGAGAGGACTGCTGGAGATATCTAGCTCAACCCATTGCTCAAAAAAATCAGCTATAGCAGGTTGTTCTGAGTGGATTTTGGTTCTGTCAAAAGATGGAGACTCTATATCATCTCCGGGCAGCCTGTTCCAGTGTTTGGCTGTGCTCATGGCAAAAAAGTTTTTATTCTGCTTAATTAATTGTGAGTTAATATATGATTCCTTTTTCTTTTTCAGTAGTTTTAAGTTTGATACATGCATTTGTTTTACAACAAAAAAGAAATAATGGGCTGGATCACTCAGGTGTCACAGCGGATCATTTCGTTCTTTGTGTTTGAAGGGTCATGGTGTTTGTGACTGTGGGCTTGCAGTCTTCATAGAATCAGTTGGTATTTCCAGAATTAATCCACGGATTCCAGTGAAAGCCATAATTAGTCTGTAGCAGAGTTACCTCCTTATTTCCTTCTGCAATGTATAGATCTTTCCAGCTTGATTAATATAACAAAAAGAAAGCTGAAAGGGTGTCTTGTGCCAGTGAAAACCACAGGACTCCTCTAGGATTCTGTGGCATCTGGAAGGTACAGTAGGTGAGTGAGTGTGTGTGTTCTGTTATTGGCCTCATTATTTATCACATACAGGATAGAATCTTTTATTAACTTCTGTGGAGATAGTGAGAAAAATATATCCCATAGGTAACATTATATAGATGTAGGTCTTTCCTTCCAGACGCTTGAATCCCTGAAGATATCTGGGATCAGAAAGGTAGTGTAAAGGAATTTTCTAGTTCTTGATGTTTGGGTAGAATATGATCAATGTACAAACTAGTGTTTGGGTTTCTACTAATAAGTACTCAATGGTAAGAATCTGTTCGGATTTTGTGCTGTGCAAAACCTGAAGCATTTTTCTAACATGCATTTCATCAAAACTGGCTAAGAAAACTCACAAACAGGTCCTCCCATTTGGGTAGGGTGTTATATAAATGATCCTGAGATTCTGAGGCAAAATCATGGCATATTTGATGAGGAGCCATGCTTCTAGTGATTATAGTATGGCCATGTTACAGTTACTACCACTGATGGAAAGCTTAATATGCACATCTTGGTGTTGAAAATACTGTGCTCCTGAAAAACTGGTCTTTATTTTAATTCTCATTTTGCAATTTGTTGACAGTATATGTGTTAGGTTTGATGTAATGGTTAGGCTACATCCTGAAGAGCTTCTCAAAATTCGAGGATATGACAGTGTTACATGGAAAAGGTATTTTATTTTCTTTTGAAGGTAACATAAAGAACTTCAGTTTCTATCAGCAACCATAGCTATTTTTCATTGCCATATTTTCCAGGCCAGTAATTGTTTGATACTGGAATTGAATTTTTTTTTTTTTTTAGAATGTACCACAGTAATCCATTAACTGCTTGATGCTTTTTACACTGCTTATGTGCGGTATAACTAATTTCAACTCGTGGTATTTTGTCATTACTGAATTGCAGGGCATTGTTGCATATTTGATTTGTTCCCTTTAGAGTTCAGTGTTTGTTTATTCAGCCTTTTCTTTAAAAATTACAAAACCTCAAACTCCTAAGTCAGGATTCTGGAAAAAAAAAATACCTATTTTTAGCAGAAGATTTTAAGCATGCACTACTTATAATGCAGGTTTTTGCAGAACACAAACTTTCATCTTAATGTGTGTTTAAGAGAACCTTTTTCAGAGTTTGGTTGATTTATTTAGCTATTAAAAGAAGGAAGCTAACTGTTGGTATATTTTCTTTAAAAAACCTCACCTCCTAGGACTCCCATGAGAATTGTCAATGAAGGTTTTAGCTAGAATGAAACATTCGAAATAGAAGAAACAATTACACTGTTATGTTTCAAAAGAAATAGATATGCAAAGATGAAAAAGAATGTTATGAGGCTACATCCTGATTTCAATTATCACCTTTATGTGTAAGATAAGACGCATAGGAGGGCCGTTCACATGCTGGTAACATTCTAAGTGTGTTCAGTTAAGCAGGTGGCTGAAATAGATTACTGCAAGATAACATCATAGTTGAAAGGATCTTCCTGACCTTAAAAAGCTGAGAACTGTAACTATAAAATCACATGTGTTTGTAAATGTAAAAGTGTAATGCACTGAGGTCTGTGATTAGAAATTATATCAAGGGGCTCATTTTGTGCACATCGTAATGCCGAGTATTGTGTTTTGTAAATCCAGTCAGGACCTGAAGCAGTTCCTTGTGTAACTCAGCAGCCCTTTTGGAATTCTATGACATTTGGATTTAAGCTGTCCTTCATATTTGGCTGACGTCCACTGAGACACTGAAATCATGTTATTCCCTCAGTTTCTCACTGATGTTCATTGGAGGGGACAGAACTATTGTTTTCCCTGAAACTGATGTGATTATTGATTGAACAGTCAGGAAAGCATGACTTGTATGGTTTTAAAAAATCAATTGTTTGTTGAAGTATAAGTATATAATTGTTTAAGTGTACTGCTATGCATAAACATACACATAGTAAAAGTATAAGGTTTTTTGTAGCACTCTTGGACCTAAATATACATTTTTGGATTTTTTTACAAGTAAGGAAAATGAAAAAGACATTCTATATTGTTTTACACAATATCGATACAGAGAATAAGTCCCGTGAGGAGCAGCTGATGGAACTGAGGCTGTTTAGCCTGGAGAAAAGGAAGCTCAGAGGAAACCTAATTGCTCTCTATAACTCCCTGAAAGGAGGCTGTAGCCAGGTGAAGGTTGGTTATTGGGGTTATGGGGGGTTTACTGGAGATTGCATTCTCCTGTAGGATGAGACTGTAGCTCAGTAGCTACCCCTTAAATAGTCTGTACTTCTTTTCTAGTAAGTCTCTGAATGCTTTAATGAAAGGGTGTGCAATCTGCAGTGCTCTCAGTAAATTTCCTCTGGTTTCACAGGCATTCCTGATTTCCTTGGTTCCTCAATGTCTTTGGCAACACACACAAGACTGACTTTAGACATGATAAATTATACTAATACTAGCAACAGGTTTTTTCCTCTTTATTGTCTTTCCCAACTGAACAAAACCTTCTTCATCATGTGACTAAAATACATCATTTTCCAGAAAAGAGGCCACAAGGCCCTGGGAAATATGATACATGAGTTGTACTGCCATCTTCAGAACAGTTTTCTGGCCCATATCCTGTCTTGTTGAGATTCAAGTAGAATGATTGTGTGGGAGAAAGCTGCATGATTTGCTAATCATGTTCCCTTTTGCTGAGTCTTCTCTTTTTTGGAAGTATTGAGAAATAGGCAAAACTACTAGTGGGCATCTGCTGTGTATTGCATGCACAGAAGCTGACACCACTGGGAGACGGGAGTCCTCCTCTGCATGCAGAGAACTGGCTGTACTGGACATTGCCAAGCTTTCAGTGGCAGATGTAATGCACTGGTGCAAGTGTGTGTAGCAGCTCTCCATTGGAAGAGCACTCAGAGCCCCTCAGGTATGGATTTAAATACCTTTTTGAGGTAAAAGTTTAACAAATACCATATTCAGAATTTTTTTCTTTCTGCCAATATATCAACTCACTGAACAAGATGTGCAAGTCTGTTTAATGTCATTCATGGAGCTCATTGATTTCAGTTCATCTTGTGGTCCTTTGGTAAGAGACAGCAATATCTGTGGGAATATTTTAATTGATCTAAGTAAAGGTCTAGCTTGTTATTCAAAGAAAAGGAATTTGGTGTTTAAAGTCCTAATGGAATCCTGCTCTTGAACTTTACTGTCCTTGGTACTACAGGTGTTTGAGGTTTATGTAGAATTTTTAGACTGACGATAAATTTCAGTAAGCTCACTAAGTTCTGTTGTTTGGCTAAGAGTGTGTTTGTAAGGTTAGAATAAATTATTAATTCAATTAGTCACATATTGCAAAACTTGTTGCAATTTCTGTTTAGATAAGCATAAAATGGTTTGAAAGTGAAGCTGATTATGCTTTATATTGCTAGAGTGAAAATGGAGAGAGAAAACCAATTATAGTTAGAGATACTAGATTCTCTTGAGTTGAAATAAGTTACGTGAGCTAATAAAAAACTTCAAAATGGTTAATTTTTCAAGAAATAGATGTGTACTGAATATAATCATGTGCAGAAGCCTAAAATGTCATTTGTTTACAGTTTACACAAGGAACCAAAATTTATTTTAAACCTGTGTCTAACAGAGAGGAGAAAGTGTAAGTCCACTACAAAACCGTGTCCTTAAGCACCACACCTACACATCCTTTAAATACATCTGGGAACGGTCACTAAGCCACTTTCCTGAGCAGTCTGTTCCCTTCTTTACAACCCTTTCCATTAAGAAATTTTTCCTACTATCTTAAGCCAAACCTCCCCTAGCATGACTCAAGGCCTTGTCCTATTGCTTGTTACCTGGGAGAAGAGACCAACCTCCACCTGGCTACAGCCTCCTTTCAGGGAGTTATGAAGAGCAATAATGTTTCCTCTGAGCCTTCCTTTCTCCAGGCTAAACAGCCCCAGTTCCGTCAGCTGCTCCTCATAAAACTTGTGCTCTGGATGCTTCCCCAGTTGCCCTTCGCTGGACATGCTCCAGCACCTCCATGTCTCTCTTGTAGAGAGAGGCGCAGAACCTGACACAGGATTCTAGTTATGGCCTCATGAGTGCTGAGTACTAGGGCATGATCACTGCCCTAGTCCCTCTGGCCACATTGTTTCTGATACAAACCAAGATACCATTGTCCATCTTGACCACCTGGGCACACTGCTGGATCATGTTCAGCCGCTGTCAGCCAGCACTCCCAGGTCCTTTTCCTCTGAGCAACTTTCCAGCCACTCTTCCCCTAGCCTATGACCAGAGGGCAGGACCCAGCACTTGGCCTTGTTAAGCCTCATACTATTGACTGCCACCCACCAACAGAGCCTGTCCAGATCCCTCTGCAGGGCTTTCCTTTAGCAGGCCAACACTCTTGCCCACCTTGCTGTCATCTGCAAACTGACCAAGTGTGCCCTCAGTCCCCTCATCCAGATCATCAATAAAGATACTGGCCCTGATACTGACCCTTGTGACCAGCTACCAGCTGGATGTAACTCCATTCACCACCACTCTCTGGGCTTGACCATCCAACCACTTTTTTATCCAGTGAACAGTGCACCCATCCAAGCCTTGAGCATCCAGTTTCACCAGGAGAATGCTGTCAAAGGCTTTACTGAAGTCCAGACAGACAGCATCCACAGCCTTTCCCTTGTTCAGTAAGTGGGTCACCTTGTCACAGAAGGACCTGCCTTTCATAAACCCCTTCTGAGCCTGGTGTCCTGGTTGTCCTCTATATGCTGAATGATGACATTCAAGATGATCTGCTCCATGACCTTTGCCAGCACTGAGGTCAGGCTGACAGGTTTGTTAGTCAACAGATCCTTCTTCTGGCTGTTCTTGTATATGGGTATTACATTTGCAAACCTTTCACATTTCCATAATGATAAAGTATCCTCACATACCTCCCCTGATCTAGTGCTTATCCCTAGGAATGGGATATCCCTAGGATGCTGGATAAATGGATGTCCAAATTACTTTGTACTTCTTCAGGACACTCAGGTTAGTTTAGGTATACTGCTAGGAAATGATTCAGTGGTGATAAATGAATACAAGTACTTTCATGCTTGGCTCTGTTTTAAATGAGGGCACTGACTCTCCGGTATTAGTAATCGGCAATAACATCTGCATATACTTATTCTTTAGCTTACACTGAAGTTCCAAATACTAATGTCCGAGTTTAGAAGCTGGCTAGGGAGATCTGGTCTACTTATTGACTAGTCTGTGTGCTAAACTGCTCCCAGTTCCTGAGCAGGAGTTCCTGATTTCCCATTCTCTTTTTTTGAGAATGCAGGGAAAGGAAGCAAGAAAAAAGTCAATTACATTTCTTACAATCAGTAAAAAATGACAGGATTTCTTCACTTGGAGATACAAAAGAGAGCAGTGGAACTGCATGAGCTTTGGTGAAGCTTCCTGACTCCTCAGTATTACACATCTGAAATCACTGTCTTTGTGCTGGGAGAACAGGATTGAGCTAGTGCTATCAGGACAGTTCAGGGAGGTGACAGCAGAGTGAGAGGTACTATGATTACCAGATTTTGGGTATTGCAACCACTTACAGCTAGTGTTTAACCTGCCTCAGTGAATTCCTTGGCTTTTGGCCTCTTTTCAGCTACTAAGGAGAGATTGTTCTTCGGAGTAGTTGATAGGGAGAGGGCTTATTCAAAGAGACATTTGTGAATTTCATTCATATTGGGAGGCAAGGATGTGAAGGCAAAAAATTATATCCAAACACATCAGAGCTTAAGTTATTTTTCTTGTTAATATGTGGCTGATTAGTGTTATGTTTTTCTGAATTGCCAGAGTATCCATTCTTCTGAATAAATTGTCCTGTATTTTATATATGTATAAGTTGCTCACAAGAAGATAATTATTGCCAGTAAGAGCACTCAGGGAAGTATAAACTTATGTAATTTTTAGAAAATTATTAAAAAAAATAAAATACATTTGTTTCAATATTATTTCCTACTTTTTTACTCAGTTTTGCACCCGAAATCATAGTGTTGTTTATAATATTGGACAGAATTTTGTGTATATAACAGTGTAAATAAGAATTGAAGCAGAATGAACCAAGCCAAGACCACAAATTAAATACTTTAAAATGTAATTTTCTGTCCTTCTTTCTAAACTAGAATTTGAGAGGAAGATGTTGGAGATCCATGTAGAACAACTAATTCCATTGCCATGCACTGCAGAACACCACAGCAGCTTTTTGAAAAATTCATATTATGTTTTTCTGATGTATTCATTACTTGGTGAAGCCTTTGCAATTGTTGAAACTCTAATTTAATGCTACTTATAGAAAATGGGGGATTTATTTATGTTTCGTAATGCATATAGATGTTTTAGATTCTGGTACAGTTTGTGGAAAGCATATGAAATTTCTAAAACAAAATATGTTTTTAATCTGATGCACCCAAAATTAAGGGACTTCTAATAATATTATTAATATCTTGCCTTCTTATTATAGTATTATGATTCAGAACTTGTTACATATTTTTTCCCAGTAGTTTCTACTGTATTTGCTTGCTCTTTCTGTTTTATTTGGTTTTGATAGTTCAGTTTGGCACTCTAAATGTGTTTGTAGCATAGATTATTTGGCTTTTATTCCTAACGAGTATACTGAAGTAGGTTTTAATTACCGCTTTTTTTGATGATGTTCATTTTTATTAGTGACTTCTATTAAGAGTCAGATATGACATTATTTAGCCTGTTTCCCCCCCCCGAGATTGATGTATGCCATGTAAAGTGATCATCAGAACACATTAATAATGAATATATCTAAATTTTGTTACATTCCTAATATTAGAAGCTGAATTTCACATGATTTAGTGAAATTGTGTTTGCAGTTGTCAAGACATGAGCTTACATCCTTCTCATGTGGAGCACAATCATTCTTTCATCAGGGTTTTGGGAGAAACTAATAACTTATGTATTAAACTGAGTGCTAAGGCTACTCCTTCCTCTGCCATTAAAGAAAAGTAGAAATAGGGAGGAGAAGTTACATAAATGCTATATGTCAGTGTAGATAGATATCACTTATATGAGAACTTCAGCTGTCACACATGAATAGATTCTGGAAGGGAACAAAGAGTATTTTGATAAATCATATCGTCAAGTTGTTACAGAAATTGAAAGCCACAGAACTGTGTCCTGGTCTCAAAGAAAGAGACAGTGTTTAGGTTACAAGCCATGAAAAGGCTCAGTCTACTTGAATCTCTTACTTAAAAGTCTTATGAAAGCAAAATGCGTGGCTCAAATACATAGCTATACTCAAAATAGTGCAAGGTGTAAGCAGGTCAGAAGGCTCAGTGGCCTTGGAAAAAGTCACTTTTTCATACTTTGACATTTTCTGCATCTTTCTGTGTCTCATTAGGTCAGTTAGGTTTGTTTATGTTACAGGTGGAGTTTATAATCGAGCTGATCCCACATCTAATAGTGTTAGAATGGGGCTGTGGGCTAGGATTTTATGAATGCCATGATAGTAATGAGAAATCAGGTATCTAATACATTGCTGTCATCTCACTCTACTTCACACAATCGACTCTTTTGATGTGGAATGTAGCCTTTCATCACTATGTACTAGGTACAATTTGGGAACTTCATATGGAGTAGTTACAGATAATTTGCCTTGAAATGGTATTTCTCCTATTGTTTGAAGTAATGTGTTTTCTGTATTTACTGTTTAGATGATACTCTTAACACACCTCTTTGCCCCTAAATCATGAGTTCATTCTTGCATTAGCTGTTCCTGTTCTGCCAATAGTATGGGTAAATCACACAGAGTTAAATTAAAAGTTACTGCCTGAGGGCTGATTCCTTGTCTCCCTTCCTTAAACAAATAGACCAAATATTTTTGGCTTTTCTCTGGGCAGGAAAAAGGTGGCTTCTTGTTCATTCCAACAGTGTACATTTTTATTCCAGGATTTCCCACCCCAAATACTTTCAAGTTAAAGGTAAAGTGATGTAAAAATTGTGTGAATACTACTTCATTTTCCTTTTGGTGGTGTTTTCAAGGCAATGCTTTGTGTTATTCAAATCAACTTGACCTCTTCAAAGTAATTGTTTGTTACATGACGTGATAACACAGCAGCTGATGTTACATCTTCCAAAACGTATAGGCAACAAATCATATGACCTGGTAACATAACCACTATCAAAACTGGTACCGAAAATCAGTGCCCAATAAATATTTGTGGATTACCAGGGAAAAGAACCCCAAACCCAAACAGTATCTCTACAACCAGTTACTAAAAGACAACTCTAATTTGGGCTCGTAAGATAAGCATGTGCTGAGACTTGACATCCAATTTAACAATTAGTATAATTCACAAATGTCACTATGGTTTATTGAAGCAGAACTAATAGAAGGACTATTCCGAAGGTATAGATAAAATCTGACACGATTCTGAATGGCAGGAGATGAGTAGGGAATACTGAATATGAGTTTGTTACTTTGGAAATCAGATTGAAAATCTCTATTTTGTACTAGACACTACCAATGTTATTTAGTCCAGAAGACT
Source organism: Anabacerthia variegaticeps (assembly GCA_035583185.1). Classification (NCBI taxonomy): domain Eukaryota; kingdom Metazoa; phylum Chordata; class Aves; order Passeriformes; family Furnariidae; genus Anabacerthia; species Anabacerthia variegaticeps. The sequence goes on from JAWWEW010000078.1 coordinate 116,867,964, forward strand.
GATAACTTAGTTTTAGTAAGTTAATTGTTTGGGTTTAGATTCACAGATTTGCAATGTGGATTTTTAAGTATGAGAAAGGGACTTAGAATTAGGTGTGTAATTTTACTGAGAGGAAGTAACTGGATTTCTTGGAATGTAAAACTGCCTTTTCTTAGTATGAAGCCTAGCGCAGTGAAATTTAAGTTGACAAGTACTGTAATAGTGTGGGGAAATAATATTAGAGCTTCAGTAACACATTTTTCTGCAAAAGTGGGATATTTCAGAATAACTAGTATTCTCAGTAGAAATGACAATGAACTATTACATTTCATATCTCATGTAAGTGTAATATTGTCTGCTAAGGCTAAAATAATGAAATTAGGTGAAGTATCTGTGATTCAGAGAAGTGATAGTAGAGTTAGGAGAATGAATGGAAAAATAGAGCCTTATGTTGCGTTTCCTCTAGGCTAATGAAAAAAATAAAAAAATTTGAAAAAATAAACCATGGCAAAACCTCATACACAGAAATGTGACCTGAATGGAAGATTCAGGTTTCCTGAAGGTTCAACTGCTGCAGCAGATCTATTTACTTTGCTGTGGTGGGATATAACAGTTTTGAGATAAGAAGATAGTAAAGAAGTAGAGGTGTTGCCTTTTCCTTGGAGAGATGCACTGTCCTTACAGCTTATATTTTCTTATAGTCTTTAAAAAAAAAAAAAAAAAAGAAAACGAAAACCAACCAAAAAAAGAAATTAAATGCATGACCTAGTGTGTACAGGATATAAGTTGTCATAGTAAAGAATTTGCATAAGTTATGCTGCAGCAAGCCTAGCAGCTAGGAGCAGATGACATCTCTTTTAAGACTGTCCAGCGTTCTTCACAGGATCACAGAATATGCTGAGTTGGAAGGGACCCACAAGGACCATTGAGTCCAACTCCTGGCCCTGCACAGGTCCATCCCCAAGAGTCACACCCTGTGCCCGAGAGCATTGTCCAAACACTTCTTGAACTCTGCCAGGCTTGGTGCTCTGACCACTTCCCTAGGGACCCTCTTCCAGTGCCCAACCACCCTCAGGGCGAAGAACCTTTCTCTGATATCCAACCTAAACCTGACCCAAGTTCAAGCCCTGTCACTGGTCACCACAGAGAAGAGAGCAGTGCCTTATGTGAAGTTTCACCTATTTACAAAAATGCTCTGAGGATCTGAACCTGATCTGCAGAAGCACAGGGAGTCACACCAACTCAGCAAACCACGAACAGGCCGCTAATATTAGAGAACTGCTTGTTTTCTTCCTCAAAGTGAGAGTCCTACCTGTGGTGTGAAGCTGAGGGAACTGAGCCTTCCAGTGCCTAAGTGGGTGCTCCTGAGAGGAGCCACACTCTTCACTGAGGTGCACAGCAGGAGGGTGAGCAACACTGGGCAGAAATCGATACAGGCAAGGTTGTGATTAAATATAAAGGGCAGAAAAAATAACAGTATGTGAATACTTAACTGCTGGAACAGGTTGCCCAGAGAGGTTGTGAATGTTTTCAAGACTCAACTGGGTAAAACCCTAAGCATCTTGGGTAACCCTACTTTGAGCAGGAAAGTGAGTCAGAGACCTGCTGAGGTCCTTCTGAGCCTAAATGATTCAATGAATTGCTAGCACAGACAGGGCCACAGAGCCCTGGCATGTAATTTTGTTGTACTCTGCTTGTAATACACTCAAAATGAAATCATTATAAACTTAATGTTGGTCTATATCTGAGTAAACTACCATGCAAATAAATGTTTTACCAAACAAAACATACAGGCTGGAACAAAGAGATTAGATCTAGACTTCAGAAGGAAAGTAAAATAGGTAATGACATGGATGCTTTCTGTGTGATTAGAAGACATGAAGAGGGGGTTAAATTATTAGATGGTTTAGATAACCTGGATAAGAATTTTATCTGTCATGCAAACATGCATGAATGATTGCTCTATTTCCTTATTCCTCTCAGATCTGTAATATTTAACATAAAAGGACAGTTTCAAATATGGTAGCAAGTATTAGAGATACAAGCTGTGCTTTTAATTAACCAGTAGCTGATTACAAATTCATTCACCCAGAAAGGAGGTTCATTTACTGATGAGAATTGTATTAGCCCTTTCATAATGCCAAAATTCTCTCAAACCTCACAGTAATCTCCAGAACGTAGTAGGAAAAAAGAAGCTGTAGGCTAATTCAAAACCAAAATGAATGACTTTGTTTTGCTTAGGAAGAAAACCAGGTGAAAAGAGAAGAGAAAAAAGTTGAAGAATAGTGCCCAGTTAAACACTGAGAAGTAAATAAATTTTTATGCCATATTTTACAGGTTGATACACTGAAGTAGTTAAAATTATACTGATAGAAAGTTAATATAAAATGACCTAGACAAGTAATTACAGCCCATTACAGTTTACCTTTCCTGAGCCCTTACAGTGGACTAAAGTGCCTGAAATTATCTAAATAAGAGGCTTCCAATTTTTGCTTTCTCTTCAGAACAAGTAATTTTAAAGAAAAGTTAGCAGGTCTTAAAGGCAGATTAGTTTAGCAGCTGTAAGGGCAAAACTAGGAAGTTAAAATGAGGACGTAAAGTGCTGTGAGGAAAAGCAGAACTCATAAGTTTGATACATTTAGCTCTGAAAACACACAGTTTTTTTGGGAATTAGAAAATGACAAGATAGATGGAAAAGTCAGTCCTCTGAGCACAAAGTTGAAGGCAGCTCAGACTGTGATATAAACCTATATTTAGATAGAAGAAACAAACAGTTCCTTCAGGTTAAATGAAAGTATAATATTAACACCTAGGCTCCAGATAGAGCAACCCTAATGAAAAATTTAAAAATAAATAAATAAATAATTCAGTGAATAGTCAATAGAGAATGTATGGATTTATTTAGGCACAATTGGAAACTTTTGTAGAATAAGAAGTGGTAAAATATGAGTATATTCAGTGCAAAGAAGCATCACAAAATTACACATGCAGGCAGATAGAACCTCTACATGGTCAGCAACAACCTCATGCCTCCAAAATCCCTGAAGGAGACTATGGATAGTGCATGTGCCCATGATAGAGGTGAAAAGGCAGTGTTATTTAAAATGCCATGAATACAATAATTTTAAAAAGAGATGCTGTGACCTATACAAAGCAGTCCTGATTATTGAACAAGTGAGAGAGGATGTCTTAGAGTAGCATCTTACAGAGAGATGCACAGTGACGCTGCTCACTGCTGCAGTCTGCAGGGATAGCACAGCACTGGCATCTGGGAAGTGAGGAGAGGAAGCCACAGAACTAGGTAAGACTAGTGCTAGAAAAAGCCTGTGGGAGCCTGAGAGGCAGAAACATCTCCTCGCTTTCAGCTGCTACACAGACTAGTTGGGATACTTTGCATCCTTTGCCCCGTTTAGGTTTTCTTCAAAATTCATTAGCATTGTTGTAATATTGCAGGGGCTTATAATTATTTATTAAGATTAAAAAAGAGATAGAAATAGGCTTTTACAAACATTTAAAATGTCATGAGGCTAATATTGTTTGAGAAATAATTCAAAGGCAAAAGAAACTTCTGATGGATAAGTATTGTTTTCCTTTAAATCAATGATGAACAAACTACATGAACAGGGAACAATAATGGAATCTTCTATTTCAGTGTTGACCAAATTGTTGCTTGCTTTGTACTGATTTCTTACAGAAACAGATTCCCTTTAATTTTATACAGTCCAATGAATTTAGTGGAATATTGTTTAAAGATTTTTGTTTGGATACAAAGTTATATCTTGAGTATCACCTTAGCACAAGTATTTGGACATACACGAAATTCATGGCTCCTGGTTTTCTCTGAAAATGATTGGAACAGGCTTAATCTTCTGCAGTACTCTTCAGCAGTGACCCAGTCTAATGCCAGGGCCACCTGTGACAGCCTGGAAGAGTTTATTTCCATTCCAGAAGAGAGTTTCCTTTAATACACATGAAATAGTAATGCCTTTGCATATGCCTCACTGAAAACCCTGAGATATGACCTGCACACGGACTTGAAGACAATTCCAGAAGTGGACTGATAGGCTCCTGCGTTAGAAGTTACTCCTTTTGGCATAGTGGTTCCAGGTGCTGCTCTGCATTTGCTACTCATGCTGTATCAAATTGGTGCTGCAATGATGTCTTTATCCTGCACCAAATATTTATATGCTGAAGACTTTCTAACTGGGATACCGTGATTGCTGTTTACCCAGAAATTTGAATGATAGCAGTGGGAATTATGTTCAAGGGAGACTTCTGTCTGATAGCCTTACATTTTATAGGAGTCTGCAGTGCTAAAAGCCAAGCAAAACTCTGAATGGCAGTAGGAACAAACTTACACTTTGCCATGCAAACAACCTTGCTAAAACAAAGAGAATGTTCCTTAGTGCATTAATACTCCTGTACATTGTATGGACTGTTGTGTCCACTTGCAATAGGATTGAACCATGCAGGTTCAGCCTGTCATTCCTGTGTTCTCTCTTTCATTTTGAGTTTACAAGAGCTTCCAGTTTATTTTGTAATAACCAGCCAACATAATAAATGTCATTTACTAATTCTGATTAATTTAGGAAGAGATTGTCTTTTAAACAAGCAGCTAAAATAGTTCAGTTGCAGTTTATTCTTCATGATCCTGTTTCCCTGTATCTTACAGTAAAAATGTATAAAAATGTGAATTTTTTTGGTATACAAGAGGTTCCTTTTACAGATATAGTGCCATATCCTTATTGGATGATTAGAAAACATGAATGTCTAGCAAGGGAATTAAATATCCTTACTGATGAACTGAATTGTTGGTATGGCTGGTGAAGGCTGCGCAGTCAGAAGGCAGCTGTGCCCACGAGGGGGCGCTGGCGCTTTTCCTTAGGGGTTGATTAACCGAAGTGTGGGTTAGATTTAATCTGGTTAAAAGGCGAAAAAAGTGCTTCACGTTGCAGGAGATAAATACTGTATGGGTAAGAAAATAGGAAAAAAAACCGGTATACTGCAAACCTGTATTAGTTTTCTTTTCAAAGGTTATAAAAATGATATAGGTGCTCTATTCTATTAAGAGTTGTACGCATATTTACACTGAAGACTGCATATGACTGTGAGAACCGATAAGCAATTTTTAACTATTGTTCTGGGTCCACTATGGTAAGCTCTGACAGAATATTTTTTGTTAATTTTTTTGCAAGGAACACGGATTTTAAAACTGTGATTATAGAAATGTGTGCATCATTTAAAAGAAACATGTAGAAGAAATGAGGATCAGATTTAGCTTTTACTACTTGAAATTAAAAAGTAAGATTTTTATATGAGAAAGCAAGCCTCTTGTTCTTCTGAATAATCAAAAAATGATGAAATGTGCAGCAAAAATTAGGCTTTTCAGACCTCCATTTAGCCTGCATTATAGTGACTATCTTTGAAACTGCACAAATTTGTCCATTTTAACCAAATGTGCTTCTTTTTGCCAAATTTTCCAAGTGTAGGTCAGTGATCCTGGAAGACTGTCACATGATTCATCTAATTGTACAAATTGTGAATATCTGGTTTATGTCATCTTGATTGATGTAGAAGCAAGTGAACTCAGAGAGTAACACTTGTCAAATTGTGGTAGAATCATATCAACAATTGTTGCTCACAAAGACTGCTGCTGCCCTCTTGTATGTGTAATTTATCCCAATTTTTGTAAATCTGCTGGCAAAGCAGTTATTCAAGTATGGAGAGGGAATTGATGTGTAGAAAGGGAGAAGAAGTGCTGATATTCTGCTAAGGTTGCTGAATTTAAATTTTTGCAAGAATGAACTTTGTTGTTGTGATGCATTTGAACTTAATATTATAACATTTGTAATTAACTTAGCATGTAGTTCATGCAAGACTGGGGACATTTAAATAGTGCTGGAAAATGATGTACAGACCAAGAGTGTGACGTAGTATATGATGTAACTGTGCATAATAGAACATACGTACCAAATGGTGGTTAAGTGTATCAGGCTAAACTAACTAATTAGTGTGGAACAAAAGATATGAGAAACCCAAAGTGGTTGTCAAAATGGTCATCTTTGGTTCATCCTCCTACTGCTAAATTAATTGAATTATTCCCTGTTTTGATGCAGTGATTATGGTACCCTCTTCCTGGGTATGAAATTGGTATTATCTATATCAAATGTTTATCGCAAAGTAAGGTTTAAAAATAGCTTCTGTGTACAGAACAGAAAAATAAACTCTTTAGAAGAAAATGTAGATTTACAGAAATTAACAAATGGGTTTGGTATCTCCAACTTCAGCCGTTCAGAATTTTAGCCAATTTGATGCTTTAAAATTAATTTGATTCTGTTGCTAACAGAATTTCTACTTGGTGTGTTCAAAAGACACTGCATTGGACCAATAGGAATTCTTTTAATTTTTTTTTTAATTTTGATTAAAAGTAGTGACTTACATGAAGTTTTTGCAATTAACTTATGAAGTGTGTGTTGATCACTGGAGAAACTAAGAGGTTAGTGACACAGCTGCTGTCAAAACTCTTCCACTGAATTTATTATGAAATGTGCTTTCTTCTGAGAAGCTGTAGGTCAAATCAGTTGAAAGGGCTTCCTCCCTCTTGGCAAAGAAAATTTTTCATTGTCTGTGTATTGCTTTGTCTTTTCAGATTTTAATTCATACTTTTAGTTTGTAGCACACCTGGTCCTTTGTTAGAATCATGTGGGAAAATTGAATTTGAAATGGTTCTAATCCTGACACTACTTTCCTGGCAATTTGTTTGAGGTGTGACTATTTTAGCTACTGGATTTTTTTTTAATTTGGTTTTCTTTTTCTACAGAAGCCTATCTCAAATAGTTGACTGAGTTAGTTAAGTCTGTTAAAAGAAGGTAGTGTTCAGAGGATTTCTGGTTTAAAAGAAAAAAGTTAAACTCTGTTTATCTTATAAAGGACAAAAGTAGTTTGTTTTGCAAATTCTTTTGTAAAAAGAAGTAGAGCATAGAGATATAATCACCTGCTTTTTAAGGAGATCTTGCTATAAAATAGCATTAGAAGCCTTTGACCTCTGAATATGAACGGATCGAAAGTCTGTAAGGTAAAATCCAGTGTTGATAGATTTTTTTATTTCTGTGTGTGTGTGAGTGATCACTTTCACATAGATTGGGGGGAAATCAAGCTAATACCATTCAAAATGTGCTTTTAAATAATATCTATTTCTAGAGCGCAGGCATTGCCCATCTTCCCCTCAGTGAGATCATATCTAATAAACTGTCATGATCATTACAAACACATGTAACCTTGCATTGATAATGCTACTGAAAACCATCAGTGGCTCAACTTAAACCTTGCTCTAGAGAATAAGGTATTTACCTGAATCTGTGATGCAATTCAGCTGTAATTCCTGGGAGATAAGAGTGCAGAATGGAGAATAGTGTGCATTATTTTATTGGGGCATGCCTTATATTAACTGAAGTGAGTTGGAGTGAGCAGGAAAGAAATACAAGAAAAAAGAAAGATGTAACTGTAGCTTAACAGGCAAAAATAAAGTGAGTTTATAGGGATTTCACTGGTGACAGAACTGCATCCCAGAAGCACTTCAAGGATATTTGTGAGCTCTACCTCTAGGAAGAGGGTTATCAAACATGGAACTAAAACTTTTTTTAAAGTGTGTATAAATGGAAAATGGAAGGACATTTAATCAGAACTTCAGAAATACTGGACTTAGGGTTCTGTTGCATATGCCATTTTAACTTTTTGTATGTATGTGTTAGAAGATAATTTTTAATATATGATTACATTTTCTCTTCTTCTTGTTGTGGGCTTGTTTCCAGCCAAGCCCAGCCTTCACTTTTCTCTCCATTTGCATTACATTCCATCTTTTTTTTTTTTTTTTTTTTCTTCATTGCTGACTAGCTGGCATAGTCTCAGTTCTGGTGCTTGGTGAAACAATGCTGGCAAGCATCCAGCAGAACAAAAAAATCACTAGCTGTCCAATACTGGAGCCTTTGAGAAAAATGTGTTGTGTTGAGATGGAATATTCAGCAGATAGGATACATTTATCTATATTCCTGTATTGTAGGCAGAGTAAGCTGCTAACCTTACGAGCTTTTACTAACAGTGGATAAATTTGAAGTTTTGAGACTTTTACAAGGAGGCCGCATTGACTGGATTTTCCATAGAAGTGTCCGTAAGATGTCTGACAGCAATGAAGTTCTCATGACTTGCCACATAATTTTGTATTCAGCACAGCATTGCCAGCCAGTTAAAGATGATTATCCTGCTCTACTCTGCACTGAAGTTGCTTCAGAGTACCATGTGCAGTTTCGGGCACCACAATATAAAAAAGATATTAAGCAATTAGTGAGCGTCCAAAAGAGAGCCGTGAGGATGGCAAAGGGCCTTGAGGGGAAGCTGTATGAGGAGTACCTGAGAGCACTTGCTCTATTCAGCCTGGAGGAGACTGAGGAGAGACCTCATGGCAGTCTACAGCTTCCTCGGGAAGGGAAACGGAGGGGCAAGTGCTGATTTCTTCACTCTTGTGACCAGTAATGACTCGAGGAAACATCATGAAACTGAGTCAGGGGAGGTTTAAGTTAGATATTGGGAAGAGATTTTTCACCCAGAGGATGGTTGGGCACTGGAACAGGCTCCCTAGGGAAGTGGTCACAGCACCAAGCCTGTCAGAGTTCAAGAAGCATTTGGACAATGCTCTCAGGGACATGGTGTGACTCTTGGGGATGGCCCTGTGCAGGTCCAAGGGTTTGATTTGATGTTCCTGATGGATCCTTTCCAACTTAGTATTTTCTGATTCTGTGATGTGGTGTCTAAGATGTGAAGTCTAAGAACTTAGTAAAATAGGTACTTGTCTTAACATGGACAGACATACTTTTATGTTCCTAACCCTTAGAAATGGATGCAACTATTTAACTTAATTTTTTTTTTTTGAGATGTGCAGGAAGTAAGGAAAAAAAGGAGATGAAATTGCAAATATTTATAAGGAACTGAAAAACAGTCATACTCTGGAAGTTGTTCAACAGATAAAGGTTTACTTCTCACAAGTGTCTTGTAATTTTCAGGGCAATGACTGAAGTAACTCTGCAGAATCATGTTCTCTGTTTTTCACAGAATATATGTCACCTTTTCCACCTGAAGTTCAGTATATTTATGTGGATGACCTCATTGAATCTCCAGCAGAAGTCTGTGATGCACATATATATGTATGTAATCTTATAATGATTTGGGTTGGAAGGGACCTTAAAGATCATCTAGTTCCAACCCCCTTGTCATGGGCAGGGACACCTTCCACCACACCAAATTGCTCAGAGCCCCATCCTACCTAGCCTTGAACACTCACAGGGATGGAGCATCCACAATTTCTCTGGACAACCTGTTCCAGTGCCTCACCACTCTCACAGTAAAGAATTTCTTCCTAAGAGCTAATGTAAATCTATCCTCGTTCATTTTGAATCCGTTCCCCCTTGTCCTGTCACTACATGCTCTTCTTGTAAATAGTCTCTCTCCATCTTTATTGTAGGCTCCCTTTGGGTACTGGAGGGAAGCAGTTAGGTCACCCCAAAACCTTCACTTTTCACACTGAACAATTCCAGTCTTCTTAGCCGTATACATATATACATAACTTAGTCTAAGAATTTTTATTTTTCTGTGACTACAGGATTTTGTTCTTTTTTGTCACAAATAGTAGGCTATTACTACTGAGACATTGCCATGAGGGGAATATTGCTGCAATATTATAAATTGGAAATCAAGAATTACAGTACAAGAATGAATGTTACAGCATTCTCACAGTTTGTTGTGAATAAAAGTGTCTCAGTTTAAAAGGGAACCAAGATGTCTGTCAAGGAAAGTGAGGAGCCCTTCCAGACTAGGAAGGGTGGGGGGGCTCTCCCCAAAAACCATCACAGCCTTTGAAATTAAGAGACTTTAATCAGAAAATGTAGATAAAAAGGATAGCAGTTCTTTACTACAAATATATATATGTATAACCAAAAGAAAAGAAAAAAAAAATCAGAACAGAACAATAACTTTCAAACAAGTCAAGTCCTATCTCTGCCCCTTCAGTGCAGTTATATTCACAGAGAGCAGGAGATGTTGCTACACTTTAGGAGGGAGGGGCTCTGGTGAGACAAAGACGGAGCGCAGGGAGAGGCGCTGGCTCCGAAAACTCAGATGGGAATGGCAGCCACAGGGACAGGATGAAACCTTTCCTGTGGGCAGCGTAAGGACCCTCTCACTGTCCTTTGTCTGAAAGCGTTGTGTGGGATGGGTTAGCAACTCCTCTGCAGATGGCATCGGCCCCTCAAGGAGTCTGTAGCAAATCCAGGCAGTGGTGACTGTTCTCTCAGAAGAATGGCACAGGGCATGCAGTCAGGGGATGAGCCAGGGGAACCCGCCCCAGGTGCTTCCACCAGTCCAGCAAACGATGGTTGGCACACACAGCAGCCAGAGAAGTGTGGCAAAAACCCAGAAACCTCTCTCCCCCTTGCTCCACCTCCCCCCAGTCCTCTCCCCAGCCATCGTATTGGAATGCAGAGCTATCAGCCATCCCTGTGTTTAGGCTTTAGACAGCTACCTGTCTCTGGGAGAAGACAGTGGAAGGCTGGGCTTCAACAAGCCGTCCTGTCCTGGCCTCCAACTCCAAAGCCACGGTGTTGGTAAGGGACAAAAAAAAAATTCCATGAAAGATTTTGGAACTCTAACAAAAAGGATAAGGCATTTCCTATGACAAACAGTTATTGTAACACTCTACCCTGAGGATCACTGAAACTGGCAGATTATTTTTAAATTGGAATTTAGTTTTTAAATTGTGACTTTTATAATTCACATGGCTATTTAAACATGCCTCAAAGAAAAACCGTTTAAATATTAAAGTGGACTCAACAGCAGACATTTTTTACTATTTTCTTCAAATGTTTTGTTCCAAGTAAGGAATTTTTAAAATTTGCTCTCTGTCTGACAATGCCCAATTCCCTTGCTGCAGGCTACTGAATTTGACATTCTTGATGATTTCACAGCTACTATTGGGGCTGGAAATGACAAGAATGTTGATTTCACAGAGAAGTTGCTGGAACTGGCAAGATCTGTGGCTCAGGGGCAGCCCCTCTGTGAGTTGCGGAATTGCAGGCCTGGACCACCTAGCTCTGAACGGCTCAGAATACAAGCACGGCATATGTCCAAATCTACAGTTAGGAGGGAGGTTATAATGCACATTGACTTCAATGTGCCACATGTAAACCTGGTCTTTGTTTAGAGCTAGAGCTTCTTTAAGCTCCACGCTTCAAGCTACTTGGAAACTTCCAGGCTCTGTGCTCCAAGAGCGGATGCCAACTGGTACCAAGTAGGCTTCTGCAGGCATGTGTGATAGCAACAGGTAGGATCCAGGATCACTATCTCTGAGGAAGACCAACCAAAATCATTGCTGCTGGGTAGAAAAGCTGCAGTAAATCTGTGCTGGATTGGGTAGAAGTATAGGAAACGTGGTATTTTTTTATTAAATGATGCAGTACTTTTGACTAGAGCTGTAACGTGGACATCTGAACATTAGTCATGCACTGTTAGTTCGAAGCCAATTATCATTGGAATATATTTGGTGACGTTCAACTAGAAAAGATTCTGTCGTGAAACATGTTTGATATACAGACCAGGTAATATCAAAGTTATCTTTTCATTTTCAGCTCAGAATTGCTTTTCCTAAACGAATGAGCATTTGGAATGTTGGTGATCATCAAAGTACATTTTTGTTTTCAGTGGTCCAGAAGAGTTGTGCAATTCTGAAAAGCTTGTGCTCTTTTCACCTCTAGAGAGGTATTGCTTAACTAACGGTATGGCAAATATTTCTGTCTGTGGTTTTACATATTTTAACTGGATGGCCTCTGAGCTATTGTCCTTTTGCATGCTCTGTTAACAAAATGAGCTGAAATTTAGAGAATAAATAGTGCTTTTACCCCCTAGGCACTGTATCATTTCTTAAAGGCGGTCTGCCTAATATCAAATGAATGGCTCTTGGCTGTGAAATAGATAATATTTTCTTGGTGTAATCAGGCTGCATGAAAGGAAAAGCTGCCAGGATTTACAAAACCATTTAACACACGGAATGGTTCTGACACAACTGTGAAGGCGAGGCAAAACCACATTTGTTTAGTATAATTTTTGCTGCAGCATGAAATTTCTGAGAGTTTGAAGGTTACACTTTGCCCCTTAGTGGTGTAATGTTGTAGTATTTCAAGACACCTCTATATGAAGATTAGTTATGATCATGATTAGCAGCATTCAAGAGCAAAAAAGCATATTTGGAGTTTCACTGGGAATAGTTAAGTTTCATTTGGTTTCCTTATTAACCTACTCTGATTCAAAAATTTGTTGCACCCTGCCATTCCAAAAATAGTCAAGAAAGTATTCTCTTGTGTGTTACTAGCATCACGTTTGTCACCTGT
>JAWWEW010000078.1:116880473-116894368 GCA_035583185.1 Anabacerthia variegaticeps
TTGTTGCACCCTGCCATTCCAAAAATAGTCAAGAAAGTATTCTCTTGTGTGTTACTAGCATCACGTTTGTCACCTGTTTTGTTTGTCAGCTGGTATGTAATGTCCCAGTGTTATTAACTCCCACCGAATATCTTTGAACACCTATCTTTACTTGAAAAACTGCAGAGCCCAGCACTGGTTTATTAACCAACACCTTGTGTAATAGAAATAGAAAATACATGTTTTTTTTAAGTAAATGCTTATTTTCATTAAAACTAAAACCAATTGAATTTATTAGAAAATTTGTTTCAAGGAGTATAACTCACTTTAAAAATTGGTACTTAAATTTTTGTATGAATTTACCTGTAGTTTGATTAATTTTTAGTTAGCTAGTTACTAGGTTCACTTTTGAGAAAGAAGACATCAGAGGAGTTTCCATATAAACATCTCAAAACTTCTGATAAGAAATAAATGGTGTAGGATATAAGCTATAACATTGATTCTGAGGTTAATATTGGTCTCAAACACTAAATATTTAATTGTTTTCTCTTTCTTGCAATACATAGAAAACTAACCCTTTTATCAGGAAGGATTTTTGTCCATTTTTGAAAGGTGGGTGTTCATATTAATGTCATGTTTATTCTTCTCCCTAGAAGGCTATAAAAAGGGGACTGTTACAATGGCTAGGCTTGAGTGCAACTGTCTTTTCCTTTTTTTGAGTGTGTAATTGTAATACTATGAAGGTGTTGGCAAAATATTGGCTAGTAGATATTAGTAGGATAACTTAGACTTTCATAAAAAACCTGTGTCAAAACCTCTTACAAAAGGATACTAAGAAGATAAAGTAGTCATAAAGTGAAAAATAAAGTGCTGTCATGGATTATAAGATGCCTATGTGGCAAAATAATAATACATTATACTTTTAATTACTTATTATTTTAGCAATTCAGTAGCAGTGAGTACTTTCATTAGAATGCTATCGTTTAATGAGAAGTAGGTGATAAGTGAAATGATATTTACAACATTACACTAAAAAATCCAAGATGGTCAAGACCAAAACCAAAAATTAACAACATGGCATTAAATGTCTTTTGGGGTTGAGAAATGTCTGTGAACAGATTAGAAAGAATTATTTGACCCATTCAGGGTACTGAATTGATGTGAATGGTTGTGATGGTATGTTTGTAGGCCCATAATAGCTGTGAACATAATAAAGAGCTAGTACCTTTGACCCATGCAATTAGGTCAAAATATAACATTGTCTGCACTGCATATCCTGCTTGACTTCTTTTAAGTGTCTTTCAGTTGTCCCTATGTGTATCCAGTGAGCTCTCCCAGTCTGGAATAAAGCCTTTCTGTTCTACGAATCCTCAGAGCAGTTACAGCAGAAGGAAAGGACTGGAGAAAGACAGGAGTTCAAAGGTTTTATAGAAGTTGAGAGAAGGAATGAAAAAGGACATGCAAAATTGTTAGTGAGGATAAATTGGTTCTTGTTTGGCTTCTGACAGACTTACAGCAGGAGATTTTTGGCTGAAGTTGTTGCCACCCTCAGCCATCTGCCTTGCCCGGCACCTTAATAGATATGGAAGCCCTCAAGGCAAAGACATCTGGTCTGCTTGTAAATCAGCTTGTGAATCACTGTTGTTGCCCAGTGCATTAAGGAATGCTGTTTCTGCCTAGGAGAGTAGCACTGTCTGTCAGGGGAGGGGAAGATCCTTTCTCCTGGTAGTAACTTCAGGCAGGGTTAGTCTGCCAGAGACCTCATATATTCGATTATTTCAGGGACCAAAGCTTATAAAACTACTAATGACTGAAATCTGATAAAAAGGGAAATGTTTGTTTTATCCAGTGTTTATTTCAGTTGGGGAAATGTTCACAGTGACATAAGCCGTGAACTTAGTGTGATGTAACCTGATAGTGATATCCCATGCACACTGTTTTTCATCCCATAAGTTTTCAGTCCGTTTTCCATTGAGGCTGGTTTTGTGTGGATTTATATGGTTTTGTAAAGCGTGCTCATGTGTCTTTGAGTTCAAGTCCTAGTAACTTTTAAATCTACTGACAAAGTACAACTGAATTTCAGAGTTCTCTAATAGATGAAATTTCCTCCGACTCCCTGAAAACTGGTGTCTGACTGGAAGACAATCTCATTAGTACCACCCTGAAGCTTCAGTACAAGGCAAAGAGTTACCATTGCAGATTGATCACTATTATGGCTCTGAATCAAACAAGGCATCTGTTAACTTGCTGAAGCATTTTCGGACAAGCTGTTTGAGTTAATGAAGGAGAGGAAAAGAAGGAAGATGGGCAGAATTACTAGGGAGAGGGTACTGTAAGAAATATGGAGGGAGACAGCTGACATTAGTGTGAAGGAATTATTGAGATGTAACACAAATCCAAGATCCATTACGTTTGCTGCTCTACCTTTTTTGTTTGTATTTCTTTCCCTACCAAGCAAAATTTTAATTTTATTTTGTGTTACAAGGTGTGTGCTCTTATCATTGAACATGATATCGAGTGCAACACTGAATTTAAAAATCAGAAGACAAATATATTTTTAAAATGCTGCAAGCAGCAAATAGTATGAGAAACAGTAAGTAACATGGCAAAATCCACACTGACTTGTTAAGTTACCTGTTCTTACTTGAAAACAGAGTGTTCAACTTTTATTTAAAAGGCTGTTGCTTGGCCAGCCGTTCTTTCTATAGTATATTGCATTTGAAGAGCTTCTGAGTGTGGAAATGGAACGGTAGTTGTAGTTGCTGAAAGCAAAAAATAGGCTGGAGAAATAATAAACACAGAGAAGAAAGAATAGAGTGAAGTAAGAGATAGTTTATAGCTAAGTACAAAAGGAACAAATGTGATTTTTTCAGAATGGCAACTCCTCTTATACTTGCAGAACTCAAAATTTGATTTGAAAAGCTGTGATAAAAATTAGAGGAAAGTGAGATTGAAAACAAAAACTAAAAAGAAACACTTCCACACAGCCCTTCAGCCCACCTACAGTTTCAGGTATCCCACTTGTCTGCTTTGATTGCAGTCTTAAGAAATGACAGGACAGAACTTTCATCAGGTAAAATTATGAGTACTTCACTAAATGCTGTGACTACCCTGCATAGAAAGGATAGCTTCAAACAGTCCAGGTAAGTGTATGTCTAGCCATTTTGAGCAGACCAAGAAGCTTGTTAACCATTGCTGTGATTCACAGGGCTACTGTGGCACACAATACCTTGAGTTTGCAAGTGCAGTGCTGGCTTATGCAGCTCAGTGCAGTAACTGCACTGCACCTGCCAACATCAAAATTAGTGCTGCTGGCCAGCCTCTGCTCTTGCATTCTCTTTGATGATGCAGCATTCATGAAGACGCTGTTCTTTGTATGTGAATATACTGGTAGTATTATTATATCTAGGACATTTGACTATTAATGTATCAATTACGAGGAAAGGGTAAGATGTAGTGAAGGCTATACTGCAAGAGAGGTGGTGGAGTGGAAGATTGTGGAGTCCGAAAAGACTTCAGGATTTGAGAAATTCAAAACCGGAACAATTACTGAGATAAGAAATCAGAGGTAATCATCAGTTTATAACATCACAAAATAGGAATGCTGGCTAATAAATACATAACAACCTAAAGGAGCATTTCAAGTGGCAGATGTCATCTGTTGTCATAAATAGCTACCAGATCTTGTGCATAATCAGTGAGGAATAGAAGGGTGAAGGAGAGACAAGTACAGTAAGAATACTTCCAAATACCAAATCTAGAAAAAAAGTGTGGCCATGGGCAAAGGTGAGGCAAGAAAGAGGAAATATATGAGATTTGAATATAAGGATCCAATTTATCTTTGGTATTAAATCACTTGAAGTCCATGGAATTATACTAAGTATTGAGTAGACAGGGAAAGCGGTTGTATGTAATTCTGTATTATGAGTGCTTTCCTCAATTTTGTGTTTTTTTTTTTTTCTGCAGTTGGGTATGTTGGTTTAATCTAAATATCATTTTTTGAAGCAAATTTATCTTCTAACCTTTTGCTCTGGAGTTGTGAAAGTTTTCGCAATTTCTGTATGTTTCTCTGTGCTTACCTAGTACTGTGATGATCTCAAGATAATATATACAATGTTTTTGCATAAACTAAATCAAAAGTAAGAAAAGTTAAAATAACTCCTAGAATTAATTTCTAATATCTACCAAATATTTCCTCAAATTGTAGCCTATAGGGTTTCAGTTTCGTATTCCAAGGAAAATAAAAATAGTATTTCAAGATGACTTAGTATTGTTATTTTCTATGAAGATGCTTCTTGGTGGTACCTTCCATCTTCCATTTTAATTTCAGTAACAAGCCAAGTTTTATTTAACTAGTTTTATGTCATCAGACACAGAATTGAAAAAAAGATCAAGCTGTGTTTTAAAATCATCTGATTGCCGGTTTACAAAAATCAACCCAGCAAGAAAGAGAGAACCTTCAGAGAGATGAATTTCTTGGCCCTGCTCCTTGTAGGCTACACAAGCATGACTGCTGTCATAAGGATGGGATGAGTTAGCTGGCTCACTTGGGAGACAAGCAGGTCTGACTCTTCCAGTGGCAGTGCAGATTTAGTTGAGTTTAAACTGACTGTGAAACTGCTCCTTGAATCATTGTGATCTTTGAACAATAAGCTACAGAGGGAGCACAGTTAAAAGAGTTAAGTCCTGGCTTCACTGCAGTAAAATATGGGTTTGGCCACTGATGCATATAAAACCAAGGTTTTGCTGTGAGGGAGTGCAGTCAAGGGAAGAGAGATGGTGAGTCACCTTTGGAAGAGCATCTCAAAATGAGGATGGAAATGGTTACAAAATATTGAGATACTGAGCAGCTTAAAAAGAAATTAAAATTTAGTAGGTTTTGTGTGTATGCACGTGATGTTAAATGCATAAAGTTTCTACATGCCTGGACTGAGCAGTTAGGGTTGCAATGTGCCTTTGTGACAGAAGGAGGAGTTTTGAACACAAAGATTGCATTTATTGACTTAGTATTTCTGGGTAGTATTGATGTAGCCCAAATTTCTCCTCTGTAAAGAAATGGTGTATCTTTGAAGTATCCAATAATGAAGGAATAAAATAGAAATGAATAGAATTACAGTAATTCCATAGTTTTTAATTCTCTCCAGAGAAAGTTTACAGTCCTGGGAATAATTAAATATAAATAAATATGCAAATAATAGGATTCTTCAGTTTTGATTTTTAACCAGACGCAAAGAGAGACAAATCCAATTGTGTCTTCAAAAAGGTCTCTCTTTTTTTTTTTTTATTAAAACCAGAAGTTATAAAGAGGCTGTTTTCTCTTCAATATGATGAGAATAAATACTTGAAAAGATGTTGTAAATGGAAGCATACAAAATTGTTCTTAAAGGCATAGTTCATAATAATAAAAAGCGGTAGTCACATGTTTGTCCTTTTCAACAAAGGTAAAGAACATATGTTCTTTTTGTCCAAAACATTCCTACATTAGTGCAGAGTTTTTAAAATTTTCCTATTTTTTAATCTTTTAATGCTGACATTGAAGTTTGAAAATAGTGTTGCATATAATCCCTTTTAAGTCTTCCTTCAAGTTTTTTTGATGTGTAATTTCAGCTTCAAGATTGTTCAGACAATTAAAGTACTGCCCAAGTCTAGAAAAAGTAACATTTGTATCATATAAAATTTGCATTTATTGTTTATAAGTAATTGTTATAAATAATTTCATATGGTTTATGTGAAATTTAGATTAAGGATAACTAATTTTGTTCTCTATGTAATCTTTTGCTTAACTAAACTGAAAAACATAAAGCTTTGAGATAGAGAAAATGAGCCATACTTGCCACATGCGTGTTTTACAGTTTTGGTGTAGAAACATTCCTCTTGAAGCATATAGATTTCTGATCAGCTGGAGGCAAATCAGCTGGTTTAATCCACAGAACACATAGACATGGGTCCATGTCCTGTATATGCCTTACAGAGAACTTGTCATTCACTGTGATAGTACAAAGAACATGTATTTCCTTCTTCAGACGTTGAACTGTGGGCCAAAGTCCTCATTACTCTCCTACACATAGAGAATAGAGTAATTCCTAATTAATGCTTGCTTCAGTGGAATTGTTTCCTCTCCCTCACCTTCCCCTTCTCTAAAAGATTACTTGCACATCAAAAGCAAATGCTTTTTCTTGACAAATGGATTACTCTAATTTTTATTTAGGATGCTTAAAAGCTGAGTGAATCATTGTCATTTTTACATATACAAAGGAATTTTATGTATGATTTAATTTCTGTTTCTGACTCTCAGTTACTTAGTGTATATATGACTAAAAGCAAGTGTGAGTTAATGTCTGTGGAGAGACAATTCTTCAGCATGTCACAGATTTAATTATTCAGTCACTATCACCTAACTGCACAAGTGCTCTAAGTAATGTTTGGGATAGAGGAGACTTGGCAAGGTGTCTGACAATAGTTTGCAGACCTGTTTCTGCATTTGGCTGTATGTAGAAATGTGTCCATGCAGGGGATTTTATTAAATGTTTTTCATGCTTACTTGGATGTCCTTAGAGAAAAATCTTTTGACATATTTGAATATTTCTGAGAGGAACTAATTTTCCTGATATTTTTCAGGAAATGAATAGCAACTGGGTTATGTCAGTCACAAATAATTAGGCTGAATTTATCATTTTTTTTTAATGAATATTCGCACAATGATTTGATAAAAATAATCATTGTTTTTTGATGAAATTTGTTGTAAATATATGTCTAGTTACCCGAGGCAAAATATTGTTAAGGTCTCACTGAACAGTAATTATTTTTTCATCTTTGAATATTAATTTTCTATTGATGTGCCCAAAAGCATTGGTGTAAAGGCGTGAATAATATATTTGCTTAAGGTAACTAAACTCTTCCGTTCAAACTTCCAAATTCTACAGATAGTGTATTTACACCTCTAGCGCCTTGGGAATTCTCTTTCTGACAACCTGTTCTTTAGAATTTGTTTGGATTATATGGGTTTGGTTTATTTATATTAGGCATAATTTATAATTTGTAAATGAGAAATAGTTTGGCAATAATTCACGTTATATTGAATCTTCACAAAGAGAAATGTTCCACAAGAAATAGAACATTAATCAGATGGGAGGCTTTCACTGGTGTGTTGGGAAGTTATGTCAGCTGCTGTGGGTGCTTACTCAGGGTGCTTATTGAAAAGATTATGAGAAGGTCTACAAACTAAGCTGCTTAGGTGACAGGGAATAGTAAGAGTTTTTGGCAGCTGGGAAAGCTGCTTGCTCCAGACTGTTTTGAAGTGCTCATCTGAAAACCAACTTCGATTGTACATAGATAATTGAAAATGTCATTTGGGAGCTAAAAAAGTGCTTCTGTGGATATGCTGAAGCATTATCAGATTACAAGCTGTTTCTTGTGTTTTGGGACAATTTGGAGGAATGCAGTTTAATTGATATGACAATTTTATGAACAGTCAAATGATGTATGTCTACATATGTATGTCTATGCATCTGTGATAAGGAAATCGATAAATTATTAAGTTTTGAAAATGTCTTTGAGCACATTGATCACCTCTCTAATTTGTTTTATCTTTCAAAGTAGTAAGACTTCTCAATTCAGTCTGCATTTGTGTAAAGTTTTTATACAGCCGTATCATAATACATTGCCATATTTCAGAAATTGTAAAACAGATGAAGAAGAGATGATGATAAAGTAAGAAACTGTTGACAACAAGAGATCTTAGCCTGTTTTTCATGTACAATCTTATATACAAGTTCAGTCACATTAGATTTTGTCAGCTTGGCATTGCTCTGTTGAGTAAAAAAAAAAAAAAGGACAAACCAGAAAGGCATTGATTCCTTGGCAAATGTAATACTTAAAAAAAAAAATAAATAAAAATTGAAAATCATGTCTTTAATGTAGTGACATATAGTATTAAGAATCATATTTTGGTACATACTTGAATATTCTGATACAACCTTCATTCTGGAAAACTTTTATTCTGTGTCTTGAGAGAAGCAAAATGGGAATGGTAGGAAGGGGTAGGAGCACAGAAATAAGTGGGACTTTATCAGTGGGAACAAGCTATTAACACCTTGGAGTTTGACCTCATTCATCCACCATTTGAGCTAATAGTATTTCAGGGCCAGTGAGCTTTGCTAATGTGCCTGAAAACTGAAAACCATGAATTACTCGGCCTTTTTGTGTTGACCTAACTTTCAGTTCAATGCTACCTGTTTTCTTTCTGTTTAAAATACATCTCTGCTATGAATTATTGAAGATGCTCTCAGTCTAGGTTTTTTGGGGTTTTATTTTCTCTGTTCTTCCTGTTGGTGTGGTTTGTACTATGACTTTGTCCTTGGACAATTTCATTTTTAGGTTTTCTATCAGTCAAACTACCTGCAACCTAAAAAATTAGTTCAGATGGTTCTTTTTGAGAAGGGAAATATACTGAATTAGTAATTTACCTTCTGTGGTACAATGCGCTCTTTTCTGCTGCCTCCATCCAGCATGTGACAATTGTGCTTCCTAATGGTTTTTGTTTCTTTCATCCTTGTTTTTTCAAAATTCTTTGAGGAACATGTTGAATTGGCTTTCCATTCTAGGATCTCCGTCTTGGTGGATAGAACTGCTTTGAATGGTTAGCCCACAGTTTTTATACTCTGTAATGGATGGCCTACAGTGGCCAGGGATGTGATTCACCTTCTGTTCCGCTGCTGGGGACTACAAAGTTAAACATGTCTCAAGATCTACCTGAGTTTCACAGCTCTCATATTAGGGAGCTAAAACCGCAAAGAGAAAATTTTACAATACTTTAGGTAAATTTTGATTCTGTGGAGTCGTGGAAAATTCCACTTGAGCTCAGTGGGGTCATGATTAACCCTACAATATCTTGAAAAGCAGAATTTTCAGGTAACATTCTCTGATTCATTTACAAGACGTTTTTTTACTTCTGAAATGAGATCTTCTGGAGAAACGTGTGGTTCATGTCCAGAAGATAAAGTACTGCTTAGTAAAAACAAATCTGTCTCTATGATGTTTAAGATAGTAGGCGTGAACTAACATTGCATGAAGTAATGTGCTGTGATGCCTGATTTATTTAGACAATAATCTTGTTCTGCAATATTCAATGCATGTGTAGGAAACAAATCTATTAAATATGTACCACTAGATTATTTTCCATTTCAGCCAGCAATCTGTCTTGCATTGCAACAAACCCGAAAACCCAATTTTCTCTTACCCAAACCAAAAGTATGGAGCAAACATAACCTAACACTGCCCTGAACTCACAGGTTACACAGAACAATCTAACAGAATAAACAGCACCTATACAACATCCCCAACTGATAATGTTTTTCAGTAACCTAAACTTTCTTTAAAAAACATTTACTTCACTTTAGTAAAAAAAAAAAATATTGAAAAACTGTGATATATTGGAAACTTTATTAACTGACTAATCTATTGGATGTGTGGAAAGTTTTTGACATAATTGCTAGTTTATCCCCTTGACCCAACTGGAGAGATAAAATTATATTTAAAAATTTTCTTCTACCGTCTTTAAAAAGATGTCAGTGATATGAATTAAATCAAGGAGTGAGGAAGAGCGTGTACTGTCAGCTGTGATGCCACTGGTATGCTGATGGTATCCAGCTCAGTGTCTGCTTCTCAGAGTGTAGACAGTGCAGTCTTCCAGATGTCCCAGTGTCTGGCCAAAATAAGGATAGTGATACAAAACAGATGGTCTTGTCTCAGGACAAAGCAGAGTTGATGCAAGCTGATAGAGGGATGGGACTGGAAGACATGGGAAAGCATCAGTTGTTGGATGGCATCTTATCCTTGATTCCCGATTATCAGAGGTAACGAGGAGGGCGGTTGCCCCTTTGCAGGTAGGCAGAAGTTTGAAAACCAACAGCAAAGATCTGCAGTATGTTTCTTCTAGCTTTTTATCTAAGACTTTTGATGCTTATCATAGAATTACTTATGTGTTACTGTCTCAGTCAGGACTTTAATACACGTAGAGCTCACTATGAACTTTTACATGCAACATAAAAAGTATGTGTTGCTAAATGTGCCTGTGCACACGGAGAGTTTAGAGATTTCTTTGCTTTCTCCCTGTCTGCCAAACTGTCCAGTTTGAAATCACTCATATATGAGTCCCTAAATTAAATGAAACTTTTCTAGCACAGCTGCTTGGTCTGCAGCCATGTGCATTTGGGTACAGTGCTTGACTGAAAAGCACTTTTTTTAAAATGGGAGATGTACTTGTTTATCAGTACAAAATTTAAGCTGTGTGTCTTGCTTCTTACTTAGTGTGTTTCTCTCTTCGTGAAGAAAATTCACTGAAGAGCAAGTAAAGTGTTCGACTATATTTGGAATTTGATCTTTTTAATTAAAAAAAAAGGAAAAAGGAAAAAAGAAATTGGGGAAATAGAGATGTTTGCACTGTAGGAATTCTTGATATGTATAGGGTTATGAAAGAGAGCATACAGGTGTTCTAGTAAGTGGCTCTCCAGAAATGCCTGTGCTAACAGTTTTTAAAAGAAAACTGTTGGAAGTTTCAGTGTTACTGGAAATGTTTGGCATAAGATTATTTATAATTCTTATGCTTTGCCTCAACTTTCATTTTAATAAAAAGTGTATGAATTTCCATTGGCCTCTTGACAAGCTGGCTAGGATCAATCCAGCCAAGGGCTGGAAGAGTAAATTAGGTGGATGCAAAGAAATGTGACTGTGGTCCTCAGTACAAAAATCATTCAATATCTTCTCTGATTGGCTGAAATGCACTGTAGTTGCTCTATGTTTAGTGAGGTATACTGAATTAATGCATTATTATTCATCTTAGGTAATTTTTGTAACACTTCACATAAACCATGCAGATTATCAGTTTAATTCAAAATAGATATAATGAAGAAAAATGTAAGTGACAATGTAATGTGAAATTCAATATTTCAGTTGCGTATTGTAAGGAACGTCTGTACTATGTTAATCCAGTACACTTAAAAAATATTACACTATCTCTTTGCTGAAAAATAAAAAACCCCAAACAGAAACCATTTAAATATACATTCTTTTCTAATGCTTTGATATTTTTGTTATGATTGAGAAAAAGCTTACTGATTTAAACATGGCTTTTTCTATTATTCTGACAAAGGGTTTTTGATGGTTTTCTTTAAGAATGGAGAGTTGGACTGTGGTTTGAATTGCACATTCAGATAAATGTAGTGGTTGCATGAATGCATGACATCAGAATTGGAGCTGATTAGAAATATTTATCAAAATTTGCTTTTAATTTTAAAAGCTGTTTTACTTAGAGCTAAAGTGGAAAAAAAAAAAGTAACTTGAGGGAAAATATTAAAACACTTTCATTTAGATGCCTTCTGAAATCCAGATTTTCTGGTGGTTTCTCATTATGACCTTTTTGAGGTTCTGTATTATTACAATGCAAGTATTTTTGTACAATTGTGACAGTTGCAGTAATGCATTATAGAATGTGATGTAACAAGTGAAATATTCTAAATTTCATTTTATTGGAAATGTAGAAGTAATTAATGTACTCCGATCAATACTAGAGTCCCTTTATTGTAAAAATAAAGAATTTATTTCAGACAAAAAATTTCTGAAAGAATTCTTCAGCACTGAATGAAACCACCTGGTTGATAGCTGAGACCAGTGAGTTTGAAATCACTACTGATATGGAGCAACAATAGTTACACAGTCAATTATTGTTGCTGAACTAGTGGATGAGGCGTAGTTATTTGGTGTTGTTAGGTGATGTTGTCCTAGGATTACCAGTAGGGAATGATAAGAGGGCATGATGCCAGTTCTTTTCAACTGTGGTTATGGGCTTTCTCGTTTAAATAAAATGAGACTATAATGTTGCAGTCAGTCAGTGGTTTGAGCAGTTGAGGTATCCAAGATTTGTTTTATAAACTTCATCTGCTTGATTTGGAGGAAAGTTCTGAAGCCCCCACACTGCATCTTAGAGATACTCTCATCCCCTAAGGCAGTGCTCCATCAGTCTTGCTTGCAAGTTATTTGATTTTGGTCATAAACAATTATCACATCTAGTGGAAAAAGGGAGAATAAACAGGAGTCCTATGGGCCAGTGCTTATTGTAGTTTTCTAAGATACTGAAGTGTGCTCTAGAATGAAACTAGAACATCTTCATTGGAAAAGGCTACCTTCTATGTTAATTCCAGTCCCAGCTTAAAATAGAAAGAGGGAGAAACTGAAGAAAGATTTCTCTCACTCTTGCTGATTAAAAGTGAGAACTCTAATCAACAATTCCTTGTATGTTTCAGTATCTGCAAACAGTGATGCTTTCACTACTTCCATGATGGTTTTCTGGGTTTTAGACTGTGGAGTGGGATTCTCCTAGATTGGCTGTGACAAATGATATGGGCAGAGGTGGACATGCAAACTCAAGGAGTTAGTGACATCATATTTCACTTCGTTTTGTGTGAGTCCATCAGTAAAACCACAAACATCTAGGGAATTTATTGTCAACTTGAGATGCTTCTCAAGTAAGATGTCTTCAGAACATTATGTTCAGAAATCTAAACTATCTCTAAGGGGTGACAGTGTCTCGATGGATTTACTTAGAATGATATTTGTATCAAAAGTCTATGACATGGGTCTAAACTAAGCCAAATTCTGGTACCTGAAGATGTTAACAGCAAGACATATTAGAACATGTATCAGACTAACAGCATTGTTTCTTCATGACTTTAAATAAACAAAATGAGATGTCCTGTAGTTAGTCTGCTGCAGAAGATCACTCCAGTTTTGCGTCTTGTGAAGCAAGATTAAAGTCCCCTTTTTAGGAGTGGAGAATCAGGTATTCTAGGCTAATGATTCTTCCTTATCTAGAAGCATAATTCCTGCTTGTCCCAACATTTCTTTTGGAATTTATGTGGGCTTTTTACTGTACTCTCTTGATATTGGCAAGATGATTTATCTAAAATGAAAAGGATTGGTTAACATATTAAGACACATGAAAAGACAGCATATAAAGCAGCTTAGATTCTTGGAACACAAGCCAAACTGCTATCAGCAGTAGGATTTTGTTGGTTTGGTTTTTTAAGATTGAATCTTTGTTTGTTTTCTTGTTGTTTTATTGGGGGGGGTGTTTTTGTTTTCATTTTCTTTTTTTTTCTTTTTAATGAGAGGAGTAGAGCATATTAAGAGTCTATGCTTCAGTCAACAGGCCTTGACAAATCAATGCTATGTACATGAAATACCTCAGTGTGTACCGTAATGTAAGAACACTGCCTTGAGAAATTCATTGCTTCAGAGGAAGAGGCATTATTTTACTGGTGCATCGGAATTGCCTAGTGACCTGCAAGAACATAAATCAGAATTCATTATCTGAATTTTTACTGTCGCATGAAAACATTTAGTGCTTTTCTTAGTATTACGCAGCGCAGACAAACCAAGCTGTCATAGATTTTTTCCAGCTTTGCACCTTATACTTCTTGAAGTACTCCTGGGAAATTACTGCATGTTTTATAATGGAGGAAGGAGACAAAAGCGACTGGATCATATAAAACAATGTAACACGTGATCTGATTACGTGAGCCTTCTGTACAACTCATCTTTCACTGTATTTTATAGGAGTTTTGCATAAGAAGAGCTGTGTCCTTAAAGTGAAGGGTATGCATGTCTTGTAAATGCCTGTAAGATGTTTCCATGCCCTGTCATCCCAAGACATCAAGCAATCTTGCACAATCTCTAGAATACTTGGCTCTAGTGCCCCTTTCCATCTCCCTCTCTCTGCCTTCCCAGAAAAAAAGGAAGTAAATAATTGTGAAAAATGTCCAATTCTAAAAACATTACCTTGTTACTGGACTGTGTTCTTGTTTGAATTTGTTTGATGAAACTTGTCTATAAAAAAATCATAAAGAATTCAGGTTAGTGCA
>JAWWEW010000078.1:116894468-116918734 GCA_035583185.1 Anabacerthia variegaticeps
ATTATTATTATTATTATTAATGTAGAAAACATCTGTTTCTGTGCTATGCTATATTACACTAGTGATCTTTATCTCACTTTAAAGTATTTTTGTCTGTTGTTATGGCAATGCATGAAAATTGCAGCTGTATGAATTTATTTTGGAGAATTGCTGATTTGAGAAAAATGTAAGTTTTTTTCATTTGATTTGTAGGTAGGTTTTTTTTTTTTAACCATAGAAATTGCTCTGGGATGAAGGCTGAGTCTTCACATTCCCTATTCATTTAGGGAATATCAGAGAAAGAACATTAAATCAAAGAAATACACTGCACAGTGATTCATTAAAATAACTAACTTTTATTAGCACAAGTGGGATTGTTTCATTTACATGAGCTTTCAGCCTATCACTGTACAAGGATAGGTAACAATTTTCTAAGGATTTGAGAAGTGTCATGGTATTCTTGTCTTCCATGACATAAGCAGTTATCAGCTTGACTTTTTCTCTCTTTTCACAGTGAATTACCTCATTGCTGCTCAATAAAATCACTGAACCACTCAGCTGTATCATCACTAGCTGGTCTACCAAAGAGTACAAAGAAAGAGAAAAGATTCAGTGTCCAGAACCTGTAACTGAATTGACTTCTCAAATGAACCTTTTTTTTTGCTAAGGCTGATTCTTTTCGATGTCACATAGGAATGTCTGAACCTTTAGAAATCCTTTTTTTTAATTCTTAAAATGCATTATTGCACTTACTGCTTGTATTTATTTTAATGACATTCTTATTTTTTGATCAAATATCATTCTGCAAAGCACACATGAACTATTGAACAATACATACACACAGAGAGTTTAGTAGTAAAGTTACTGTACAGTTTATTGGGGGAGTTTTGTTATTAATTTTTTTGTTTGTTTTTTTAATTAAGTGCCATTTAATTAATGTGGTCAATCAAGAAGATTGCCAGATGGTGTATAAGCTTGCTTACTCAAAAATCCCCATCCAGAGTTATGGATATTGCAAACCAGGCAGTTTTTCAAAGCCCAGTTGCTTCAATAAGAAGAAAGTAGAATATGTGCACTGTAAATTTGAGGCATCCAGAAGAAACTGAAATAATTCAATACTGATGCAGAGGTGCCGTAATCCAAATTAAATCAAATGCTGCAGTTATTCTTCAGATTTGGTAGATAAGGTTATACTTCTCTGTCTAATACTAACAGATTTTTACCAATTTCACAAATTCCCTTCAATGATGAATCAGATAAATGAAAGTTCCTTGAGAAAAATTAACAATTGTATGTGATGTAGGTTTTTGGTATTTTAAATCTGCATTTTTCTGTGCACATTCTGTTATTGGTCTAGCAGCATGTGACAATAAATCAATACTGTATACTGTTCTGTCTACTTGTCTGTTATCTACAACTATAGGCAACTCTTGAATCCACATTTCTTGCACAGTTTCACTTAGTTTTGTCATGAATGAAAAATGCTGGTAGTTGACTAAAAATGAAAAAAGACATGGTTTTGATGTAGAAATTCAAATATAAAAGGAATGATAGAGGGCGGCCAATATCATTGCTTTGTTGAAACAGTCACAAGTTAATCAAGCAGAGAACAGTTGAAAACCTCATTTAAAGAAATCACATCTGTTTAAGGGAAGAAAACCCTGAGGCATATGCTTCAATTTATTTTAAACTGTAATCCATCCAGTGGTTTACATCTGTTAAAAAATACAGAACTTTTCACACCTCTTTAAAGCACAATTAAACCATATTTATTTTAATACATAATGTGTTCCAAATATGTAATACCTTTTCTGAAATGACTCATAGATGATTGATTTCATAGCTCTTTATCATATAACCTTCCAGGTTCTTTGAATGAGTTTGTATGTTAGCCATACCTGAAATTTAAAGGAAAAGCTGTAGAAACTGTAAAACGATGCCAGGAACTTCATTGCAGTGGTCAGTTTATATCAAGGCAACAAATTGCATAGGGGAGGAGACGGGAGTGGGAGAACAGTTTTCTTAAGCAGTAAAATAAATCATTACAGAGAAGAAAATGTAGTTCAAGCACTTAAGTCACAAAATTTAATATGAGTTTAGCCTAGCTGTTATTGAATGTTGCTTATTAAAATGGGTGTCTCCCAAGAGTGTTGTTTAACATAGCCTAGTCCTGACAATCTGACATGAGATTGAAGGACAGTGGTAGGAATAGTGTCTATGAACTACACAGGACAACCAGAAATACTTCAGGTAAAGATTTGGGGGGTTGTATCTCATTCTTTTGTGTATGAAAAGGAGCCTGGTACTCCACTGTGTGCGTGTAATGACTACTTGTATATTTTAAATTCTAAATGAGCATTGCCTCTTCTGATTTTAAAGTTCTCTGCGACTTTTCTGCATCTGATGTTGGGATTTAAAATCTGCCTTTTTGCATTTTCTGCTTCACTTAGTGAAATATGGGGTTTCTTTTGTAAATGTACATATATGAAAATACATTATCTGCAAGACATTTTAATTAGATGTTCACATACTGTATACCATGTCACATGCATCAGTCAGTGCATGGTCATTTAATAGCAGCTAGTCAGTGTTTTGCTTGTTTACCTTTCAGCTAGAGCTTGATCAAGATATAAACAATTGAAAATTGGGCTTTATGGATATATTAAGCATAGAAACTTGCCTATTTTGTGTTTCCAAAAAATATACAGATTATAATTTACAGTCTAACTGACCTACACTGTTCCAGTGTCATCATGGTAAAAAAATTCTCTTGAGAGCCTTACCTGTCTTCCTGCAAAATGGAAATTATTTTACAGTAGCAGAAAATCCAGTTGTTATAATGTGTTGCCCATATTACAGCAATATTGTGGATTTAAGTATGCACATTATGGCCTCTTTCAATGTGATATATGGGTCCATTTAACGTTTTCTGGGTTTAGCAGAGCACTTTTATTTTAACAATATCTTTTCATTGATAAGTGAACAGATGATGAAAAACAACAGAGGAGGAGCATACACTCAGAAAAAATATTTTTGTCTTCAATATGTCCTTTGTCAAAAGGAGCTATTGGATAGCATCTCTTGATTATAAGATTTTTAGAAATGAATCAGAGGAATAAGATTGAAAAAATATACAGCACTGTTTAAAGTGAAAATGAAACTGAATATTTTTCAAGGAACCCCATATAACAAGGTGATAATATAAAAAATATTCCCAAATGTCTTTTTCTATTAATATGCAAGTAACAGTGTGTATTTGCTTCCTGATTTTTGAGAAGTTCCATTTTTTAGGGATTCTAGAGATGAAGCTTTATTGCTACAAAATTTAATCATGTGTTCATCCCATTGTTCTGTCTTGTTGCAGAGGATCTCGATGATCTCAGAATGGAAGGAGTAACAAGTGTGATGTCTTCTGGGAGCAAATTCAATCAGACTCGAAGTGCTCATACGGCTGAGCCTCAAGCAAAGGTCACATTGAATATCTGCGCAAGATGTGCCAGGTAAAAGGCAAAAAACCCAGACTATGGTAGCTAATACATTCTTTTCCCCCGGTTTTTGCCTGTGTGTTGTGCTTATGGGCCAGGTGATGACCTCTCCTGTGCTAAAGAAAAATAATTACTTAGCTACTGGCTACCCTGTGACCTCTGGCATTTGAATTGTGCATCTTATGTTTATGCTTGATATGTCGCATCAACAATGAATCAAAGAACATAGTTAGTCTTAGGCCTTACTTCACAGCTTGAAACTATTTTAAGCCTTTCTGTCTCTGAATTTCATTAGTTATTTGAGCTTCTGTGGTTTTTCAGGGGATGAATCAGGGAATTTAAAGGTTCAAATCCAATTTGAAAAGCACCTGTATAAATGGAGATTTAGTTGCACAGGTGCAGTTCAGGATTTCAAATAGTTGCTTCTTAGCACTTTATAATCTCATCTTGTTTCACCTCTGAAAAATATTTTCTTCAGGTTGAACCCCTTTTGGTTTTGACAGCTGGAAATAATTCTTGTATTTACAGTATGAAGGCCAAATAAACAGGTTGGTATTCCTGTAGCCTAGTCAACTTGAGAATGCAACGCTAACAGAAACCCCTTACATTTCCTGGATGAATTCTTCTATGTAGACAAAAGCTCATTTGGAGAAAGGATTTAAGCCTGTTTAAATGACAAAACTAGCCTTCTCACCCTTCTGTTAATGGTTCAGATTAACAAGAACAATACAGAGGCATGCCAATTTTATCTGCCTGCCTTTGCCAATGGCTGCTCTATTGTGTAGTTTGAGAGGGGATTAGCTGCTTGTAAATAAAAAGCAACCTGTGGTGAAATTAAGTCAAAAGTTTGGCCATATGCCACCCTACGTTTCTACTTTTTTCCCCATTTTGCTCGTAAATTACTAGTTTTATAAAGCACTCATGTAGGCAGAGGGGCTTCAAAACATTTTCTGAGGCTCTGGAAGCATAACTACAGGCTTACTGAATCACCCATGCAATAGGATCTCCGTAGCAGGGTTATGGAGCCTCGGGGAACTTCAGCTCACAGTGCTGTCAGAGGAGCAGTGACTGGATGGCCTTGGAATTCTGGAGAGTTTTGCTGTCGGCAGTGTGACCTTATGTTTTAAGAAAAGTGCAAACATACTAGTTATGGGACTCTTCCCAATTCACTACAAGTAAAATGCTTAGGTTGTAAAATGTTTCTAAACTACATGAAAATGTGGTACATTTTACTTCTTTTTACCTGGCATCCATTGTCCATGGATTAACAAGTAGAAAGGTGGGGCATATAGAAATATTAAGTTTTCGACATGGTCTTTCTGAACTTACATAACACCTTGTATGGATTACGATGAAGGTTAATTAAATTTTTAATTCCCTAAAGTAGCTGCTAACAGCAGGTGCCAAGATACTGTATATTCCCTCAATCCTGCGCACCAGGGAGCAAACGGCTGTGATCTTGAGCCAAACCCACCAACCTTGGCTGTTGCTATTGTCCTCCAACTGCCTGTACTATGTGACTGCTGTCCAAAATATGAGCTGTGAGAGAAAGACCTCATAAAATCCCTTCACTTATATCAGAAAATGTATATAGGCTTTATTTTGCCTATTACCTATATTTTATTCCCTACCCTGTTTAAAATTCATGACGAACATCAAGATACATACTTGAGTGTCATTCTTTTCACTCTTGTTGCAGTTTAGCATTTTCTTTAAAAAAATATACCATCTCCTCAGGAGGAAGGGAAGTCAAAAGAGACAAATGGGTGTTTCTGTTGTATTCACTAATGAGGAAAGCAGCATTTATTCTTCGGGGTGGTAACGTTAATCTGTTCTTTTGGAGCATTCCTTTCTTCTTACTGAGTCTGGGGACACCTTTCCTCTCTTACTTCAAGACAGAGTGTAGTTAGTCTCTTTAGTAACTTCTTAGGGGTTTTGTTTAGAACCACCTTGCAGCAGCTGAGGTAGGGGGTACAGAAAGTTGCATGAAGCAAATGGCTTCAAGGACATGAACACAGAGGTTTTTTCCTGTTTGGTTTCAAGAGCAATTAGGTTTTCTGTTATTCAGTAATATAACTATTCAAAATACTGTGCTGTCAAATTACAATCTGAGTATTTGGGTGATCTTTCTGAAAGTTTCTCAGTGTTAGCATTTATTTTTAGTGTTATGACAAAGCTTAGTATTTAATGAAAGGTGAAAATACCGAACCTATTACTGTATTTATTTGTTTTAGAAATTATATTTTTATGTTTTGCTATTCTGTTTTCTGAGTATTCATGTGTAGTGTACAGTGTATATGTAAACACTGGGATTTGATTGTAGGCACATTGTTATATAATTGAAAAAGAAGTCAATGCAAATCGTTATGTGTATTTTTTGTTATAATTAAACAGGTGTCTTTCCTCTTAATTGTACACATTTTTCAGTTGTACAAAGTGATTTCAAATGAATGGAACTATTAATGGCAGTGGGTGTTCTGTAGATAATAGGGCTTGTCAAGTCAGATTACCAAATTAGGTTTGCTGAAGGTATTTTGGCTGTCTTTAGGAGAAATACGACTTTTTACCTGTAATTTAATTGGCAAAGTTCCAAATGTTGGGAAATGTGCTTCTTGGCTCAGACAAAAAGTTTCATTTTGCATTTTCATTTGCATAATCTATTTCTTTCACCTTGCTGTATTCTTTTTAAATGCTTTGCTCTGGTTACTCTGAAGTCAATTTACCTTCTATGATACCTCCTACAGAAGTTTCCTCACTGGATATGCTGGAGCTTTTCTGAGATAGATTTATTTAAGCAAGTGAAGGAGTTCTTCAGTACTAGTTTTAATTAATTTGGCTTAATATTTTGTATCTGTATTTGAAAGGATAAATAGTCTTATCAAAGTTCCACCCTACTTCTTCATTAAAATAGTGTTTAACTTTTAGACCCTCCTGCTACTAGGATTACATTTTCTTGCCCTAGATCATTAGAACTTTCTTGTTATTTGGGAATTAGAGTGAACATGTGCATGTTCACTATGTAAACATGTTCAGGCTACCTTAGCCTGAGAGGAGTGCTGGTTTCATTCTGAAACCTCCTGCAGTACAATGAGGTAAATGTCTCACCTGTTCTGTGGCTTCTATGGCTTCCTACAGCGAGAACACAGTGACGTGTGAGAAGAACGGACTGAACCAACTGTTTACCCCATGCTGAGATATTTGTGATCAGACTTCATTTAGCTCCAGTTTGGCTTCTTCCCTTTGTACCACCGAAATATATGAGAAAATCAGGACCCAGATTCTAGAATGCAGTAATAGGAGGACAGTACTAGCAGCTTCTGGTTTCCAGTTTCTCTGTCAATGCAGCCTTATTCCTTTGCTAGTAGCTGGCATTTAGTTCAAGCTAGTACTAAATGTCCTGTGTAGCTGATTTTCTCTGTCTGTCACAAGGCTGTTACTCTGCACAGTAATAGTTCTTCTCTTGGAAGTCCTGTATTCTGCTTCTGATGCAGTATTTAACATTATTTAACAGTATTTAACAGTGTCAGGTGCACATTTGAAGGAAAAAAAAAGAATGCCAAATGGGAGTGCCTATAATTAGAGATAAAAATCTACTTTGTCACAAAGCAAATTTAATCCTGTTTCTATTGTGAGGGAAAGCTGCAATGGTGTTGAGGCTCTGTATTTGGGAAAACATTCTCCCTTTCCTTAAGTCTCTTAGACAAAACTACTAATTTGTTCAAAAACTATAAGAAATGAGACTGAGAATGGACGTAATTTGAACTCGAATAAACCCCTCAAACTTGTAATTCTCTTTTTTAACTGATATTTAACCTTCAATGCTGATAATTTCACCCATCATCTTCAAATAATAGATATATAGATAGTTATCATAGAACATGTCAGTAATTTTTGAAAAAGGTAAAGTTCTCCACCCACACATCTAGGGGGATTCTTTCAAGCTATCACACCAATTTGGTTTTTACAGCTTATTATTTAAAATATTAATAATAATATAAAAAACCCGAAACAACCAAACAAAGAAAAATCCCAACCCCACAAAAAAACACCCCAAACCAAAACAAACACCCCTAAACGACAAACAGAGAGAAGGAGAAATAAAAGGAGAGGTTAATTCTGCTGGAATATAAATTGGTTTGTAGTTTGGCATATAGCTACAGAAAACAGTAAGCTCTCTGTTTCTTGCATGGATGTTTCACACACGATGAGCGAAATGCAGATGGATAACAGCTTTAAGAGGTTTTTCAAATGGGGAAGTAGCTACAGAACAATGTTATTCCCATAGCTGCTCTTGGACTACAGGGCAAGTTAACCAGCATATTAAGTCATCTAAATAAAGGGGTGACATCATTCACAAGGTGGAACAAAGCAAGGTTTATAGATACAGAAAAAAAAGCTACCAAAACTCCCCCCCCGGTATTTGGAAGGTTTGCATTTTTCTATTTAGTCTGGAAAATTATCAAAGACACTTTTAGTATAACTGATCTGGATTTAAATCTTTTGAACAAAATTATTGTAATACTAATTCCTTCTTCATCCAAGGACACAACTGGTCTGGCTGACTTACAGAGTAGACTCACTCATTATAACGTGTTTTTGTGAATCCTTTCTTACATACAGGCAAAACAAATTAATTTTGGGTTTGGCCAATAAATCAAAAGACACAATCACAGATTAGAAAAACTCATACGGGTTAAATAGAGATTTAAATGACAATTTGTAAAAGCCAAACAACACTTCCATATTTTCTCATATGTATTTTGACTTACGCTTGAGCAACTTGCAAGAATTTAATTGACCATAAGGTAAAAGATAATATTAATGTACTATTGAATGAGTTATAGAGGTTTTTCTTTTTTTCTTTTTTTTTTAAGGACCACCCATTAGCCTTGTATGCCCACTGCCATGCTCAAAAGTTAAATCTTGTTCTTGTGGAGTCTTGCCAATGCATTCCTGAAAGTAAGAAGGTTTTTGTTTTTAATAGCGCAAGGGCTGCATTCATTCTTTTTAACAGCAATAGAATACAAAAAAGGGGTTGCATGTGATTAAAAAAGAAATGGGATTATAGAAAACATACTGTGCCACAAGCTTGAAGGCCTCTGAACAAGAATGTTGGGGAGGAACACTAGCTGCATACAAATGTATGTTTGAGATGCAATGTTTTAGTTAATATTTTAAGATTAGGAGCAAAAGCACGGTGTAGTAAGGAATTACAGGAACCAAATATATAGGTATAGACAAACAGAATGCATCTCTACATTAAAAACATAAATGTGTTTTTTCTTACTGTTGCCTTTGGGATGTGGAGTACAGTTCAAATGTAGTAACTGGTACGCTTGAGCTGTTGCTGTTGAATAAATGAAATGCTCTGTGCATGCTACCATTACAGATGTTTTTGGAAAACTTAGTTTGGCAAAAGTACTCAAAATTCTCATGTCAGTTTGCCTTCCCTGTGAAATCTTCATTGTTACCCTGCTCATCATCTGTGACTGACTCCTTTAAGATACCTCGTCCTTCAAACAGTCTTCAAGTTAGCTTGTTGATTTAACAGGGCCACTTAACTTTTCTTTAACCATCTCAATTTTTGTAATATTTTAGTAAGTTTGGTTTTCTACAGTGTCATCTCCACTATGTCCATGTGTACTTGGGACATAGCACCATGTAGTTTATGTGATTATGTGAAATTTAAGACTCATGTGTTGGTTTTCTGAAATGCATCACTGGACTTTGAGATTTTCATGACATAGAGCCATGACAACCATGAGTGTGTTGGGGAGAAGACAAAAGAATTGAAGGAACCAGCTATAATTTGCCATAAATTTCAGAATAATGGTGGAAAGAATGGAACTGTTGTCTGAATTGGCCATCATATATTTCTAGAAAAGAACAGGAATTAATTGATCAGTTGGGGAATTCTCTAGCATTAATCTAGATTCAACCATTTTATAATATTAGAGTTTGTATGAAGGTGCTTTATCTGGATATCACAAAGCTCTAAAAGTAATAATGAGACTTGAGGTCATAAAGAAGCATTTGGTGGAAAATTTGATAATGAGCTGTGCCGGAAATAGAGTCTGAACCTTAACAAGTGAATCTAGTTTACCTATCAAAAGCAGAAAACCTGATGACTTAATAGAGGAAAAAAAAATGCTGTTAACAAGCCACTTTTACTGCATGTACTGTTCACAGTCAACAGTCCTGAAGCTTAAGACAACAAAGAGAAAAATTAATGAAATTAGTTACCCCATGAGGAAGATCATAAATACTGAGTAAAGACTACATTTAAAAAACAGGTAAATATCATGGGCTCCTGGAAGATTTCCTCAAGTAAAGGATGGAAACTTACTGAGCTTCCTCAACTTTCACTGTGCTCTAGAGCCCTACCTTACCTTTTATGACTGGTCTGCTCTCATTGTCGTTGTGCTCCCTGAACAGAGACCATTGGGATAGCTGACTTGTGTTTTGAAATGAGATGAGGTCTCCTGTCTTGTCCAGGCATGTAATACCGAAATAACTCCAGAACTGGGGATGGGAAGGTGTCAAGGAATGGTTGCTGCCCCGTGCAATATAGGGACAGAGTCTGATCAGGTAGGATGAAAAAGGGGGGCAACCTCTGGCATCCCCTATAGATGAAACTCCATGAACTGTTTTCCCGTTATCCTGACCATATATAACAGTATGTACTGTCTGGGTAAGATGATAAAAGGCTATGTCTGCATTGAAAACTAGCAGGAAAACTTCTGCTTTTGCAAATATTCCTTAGCTGCTACATGAATTGTCCAAACTGCTCAGTGATAGCTTCTGCAGGTGCTAATTTAAAGGCTTTTCAGATATGTTTGCACATACTATAATCATCCCTTTAACTGCAGTGTTAAGAGGTGGTGGAATTAGGTTCTCTGTGAATATAAAATAACTCCCTGTTTTTATTTATAGACTGTAATCCCCTTCCTAGTGTAATATTTTATGGGGAGTAACCTACAAATGGTGGATCCTGGAATACATATAACTAGGAATTGGAACTTGAGGAGAATAAATTGTAATTGCTGATATAAAAACATGATATAATATGATAGGTCTTATTTGGAAAACCTAATATTACATCTATCTTTAGACCTGTCCCATAGTTTTGATTTCTGTTTCTCCTAGCTTTCTTTGCTACTCCCCAAAGGTCTTGTGAATGAATGCATAGTGGGTATTCTGTCAGAGCACAAGGTGCAGAGCATCCAGGTGACTTGCATCTGAATCTTCTATTATGTCCTCCTTTTTTTATTGATCACTTGATTGTGAATCATTATGACCCCTTTTCTCTTGCTAGCTTTATTCTTCGTATTGAGATTTAGGTAAAATTGTCCTTTTGTACATTTAAATGGGCTTTGGTCTAGAGCCTTTCACACAGAAATGTAACAAACCTAGCATTTGTATTTTTCTTATTTGTGGGGTTTATAAGTTTTTAATCTTCCTCCATGTGCAAATTTGAAATATATAAGCTTTTAAAAGAAATAGCTAATTTCTGTCTAATCATGCAGCAGAAAGGTGGGAGATGATGCCCTGTCAATTTATATTTTTGATTAGTCAATAATACTGAAAATCAACAAATGTGTCTGAAAGAATAACGTCTCAAGTCCTATATATAGTCCCTGGTTTGGCCCTGTACACTGTGATGTAACACTGGGAAATGGATACAGGTGTATGTGTGGTTTGGTACATGTATTTGCATAAAGAATAGTCTTTGTATGTCTGCCTAGTAGTGACAAGGCCAGCTTAGTGACTCAGTTTCTGGCAGAAACTTCTGATTTGTTAATTTTCCAGAATTCTGGGAACAAATTACTTCAAAGTAGCAAGGGAAGAAAAGTGTTTCCAAACTGAAGTGGCTGGTACAGAATTAATGTTGGGGGGAAAATTCTGTGATTGGCTTCATGTACAGACTCTGGGAAAGTTTATGTCTTCAAATCTTACCAAACTTTTGGATTATATACTTGTATATATTTACATGTGTTTTTTTAGTTGCCTCTTATGCATTTTGTATTATATTTCTGTCTGTGTACTATTTCTAAGTCACTATTCTTACAGAGGAGAAAGTACTAAACATTCCCGATGACTTCTTTCACTAATTTACATTCTTTTTTCCTTTGTCTAATTTTGTAACCTTAGTTTTATTGGACCTCTTCTTTCAACAGCTGAATTTTCCTCATGTTCCTTTGTGTCAGCTTCACAGACTTTGTCCTAAACAAAGTGTTTTATTTGCATATTTTTCCTTTTAAAAGCGGCAAACAAGTAAGTTAGACTCTGTATGGTAGTTCTTTATAATTTTTTTAAATCTCCTTTCACTTTGTAAAATCATGAACAAAACATATTTTTCCTCTGGCTACTTAGAACTTCTTATAAGATAGAAAAACAAAAGGAATTACAAGAAAGGGAAAAGCCATGTGAAAGAAAAAAAAGGTAAATATTTAGTTTTTTCAATGAGTTGA
The DNA here is from genome assembly GCA_035583185.1 of Anabacerthia variegaticeps. Taxonomy (NCBI): domain Eukaryota; kingdom Metazoa; phylum Chordata; class Aves; order Passeriformes; family Furnariidae; genus Anabacerthia; species Anabacerthia variegaticeps. Next base: position 116,906,404 of record JAWWEW010000078.1, read on the forward strand.
ATTTGGACAGTGATTAATTTGCTCATCTTTGGTGCATAAATAACCACAGCAATGTCTTAATTTCTAGGTGTTAAATACAGCTAAAATCAACCACTTTACCTTTCCTTTTCTGGAGTGGTGTACCACTTTGGTATCTTGTTCATTAAAAAAGAGGAAAACACTGAAGAAGAAAATAATTCAGGAAATGTTTTTACTGGTCCTAGTGGTTATCAGAGACCATAAAGAAATTTTTAAGAACTGCTTGCCTTTTCTTTCACTGACTCGTATTTCATTAGAACATTTTACTATGTGCAAAATAAAGAACATCTGTGTAATTTCAAATTATTTTTTTGAGTTCACGGGTCTAAGCTTGACCTCTGAAATGCACAAGATGTTATCATTTTTACCCCCAAATCTTGATTAATTTTGTGAGAAACTCACAATGAATGTATGTTTTGGAAGAATGGGCAAGGTCTGTTTCTAAAATCTTAACTGTGTCCTGGGAAGGGAGATTTATATGAAGTGCTTAGACAGAAATCCCAGAAAGATCCAGCTTCTTTCCTCCCTCTTTTTTACCTGAATTTCCTGCTTGGTAAGCCCACCAACCAATAATTTCAGACTTATCAGAAGTTCCACAAAGTACTGTAATAATAAAAATATAATCTGTTATCAAAAATTATGTAAGCTGTGTAGAAACCAGTATTTTCAGATGATGCCTTTCCCTCTGAGTTTGATTTAACAGCTAGTTTATTTCTTTAAAGATTGCATGTGTGGGGTAGACTTCTTGGTTTTGACACAACTGTCAGTCAGCGTAAGGGAAATGGAAGACTTTGATTTGTTTGAAGAAAGATAAGTGTTTACATGTTAGTGAAAACAGAATTGAAACAGGGGCACTAGGTACATAACATTTGCCTGTGAATTGCGTCTTATACATCCATCCATACGTATTGTTCTCATGATAGGTCTGGCTTTGGAAACGTGGCACTTAGTGCACCAGGTTAATCTGAAGATAGTCCTACTGTAACTTTACGGACAGGGAATTAGTAGCTGGTTTTGGTTATGAGGGAAGAATGCAGTATAAGATGCTGTGAATTAGTGATGTGTTACTGGAACATCTTTTGTAAGAACTATTTTTCAACAGTACCTAATTTTTTTTCATTTCAGACTGATTATAAAAGGAGAGAACTGGCTTGAGGAGGTTAGTACACTTGTGAACGATTAAAAATGCTGTGGAGAAATCCTAATAACAGTAGATGTAAAGGATTTTTTAGATACTTTGAATGTATCAGTCTTTATTTGCAAAATTGAAAGCACCAGGAGCATGTTTGAAAGCCAAATTAGTATTATTTTGTTGGTTCTGAAAATTATTCTATTGTCTCTCTATTTAATGGAGGGTAACATCCATTTAATTCTGTTTTTCATTCCTAGGTCTTGTCAAGATATCTCTTTCTCTTTTCCCTTACAAAACCCATTTAACCCTCTCAGTAATTTAAAAAGGCAAGTGCTTTATCAAGCCTTTCTCCCTTCTTTTCCCTTGCTCTCTTTGATGTGTGCTTTGCAAGCTAATTCTTTATTGCAATGTTTATAGATACTTTCTGTTTGGTGCAACACTGTGACGTATATTAGCCACAGCAGTTGCTTCTGGATAAAAAAGATATAGGGAGGAAGCCAGGAGATCATGAGCTTTGGGAAGCTTGTTGGTCATAATTTGAGGCTCTGGATAGCAGTTTAATATAGCTCTTAAAGACACAAATGCACACTCACACACAAAACTCTTTCACAAGTCCTACAAAAAATGGTTCACAGGAGAAGAAAGAGTGTTAAGTCTGAAAAGACTGACAAAGACTGTAATTTTTCTCCTGTGAGATAATGGTTTGAAGCCAGGAGCAGATAAAAGATTGCCATAAGAATGGCTTAATTCCCCATCTTGTAAAAGGATTAGATAATTCAGCCTCTTTATGGATTCCTTACTCTGGGAAATATATTTCCACCTTTGGTTCTCCTCAAAAATAGCTGCAGAGTGTACTTATTTAAATGCACAAAGACCAGCATTCAGACATTTTGAAAAGGCAAACAGCACAGAGAAAAGATTATTTTACAGGCAGTGTTAATGTGTAAGTTTTGCTCAGCAAGTGGATATTCTAGTATTACCAGCTGAAAACATTAGGGCTGTGCATTGCCTATTGGTGGCATGGAAACTCTCCACAAAAATCGGCAAGACTGGAAAATAGTGCTTTTAATTTGCTGAAAGAGAATGGACTTTGACCACAATCCATTTTTTGCTACTGTTTTTAAGACTTTTCAAATAATTTGCTGTGATCTAACATGTAAGCACTGAGAAACACTGTCCTTAAGAAAGTGAGTGCAAAAGCAAGAAACTGACTGATATTTGAGTGGTATCAGTGAAAATGAAGTTACTTTAGATTAACTGTATCTTAGATCTGTGTGAAACTCAAAGAACACAAATGCTGTATATCTCATATAAATAGAATTGATGGTACTAACAACATACTCCTGCCTGATAGCTTTGCATCTCTTCTTTAAAGTGGAATAAAACAATTATAAAGGAATTATAAATCTCTGTTGGAAAGCATGCTGATTATGTCATTAAGCTTATATTCCTACATTTAATTCAAAAATTATCTTAAATACGCATATTTATTCATGTAGTCTTATAGTTTAACTTAGGAAATGTCTGCCTTACTAAGTAATGTTCTGCGGGATAATCCAGGACTTCTCATGCTTAGTTTCTCTTCAATGCAGATGCTTCCTATATGTTAGTCTATGGTGAAAATGGATGCCATGACACTGATTTCTTAATACAACAGGGTGACACACTGCAGAGCTTTCTCATTATTGCTTCAGACTTGAGAAGTGGCAGCCACTCTCATTGCTCACCAAATTCATAATCCTCTGTTAGAGGATCCTCCTTCTATAGTTCATTGATCTAAAAATCATATAAACTTCTTTTAAAATCTAATTGTCATTAAGAAGATAGACTATGTAGCTAAAGCTGATGAAGAGTTTCACCAGATACAGAGTGCTTTTGCCTGTATATTGTTTAATGACATTTATTTAACATAATTTTACCATTATATTAACTGGTATAGTCTATACTGGAAAACTGACATATTTTTGTCTCTGTACCTGTGAATACACAAAAAATTTTGCTGGCACGGTTTTAACATTTTTATACTTGTAAAAGCCATTAGTAAAACAAATAAATAGGTCAGAAATTCCTGGCTTTATATTTAGGTGCTGGAAAAGCTTTGGATTGTACGCCAGTATAAAGGAGTGTGGAACTTATGGTGACAGTATGTCAAGGTACATGAGATCAGAATTTGGATCAGTATGTTTGGGAACCAAGAATGAAGTAAACTCACTGTATATAAGGCAAGTCAGGGCAAATGATTATGGAGTTCGAAGTACTCTTACTGGTGTTGAGGTTGCTAGGGAAAGGTGCAAGAAAACATTCAATGTAACCGAAAAGCATGTGAGGCCCTTCAGAACTTTTGTTGTCTGATCTCTGTTGCTATAACTTCCCTGGAGTTATGTATTTGCTGCAGGGAAATTATAATTCAGTATTATTTCAGTGCTGTCAGAGAGAGATGTTACATATAGATGTAATGTTTAAAATTATAGAAAGGAAGCAAATTATTTGAAAGGAGAAAAAAAAAAAGAAAAAAAAGGAAGTCCAGTAAGTCAAATTCATTCTTCTCATCTCTGACTAAAATTCTTTGTCTGCTAAACAAACATCATCATGTTATATGTATAATAAGGTTTTTTTGTTATTAAGTTCATGATATTCGTTAATCTTACAAAATGTATGTTAGTTTTTGATCCAAGTTAATAAATACTTCATAAAGAAACTAACTATAAATCACTGAAGTATTTGTTAGGATTTTTCAATAGCATAAACCCACTTTGAAATAATTTAAGCAAAATAAGTGATTCAACAAATCAAATTTTCCATGTTTAAGATTCTAATACAAACATGACATTACCTCTGTTTTTCAGAGAACTTTTCTCATTGTAGCTTTAAAATTGTACATTGATATTGGCTGATGATGAAAACAACTTTACTGCTCTTTTTGCTGAAAGATTTAAGGATTCTTTACCAGAACTTTCCTAACTTTACCCTACTTCTGATTATATTTAGCTAAAAGAAGTCGACTGACTCTTCAACAATGCAGATCAGGAACTTTTCAAATAAGTGTGTCTCCTCCAGGAATAATGTTTCAAAGAAACCAAAATGTTTTATGGTATTTATTCAGATTCAACAAGATTTAGCTGCCACAGGACAGAGCAGAGAGAATGGCTGGAGCTGCAGTGTTCAGACATGTAATATCTCCTTTTCTTTCCAGACAGTACCCTTTACTGTCTTGGAGCCCTGGTGGAATTTTTCTTTATTACTAGAAAGTCAGCAGAAGCATTTGTATTGTCTTGAAATAAAAGGTTTTCAGGGTCTTTTCTCAAGTGGAATATCACAGTTTCTGTTGTTCACGTCTGGGGAACATCGGAATTCGAGCACATTTACCCAGCTCTAGTGTACTGTTTTTAAAAACAAGAAGTCCTTAGTCATGTACCAGAATTTGAAGGGCAGCCACATGCACAGTAATTATGTAACTCTTGCCTGCAATTGTTTATTTGAGAATAAAGACAGGGAGATCTAGCAATATCTTCATCTTGATGACATGCCTTCTTCTCCAACAATCTGTGTTTTAAGAAACAAAACCCCTAAATGCTTGAGTTCAGCACTGTACTTAACATGAAAAAAAGAAAAATCTGCAATTTGAAACTTGCGTCTCTTTTTTCTATTTGCTGTTTCCTTGTCCTGATGAGACAATATAGGATTTTATTATGCTGTGACCCATTCAAGGAATGTAGAAGAAATAGTTTTGTCTTCTTTTTGCATACTCTTATAGTATCATGGATGAAGGGACAGATGCCTCCTCAGCAAGTTAGCTGATGACACAAAGATCAGAGGAGTGGCCAATACCCTAGAGGGCTATGCAGCCCTTCAGAACAACCTTGAAAGTTTGGAGAGATGAGCAGAGAAGAACTGTCTGAAATTCAAGAAAGGCAAGTGCAGAGTCCTGCACCTTGGAAGGAATAACCCCAGGCACCAGTGCTGGGGGCTGATCTGCTGAAAAGCAGCTCTCTGGAGAAGGACCTGGGGATCCTTAGTGGACAAAAAACGGTCCAGGAACCAGCAGTGTGCCCTTGTGGCCAAGAAGGTCAATGGTATCCTGGGATGCATTAAAAAGAGCACGGTTGAGAGAGGTCATCCTGCCCCTCTACTCGGCCCTGGTGAGGTCACATCTGGAGTGCTGTGTTCAGTTCTGCGATTCTTGGTACAAGAGAGATGTGGAGCATCTTGAGGGAGTCCAACAGAGGGTAACAAAGAAGATTAAGGGACTGAAGCATCTCTCTTACAAGAAAAGGCTCAGGAAGCTGAGCCTGTTCAGTCTTGAGAAGAGATGACTGAGAGGTGAATCTTGTCAATGTAAGTGTCTGAAGGGAGGCTATCAAGGGTACGGAGCTAGACTCTTATTGGTGGTGTCAAGCAATAGGAAAAGGGGTGATGGGCAGAAATTGATGCACAGGAAGTTCCACCTGAATATGAGGAAGAACTTCTATACTGTGCGCTGGAACAGATTGCGCAGAGAGCTTGTGGACTCTCCCTCACTGGAGATATTCAGGAACCATTTAGACACAATTCTGTGCAATGTACTTTAGGATGACCCTGCTTGAGCAGGGAGATTGGACCAGATGATCTGCTGTGATCCCTTCTAACCTTACCCATTCTGCGAATCTGTGAATCATATTTTCTAAATCGTACTGGGGGCGTGACTGTGATTTATCCACCCACGAGCTTTTTTGTAGTGATAGGCCTGGTATAATGCCGTTGCACTGGTCGTGTAGAATTTATTCAGAATGTCTTTGGTCCTGAAGTCCTTGAGAGTTTTTTTGGAACAAGTCCAACAGAATGCATTTTGGTGTCAAAGAAAATTGAAATATTTACCTGCAGGCTGTTTGCCTTTGTAGCTCTTGAACCTCCAGCATGCAGCTGGTTAGTGTAACTGAAACAATGGCCTCTGAGCAAGAGATCACACAGAATGTATGTGGGGGAAAAAAATGTTGGCTATCAGGTATCAAGTTTAGACTCCCATTAAAATAATTAATAGCTGAAATAATATTTTGGTTAATAACTGAAGTAGTCCATAAAGTGTTAGTAAGATGATAGTTTTTAGGTAACTCTTCTACACCTATGCTTCTTTCTAATCTATGCTTCTTTCTCCTTAAGATTTTTTAAGTGTTTTCATTTTACTGTGGAGGTATCTAATAAATAATATTACTATTGAAGAAGAAATTGGAGTCATCTAAGTAACAGAATTCTTTTGGCAAGAAATAGTGTCTGTGACTTTTTTGTTTCTTGAGTCATATGAGAATCTATTCTAATATTGATCTATATGTAAGAAAATTCTGATGGGATAAAAGAAGCATCTCCTACTTTTAGAGATGGTCTTCATGTGACTGCAATATAAGCAGAGAAAGTTGGAGTAATTTTCCTTTTAATTAAGCATAAATGAACTACCAACATGGCTGCAGAGAAGAGTATCTTACATCTGGTTCCTGCAATTCCTTGCATATCCTTATAAGCTTGTAGTAAACATGTGTATGTATGTAATGAAGTAAGACTAAATTTTATTGCTAAGGAAAATGATGTGATTTTTGAGATGTTCCTCTTTTTTGCATAGTTATTTCATTTGCAATTTGTTTTCTCCCTATTTGAATATCTTTACGATAATGTTACAAAGTTAGCTGCTTGTTTGACTGTCATCTTTAGGAGAGCCTGTTTGACAAGGTATGCTTTTAAAGAATTGGCGACTACAGTATTAGAAATCAGGTATAGAACTTTAAAGGATTCATGAAAGTAGTTTTCAAAATTAGGTTTACAGCTTCTGAATTTCACCTTTTGTTGCCTTGAGGATTTTTGTGTTCATTGTCTTCTGAGGTAATAAACATGAATTTACATTGAGCTTTCCATCATAAATAAACCATTCTGAGGGCAGTAAAAGGATATAAAGTAATTGAGGGGTGGGGGGAAATGGTTTTGAGAAGTATAAACAAATGTCATAAGGTCCAAATAGATAACTCTGAGTGTCATAAAATGTGAAATTCAGATAGGGCAGATATGGGGGTTCTGCTTGGTTTCAAAGGTTAATTCAAGCTTAGTGTAAAGCAGCTGCAGAGAGTAAGAATACAGAGTAAAAACAACGTGGGTTTTGGGGGGTTTTTTTGAGAGGTAAGTTCTTTCTTTCTCCAAGGTTTTACTTCAATGCATATGTATGGTTCCTGGGCTGTGTGAAATTGAATTGCATTTTTCTTATCCTTTTCATGTCTGAATAAATCCAAGGTAAGATAACCTTTATGTAAATGGAAGTTAAATTGTATTAGGAGCTACAAACCATTTTTTCAGAACAGTCTTTACTCAGGATTCATAAGAGCCTCAAGAAGGTTGGTGGGACTCTTGGGATGCTCATTTAAAAGAACAGATACAAGCATTATTTTTGTAAACTTCTGTCAAGGCTTTGCAGTTAGCTGGTGCAGGGGGAAAGCCTGAAGATGAAGTCTGCCATAGTTACTGCATTTTTCTTTTAAAAATTAAAAAAGGAAGAGGAAATATTCTTGCATGTATTTCCCTGTGGTGGGTTAACATTGGTTAAGGGCCAGCTCTCTACCCAGACAGAAGGATGACAGGAATAAATAGGAATTAAAAGCTTGTTGGTTAGAATAAAGACAGGGAAATTGCTTACCAGTTACTGTCATGGGGGAAACAGGCTGGACTTGGGGAAAATTAGTTTAGTCTATTGACAATTAAAATAGATTTAGGTAATGAGAAACTAAAAGACAGACGTTAAACCCACACCTTTCTTGGCCCAAACTTCACTCCTTCACTCCAGACTCCTTTCCCCATCCCCTGAGAAGTGCAGGGGAGATGGGGAATGCAGAGTTGCAGCCAGTCCATTATGGCTCTGCTCTTCTCTTCCTTTCTCATCACACTTTCCACCTGCTCCAGTGTGGGCTCTCCCCACTGGCTGCAGTCCTTCAGAAACAAAACCTGCTCTGTTGTGGGTTCTTCGTGGGCCACAGTCCCTCCAGGACGCATTCACCTTCCCTGGTGTGGGTCCTCCACAGGCTGCAGTGAATTTTGGTTCTTACGTGCATATCACCACAGGCTGCAGGGAAGTATCTGCTCTGGAATGTGGAACACCTCCTCCTCTGACCTTGGTGTTCCCTCTGCTTTTTTCCACTCTTTCTGTTCCCTGCTTTTCTGTCTGTGTGGCATTGTTTGCTCTTCCTTAATGATGTTTTCTCCAAGGTGCCATCATTTTAACTGAAGGGCTCAGCCCTGCCCTGCTGTCGTTCTTTTGGAGCCAGATGGAACCACCTGTGTCAGGTTCAGGACAGCCCTGGCCTCTCCTTACTGAAACCACCCCTGCAGCCCCTGCACTGCCAACACCTTAACATGGGCATCCAGTAGAGTCTTATTCAATTAAAATATTTTTTAAGGTTGTGAAGGAATCTTGCATTTTCATATGCACACAATGCCACCAAACCCCCACTTTTGTTAAATAAGACTTAATAAAAAATACATAAGCTAGGATTCAGTTTGCTATGAATTTCTTGCAGGCTAGTTTTGGTTACTAGACAGTCTGGGATGTCATGAAAGTGGGCTTTTCAGCAATGTTGCCCTTTTATTTAGTACAATATTGTGAGTAGAGTATGCAGTCAGGGATAATGGTCATGGAATATGATTGCAAACATTTTCATTGCATTTTTCCACCATTTAGATTGCAAGGGGATAGTTTGGCAGAAAGGCCAGAAGATGTCTCCATGGTATCTCAGACATCTGAGCCAGCAGTGTCAGACTCTGATGGTAAGTTATATAAATATTTGCTGCTCATAAAAAAACCCCAAACACCAACATCTTGAATTTAAGAGTAGAGGTTATGTCTGTAAAAGTTTAAACACTTCCAGAGAGCATTCCTGGGCATTTGATCTCAATCATTTACACTTGAAATTTGTTCGAAGAGCCATTAACATGATTTTTGTAATGGCCAGTTAGCACTCCAGAATAATTCCTCGGCATATTTTGAGAGCTGCCTTGGGCTGGAATTTGTTCTTAGTAGACAGTTTGTATGTTAGCACACTATTTTGGATGTAAAACAGCTTAATAGCATAGATGTGGGCTGTTCATTGCCAGTTGGCTTCTATGCCAAAGAATGGTCTTTGAAATATTTAATTTAATACTACATATGCATCCACATGATTCAAACAATATACAGCAAAAATAAAGAGTTTATACTATAGTTCTGAGGAACCTTTTTTCTCCTCATACAAACATGATCATATGTTGCACTAATCTGCAGTCAGGACACTCAGATGTTTCATTTTCTGCTCAGATTTTGGAACAGAGTAACACCTGAAATGCTGGAAAAGGCACTTCCTAAGGGATATCTTTCCAGAGAATATCCAGCTTCCCTATGAAAGATAAAGTTAATGAAGGTTAAGTTTATCTTAGCTGTTACTGGAACAGAGAGAGAAAGGAATAGAGGTTTGGACAGAGAATCTGAGAAGATAAGTCTTTCAGTCCATTCCCTAACTGTTGGGCAGAACCAGCTGAGTCTATTAATTGTAAGGCTTGATTTGTAGTAAAGTCTTCAGCACCCACAGACAAGTCAGCTATGTTAATTAACTAACACCGCAAAAAAAAATCAGAATTAACTTTTGGGTTTAATTATCCTACTGTCTGTTATTTAGGACCATTGTGTTTGCTATTAGATATCAGGGCAACCTGAGCATTCACTCGTTTCTCTGGCCTCATTTGTAAAGCAGCCATTAGTCACTAGGATGTCGTAAAAAGTAAATTTTTCAAACTGCTTTTGTGAGAGTGCATGGTTTCATGCAGTCAAGACATTGGCTTTTCCTTTTCTCTGCCATTGATCAATTAAAGAAAATAAGAGGGGACTTGGAATCTCAAAATATGATGTCCTTACAATCATCATGAAGATTATCAGCAGGAGACACTTAGACTGGTGACTTCACTCAAGCCCTGTGAAAGGAAGGCAGAAATCTTCTCTTATGAGAATAATTCCCAAAAAGGGAGGTTGTGGTGGCTTGTTTGGGATAGGTAAGGGAATATGCAAGAATGAGGTTATTGCAGTAAAAGCAAATAGAGGTGTAAGACACACATGTAGGGAAAAGTTCTACAGGTCTGAAATAATTTGTTTTGAATAGATCTTGTCCTTCCTTTTTTTCTTCCTGGCTACCCTTGTTCTTCAAGTGAAAATATGTCCACTTTGCCATGCCATCTTCTGAAATTGTAGGCTTCAATAAAGTAGTTGGTTCAATAAAATAATTGGTTGCTAAGTGGCAGAGGTACCAGGATTAAAGAAGGTGAAAGTGTTGGAAGGTTCTGAATGCCGTGTAATATTGAAGCTTAATCTTTCATAGTCACAGAATATGGAGCACAAAAGTGCTCTAACTGTTGTAACTTGGGCCACTTCATATGCTTTTGAATTCTCTGTTGTGAGTATGGATATAGAGAAGATGGAAAAGGCTTTCTCTAAAAAAAACCACTGCTAATCAAATATAGGGAGTAAAAGATAGGTAAGTGGGACAATGAATTCATGTTGTTATAAACACGTATATCTGTGAATATCCATGAACCCGTTAGTCATATAGCTAGAAGACAGCAAAACCTCTAGGGCAAAAAGACAGAGGTGAACAGTAAGGTCCTGCCAAATTTCTGTCAAGAGTCACTCTCAGAAATGTTCAGCATTTCAAAACACGTATTTTTGGTTTTTTTCCCTAAAATACTGGCTAGTAATACATTTTGATTTGAAAAAAGAAACACAGATGGATTTCACAAGTAGGCACAGACTAGAGCCAGGCACAGAACTCAGGCAACTGCCTGTTCTATCAGTCTTTTCTATAAATGAAGCACATTACTTGCTCTCTGTGCATCTGATATTTATTTCCAATAAATATGTATGAGGAGATGATAAGAGACTCCTAAAGATATTGTTAAAAGACCTTAGGTAACCAAGGCATTGTTGCACTGAACTTTTAGTTCTGTCATCTTCCAGGTGTATTATATAATGAAAAAGTGACTAACAGGTTTCATTTACCAGGCTTATTTAAATTTATTTTCTGCTATTATTTTTCAGTACCAATGACCAGAGTGAGAGAAAACTATGCATTGGAAAGTGCTGATGCAAACCATTTGTTCCAGAATGTGCAACCAGGGGGCTGATGCACAGCAAAGTTGAGGGTAGCTTTCTATAGATAATGATCTGTTTCTGGGTTAGTGGGAAATTGTTGTTAGCTCTGGAACACCTCTCTTGTGGATTTCAGATGAACTAAATTACTAAAGTAATTGGCAGCACATTTGATCTAAAACCCTTACAAATAAGCCTCACTTGAACCAATTCCACCTAATAAAGTCAATGTAGTAGCTTATGTGAAAAGATCATGTGCAGCATCAGACACTATACTGACTCCACTGGCAATCTGGATCTGGTTCTAATTAACCACTCTACTGACTTCTCTCTATTATAATCCTACTGGACTGGATAGAGTTGTGTTTGATCTAAGTAGTGAAAATGAGAGATAGGAATCAGGTCTCAAGATTTAGGAACACAAGACACTTTAAAGCTGCGGTTTCTGTTCATAGATGCTATGGTATTATGGCAGTGTGTAAATGCAGTATTTCCTATTCTATTGTGTTATTAGGTTTGCAGCTCTACAGATTATATTTTGATAAATAATACTTATTTTGCTAAATAAATTTTACTGGAGCAAATTTCACATCAGTAGTTCATTCCTGATCAGTCAGGAGTTACTGGTTTTTATTGTTTACATTCAGCTGGTAGAAACTTGAAAAAACTTAAATTTACAGCTTCTACATAGTTGGCATTTTGGTTTTGGTTTGTTTTTGTTGGGGTTTTTTGTTGGTTTTGTTGTTCGGGGGTTTTGGGGAATTTTTTTTTTTGTTTGGTTTGGATTTTTTTTCCCTTTAAAGCTAATATAGTAGAAAGTTCAAAACAGGCATTAGGATGTAGAGGAATAATTTGAAATTGGGACTGTCCAATAAAAATATGAACATATGAAATACACATGGTGTTATTTCAGATGAAGCTGCATGACCAGGGTAAAAAAATTAAGGATGCAAAAATATGGGAGCTAGGATTGAGAACTAGATAATGCTGATGCCTGAAAAACCCTGTAAAACAGACAACCTGCACGAAGTTATTAGAGATAAGAAAGAGAATACCTTTATTGA
>JAWWEW010000078.1:116919430-116942755 GCA_035583185.1 Anabacerthia variegaticeps
GAAATCCCTTACTTTTACAGCTCTAAAATCCACAGTAAAAATACATAAAAATACATAAAAATTCTTAGGCATCAATGCAATGTCAAAAATATGGCATCATCTCCCAATTCCTTCACAGTTTTCTGACCACGACTTTACTTCATCATCACCTCTTCTTCCTCCACTTTCATTTGTGTTTGCAATGAATGTAGTAACCACAGTTGGTGTACTTCAGTGTAGTTCTGATGTCATAGTAAGTATAGTCTGAGGTGTTTAACAAATCAGGACTGGGAACATGAGGCCCTTCCTGCTCAGTGTCTGCATAACAGTGGAACCTAGGGAAGATCGGGACATCTTGTTTTCCTAGGCTGCTGATGCAGCATTTAACTCCAAAGATTTTAATTGTATTCCAATTAGTTTAACATGATTAATTAAATCTAATTGTATCAATTTTATTAAAGGTGAAAATCCGTTACTCATTTGTGTAAAGGACAAACAGTATTTTAATAGCAAAGAACCTACAGGACACCTTGGCAGCTGAAGGAAGTTGAAGCTTGCTTATCCCCCTAGTCATGTTAGAGACACTGTTCCTTGTTGCATTAAGCTTATAAGTAAAAATCAGACATAAAATGAGAAATAGATTAAAATCCGTTGAAGAGTAACTGAAAAGTAGTGCATTTACAGTAGACACATTTACCTTCCCAGCAGTTAATTTATAGACATTGTATTTTCAAAGTGACTAATGCTTAGTTAATTAGAGTGATTTACTTCTCTTCTACCTCTTTGGAACAGCTCAAGTACCCGGGGTTGAAACACTTACAGAAGATATTGATGAATTTCAGAGTGCCTCTCAAGTGGCAGGATCTGTAAGTATCTTCTTTTGTGGCTAATCCTTCAAAATTTTGTAGTTTTAAAGTTTCATAAAAAATAGATTTTGCATAAAGATAAAAGTTGTGCTTGCCAACACTATCATCCTGGAAAAAAATAAAACTAAATTTGCATAATTCTTCTGAATTTTCAGTTCTCTTTCTGTTTTAATTTTCATTCTAGGAAAGGTGATGTTTTCAAATGAATTATATTCTCCTACAAAACCATATGAACAGACTTACACATGTAACTCCCTTTGAAAGTGCAGTCATTTTATGCTATGTCGGTATGTTTGTAAATGGTAGTCAAATATTCATTTTACCAGTTAATACTCAATTTTGCAAATAGAAGAGAACAAAATAATTCAAAGTTTCATTATGAAATATGAAATTATAATATCTCAGCTCTAATTTAGCTTTTTGTTAACTTTTGCTTGAAAACTAAGAAACTAGGTGTCTAGTTAAAATGTATGGTTAGTTTATATATATATATATATGTATATTTATTTAAAGAATTCAACATTATGCTTTGTTATATTTCCATCAGTTCTTTTATTCTGAAATTTAAGAAAATCGTTCCAGTTATGATGTGTGCAGAAAACATAACCAGCCGTAAAATGATTTCAAAAAAATTATACAGTCATGCTTTTGATGCTAGTTGTATTGCACCAGGAGTTTGACTATAGGTTAAAGAAGGTATTGCTTTTTTTTTCCTGAGGCAAATAACTTGACAATAGTTTTTTGACTTTGCAAAATTTTAGACAGGTGTGATTCCTGTTCAGCTGTTGCAATACTGGTTTATAGCACAATTTAGTGTTCATAAAGTTAAGTGGCAAGAAGAGCTCAGTATTTATTAGCTAAGGAAAAAGGGCAATATAAAGAAAGAAGAAAAATAGCAATGCAGACTGGTCTTTGAGGCATCTGTTTAAGTAGTACTGATAAAGGTGGATGATAATATTGAACGTAAAGTATATCCAATAAGAGTTATCAAAGCAATTGACAGATACAGAGTTCCAGATCCATTGCTAATGTTCTCTGAGAACTTGGAGTGCAAGAACTTCACAAAGCATTTGCAGATACTGGGCAAAAGGAGGAAATAACAGAACTTTAGTTGTCATTGTTTGGAGCTCCTTTCTCAAGCCTCCTTCTGCTTCACACCAGTGAACAGAGGGGTATGAATGAATTCTGCAGCGTATTTGAAACCCACATTTCCTTATTGATTTCGACCCACAGCTACCAACTTTATCAGTTCTGCAGACATGTAGCATAAGGAAAGAGCAACAAAATAATTGAATTGCCTAGAAAAAATAAAAATATTAGGAAAACAAAAGGTCACTATGCTTATTAGCAAAATCGTGTTACAGAAATGTACAACCTTCAGCTGAATAGTTTTACCTACATGCTCTGTGTGTGTGTGCTTAGGAACGAAAAAACAATATGTACCTGTGTCCTTTCACGCTCTGCTAGTTCCAGGTTCAGTTGAGGTTGCCTGGAGGAGTAGACTGCCGGAGGCAGTCGAGTTGCCTGGGCTGTATCCCTGAAAGCCACGCTGGCTGTTGCTGTTACTGCCAGCGCTGCAAGGAGAAGATGAGCAGCTGCAGCTGCTGCTCTGCCCACCCCTCCTCTGCCTGGGGCAAAGGCAGCTCACTTCACTTCCACGAGCTCTGGGAAAACTTTGCCTAAGTTTCTAAGGAGCCAGGGTTTGGGTTTTTTTGGTGGGGAAGGTGGGTTGTGTACTGTGTCTTAAAGTTCTTGCTTAAACATGCGACGCTGATGGTGTACTTTCCCTCTTTGAGTAAGAATTAGGTATCCAACGCTATGTTTATCTGTAACTCTATCTGCTCAAAAGGAAACAAATGATCCAACTGTTCTTGTTGCCTTTTAGGGCACTGAAGGAGTGACCTGTTCCACCATCCCCTAATAACTTTCAGTGAGACTTTGACAATCTTGATATGTAAAATATAGAGGTAAAACTGAGGTTCCTCATAGGAAGGCTGTGAAGATAAATGCGTTCTTGCAGTGGATTTCCACAAATGCTTCAAAGCAGTAAGAAATATGCCTGTAAAATTACTTCAGAATTGATACCAAAATACGTTCTGATGATCTGAATGATTTTCAGATATTATATGAGATACAAGATAAAGGCAAAATAGAATAAGATGTTGATCAGACATTTCCCATTAATTGGAAAAATTGGTTCATGTCATTCACTCAAAAGTGCATATTACATGTAAAATTCCTGACGTGGTTCAAGGTGTGCAATGTTTAATACTGGTGCTACATTCCAACAGGGTAATTTGAGTCTGTTGCTAGTTAAATGAATCATTATAATACATTTTCTCTACCACTGTATATTTGACAAATTTTCCTTAAAGGTGCCTTGGCCTTCAGAGGAAAAGTGTTTTTAGAAAAATTGTAGGATAAAGTAGAAAGAATTATACATAAGTGTCTTTAGAAAAGAAATGTGTGGGTTCTTTTTTCCATGTCCCATGTATGAGCCCCCATGTAAGATCTTTGGGGTGGATACTAAAGCAATCTGGATACTAGTACTCAGAAGAGATAGGCAGCGTCAATGTCTGTAACATGGCTCATGTAATTTATACTGTGGTTAGGATAGTCTTGTAGCATTGTAGATGTCCTATTTCTGAAAAATTGGGAAGATTTTGCAGTTAGATCTTTGCCTTTAAATAGATTTTTTTAAATTCTATTTTTTAAATAGAATTTTTGCTACACTTTTTTTTTCATGCAAAGAGTTAATAGTTGAAAAATGGGGAACTTAGATTTTCCATGCTGCACAGTCCCAAACAAGGCATTCTAAATGAGTGAGTAAAGGTAGCAAAACACTGGTTGAAGTATTTACAAGAATCAGCACTTTTCCCAAGTGTTTTGCAAGAATTAGATGTAGAAGCAAGCACTCAAAACACCCTTAGAGATCCTAGTTTACTGCCTGTCTCGTCTTCTGGGAAATATTTAATGTAACAAGAAGTGCTACACAAAATGCAAAAGCTTTTTCTTCAGATTTTTTCAGTGTGGTGAACTCAGAGTCCTGTTTTACTTTATGTTTCTGCAATTGAGTTTTATAAATATTTGGCTAGCAAGCTTTAAGGAAACACAGAAGTGATACTAGGAAACATTTAGGTGGGCTGGAATTCTAGCAGAAATGGAAAAGCAAGGTATCAGGGGAAGTTACTAACTTTGCAGTGACTAACAGAGAGAAAGAGGGCACATGCACTGAGCAAATCACATTGAGTAGCCTTTGCCTTCCCTCTGAGTTGCTTCTTTTACCACCTGGATCTAACAGGCCTCATGCTTAGTTGTTGGGGATTTTTTAATGTGAATCTTTGCATTCAGTCATCTTGTTTTGCATGTGCATATAAAAAGGTCTATTTTTATTTGCAAATTATCCATGTAAGGCAAACCAGTCCAAATGTAACAAAAACTTGAAGAAAAGAAGTTGTCCAACTGCAAAAGTCATTTCTGCATGAATTTGCCTCGGGTTTTTGGTCTTTATTACTGTGGGGAAAATGCTGTAATAGTGTTTTATAGAAGTGTTTTGTTTAAAATAAATTTTCTTCTGTTTTCACTACTGCTTTGGAACTTTTCATTTGCTTTCATAGAAAGAATACAGACATGGATTTTCTGTGATAAATGCATAAATTCCTTAGTGTTAATACAATTTTTGAAATTACTTGAGGCTTCATGCACAAGGAAGAATTAAGCTTTTATTCTTACTGTCTATGTATGTTGAATGCAATCGTATTACCATGATACATGATTTACATTCTATTTGTTAGACATTTTCCTAGCTTTTCCAACTATTTTTCCTTAGAACAATACTTGTTCAAGTTTAAGTATAATCAACAGCTCTATCACCCAAACGTCAATGTTTAACTAAATCTATACATTAGTTCCTGGACTGGGGCCACTGTTTAGCTTTTAGCAGGTTAGTCATTAAATAATTATTTTAAGGTCGCACTGCCATGTCAGAAAGAACAGCAGTTCACCTGTGAGGTAGTATGGATTATGAAGGTCATATTTGTATATTAAACATACAAAATTAGTCTGTTCTGATACAAATTTTTTCAAATCCAAGCTGAATTCTATACGTATGTGGAACTTCAGGCACCTGCAGTTAAAATTTTAAGTTTTAACTTCAAATTTTAAATCTTCAGTAAAAATAATAGCAGATAATATCAGATTACTGCAACTCTTCCACAGCTAGTAAAAAAACCCAAACAAATATGCAAATGTCTAAGTTTAAATAACATTAGGTAAATTAACAATACAAGATCGTTAGAAGAACACAATATCACAGGTCTTGGGAAATAAATGATAATTCCTGCTAGTACTTAAGCAAGTATTTTGAATGCCATACCTTGAACCTCTTTGGTTGAGACCTCCACTATGTGAAACAAATTCCATTAAAAAAATAAAAATACATTTTTTACTTTTAAAATTATCTTTTTCTTTGGAGAGCATCTGAAGTACTTTAAAAAAATTATCATTTCTTACCTGCTGATATTCTTTTTTCTGATATTGTGTTATATATTGAAAACGTGAGCCCCCCTGGGTGCCTCCCTGACCCCTGTGATGCATGGCAGGGCTGCCACATTCCCCTCTCCAAGTCCCAAGGGTAAGGACTGCTTCCAGAAAAGCCTCTGCTTCTCACAAGTTCATCAGCCCCACTGGCAGGCATTGCACGTAGCATGTGCTTAGTGCTTCCAGGGAGATCTAACACGGGCATACGGGAGGGCACATTTCTTCTTGAGTGAAAATACTCTTATTAGAAAATATTTAATCCTCTAAAATGTAATATTAAATTGAAAAAATATTCTGAACTTTAGGGGGAAAAAAAATAAAAATCATTGAGTGCCTTGTTTTTCCCTGTCTAAAATTTTGGTTTCTTTGGCGTGACAAATTCAGAAATATTAGTCCAAATAACAGTAAATAAAACAGAACAGAAGTTTAGAAAAAAGATTATTCTTGTTGCTTTTCAGAAACTGAAATAAATGTGATTCCTAGGTGTGCACATATTTCCTGCTCTCCACTTGCCTGTAAACAGAAAATCTGTGTGTAAGTTAACTCAAACAACCATTTTTTCATGTAAGGTTTAGGGTAAAATGTGCTGGCTTACTGCCATGGGAAGCAAAAAGCTTGTAATTTCAATTCCATGGTATTTCAAGTAGAACAGGCCCTAATGTGGAGGGTGGGGATTAGTGGTGGCAGCTGATATTGCAACAGGGCTCTAAGAAGGCTTAATATTTTTACAGTGTTAAAACCCTGTGTTGACTAGCTCACCTTATGTCCTTGAACAGACTATGGAAGCTGAAAGATTAAATATTTGGTAAACTCTGTACAGGAAGTACATGTTGTGTTCAGAATCTTCAAATAAAATATTGCACAAAAAGTTCTACTGCATGCATAACCTCTCAGCTGCTTGTCAGCTGCTTGGTCAGAGTGGAAGAGACATTTGCAAACAAATTCTTCAGTGAAGAGGAGGATTTGTTGTATTTGGAGGGATCTTTTTCAAATATATGTATTTCAGATATTTAAGCTATTCAGCAAGGAAATAGTAGGTTATACATAGAAAGCTAAGCACGGTGGTGTTCTTTCCACTTTTATCTCCTGAAGTTACTGATAAAATTTTCACTTGAATAGCAAAACTGTGTTGAAGAAAAAGTACAATAAAAATGCATTGCATATACTTACAGCTTGGCAGGAACTAACTAATTAGATTTACCTCTTTTTCTTCCTTTCATTTTGATCATGTAATTCAGACAGTCTTTGAAAATGAAGCACTTTCTCTTCCGAGGTGGGAACTGTTCCCACATCCAGAGAGATTGGTTGTGTGCTTGGACATGTATGGGGTTACCTGGATGATTTACTCTGAAACAGGCCAAAATAACATTGAGATATGTGCTGCATAGTTTATTAACTCTTTTGGTGGCTGGCAAGAAAGAGTAATTTATTTTCTAACAAGTGTTTGATTTCTAGGTGATATAGGTGAGTTGGAGCCCTTACTCTTGGTCTTGGCTGTTCTGAAACGTTGTATGTCTGCAGAACTCCCCACGTGTCAATGGGTATTAGACACCCTGGGTCAATTCAGCTCAGTGGTCAGATCAAGACATTCCCATCTGCACTGGGGTTTTTTTAGGCATAAAAAATACACTGTCTAACATTGTGCTGCAGATTGGAGCACATATAGTGATCTTGAGAAAACTTTCTTAACCTTATTCATGACCTCCTAAATTGCATTTCTGTTCCACTGTGGCACTCTGAGTAAGTTATAGTATTTTCTGAAGTTCAGGGATTCAGTAATGAGAGGGATTGCCTTTGGCCTTATTGTTTGTGAGTTTTAGTTTTAGCAGTAATTGGGCTAAGGGACTAAGGAAGAGAAACGCATTAATGAATGTATTGTATGTGAAAAATGGTGATGATATATAAAGAAAGCCACTTAAGAAGTGGGCACATAGTTGACCATAAAAGTTGACAAATATAACCTGAGGATTTATTTCAACATATTTCTGGTGCAGAGAGACACTGCCTCACCTTCAGTTTGAAGGTGATGAACAGGACCCAGAGTTGTTTCTACAAGTTTGAAAGAAAAGAATGTCTTTCAGGGGCATCCTCATACTTAGGTCTTGCTAATCTAGTTAATGTAAATAGGCCAGTTATAAATTTTGTGCTAATATTTATAAAGCTTAATGAATAAACAAGGACAATGGTAGTTTGAAAGGTGGTGAGATAATTGGGAGGACTCCTATGCATATACTTCATACTTACGTGTTGTATTTTTCAACTATTTTTAGTCTGCTGTCATCATTAAAGTCTAATTTAACTGATATTAGTGTTTTACCTCTGCAGTTCCTGGCCAGGAGACAAAGGATAGGTTTTGGTGAAGTAAAATAAGAATGTTTAAACTAATGGCTTGCAAGCTTGAATCTCTCTCTTAAGTGACATACTTGAACTGCTGCTGTGCATCCAGTGGAGAGAAGAGGCACCAGGAAATTCTGCTAGAGCTGGACAAATTCGTTATCCTTGCATTTGAATTCACATGCTTCCAGAGCCTTCTTGATAACATCTCCTCGTTTCAGCCTGTGTTTATCTTTCAGGAATAAGGCTGTTGCACAAATTGTGTGCTGGAGACACTGAGGACCTCTGTCTGTGTTTATGCATTATTCACCTGGATGAACTCATAGTCTCAAAATGTTAAAAACTGTTTTTCTATGTTCAGTGTTCTTTAGAAATATATATATAAAAAAACATTACCTGAGCCTGCCTCCAAAAATGTTGCTTATAACCCTGAAGTATCTAGCTTCAGAGAAATAATAAAAAATGTGTATGGTATAGTTTAAATGTCTCAATAAAGTAATTTTTTTTTCCCCAGATCATTATTATTTTCTATCAAGTAAGAGTATTTAATTAAAGTACTATTATAAACATATAATGAAATTACTAATATTAAATATCTCATCTTCCATAACTACTATGTCAGTACTGTTCTGCTCTTTTGTGAGGATGTTGGCCTGACAAAATGTCATAAGTTTATGCTGTTACATAAAACAGAAAAATGCACAGGAAGAGTTGCAAAATTTGGAAGAAAAATTTATCCAAAGTCATCTCATTAGTTTCACAGGGTGTTGGAACTGTGTGTCTGAAAGGGAGTTTCAACATATAACAGTATGTAATCATGGATGCTGAATATATGCATGAGTGTTTGTTTTAGATCACATACAAAATATTTATTTTTTGAAAGAATGTATATATCTCTGCATGATCCAGAACTGAAAACAAACTTGTATGATGTGTATACCTGCCTTTGTCTGTGTCTGTATGCACTTATATTCAGGAACATCTATATGTCTTACATCAACTTATATGAGATTTAAAAACCTGTCTTGAAACATACAAAGGTATTGCAGACATTTGCTGAACTTTGTGATTTGGAGTCTACTAATTGGAAGTAATTTAATTTAAAGATTACTTAGGTGGTTATAAATCTCTCAAGCACTACCATGATGCTTACCATTTAGGAAATCACTTTTCTCCATTTATCTTAGATTCTACTAAGACAGTAGAGAGCTTCCATTTCTCATATGTGTCTTATATGGCTATTGTGCATAAAGGAAACAAGTACAGTAGAGGAAAACACAAAATGTAAGAAAAAACAGCAAACGTTTGTAAAAGGGAAAGATAACTTCATTTCATTTCCAGACACATTTTCAGGACATGGAAAGTGAAACCTCATCAGCTAAGCTTTGGATGTTTGTGTTTTAAGGAGGTTAGAAAGTTATGAAAGATGACAATAATTTGCTATGATAAGCTTGAATAGTCCAATTTAGGAACATTAGATGAGCAGTTTGGTCTTCAAGTATTGTCATAGACCACTGACTAGTTTTTATTCCATATTTCATCACAGTTTTATTTACGAAGGAAATTGTATATTTGAATTAATCCTTATAACCTTGAGGATTTTTTTTCCTCATAGACGTTATTGAAGTCCTGCTGTTCTTTCCCAGATGTGAAAATATAGCCTATCAAATGTACATAAAAACGTCCTTTTTATACTATAAAAATCTGGGGACAGAGTATATCTAAAAAGAGATTGAAAATTGAAATATTGGAATTCTCTTACAGTCTCTATTCCCCCTTCCCATCTTTTACTTAGTTTTATTTCAGAGAAATTGATCACAGAATAAAATATTCTTGCATTTAGAGATAGATATTGGGTAAGTCATGTCCATTTGAAATAATCATTGAGCAATGTGAGTAATTTAATAGAGATTAATATTCTGTAGTGACCTCAACAATCCAGATTACGATTTTTGTTCGTTATTTTTATGACCAAGGCTTGCACATCTGATCATATATTTTATTGTCTGTTTTGAATACATATTTTAAAAAAATTATCACGATTACCTCATAGTATATTTTACAAAAATTTCTTGAAAATATATTGAGTGTGTTCCAGAAAATGCAAAGAGTTTTGAATACCACAGTGTTCAATAATGGAGAGACTGAGGAGATGGTCTGTTTGCTGTCAACCCTTTCAAATTGCTGTTGCCCTGATGATTTAGTTGCCTTCCTGAAAGGAACGCTTCTTGCGGTGCTAAAACAGTACCGACACTTGTGATTAGGAAATTCTGTGATATTCCCAGAAGTGCTGCTTTGGAGACATACTGTGCCAAATATTACTGTAATTTAAAGTAGGTGCAACCCCCATTAAGTAACTGGAACTGTACAGAATATAAATCATTGAGGAATTTTTCCTGTTATGATGTCTAAGTATGGAGCAAGAGCTTGTGTGAAGGTGTATGTTTGAGTTTCTTTAGACCTACTGCTTTTAACTAATGCCTACTCTTTATTTTATTTAAGATAAGACATGATATTTTGTAGTATTTTGCATAAAATTTTATATATTCTTCATGAAAAGCACCAGATTCACTATTCTAAATGAAGACACCACTCTTTTTATTATTTCATGTACAAATATGAAAATAGATTAAAAGTATTCCCTTTTTTTTTTTTTTATCTGTGTAAGTCTCAGACAGTTTGGACCTTGGACGCTGTGGGTGTCAGACCTGGAGGTTCCCCAAGGCAGAAACTCCTGAAGGATTCCTTAGCAGCAAAAGAACTTCAGACCATGGAAAAACACCTAGCTGGTATGTATGATAGCAAGGGATCATGAAATGCCTAGCAGCACTCACCCAGCTTGCTCTGCCAATATTTTAGATGATGGAAAAAATGGTCTATCTCACATGATAATAAAACCAGATGAAAACTTTAAACTTTCCCTCTTCATTGAATATGAACAACACAATTATGGTTTTATTTGCAGATGTAATGAACTTCACTGTAATTACAGTGAGTACAGTGCATAAACAGTAATTAAACTTGTTAAATATACTGTGGTCTGACAGCATAATAATGCACCTTTTTTTTTTGTTTTTTTGTGTTTCATCAAGACTTATGTAATAAGGAGGTACCAATATTAAGCAGTCTTTAAAAGCAGGCTGCAGTGGACCTCTAGCTTGAGAATAGATTGCTTTGCAGGAAAAAAACTCACCTTGTTCATGAGACTTTTGGTTAAGTAAAGTTTGTTAATTTTTGTGCTGTGGAATATCTGCAACATCTTTGATGGGCTAACCATTTCTGAAAAGTCAGACAAAAACCATGCATTTTTCAGTGCTTTATAAAAGTTAATGAGGGATATCAAAAATGCAGCTTGCAATTTGTTACTCTCAGTAATCAATTTTTTCTATCTTCAGCTTTCACTATAACATATTACATAGACCTATAGCATGGTAGTCCTGTATTATGCAAGCTATTTGTCATACTGTGAAAACTTCATGGCTAATTCTATGAAAAGTAATGCTGAACTGGAACATAAAAACAGTATATATAAAATGAAGGTAGAAATGAAAGTTTTCTGATCCTTCTTTCATGTCATTCAGAGTGTGAGGCAGAGAACACTTTCAGTGTGATTTTCTAAAAGACTTTGGATATGTATCTTGCCGATAGCACTGTGTGAGAGGCTTAGGAGCTGTGTCCTCTTTTGAAAGAGATACAGCTTCTGTACTTCTGCCTAGGAGCTGTGGCAGCTGAAGTCAAGGCAGAAGACAAAGCTATGGGGACAGTGAGGGAAGCTCTTTAGAAAAAGGTTCTGCTTGTAATGAGCAAGACCTAAAAATTAAGTTATATACAAATGAAGCTTTTTTAGGGGGTTTTTGTGTCTGACAACACCAGAGGTGCTGTAATTTTTTTTTTTTTTTTTTTTTTTGGTTAGGTTTAAAAAGCCTACAGCTATTAGAACTGCAGCCACTGCCAAACTAGATTGAAAAATCCATGAGTCCTTCTCTAAGCAGAAGCTGCCAGGAACATCTAGTGTGAACCAGGAGCCAGCAAAGCAATCCGTGGTCATCAAGTTTCTGTAACATAGCAGGGATCTGAGTATTCCAGGGGCTTCTGCCACTAAGGTAGCACTTATGGTACTGCAGTTGTCACGCAAGAGGAGTCAGGTGAAGATGTCTCTACTTCCATTTATGTCCTAACTAGTCTTACTTCCATGGTCATACAAGCTGTTCTTGGATGCAGTATGCTCTGAAACATGCAGTTTCTTTAGATCTCCCTTGGCAAAACTGACAGTAATAACTACAATATTCAAAGAATATGGAATTTTAAATACTTAATTGACTGTAAACTAACTAGCTACGGTCACTTAAGCTCTGAGATTCAGTCTGCTGTTGTGTGACCTACAAGGTCTTCTCTCTCACATTAATGCTATTCCTGTCATTTGGCTTTGAACCTGTTATTTCAGTAATGCTGTAACATGAGGGTCAGTCATTCTACCATTAAGTAATTTTTGTCTGGCTGAGAACTTTACTTGAAAACAACCCAATTATTAGACTATTTTGTTCCTAATAACACCAGTGCTGCTTGAGAAAATTATTCCCCTCATAGACAAGCATAACATGGTTTCTGTGAAGAATCAGTTCAGAGTACCTCAGATAGTAATGCTATAGTTTTGCTTAGCCTTATTTGTCTTACACATTTGCAAAAGTTCAAGTGTCTGAGATATCAGCAAGCCTTCTCATTTCAATTCTCTTACCAAGTGCACTGGAACCTATTAATTCTATGAAATGACTGCCTATCTAGACAGTCATGTAGATGCCTGAGTTATGACTTGGATTACCTGTTTAATGATGAAATATAGTCCCCTTGTCACAGATATGCCTTCTTAAGGGGCCTGACTTTCCCTTATGGACTATGTGCTGGATAAAACTCACTCCTAACATAAGCCACAGTTTGGTGCTTGTGGCTAAATTAGAGACTAGCACTGACTGCCAGCAACTGCTTCAGTACCTTGATATTTGAAAATAGCATTTTTACAAAATCAGATATTGAAGCAATCAGTTTTTTCTACATATGGCTCATAATTTTTTTTGTCTAAGATCCAGTCTCATGTGACTGTGGCTGCTTTATATCACATGCAAGTGGAGAATATTTTTTTGGTAGTAGATTCCAGTATCATGCCAATTTGGTTTTTTACAATGATTCTGTGGTCTTTGGATACTTCTGGAATATATTTTCTCACAACAAGAACTGTTCAATAATAAACAGTTTGTAAGTGTGCATGAATGATATAATTATTCTGGCATTTTTATATAAAAGCAAAGTGACTTTGTATTGCTCTGTTGCCTGCATTTAATTTTCCTTTAAGGGTCATCAACAAGGATTTTGAAAAATTCTAACTCATAATTCAATTCTGTTATTTAATATGGATCTGATAATACTGTAAAGCTGGGATGTGTGTTTTTTTTTCTTTCTGATTGAAAGGGTTATATTAAAGCAAAATCAAACAAAGGATGTGTAAATAAAATTGAATAATTATGCTATGGAAACATGTTAATTATGTGTAGAGAAGTGATTAAAATAATTGGTTTATCTGCAGGCTTGATTGCTATACAAAATTAAGGAAATGTGAGCCAGAATATAATATTTATTTTACTCTTATTAGTTCATTCAATATTCAGATAATTTCTTAGCATACTGAATCACTATGGGGAAGTTAGGGGTCTGTAATTTTGCAAAGAAATAGGCTAAGCTGCATCTTTACAAGAACATATCCTTTTTTTTTAAATGAAGTAGGTGACAATATGATCTTTTGGTTCCTCATTTTTGACAGGCATCTTACAAGTTCTGCACCAAAAGTGTAGCCAGCAGGTCAAGGCAGGTGCTTCTCCCCCTCTTCTCCAACCTTTGTGAGACCCAACCTGGAGCACTGCGTTCAGCTCCAGGGCCCCCAGTATAAAAAGGACGTGGATGTGTTTGTGTGCATCCAGAGAAGGGTCACGAAGATGGTCAGAGGGCTGGAGCATCATCTCTGTGAAGGCAGGCTGAGACAGTTGGAGTTGTTCAGCCTGGAGAAGAGAAATGCTCTGGGGAGACCTCAGAGCAGCCTTCCGGCACCCAAAGGGGCCTGCAAGAGAGCTGGGGAAGGACTTCTTGCAAGTGCATATAGTGATAGGACAAGGGGAAAAGTTTTAAACTAAAAGAGCAGAGATTTGGATTAGTTGTTGTGAAGAAACTGTTTACTGTGAGGGTGAGGTGAGGCACTGGAATAAGTTGCCCAGAGAAGCTGTGAATGTCCTGTCCCTGACAGTGTTGAAGGCTGGGTGTGATGGGGCTCGAAGCAACATGGTCTAGTGGAAGGCATCTCTGCCCATAACCAGGAGTTTGGAACTAGATGACCTTTAAGATTTCTTCTAGCCCAAACCATTCTATGATTTTATGAAGTTCCAAAGTGAATGAATAATGGAAGAGTACTTCAAGATGTAATAATTTCAAAATGGAAATAATTAAATTTAAGGGGTCAGCAAGGAATCAGTTAGGAATGTTGTTGACTGTGTGCTAGAAACAATAACTATGTTTTGAAATTTGGTAACAGCAAAATAGTTAGTCTTTAAAAAGTTGAGACATACTTTTTTCTGAGGCTTTCACAGTTATTTCAGTTTTACTAGCTTTCCTAGTAATAGCATTCGAATATGTTGTATTAGACTGGTAACATGAAATTGGCATAGATTATTTTCCTGTTTTTAAAGTGTTACTATAAATACCCTAATGTTAAAGGTATATCTTTCGTTATTTAACATACAACATTCTTTTATACCTACTGGTAAACACAAGTGAAAGAAAATCTAATTTTCCAATATGCAGGTTAGAATCTGTTTCTTTTAGGACTTTAAGAACCTGAAATAAGTATTATCAAAATAAAAAAATCAAATGCTTATTTTATATGAGCTCGCTTAATAGGTGTTTAAATCAGTGCAGCCTTGCTGATTTGCAGCTTCTGGGACTGTGACTCATACAGTTTAATGGGTTGCTATTCTAAAGATAATCAACCGTTTCTGTCAAAACCAGGGTACAGTAGAGTACATGCCAGTGAATGTGAAAATTCATAGCAGTAGTGTAAGATGAAATAAACTTGATTGAACTGTTTCTCAAGCTCTACATTTGTACTTGCAAGGACTTTCAGTATGTTAGCACTGCTAACCTAAATTCCAGCCACTCTTACCTGACTTTGGTAGATATATCTGATTTAATTCATTAGAAGCATTATTTAAATTAATTTGGGAAACACTTTTCATCGCCATTCCTGATCTATTGTGTTTTTAAGTAAGATCTTATTTCTTATGACTGTTTGAGAGGTAGGGATTGGACCACCAATTGGCAGTCACCATTTCTCCTTGGACTCTGGATGTTGGTGACCCCATCACCTGCTGTGGCACTGACAGCAGGCCTAGAGCACAAAATTCACAATCAAACAGGATCACAGATCCAGATGTGCCAAAGTTCAAGGGTTATTTCCCCCAGAGTTTTTGTTGGGCAATAGATGGAAAAGCCAGAAATTAAAGTTTTGCCTTGAACCAGTTTTGTATTGCCCTTCACTGCAGCTGAGGAGGGCAATTTTTTGTCACTGCTCCATCTTGGTTTGATACTGATCTTGGCAAAAAGCCACAGAGAGATAACTTTGATGAAACCAAATGGATTTTTATTGGTTTTGTTGACATTCAATGAAGTGGTAATATTTCATTTCTGCAGGATAGCTGTGTTTGCAGTAAATCAAATGTAAATAAACTTTAAGGAAAAGCTTGCCAAACATTTGTACTGTTAATTCTGATGCCTTTTGTTTTAAGCAGGAATAGATTTTCTCTGCACAGCTTCAGCTTGTCACATTGGAAAAAAATCATTAAGAGTTTTAAATCAGAAAGAAACAGACAGTGAGTTTCTTTTCTGTTTTGTTTGTGTGTGTGTGTGCACAGACATTGAGAAGGACCTAGCATTATGGGAAGAAGCCAGGCTCTCAAGAAACCCTAGTGTCCAGCATCACAGTGTAGTTACATCTGACCATCAAGGCAATCTTCAAGCTGCACAGGGCCAAACTCCAAGGCCTCAAGTGCCAACTCCAACAGGGAAGAGCATTCAACTCCAAGGAAACAAGTCACCACCGCTGCCCACTAACAGCAGAACACAGGTCTCCAGTGTCTCAAACAGTAGACCTTCAACGCCTGGTGCACAAACCAACAGGCCATCAACTCCAGGGAGCAGATCTGTGACTCCAAATAGCTTGCTGGCACGGCCTCTTACCCCTAGCAGCCAAGGAAATAGGGAAGGCATCATTAGCATTCAAAGAAGTAGATCTTTGACATCTAAGAGCCAAATGGGGAGGACCCTCAGTGCTGCCTCAGGGCTCTCTGTGCAAGTGAGTGGGGATGTTGTTGGAACTGTCACTACTCAGAGAAACAGTTTATCAGAAGTAAGATTTTCAATTTAATGTTTTTGCTATGTTTAATGACAGGAATACTAGGTCATGTTTTGTGTTCAAATAACATCAGTATACCTAATGTAACCTAGAGTGCTGAGAAGAACTTGAAATAAAATGATGAGAAAATTAGCAAGGAAATACTGCTCAGCTTTGAGAGGTACCGATTAGAGCATGTCAGTATTGTCAGAGAAATCATACTGAAACCCTTGTGCTCTCCATATTTCCCATGAGCTCTGTAGGGTTCTGCCTGTATGATGCATAGCAGTTTTATTAGCCCTACAGTTTCTAAGAGGTGTGTACCTCTGGAATATTAAACACAACTTTATCTTATCTTTGTGTTCCAGTGTTTTATTTTTCCTGCCACAATGGCAGTGCATGATATTTCCTTGGTCTAATTTTTATTTCATATTTTGGGGGACATTGGAATGATTAGTTAAGCTAAGTGGACAAATTTTTCCAAAGCATCAAACTGAATTGCAAAAAAAAATGTCCAATGTTGTCGAATCACTATCTAGTACTATGTGCTGATTTACAGCCTAAAAACTTCCTGACCCATATTATTGACTTTTACAGGACTAGTCTTTGTTTAAAACAAAAAAAGAACTAAAGGTTAAAGTACCTTGTAAATTCTGAGTAGCATTCTCCTCTGCTAACCTTAGCTGCCTTAAAGATAACTTCAGTGTGTAGGCAGTGGAAATAAAAGCACCTGTGAAAGAATAGCCCTGCTGTCTATCTCAGATATATGCCTTACAAAGGTGAGTCTTTTCTCAGGATATTCCAGTCCTTCTATACTGACTTATGAAGGAGCTATATGTCTAGATTGCTAATTTTTAAATGGTGGAATATGTTGGTTCCCACCATTATTATCAATCTCTTTGTAATCCATTTGTCAAAACCTGGAGACCTTCTTTCCGAGACTGAAAATAATATCATACACTTAGATAATTGTTTCTGTGAAGTATCATCTGTTTTAATAATCTGTTATGTATGACATTTGATGCAATGTATTGTCAGTCTAATGACTCAAAGAAAATTTAAAATGTTGCTTATAATAATGTTGCGTAGAGATGCTTGTAGGAAAATTAGAGGTTTGCTACTTAGTATAATGCTGCAGTTAATTGTATGGCCTCCATTATTTGTTGCGAGAGAAAGGAAATGAGGCACAGATTAGTCTAAAACTAAAGAACTTGGGGAGGAAATTTTACTTAAATTCGGTGGTGAAAAAAAAATCTGCATTATTTTGGTGTTTGAATGGCAGCACACTAATCCCATTACTCAAGATACTTCTTCACTTAGAATAGAATATCCAGCTTAAGGACCTGAGGACATGATGACTGAAGGTGACTACAGTTCTGTTGAAAGTGTCTTCACTGCCAGTTGATATATTTTCTAACCATAAGTTTTCCCTTGTCTCCTGTTTTGAGGTATGGTATGTATTTGTGTGTTAGAATTTTCTCACGTATCAGAAAATGAGAATTGGAATTAATTTTTAACTAAAAATGTTCAGAAGAAATGAAGGGTTTAATTATTTCTCACTAAATTCTTCACTCCTCTTTTTCTTTCTTTTTAAGCAGTCTTGTTCTTAACTGATATACAGTCATGTGATACCAACTAGAATTATTGTATGTACTCCTAAAGTATATGTATTTAATGAGCACTGCATCTCCACTGAGGGACATCCAGTCTGTCCACCACTTCTGATCTTTCCTGTAACAAGGCAGGCAATTTAAAATGCTTTCTTCCAAAGCCTTTCTGTAGTTATAGTAATAAGAACCAAGAGTCCCATTTCATTTGCTGTGTCTTGTTATTTCTGTTTGCTGATAACTCTAATCATAAGTGTCCTGTGATACTTTTAATATATGTATATATGTGTCTCAAGAACTTTAGGAAGTAAGCAATATTATTACCCTGTTTTCCAGTTAGAATAGCATGTCCAGCTTCAGCCAGCAATCCCACTGTAAAGCTGATGTTAAATCTCAGCGTTTGTATGTCAGATCTTCTCCTCTGTTATAATCTCTTCTCGAAATTACAAATTCTGTTCTTTCTCTTCGCTCACTGGGTACAATAGTACCTTGGTTGCTAGTGACCCACCTCAAACCTTATTTATCTTTTCCTGACCTGCACAAGGGACCTTTGACATAATGGAAACTGAACTTGGAACTAACTCTGATTTCAAAGGGGAAACTGCTAGTATGATGCATTCATACTGAAGACCTGCCTCTGCCAATCTGTAAAGGCCCTTGGATATCAGAAAGTGGCTGAGGAAGGTCTGGCCAATCTGCCACCCCCAGCCTCATCTTTGGAGTGTTATACTAGAAGTTTTGGGAGCTCTTTTAAGCTGTCTTTGACCACTGAAGTTCCTGATCACTTAGAGAAGTGAATTTAGACAGGACATACCCAGGAAATATCTCTGTCCAGTAACATTTTTTGCCATGTTAGAGATTCACTCCTATTTGTGGCTTTGTGGTTTTATTTTCTTGTGTCACAGCTTCTCTCTGACCATGGAGATGTATTTTAAAAAGGCAGTGGTGGCCTGGGCTAAGAGAACAAAAAGTTCTGTCTTTGTATTTTTGCAGATCATAAACATATAAAACTCGAGGCTCATACTGTAATTTATTTTGTGACTTTTATTGTAGGTTTTGTATCCTCTTCCTGTATAAAACCAGTAAAATAAAAGAAGGGAAATTGCCTTTATTCTTGTTAGCATTATGGTGTTAACTGGGTATTTCTACTAGATGTAAATATACTTTGGTAATATTGCCAATCCTATAGAAAATGCTATAAGACTTTGCCAATAATTCTGCTTCCTTACTCTTAGGTGGTGTTAGAGGAATTGACTAGTATAATGTTGCTACATATTTGATGAGAATAAGTCACTTGAAAAGAATGTGATTACTGGCTCCCAGGAGCATGTTTTACCATAAGGAACTTGAATTATTTGTTTGTTTACTTGATTATTTGTCAGAAATTTTAACATATCTCTCAATGCCTTATGTACGCTTCCTAGATTGTAACATGTTTCAGAGTAACATAACAAGCCTAAAATAGAAAAAAGATTACTAATAAATACAATTCAAAATTCTTATTAAGTTTTAGTAAAGTTCATGCTGCAGCATGGGTGGTTTAATCTTGTTACAGCACAAATCTTGGCAAGTACTTAACGTGTCAGCTGTTAAGAATGTTTTGGGGTTTTTTAACGCTCAAGACTTATAATGATCTGAGATTTTGTGGACAAATTTCTGCCTCCTGGCACACACAATATTACTAACTTCAAACAGGTGTGTTTTATTATCAGCTCTGTTCAAGGCTGAATTGAATTATAGCAAAGAAATGCTACCTAGAGAAATAGTTTTATTATCTCTATAAAGCTAATACATCAGGGTTCTAAATCCTTTGGCAGAGATACTTTTATGCATTATGTACTTAATCCTTTGGTGCTTTGTATAAATTGGCAAAGAAATGTTGAATCCTGCTTATCTCTTTAGGATGGATTCCTTTAAAATGACACAATTCTGTGATACTTATCAATAGGTGTTGAGATGAAGATACTACTGATTCCTTTGTTTGCCATTCCATTTTCTAAACACTTGGAGTTTTACAATCATTTTATTTATTCAGATAATTTAAAGTGGTATTCAGCAATCGTTATTGGTCTGTCATTGTTAAGAACAGGAAATTTCACCCTATTTGAATCTAACAGTAATGAAATTTTTACTGCTACTTACGGGAATATAACTTGAGATGAGGACTGTCTTTTTGGTCAGATACTTCTGTTCTGTTCAGCTGCCTGGATCAGGTCTTTGTCCAGTGTTTTTGGAAGATTAAAAAATATGCAGGTGAGTGTGAGAGCCACTTGCCCCTACTGCAAGAATCTTGTTCAATGAACCAAAACACCTTCAGTGCTGTAGTCAGCAACCTTCTTGAACACAGCACATTTGAAATGAAAATATGTCAGTAAGGCCTGGAGTTCCTGCCTGAGCTTACTGTTGGGCAATGGCAGCAATCTTTGTGGAATTTTTTAACAGATTGCTAACAGAACTCATAATTTACTCCCAGTGAGTTAGATCTTGACTGAACAGCCTTCAGTTTCTAGAAACTGATTTAAATACGCCTGGTTTCTGTTTTAAAATCAAATAGCCTAAGAATAAAATTTATGCTGTATTACAGTATAACTTTAAATATGTAGATTCTGGCCTTCAGCTGATGTAAGAGAAAACAGGGCTATTACCCCCCACTTTTTTTCAAAGAACTTATAGAATTCTGGCCAGCAATTTTATGATATCTGGCCCATGTTTAAGTTTTCTTTTAGAGACTAGACTTGCATGTTTGAACTGCTTTTGAAAATAAAAATGTGCATTCCAGTCTCATCTCTCTCTGCAAATATTGCAAAGGAACATGTCAAAGTGTTTTATATACTGTGTGTATACATGCTCACATACGTATGTGTGTGTGTGCATGGAAAAGTATTTTTATATACATACATATATACATTATATAAAAAAGAAGGCAATTGTAAAACATTTAAGAAATCATATATTCAGCTGCATATGGATTTTTAACTGTATAAAACTTTTATATTTTGATGTTTTATGGTGTCTTGGAGACAAAAGTTTCCATAGCATTTTTCCTTCCTAAGCTTTCTCGTTCTTCAATAAAACCATAGGTTCTAAATCAAGTTTGAGGTTCTTGTTCTTATTAGGTTAGAAACAGTGACAGTTTTAACAAACCAAAACCTCACTTAAGCAAATCATGTTCGACGTATCTATGCAGTCCAAAGACTGCAGGGACTGATGGAATGTCTGCGATTTTGTTCTGTATCACTGCATTTTCAAGAAGAGTACGTATATATCTGTCATATCTGTGTCTATAGCAGATAGATAGCTAAAGAGACGCCTTCCTCCCCCCTCCACCCACAATAGATAAATAAATAATTAAATTATATCATTTCTTTGGAGCCTGCATATCCTGTACTTTCCGGTTTTATTTCACAGAAAGGTAGGGTTTTTTCTTTGGTTGTTTTTGTATTAAAGGCTTTCTCCCGTCTTGTTAATTGAGGCTAGAGTGTTTCCTGCAGTCTGCATTCATATAAAATAATTGTCTGTCATTTTATCTAAAATACATCTGTTTGTGGCAGGATGAATTCTTACAACAGCTTCAACTTGCTCATCAACCTTGGATGTTGCCAAGTGACACAGAAAGTGAAGGAGTGGAAGCTGACCAAGACAAATGTAAGTATATTTGTTAGGACCAGATAACATGTCGAAAACTCTCAAACCTCACTTCTCTTTTCCATACCTCCAAATGCTGTGGAAATGTCATGCCTGCTCACAGGAGCTTTTCTCACAAGTACCAGTTACTCATTTGTGTAAGGGCTGAACTTTATAAGATTGATTTACAGAAACTTTCCTATAGTCACTGAACAATGACAAAATGATCACAGACCACAGTTTACTTAAGCTAAGTGAAAATTTGTCCTGATGTGTTAAAGTAGCTGTTCCAGAGGAGTAACATGAAGTTGAAATAGATACTCTGTTCAATAAATTTGTATTCATCAGCTAAAAAAAAACACCATAAAACCTGCCCGCTCTGAAAAGTAGAGTCTCCCTCCTTCAGCCTGTAACTGCATAATCTCTATTTTACCTGCATTCTTTTTAATTCATAAATATGGAAAAAAAAATAAAGTTCCTCATCGTACAAGTAACTTAATATCCTACATTCTTTGAAGTGTTTGTCTAATCATAAAAGCAAAGGTCATCAGGATCATAACGTAAATGACAGAACAAGTAACAACAAGCAACAGGCTATAAAGTGCAATGTGTTCAAACGGTGACAATGATTTAAACAGCATCTTTAGGAAACTCAATGCATTCAATGAAAACTGGTTTAAACTTGAAGAGTTAACATGAAAGAGACAATGGAACAGTTCTGTAAGTGATTAAGGGTTAATAATAATAATCATGCCAGACAAAATGTTTTTTTTAAATTATACCACTTTAAAAAATTGTTCTCTACTCATATATCAGTTTCACAACCTTGTACATAGCTCAAGAGTTTGACTGTAAAATTTAGATTTACACACTGAGGTACTGAAGAGCATGTGCTAGGTTTTCTGAATGCTTCATATGGTGTTAAAATCAGGTTCTGTGCATCCAGCTGGTTTTAGTCCAAAGCCAGTAAGTTGCACCTGAACCTTTCAGTGATCTTCAGGCTAAAACTCACCTTAGGTGGCCCAAGGAAGACTCCGTTACCTGCCTTTTCTGTGCATGTGATTTTTCCCTGGTATTTTCTGTAATGAATTTACAATCCCCCGAACACTGGTAGGACTGGCTGTGTGGACACAAGACTGGTGCCAATTATGTGAACAGGGAGACTGATGCTTCG
This sequence comes from Anabacerthia variegaticeps, assembly GCA_035583185.1. Taxonomy (NCBI): domain Eukaryota; kingdom Metazoa; phylum Chordata; class Aves; order Passeriformes; family Furnariidae; genus Anabacerthia; species Anabacerthia variegaticeps. The sequence goes on from JAWWEW010000078.1 coordinate 116,941,982, forward strand.
GGACATATCAGATACACAACATTTTGTAGCTGCTGTACTTGAATTACATGGGTGTGAGTACTTCTGAACATCCAAGATCTTGTGCTATAACGCAAGGATCCTGGTAGGTCATTGTCACTGCCCACTGTAACATGGTAAATTATCGATAAAAGTTGCAGAACCACCACCAAATCATTAGAGATGATAGTTGCCTAACAACTTTTTTTTTCCTGGATCTGATGGCAGAGAAGGGAAAGAAGGTAGCTGTAAGCTATAGTTTCTGGCCAAAAACTAAAGCATACTGTTAGGGACATTGTCCACATGCCTCTTGAACAGTGACAGGCTTGGGGTATTGACCACCTCCACAGGAAGCCTGTTCTACTTTTTCACCACCCTCTCAGTAAAGAAATGCGTCCTAATATTCAGTCTGAACCTCCCCTGACACGACTTTGAACCATGACCATGTGTTCTCTCACTGGAATACAAGAGAAAAGAGATCAGCACTTCTCTCTCCACTTTCCCTCCTTTTCTCTTCAAACTAGACAAGTCCACAGTCCTTAGCCACACCTCACAGGTCATTCCTTCCAACCCCTTCACCAGCTTTGTTCCCCTTCTCTGGAAACATCCAAGGACCTTCACACTCTTAAGTTGTGGGGCCCAGAACTGCACACAGTGCTGCAGGTGAGGCTGCACCAATGCTTAACACAGCAGGATAGTCACCTCTTTAGAGGAGCTGGTGAGGCTTTGTTTGATGGATCCCAGGTTGGGGTTTGCCCTCTTGGCTTCCAGGATACA
>JAWWEW010000078.1:116943002-116986304 GCA_035583185.1 Anabacerthia variegaticeps
AGCAAACTTGGTAATGGTGACTTCAACTCCTGCCTGCAGGTTGTTGATAAATGTATTGAACAGAACTGGCCCTAAAACTGAGCCCTGAGGAACACCTTCGATGACTGATCATGAGCCAGATGTAGCCCCTTTCACTGCAACCCTTTGAGCTTTGCCTTCAGCTGTTTCTTTACCCAGCACACCATGAACCCCCCCTCATCCCACATCTGGAGAAGTCCTCCTGAAGGATGCTATGAGGAACAGTACTAAAATCCAGAAAAGCTGCATCCACCAACTTTCCTTCATCCACTGGGTGGGTGACTTTTTCATAGGACATAAATTAGTTAAGACCTTCCCTTTGTGAACCTATGCTGACTGCAGTTAACTGCAGTGTAGTTAACTGGTGCACCCTCTATAGGAGGTCACTGTTTCTGCCAATATAACTAAAGGAATAGAACAAAAATCCTTTTTCAAAGTAATGTTTTCTGTATCTGAAATCTAATAATAATAACTTTTATTAGAAATAACTAATTATGTTATCATCCCCTTTTGAGATTGTATGCTAGTGTCATTGGCAAGAAAGTGCAGAACTGCCACCACTGACCAGCACAAGAGAAGCTGCCAATTCCTGGCTGTAAAGTGGAGTCAGCGAGGAGCTTGGCATACTTGCTGATGCCAGTGCTTGTTGGTAGAGCAGCTGGCAAGATTACACATAATTTTTCACCCTAAAGTAATAAATCTGTGTGGATGTTGTGTGTATGATTTACTGTTGAAAGGGCCCAGGAGTTCATAATTTGTGAGTTTGAAGAGAAGAGCTGCAAAATAAATCTTCAGAATTACAACACCTGTTCTTTGACTTAGGTTTTAATAAATTACATGTGGATAATATTTACCACATTCTTTGATTACTTTGAGATAATAGCAGCCAGGTGTAAAGCTAGATTTGGTAGTGGGTAAACTAACAATGCAAAAAGAGGAGCTGTGTGAGTCACCTTGACTTTTAAATTATTACTTTCTGGTTAGTGTTCTACAAGAAAAAGAATGAAAAATGAGAGGGGGAACAGTTTCAAATGTATTCAGATGTAAGAGCTTAGAGAGGCTATTTTCAAAGCAAGTGATAACTGAACAAAACTGGGTCACTTTGGCATCTCAACATCTCCTGACAAAGGCATATCTTGTCTTATGGAAATGAGACCTCGGTTCTCAGTTCTTCTGAGTCAGACTTTACCTTTTAAATCCTCCAGTCTCTCTGACAGCATTTTAAATATTTATCCTTATCTGCAAGATCCAGTGATAACTGAAAGTCAATAATTTTTAAACCTTCATACCAATTATGACAGAATTTGAAATCAAATAGGTACTCATATGAAAGAGAATAAAGTATTCCATCTCAAAAGATACGTTAAAGAAGGAAAGAAAAATATTTTTAAGAAGCATTATCCACTTTTTTAGCATGCCATCTCCTTTTCTTTATGCACTTAATTAAGTTTGTGTCCATAGGTCATAGAAAGAGATAAGTGTATAATTATTTGCTCTTCTAATGTAAATTTTGTTATTAAAAATAGGAAAGAACATATGCTTTAAGAACTATTATAGTTTAGTGACTTAATGTCTTCTGCTTGCTAGATATGTTCTCCTTTGGAACTCTCTACACACTGAGCAGAGGGGTGAAAATGGCCAAAGCAACATGACCCAAAATCCAGGACTTGTGGTTCTTTTTTAGGGATGCTAAAAATGTCTGTAGACATGTGTGTTCTTCCTCAGCTGTCATTCTGAAGACAGTTCCCCATTATTATGGGCACTAGTTTCCTTGTGTGCTGATTCTCTGCAAAGAGGTTGGACAGAACGCATAGAGATTGTTCCTGGAAAAAGGAAGGATCTGGAGAAAATATTTACCACTTGCACAATTCCTCATTTTGATGAAAGTTCTTTGAGCTGACAAAAATAATTTTCTTCTTTGTGGGGAACTGATGTATAGAAACAGAAGAGCTACATCTACAACCATCAGAGCATTTCTTAGACAACTTTTGTGAGAAGAAATTTGGCCTGTCGGGACTGGCAAGAGTCAACTTGAATTTTCCCTTTAGAACAAGTCCTATGAAGATTGCTGGTTGGAAGGTTTTAAAGCATTACTATCTTCCAAGAACCTTGAAAAGACAAAGACAGCCTTTTGGTGTAATTTTACCTACTATCTGTAGTCTTGGCAAGGATTTGCTGCCCAAAAGCCTGAGTCTGCTTTCTTGGGTGCCTAATGCAAGAAGTAACCCACACAGCAGATTTCTTCAGACCACACAGCCTTAGATGTAAAGGACCCCTCCCTTCAGGCAGGCCACCTAGCACCTGCATGATAGGTGAATAATGCAGACTCTTGAACATCTTGCTACTTGGTTATATATATATATATATAATCATAGAATTTTAAGAGTTGGAAAGGACCTTAAAGATCACATGTATAAAGATTCCTTTGTGCTAATCCACTTAAGGCAGGTCATTTTCCCTGGTCAATGGCGCACAAAGTGGTGTGGCTCCTACCACTTCACTCTGACTTCACCTTGCAACAGGAGCACTAGATGCTCATTTCTAGCTTGGCTGATCTGGGACAAGGTTTGAACTCTTGCAGGCTGACAGGTGGCAAGAAATTTAAATGTATTGCCACTGTACATCTGCAAACTCTTTTCTAAGGTTTGCAGTGAAAAGTCTACTGCTGATAAATCAAAGGATTGTTGGGAAAAAGTGGGATTTCCACTTCATTCAAGCTTGCACTGGTCTAGAAACTGTGCAGGCAAAGACACTCTACTGGTGACTTCAACAAGTATTGAATAAAACCTTCACTTTCCCGTTGCGCAAAAGTGTCCACCGATCAGAAAGATCCAAAGAAAGAAAGATAGGTTTCTTTTGCAGAATCAGTAAATTTAGACTGTGTTCTAGTAAAATTCCAAACCATACAATATTTGTCCATGGGTAAATTTCCTTACACTGAGCAAATTCACATGTGTAAACAGTCAGTTTTTCTTAATTATGAAAGTAAACGTTCCTAAGATTTGGAAAATTACTTGATCAGAGTTAATAATAAGGCAGAGTTTACTGCTGTAGTATGTTTTTGCTGTGAAAGTTTGCTTTTTGCTAGAGCCAGGTGATACACAATAGAGTAACAATGACAGAGTCAAGCTTAGAATAGTAACTGTTGATTGCCAGCTATATGATGTTGATATGTTCCATTCCATTTCTGTTAGTCAAATTCAGCTATTTATATTTATCTTCTGGTCTCACAGAGTATAGCTGTACTAGAAACATCTCTTTCAGTGGATATGAGTTTAGGGCAATGCTAGCTGTGGTTTCTCTAGGGAATAAAGTAGTTATGAGGCATTGCTCAAATATATTAGTCACATATATGCCTGGTTAGTAAGAACATAATTGTTGTGGTTCCACATTCTCAGGGAAACTTATTCATATCTTTCATTTACTACTTCAAGAGTGGTAATACAAACTGAAGTAAAAAAGTCATACCTCGCCATTCCACTTAACCTTTCCAAGGGTGTCGTAAAGCTTTTGTCCCCTTGGAGTATGAGTTATTTTGCAAATTTCTCCTGCATGCACTTATTATGTATGTTGACGAAGATAATGTTGCCTCTTGTTCTGCCTGCCAGTGTCTTGGCTAGGTATTTAGCTTCAGGCAGTTCTATGTGTACTTCAGAAATGGGATGCCAGAAAGGATAGATCTCCTGTAAAGAGAATTTATCCAAACCTATTGAATGGTCTTGGCTGGATGTCTTGTATCAACCATAGCTGAAGCTGCGCCATTTCATGTAATTACTTTTTGAGTCTGAGATAGATAAAAACAATTTTCTAGCATGAAAACCTGCCCACTTGGATTTAATTATTTATAGATAATGAAACAAAAGTAGAGCTTGACATTATTTCTACTGGAAGTCGAATGGCTGTTGGACAGTGAGTGGGGAGTTCAAATACAACTAGAGAAATTTGGAATTAAACCAAAATTTCCTATTTTTTGAATGGATATGCTTAAATCCAAAACTGCCATTATCTTCTTATACTATTAAGGCTTTAGCAGGTCATTTGATTTATACTAAGTAATATTTGGTTTTATTTTGGAAAAGTTCACATTAGACTAAATATTTGGGAGGAGAAGGGAATTTTCCATTGCAGTGAGGAAAAAAAAATTCTCAGTCTGTTTCAGTGTAGAAAGTTGTTTTCAGTACAAAGTCCAAAACTAAAAATATCTTTTTCTACAACTTGCATTATTATGCTAAACTTGGATTCCCAGAAACATTTAATGTAATAAAAAATGACACTGTAATTTAAAAAACAGCATTGGGAATTATCAGGATACACATTAGGTGAATTAAAAGCTAGTTCAATGAGGAATCAAAACCTAGAGTTTCTAATGGGAAGATGTAGATGAATTGGGCTCATTAGGGTCTGATAGGTCTGGATAATTGGTGGGAAGGACAACTTGAAGTTATTAAATGATTTGAATCCCCTGGTATAATGGCCAAATTCCAGTAAAATGCATTTTATTATAACCAGATGAAGTATATTTGAAGCAAATGAAATATATCTGGCACTAGAGAAACATATCTGTCTCTGCTGCAGAATAATGAGGCTTTGTCCTGGAAAGCAGTGACCTAATGGATTTAGGATGATCATAGAAGATCCTCTCAGTGTGAGCTCTCAGCATAATACCATCACAAAGAAGGGTAGACCATTTCTTATGTGCTTAAAAAGTTAAGTAGCAAAGTAATTATTCCACATTATATCAGTAAAAAAACTGTGGGTTTGGTGTCTTGCCATTAAGACAGATTGGAATTACTTGGGGGGATTTCAGAGGATGATTAAAAAATGACCCAGGCTTTGAGAAACCCTGTTAGGAGTTTGCCTCACATAAAGGCATTCAGCCAGGAACCTCGGAGGTGACTTGATATCTGTAGGTAGACATTTAAATAAAAAAGATTCAACTCATCAAACTGTGACAAAGGAAATTAAATCCTCTGTCCTGGCAACCAGGAGCCTTAAGCGTTATAAGCAAAAGTTAAGGGAGGCAGTGAACTTGAAGCCATTAACAAGAGGTGATTGGGCTTTCCAAATGACAAATTATAGATAACCCAGTAGGAGATTCTGTGGGCTCTGTAAAGGTATATGTGGACTCTGTAGAGGTGTATGGCATGTCAAGCTAGATGGTCACATTTTTGTGATTTTTATTCTAAGGTTTATTTTACTGATTTTAAACAGCAAAACTCCCCCTCCAGTTTGTTTGTTTGTTTGTTTGTTTGTTTGTTTGTTTTGTTTTGTTTTGCTTTGTTTTTGCCATAACTTAGTCCCTGGGATATAAAAATCAATTACTTGAGAAAGCAGGGTGCCTCTGGGTAAAGTAATGGCAGTCCTTAGTGATCCAAAAATAGACACCTGGGAAATATGAGATATGAAAATTTGAATTAGTACTGACCATAACAGAGATAGTGGTGAAATACAGTTAAATTTTACTGTCCTCTAGATGGTTGTAGAAGTCAGTAGATTTCAGAGCACAAACTATGTTTCTGCTAATTTTATCTATGTGAATGTCTGGTATTAAAACTCAATGCATGTGACAGCAATGATAAATATTTTGCCTTTAATTTTTTAATTTTTTTTTTTTTTTATTCAAAAAACATTTGAAACTGGAGTTCTGAGCTTTTTTTAAATTCTACAGAGTTCTATGTCTTCTATAAACCACTGGATAGATATACATAGAAGTTCAACAGATAATCATCGTTGCTCATCACTAAAGAAACTGTGCTAAGCTTTATTAGAAATTTTTTCAAAAATAAGAATATAAATATATATTTATTTACAGAAGACACAATAAAAATACTCCACTAGCAGTATATTGAAACAACAGGCTCTATATATCGATATAAGGACTTTGATTTGAAGCACAAATTATAGTGTATATGTTGAAAGCAAGTTGTTTAATATTGTGCTGTTAAAAGATCAGTCTAAAGGACATAATAAAAAATAATAAACTTCTAGGAAAGTGAAGCTCTTCTCTAATATTAAAAAATGTCAGAGAATAAATAAACCAAAGCTTTTACTGACTAGTCACTGACAAGCAGCTAAGCAGCTCACCATTATAGCTAATGTAACTGTTTATTGAGAACGCAGCCTAATTTGCTGCATGTTGATGAAGGAACTTTAATTAAAACACTTGATTTGGTTTTGATTATATCAGATTGATCCATCCCCTTTTAGACTTTGCTCTTCCAAACCATTTGTTGAGTAAAGATAACTTACATGTAGTTCTTTGTGATGGCGGGCAGGGAGCTGGGTAAAAAGAATATTCTTACTCAGATAATTCTGTCCTATGTTGTTGCTCAGTGCTATGGCTGCCCAGTATTTGTGCTGCCTAAATCAGGAGGAGCTATGGAGAATATCAGAGTCTGAGAGTGGTGAGCTGAAACTGCTTCAGCTGGCCTTTCAACCAAAAATTGCTCATGAAGCCATACATTAGGGTTTTAGCAAGGACAAGTCACTATAACCCTATTAAAATTGTGAAGTGCAAAGCCATCCTGTGGAGTTGCACCTGGCCTTAGAGGGCATCCCTATGAGCTCTTTGGCAGGGAGACTTCTGTCCACACTTTACAGTTGGAAGGAAATGGCCATTTCATGTGTCCTTCAGAGTACAGGGCCTTGGAAAGACCTAGGCACCAAATCATACCAATGTTCTCATTCTTTTATATGTTTCTCGATTCCTTCATTTGCTGTGGTGTCTGTGTGCTTTCACTGCAGGCCAAGAACATCCTCCTGCAAACCTGTGTGTGCTTTTTACTCCATTTAATTTTTACCATTCTTTTCAAGAGATGTCAAGCCCAGTCATCTTTCACCAGTGCCTTGTGTAGTCATTTATGAGAGTGAAGGAGGAACACTGAAGTAGCCCTGAAGTACTGCCAAAGCTAATTGGTCATGTTCTACATCTACTTTTCACTCAATTTATTTGAATGCAAATAACTCCATGAAGGGCAAGACACAGGGAACAGCAAGCAGGGAGTACATCCTTTTGCATCAAATAAGGCCTTGAAAGGCTTTTGACACCATTAACTGACTGATGCAGCAGAGGGGCCAGATTGTTGCAGAAACCAGAAAAAATATGGAATGCTTGACTGTAACTTCAGGGCGTAAAAATGGCCAGGAGGTGAAGCATCTGTGAAAGAAATGTTTTCTTTATTTTGTCCAGTATTCTCCAAGCTTCTTATTATCCTACTGATGTAAGTATGTTTTACAAGGCCAAGATTTATTCTAAGTCAAAGCTGTAAAAATTTCTCTTTGTCATGAGAGGAAGGATTTCAAATTCAAATAAGAAAAGCTCTGTAATGGAAAAAGTTAAGATTTTGTGAATAATTACAGTGAGTGTTCTTACCCTGTCAGGGAGAAAAATCCATGTATTTGGAGAATGGAGGAGAGGGAGAAGAGGGTTGATTCTTCTTATGTGACCTTGGTTCGTTTTGTTTAAATCTTGTTTGGCAATGCACAGTGCCAGTGTGAGTGTTACAACAGGATCTGGGCAAAGCTTATTTTCTCTGTGTCTTATTTCCCTGATGTGAAGTGGAATGATAAAACGTGATAACTGATAGGAAAGCTGTGAAAAATCACCAGTTAATGCTCCTAAAATGTGTTGTGAGTCTGGTCCCCAGTTCTAATACCTGTCTGTATTTCTTCCTGATATGATTTCAGAAAATTTAAAATGGTTGTAGTTTTTCAGTTGTCTTCTCCAAGTCAGTCGGTGGCTTCCACCTTGTGTTAACTGCTTTTAAAATTACTGTAATTCCCTTTTACATTGGAGAAATCAGCATGTCAGGGTATGACCCATCTCACCTACCTTCAATTGTATAAGGCTGAGAGAGTCTGGTCCAAGTGATTTGTTCTCTGAAGTAAGGAGAGAAAAAAACACACCTCAGAGGACAGCTAAAGATCTGTCTTACTGGGGACCTGAGATGGGTGCACTGAATCCCACCACCTCTGCCCTTCAGCTCTTGTATTTGCCTTTTGGTGGCTTTTCTATCTCATCACAATTGAGAGCTGATTTGATCTTGCCAATATATTTTCTCATCAGTCAAGAATTCCATAATGGATATGGGGTAGTGTGCAATATATTTTCTGGCTGGTATTCCATTTCCTTTTACAGTTAGGAAGGCTGGTCCCTGGATTTTCTGTGGGTAACAGTCACAAGAAGAATCTACAAATTAAACAGATTTCCATGTATTTGCTCTTCTTTACTCCACCATAAGACAAGTTTGTTACTTAAAGATCAAATTGTGACAGGGCTTGAATATCTGCTAAATGAAGCACCTTCAAGGAAAACAGTTATTAAAACACTAGGTATGAATGACCAAAAAACCCCAAAACCACTATATAAAGGTAATTAAGGATAAGCACCGTTGCTAAGATTTCCTAGGCTTTTTTTCTTGTTGGTTTGTTGTTGTTGCAGAGGTTTGCATGGTACGTACCTTTCTTTGCTGAATGTCAGTACAGTATCACATATAAAGTCCAGGCTTATCACCTGACAAAGTGAAACTTATTCCAATTATATTTAATTAATTAGCTGGAAATAATGGGAATAGTTTGTTCCTGCAAAGTTTCTTTAGTCTACCAAAGAGGGTTTGCATATATATATCTATGTTCAAAAGGAGTGAATAAATGGGAAGCTGCTGTGCCTGATTTCCTTCAGTGTTTCAAAATGGTGAGGTGAAGGCTTCTAAGGCAACATACAGACCTTTGTGCATTCAGCTGTGTAATTCAATGTGGTTGTGGTGTTTATTTCTGGTTTATAACCCTGATTCTCTAACTGGGTCTGTGTAATTGGTCCAGTTGCAACATTACATCTTTTACAAACACTGGAGGCAGCAGGTTGTGTTACAGTCAGCAACATTTGCAAAACAATCCGTTTCACCATGCATCTGTAAATATTCATAAAAGCTGCATTTCCATTTTGCTTTGGGGAAGGTTTTCAACTTGAACACAACCAGAAATTAAAACATTGCTATCTCAGCTTATCTGATTCACAACAGTTGCTTACTACGTTCAATGCTTTTTGAAACACAGGTTATTTTTGCAATCTATTACCACTATTGAAAAAGAAGCAGCAGAAAAAAAGCCCTCCAAAACACTCAATAATTGCAACAAATAATATAACTAAAGAAGCTGCTATTTGCTTCTGAATATTTTAGAAATAAAAAAGAATTCAGATTCATCAACATACTGATCCATGTTGCTTATTTAACTGTGAATTCGGCATAATGGGAAACTTCTACAAAATGTAAACACAATGGAAGGTTAATTTTCCCTTTTATCCTATTTTTGTGTACATTGTATTTTAGCCCTAATTTCTGTGTTTCTCTGTTTGATTTCACAGGTTTGTGAAATCAGAGGGATTATTGAAGGACAATTCAATTAAAACAAAATTATGGTGATCAAAACTATATGTGAAGATTTGCTTTAGTTTATACATAATAATTTCAATTAAAGTTATTTTTCTAGTATCAGCAGTACATGAGTAGAATTGCTCTGAGTGGATGCTGTAATGCACTGAATCAGAGTATTTACTATGATACAGTGGCCTTAGGAAAGAAGAGTAGACTGTCACCTTTTAGTAAAAAGTTACTATAATATTTCTTTAGTTTATACCCCTGTTATTTTGGATTGACATTTGATAAACTAAACTCTGCCTGACCAAAATAAACTTTGCCTAAAGATTTTATGTATTTTAACTTGTCTGAAGTTTTCTACTCCTTATATTTTTGTAATCTTTACTCTTTTTTAGATTAATAAACATTAAAGTATTTTCCTGCCAATGTGTATGTCCCATTTGGGTCTCACAGAGAACTAGCTGTTCACTCATAGTCACCTGCAGAGAGAGGTCAGAAGGGGGAGTGAGTGAAAGGCTATGTATGTGTGTAAGTAGCAGAAACAGGTGCTGCCTGTGCCACATAGTTTTGTATTGAATTTATACACTTTGATCTTTAAAACAAATAAAGACTCTGTTAAAAAATGGAACATAATAAGGAATGGCACATGCATGCAAAAATAAAGCACCTAAAGGAATTTCATATATTATGATAAAGTGCTAGCTGCCCATATGGATTACTGAAACAAATTTGCTTTTTAAAAAATGCTAACTGGTGTGTGCAGTGTGCTTGGAACTTTAGAAGATGCTTTTGCACAGACATCAAATGAAGGGATGTGGCAGTTGCATTTACTGATTTCATTTACCTGTTAACTCTGTCAAGTGTGTTCTCAATTTCCTTTGTCTTCAATTATGTATGCTTGGTTCCTGTATCTTAGACAGAATGATATAATGAAATTGCTTGCAACTATTAAAAAATACAGTATTACAAAGCATCTGTTTGTTTAAGAAATAAAAATGAATTGTCTGTCATGAGTGTTTCAGTGTGAACTTTCTTTTGCTGTCTCACAAACATACAGCGCTAAATACACAGAAAATGTATGATCTGTGTTAAGTCATGAGCAAGTAAAATGGAAGGTAACATTGTGATGAACAAGTAGTTGCTATATGTGTCATCATAGTGTACAGTTCCTATATGTAAAATGTTTAGCATACTGAAACCTCTACGGGAATAATTCCTTTAAGTTCATTTCAGGAAGGGGCTTTGTTCATTTGTCATTAGTAAAGAAAATCTGCTATGCTGTGTGCATTTGCAATATGCTTGAAGACTCATTTGCATATAGTAGGGTATATTATCGTTACGCAGTATTTAGTCGGTTGTGCTCAGAAAAGCATTCTTGTCAAACTAATATCATGGGTTTTATTCTTCCTTAGTGGCCTGCATTTCATGTTTTACCTTGACACTACTGAAAACCCTAAAGTCGATTTGCCTTTTTTTATTCTTTCAGTTGCTTTCCTGAACATCTATTAAGTTCCATTCTTTCTGCTTCATATCATTACTGGGTGAAATTATGACCATATTTAATCCCTGGGAAAAAAATCTCATTGACTTAAGGAGAACCAAGATTGCTCACAAGAAGTAGAGAAAAAATTGGAGTTTGGCAGCCTCTTAATTGTAGAAGTTCTTGCACGTATAAGAACTTGAAGACAGTTTTGGCTCAGACATACAAAGATATTTGGTCAGGGGCATGTCTGGTTTTATGTTTTGATTACATATGAAGAAATATAAGAGGTTTTATTTAGGAAGGCAGAATATCAATCCTGGTCTTCAGAGGGGGAAAAAGCTTTTCTGTTACAGATATAGTGGGTACCATCAAAACTCATTACAGTGATTAGAGAATTTAGCAAGTGCTAATTATACACAAGTATTTCAAACTGTGGTAGGATGGTTTGACTCTCTGATGGTCCCCGTTGTAGAAGCTGTGAAGCCTTGGGCTCCGAAGATCTGGCTATTCTTGGGATTAGCCAAAACAATGGTATTTTTCTGGGATACTTTCTAAGCTGAAGGGTAGAGGATAAAACCATGGAAAATATGGCTTTATTTTCACACTAAAACATGCAGAAAATCCCATGTGATTTTTTTTGTTTCAGTTCTCATAATTTTGACATGATCTCATGATTTTTTAACACTCGTGGTTGGCACTACTCCCTCTAAACCATATGGCAAACAATTTTGGCTGATACGAGCACTCAGCCCAGCAGCCAGGATGGTACTGCAGAGGAGAAGCAGCCACCTGGTACCCTGACTGCAAACAAGCTGGCAATGAAGCATAACAAGGAGAACTCCAAGGAGAAGCTGAGATGTGCTTAATAGGCAACAAGCAGCTGGGCTTAGGGGGCTGGGAAGCATAAACAGCAGCTGGGAAGGCCATGCAGAAGGCATGTGTGATAAACTTGTTTTCACCTCTGATCTGCAGGAAGCCTTACTCATTTTCTGTTTGACCTTTTTGGCTTCAGGAAGCCGTTTCCATTTGTCAATCACTTATGGAATAAACTTTGCCTCCATGGTACCTAATTGAATTGAGAGTCAGCTGTGGATGTTCTTGTTGATGCTGCTGTAGTTAGTTTGGCAAGAATGTCAACATGGAGTCTTTTTTGTTTTGTTTTTGACTCTGCACCAGGCACTTCAAAGTCATCCAAAAAGCTCAGTGTAAAGCTGCATAGAAATGTGCTGCTGTCTAGTTGCACAGAACAGAGTAGATTTAGTACTTCACAGACAGATACTTTATGGGTCATTGCTGGTGTAATTCAGTTACTGCATTTGGATGGAAAAAGAGTCATGAGAAACAGATAAATTTTTCCTAGCTGTTTGCATCTCTATTTTTTGAAGGCTTTATGAATACAATAATGTAGGGATGCAGTATTCTTAATAGTAGTTGCTAATAAAAACATAGAAATGTATCTCAGTATATAAAAATGCCTGTAGATTGTCTAATAAGCATCTGTTTTTCTTTCAAAGGCCAATTTATAATAAAATAGGGTTTATTGCCATATAGGTTTCTGCTGCTTCCTTTTAAGACCATCACACCCTTAATACTTTATCTGAATAATCTTAAAAACAGCCTTAATATGTTTATATTTATTTCAATAACACAATAATATTAATAGATTCCCTTCTGTACTGCTCGTATTAAGTAACTTCATCATCTGGCAGATTTTAAAGAGTGGCTTCTTGTTACCCCAGTGTCTAACTCTCAGATTTGTAGGTGTGACTAAGGGACAAATGGGTAAGAAGTCTTACTTGCATAAAGATATTAAAATTAAACAATTTCTTTTGAATATTATCAAATGGAAGATTTCTCTTGGGAAATCCTTATCTTGAAAACTTTAGCAATAATTCAAAAACACATAACAACTGCATATTAACAAAAACTTCCGGCCCTGTGGGAATATGTTTCATAAAAATATGGCCTTATTCATAGTTCAGGACTTTTTCTTCTGAGTCAGCATTTATAAAAGAAGGAGAGAACCTTGTTTCCCACTTCCTGGCGTATTGCTTCACGTATGTCTATGTTTCACTTACAGAGGTAGTGCAGGGGAAATCCTATATTGCGACAACTAAACTCATAGAGATGTATGAGCTTACTGAAAGCCAACTCGTGTGCATGAATGTGACAGTACTGTCTTATTGCTCTGGCTATATATGGACGTTTCACATTTAATCCAATGAACTATTCATGTAAAATTCAGAAAAGCTCCCTGGCTGAGGTTACAGCAGCCTGGACTTCTCTGCAGCAAGTATGCTAACTATGAAATTACTATGCTTTTACTAGCTTTATGTGACTAGCTCCAGGCGGCTTCACAAGAAAAAAAGATATGCAGAAATACATGTTCAGAGGCAAGTAGTTCTTCCCATGCTTAGAGAAGGTTGAACTCATTTTCTCTAGGCCCTGGTTTCAACTTAGTTTGGATTAGACAGCAGCTAGTTAGGCAATGCAATTAGTTTTGTAGATATTTTTGTCCTTTACTGTTTTAGCTGAAACTGCAAAAGTTTGGGACTAATACAGTAAAGTTTAAACATACCACTGGTTTGACAGCATTATCTTATTGATATATTGCTGAAGTAATAGTCAAATTCATTTTAATTACTTTTAATTATCAAACTGTGAGTTAAAATAAGACATCTTTATAAGTTAGATTTCTGACATGACTATGCCCTATGAATTTGGATGCTGGTTTGTTTCTTGACATATTACATAAGACTAAAGCATAATCAAAGAGAATCTAGTTTGATTAGAATCTAGGATTTTTTTCCTTTTACAGTACAGTCAGATACTCTTTTTTATTACTTATCTGCCCTAGATATACAACAAATCTGTCTTTAGAAGTGTCCTCAATGTCAGCTTTAAACCTCTAAAGGTGCATAATTAAGTGAAAACTGGACATTTAGTTCAATTCCATCAGCAAAGGAGTCTAGTGCAAAGTTAAAAATTTCACTTTATTGAGAACTGAAATTTAATCTATGAAGCTCCATACAGATCTCTGTTGTTGGAAAATAGCAGTGCTTTAGTAACTAATATTATGCCAGCTGCTATTCCAGAAGTTCTGCTGTCAAATTTGATGCAATCTCCAAGTAGTGCATCCTTGTTGTATGCTGAGTATCTGTGTTGTATTTGAGCTTCACATTATTTTTCTTTAATTTTCAGCTGGTCCTGGAGACTGCTTTTGGATCTCAAATGATTAAGTAGAATTACTGAACCAGTGTCTTTCATAGATTCCTGGACCTTCTTTTGAGAGCTTAATGATGGAATATTTTTCAGAATTTTGAGACCCAAGAAACCTTTTTTCCCACTAAAAACAGCTACAACATAGCTCTAAAGAGACCTCACAAGACAGCAAACATAAACAGTTCCTCTTGTGACTTATTTGAATGCTGAGCTGCTGATGCTCACCAGGGACCTCCTCTCCCAGAGAAGTTCAAGTGTTTGCCTAGAGAGGAAGGGTAATAGGAAATGGGGCTGGGAAGGACCTTCAGATAGCATTTAGTTGCCAACCCTGAGGCAGTGTAACTGCAGCTAAACCATTTCTGACAGATGTTTGTCTAATGTGTTCTGAAAATGTCTGGAGATGGAGAATCCCTCTCCTTATATTTAGAAAATCATGTACCCAAGTGTTTGTATTTTACTTGACAGTTCTTTCTTAGAACAAGATCTTTTTCCCTTGAATACATTCTTCACATTCTGATTGTCTGGATCTTGCTTCAGCTTAGATAACAATGAATCTAAATGCCATCCAAAGCAACAGAATGAATTATAAGTCCTGTAAAACCCTTTGAATTTTTGCAGTGATGTAAATGTGGCCAGGATTTCATCCCAGAGTTACAGACAGTGCTGAAGAAGCATTGTTACAGGCCAAGAGATGTGTCAGCTGCAGACAGCAAGGATTTGTGCTCTGTAGGGTGGACATGTTGCTGCTCTGAGAAGCCCTGCTTTTGCACTAAAAGTCACATATGATGAAACAGCAAAGAGTCCTTCGAGCCTCCATGCTTCAGTTGTAGCTGTCTCTCAAAAGTGCATGAGGAATTCATGAGTGCATTTCAAAAACTTGCCAAAATGCTCCCTGGGGCCTGATAAGTACCATAATCCAAAATCTCTCCTAAGTGCCTCCAGAAATCACTCTCTTCCTATTGATGTGTGTAATCCAACACCTACACACTCACAACTCCATGTTTAATAAAGTCTGGGGCCCTTCAGCTGAGATTCCAAAGCAACTTATACTTCCTATCCCCTCAGGTGATGATAAATTTGTGTGTTCAGAACACATTATCTGTTATTGACTTTTCATCTGGGTACAGATCTTGCAGAATTTAAAATATTTTCCTATGAGGATGTGTTGAAAACATCTGATGGGCTTGCCTGGGGTACTGTGATGCATAGGCCTTCTGGGAAAGACTCATCTGTAATTCTGTGTCTGCTCTATGCAAAGACAGTAAAGTATTTAAAAGATGAAGCTTAAGTTCTTAATGTAAAAGCAACCAAAACTCAGGTGAGGGATGTGCACTCACTCTTTATCTCTCTTTAAAGCATTTAATTCACAGTGTGACAAATTAAATGCTATCTCCTGCCACTTGTTCTGCATGCAAAATGTTTGTATACAGCAATACTGTGTTCAAATGGTGGAACGCTGATTTTTCACTGTACAGACATGTTAGAAGAAGGGTGACTCATTTACGAAAAGTAAATGGTTTACTCTGTAGATTTTTAGAATAAATTCAGGAATGTAGAAATGTTTATTCCTGTATCCAGATTAAATATCTGTGGTCAGAATATTTTATTTACTGGCTTGAGGTAAAAAATTTACAGTATCTCCTTCTCTGTTCCGTTCCACTGGAGCCACATTCAAGTACATAAGATAAACTTCAACAACCCTTTCTTAATAATTTTATATTACTTCTGTCTTCACTAGTGATTCACAAATCTGAGAACCTTGACAAGTATCATGCAACGGGGTCCTCATCTCTTCAGAGTGATACAGTAAGACATTAACAATTTTGAGGAATAAGATTTACGGAGAATGTGGGATATTGACATCCTTTTTGCTTCACTTGGACTTGTGATGGTCATGTGGCATCATGCTTTTGGCTAAACTGCTTACCTCATGCTTTTGGCTATACTGCTTACCTGCCCCATGATACTTTTCAGCTCTGTGCTTAGTCTAGTTATAAAATGCTATACAATGGTATATTATAATAGAGTCACTGACATAAAGTTTTATGCTGCACTTACCAATGCAGAGGAAATATGACTATTAAACTTTGTGTATGTGGTATTGACTTCTGTGACATGTGCTACATCCATTAGAATGGTCTTCTGTTACTCATGGCATTAGTAAGTTCTTTGTTCAAAAAGTTAACTCCTTTCTGAACTGTGAAACGCATCATATCCAAATTGCCCTGTTGTCTTTTTAATCTGGGGTATTCTCTTCTTTGGTGGGTAGAGTTGTCCTAGCAGAGAGCAGTCTCTCAGCAGATGCACCCTGGAGGATCATTTGCATCCTTGCTAGTGTTTCCAGCAGATCCTGTACTGTACAGTGAAGTTCCAGCTCTTGTAGTCCTGATGTTTTATGATCTTGGAAGTCATCCAGTTTTATTAGTGGGCATTTTTAAAATGTCATCTGAAGGTTTTAATCATTCTAAACTATTTCTTATGGGATTAGGTAAACTTCAACATAGATTAATTACAGGGCTACAATTTTTCCATTAGGAATATCATTCTCCTCCTTCCCATTGCCTCCACATTAAATATTTTTGTAAGTACTTACTGAGGTGGCTACTCTAATCCAACTGTAGCATTTTTGAGTGTTTCTGAGAAGCAATGCTAGTTATTCCTCCTATTAATTGTAATTTACCACTACTGTGGGATTTTGGGGAGAGTTAGGGTGAAAACAGAGAGAGATTTGAAACTTGTCTCAATTTACAAGAAGTGCTTAGTGGCAAGAGACATCTTTAGATCATTCCTCTGCCCAATTCCCATGTTCCCCCCGCTCCCCTTCCCCAATTCTTTTAATAATTTTTTTTTAATTCATTTCCACTGCTTATTGAAGTGGAACACAGTTGTTTGTTTCTTTCAGCAAAGGAATGAACCTGCATGGACTTATGTTTCACTGGTACCTTGGCAAGATAGGAAGTACTCCCCATCCACCCCCATGGTATTTCTTTTCAAGAGGAAGCTGAGCTCCATCTTTCCAGTTTTACTTTTTGGTCTGAATGCAGCTACAACTGATTGTTCCTGAGAATGTTTAAGGTATTAGTTTTAAGATTTGATATGTCATGCCAATAAAATGTAATGTGTTATTTTCCTAATTTGTTCATACAGAAGGATTTTTTTTTGAAAATACAGATGAACCCGACCAGGTGTCAAAATAATTATATAAATCACATATGACTGACATGGCACTCTTAGTAGCTTTAGCTTGTATTTGTTTGTATTTCCCTGTAGGAATTGACATGGTACCAGATAAGAGGAATTTTCTGGGATTTTCTCATTTGTTTAATTTCTTTGCTATTTTAATTAGGTGGGTAAATGGCATAGCATTTAGCCACACAGAATATGTAGCTGAGTATCAGCTAACATTATGGCAGTCTCAGTGTCTTTAGGTAGAGGCAAGTGGGCATTTGCCAAGCGTACTGAAAGGCTGTGAAATCTGCCCTGAGTTCCATGATGTTCCACTTTCTCTAGTGCTTCAAGCTCTTCAGTTTCCTCCCCTTTAAGGCTGTCACAATGGCATTTACGTTGCACCTTTTTTGTCCTCTTTCTGGTCTGTCATCAGTATGTGGCTTGCCACATGTAGTTCTTCCTTTTGCAGGTAGGCTGGACTGCACTGTTGCCATTGTAGCTCTCCTTGGTGCAATGTGGGAATGCTCTCAGATGTGTGTTCACAAGTAGAGAAAAGTTGGTGTGCAATGGGAAGTGAAGGAAGTTTTGCATGGGTGTTTCTGTGCTGCTGTGTGTGCATGTGGATATTTCTGTACATCTCTCTATTGCTGTCTTTTTGAAAAAGAGGAACCCAATGGGCATCTCTGTGTACTGTGAGTGGAGGTCTCCAAATTGTTCACAATGAACTTCCAGACCTTCTCAAGTGCTTGGCCATACCTTTCCAAAGGGCTCATGCAGCTACTGCTAGGCTGCTGCATCACTATGTAAGCTCCCCCGTAAGCAGATTGCTAGGTCAGTTTGGGAAATAGAGATCCTTGCTGACATCCTTTGATACACTTCAAATCCTCTGTCCTCTCATAGTTCCCTTGCCCTGCTGACAGCACTTTGAATCTTTTGTGGTCGTCTAACACTGGCGTCCCAGGAGGGTGTTCTGCTACTGTCCCAAGATGAATTGTCCTCTCTCAGGTTTGAGAACAAGCTTAAATCCACAAGTAAAGGGTGCTGTTCTTATCCTTAAAATGATACAATTTAGTCTTTCTTGTGCTGCTGCCAAGCAACTTTCTAGCTCCAGACAGGGCTGTGAAAGAGCATTCAAAAAAGCTTTCTGAAAACCGTCTATTTGATGCTGATGTGCTGAAACACTCCAGAAAGTGCTTCCCTAGGTCCCACAACTTGACTTATAGACAATATTTACTGTAATCCAATTTTGACCTATGGAGCTTTCAAATCTGCCCTTGCTTTGTACATTCTGTAAACAGAGGTACCAGTTTTCTCTTTTGTGAGGAAAGGAACAGTTATTCATATGGTGAGAGGTTCTGTAACTTTGAAGAATGAGGAAATCATTTTATTGATGGCAATGGAAAGCAATATTTTTGTCACAGAGAGGAGGAACACTCTCCAATATTTTATACAGCATTCTAAATTTATTGTACATGTTCAATTTTTATGTTCCAAAAAGTTACTTTTTGATATGATTTAAAGTTCGTATGGTGAAATATTTTGGAAATTAAGACTTTTCTTCTTATATTTCCTTGAAGTTTAAATTGTTCACGTAATAAAATATCCCTGTTCTTTACATGCCATTATGATGTTTTTTCCTCTACAAAATAACTTTGAGTGACTGGCCTACTGGCATATTTCAGGGGAATTTTAGTTAGAGCTAACATAACGGTCTGTGAAGACAGGTAGAATAAGCAGATAGATACAATGTTTAATCTGCCAGTGTACAATTTGGTATTTTTTGTGTGAGGGTTAGGAAATTAGTTTTGGAGCTTTAGCCCACTGCAAAAACAAAACAAGTGACATCCTTTGACCTTTTTGGAAAGTGAGTGTATATTTCCAGTGATGACAGCCACCACCACTCTTTGATTTATAGCAGAGCAACTTTCATTTAATATTGACCATATGGCAATTTTCACCACCTACACTGTTCAGGACCTGTATCAGTAGCACACGGAACAGTGAACCGTATTCCCAGGAAATTTGACTAAAACAGAGGATGCTGCATTGTGACATATTGATTGATAGCACAAACCAGTAGTCTCCATTAATCCCTTGTAAACATGATGTGGGTTTATGAACCTTATTTTACACTATTAAATTATCCAATGTGCCAGCTTGTTTTCAAATTGTGTATTTGAAACAGATGAGGACAAAAAGGTGTCATGGAACTAATTTATGTAATCTAACCCTATTATTATAGTCCTATCTTAATTTATATTAATAGTTTTAATGAAAGAAATGGGGAGGGAGGGATGGTGTTTTTGGGACTCTATAGCTTACATCTTGATAGAATCATATAATGTTTTGGGTTGGAAGGAACCTTAAAGATCTTCTAGTTCTAATCCCTCTGCCATGGGCAGGGACACATTCCACGAGACTGGGTTGCTCAGAGCCCCATCCAAGCTGGCTTTGAACACCTCCAGAGATGGGGCATCCACAGCTTCTCTGAGCAACCTGTTCCTGTGCCTCACCACACTCATAGCAAAGCACTTCCTCCTAATATCTCATCTAAATCTACTGTTTCTCAGTTTGAAGCATGTCCCTCTTGTCCTGTCACTACATACTCTTTTAAAAATTCCTCTCTATCTTTCTTGTCAGTTCTCTTCACATACTGGATGCACATAAAAACAACCCAGACGTTTTACAATGAAATTTTTCATCCTAGCAGTTTTCTAATTGCTGTGCTGCATATAAGAACAAAGCTGGAAGTTGGTTCACTTAACCCAGAATTTGGAAAGGAAACAATTTTTTATTATTACTTATGGAAATACCCATTGTTGGAATTCACTGATGGCAGTGACTTGGCTGACATGCCGGACTGTAGGTACAAGTGAAGTGAACTCAGCTTGGTATCTCACTGTACCCGTGTTGTTTATACACTGGTTATGTGTGGCTATTTGAAAGGGAGGTTCCTTGGTCCATGCAGTGACAGTGCCACCAGACATACCAGACATCATTATATAGAGTGTGCTGCTCAAGATATTTTTTCCCATTTGGCAACTTTCTTTTTGCTAGAGTTGTGTGTAGAGCTCTGCCCTTTGATTGACTGATTCAGGGTGATTTATTAAATACTGAAAGCCTCATGAACCAGACTTAACAGTTTAACTGAGGCTGGATATCATCAGGCTCTGCAGTTGGACTACCTAATGGCCAGTATGTGCCTCCTCAAGCCATCACACCCTCTTCTGTTCATATTGGGTCAACACCAGCTACCACTGAGAATCTACCCCTTCCTTTGTGCCAGGGCTTGTGTATTGCTGGCTCTGAGATGACCTAAAAATGAAACATTGGCTCTCATCAATTGTGTTCAGCCAGATTGTTTTCTAAAGCACTAAAGTGCTTAGACTAAAGAGTAAAAGTGTATCTTGGATCAAAGATGGATCTGAGGTTTACAGAAACATGTAGCTAGTTCAAATGCAAATAGCAGTAGATCCAGGTAACAATATGATTGTATTACAGCTATATGGAGGTGGTGTGGGAGGGTGAGAGGGAGAAATGAACCAGTATAAACAGACATGGCTTATAAATAAACAGTAAAACCACACATGGAAAAAAATGGTCAGTTTGAATTATCTAAGATTGCAACCTCTCATCTGGTCCCAGATCCTTTTGCAATCAATTATGAACTATTGACTTTATGAAGAGTTCTCTCAGGTGCTTTCTGATACCGTAATTGCTTCTACAGTGGAAAATGCAATTAAGTGATAAGAAAGAGAGAGCTCAAAACACATTTCTCGTATCTGTGGTGAGAATGAATTGCCATGATGATAGAGTTGGAGAAAAAATAAGTTCCGGGAAAGACAAGAGTGATAATTTTTGTAGGCAAGGAGAAGGAAAATAACCTGATAGAAAAAATTATTATGTCCAACTCCTTCTTCCTCAAGAATGCTAAAAAAGATTGGCTGGGTACCCTTTAGCTCTCAGTGACACTCACTCTATCCTTTTCAGACATTCAGTTGTTTGCAGGTCCTGTACACCAGATTGCCTATTGATGCATGCACAAGGGACCAGCATTTGGGTTTGGCTAACTATGATTTATGATGGGCCTTATCAAAACCTACTGAATGTCCCTACCAGCTGTCACAGAGGGAGTATAATTTTAACTCCTTAGAAGCAGGTCATATGAGGAACAGCTCCCTGGTCTCCTGCTCTATATGTCTCCAGAACATAGATGTGTCTAGGTTTATGTATTGATCTTAGCCACATGAAATCATAATGACCTGCTCTATACTATTTGCAATTGTAAAAATTTAATAAATTTATAAGAACAGAGGACTTTCATTAAAAGTGCCTCAGTCCTGTCATGTATTTGTTCAAAATCCTTAGGCTTCTAAATACATAGCTTGTAAATATCTAGTGTTCAAAGTGTTACTTCCATTTTCTTTCCTATTAATATATGTGATAACAGACATCTAAGTAGTTCAGCCCACATTTTGGAAGGTTGAATTTCACATTAATTTTTTGTGCCTTTACATAAAAAGGCAAGAGCCACATTTGGTAAAAGTCAGTGTACCTACAAGAGTTTTATCACTGAAAAACCCTTAATTTGTACAGATTTTCCAATCTGATTTGTCATGAAGGAAAAAGAATGTTATAATGATGATAATGATAATTATACTGATAATGATAATATAATGTTTCTTTAGCAGAATTTTGATGGCAATCCATTGTTCTTTTCTGACACATGCTTCTTTAGACAAGCAATAATTTATTATTAGAAAAAGAATCTTAAGTTCTAACTAAGTATGCCAAATATGCCTGTATAAAGTAACATATACTGAATTCCTCTATATCAAACATCACTGTTTACTGGCTGCCAAAACAGACAATACTGTGATGAAAATGAACAAATACAGGAACTTGGTTTTTATTTCTATTTTTTTGCCATCATCTATCCTTTACAATCAGGTAGGGCTAATTTTTACAGCCTTTGATGAAACTAGAGTAAAAAGAGAACCTGACTGATTAGAGAAGTATAGTTCTTAGACTGAAATAATGAAAAACTTCAAACTATAGGCTGTAGACCAATACCACTAAAATTTTAAGAGCTTTGATATTGATTTTCCAACAGTGGGATTTCACACCTTTTGCTTTCAGATTTCATTAGTGGTCTAGGACTAAATCAAAAGAGAGAGGCTTCTCTTAGATGCCAAGAGAATTGACCATCCCTTAAATTTAATAATTATGTTGTGGCAATTAAAATTATATCAACAGCATGCTGGTGTCTCTTTTTAGCAGATTAAGAAAGCTGGTTCTTCTTTACTTAAAAAACCCAAAACTCTAAGTTGAGCATCTAAAGTCGGATACAAAGCATTTTTCACTAAACATTTACAGACTTCCCAAAACTGTTTGTCTCTTTATCCAGAAAGGAAGAGATTTTACCTAACTGCCAATGAACTGAGTAACCTAGCTCTCTTAGCTGTAAAGCCACTCAGTGTATTGAAAAATTAACTAAAAGGGTCTCTGGAAAATTGCCAGGCCTTTTTTTATTTTTTTTCCCAAACTAATGTCATCTATTTTTAATAAGCGTTGACATGACACTATCTTCTTTACAATTAACAAGCAAGATAATTGTGCTTCCCTGATGCAGTGCAGTTCCTGATCCCCTTCAGCCATCAGTTTGGTATTACCAGAGGAGATTGTAAATAAGAGCTTTTCTGAATTACTTGATAGAGGGATGTCTTGTGTTACATGAAATGGACTTCTCCATACTTTATGTGTTGTGATGGTAGAATAGGAACTAACTGTTGACAAAATTTCCAATATGCTGAGTGTCTGTGGTGGAAAGTATGTGAAAAATACGCCATAAGGCAAAAAAGAAGTCACTTGTTTGAGTTACTTCCTTTCTCCATAAAGCATAGATTATGATTACATCCATTGTTACGCCCTCAGATGAGGGTCTTCTATTCCTGTGACCTGTAATTCTAATGCAACCTTTTGATTTTTTCATCTACTCTTCCTCATCAGTTTGCCAAATGCCAATTAATATTCTTGTTCAAGGAGATGCCTTCCTTGCTCATGCCTATAGTCATATTGAAGTCAAAGAAAATTGAGAATTTAGTGTGATAAACAAACTCTGCCCTACTGTTGCCAGATACACTTAGAACATTCTTTTCTCATGCAAAGGCACTAAGTTCCTAAGTGCACGGTGTCCCATGTTTTGGAGTAATCCTTTAGGTCTCCTGAACTCATTTCCCAGAATGAGTCTTAAAAATAGTCAGAAACATCACATCTAAGAGGTGTCTTGCCTCAAGATAAAATCGTCAGAATAACATTTTTGACCATTCTCCACTTGTATTGACATGTCTGCCTCTCAAATGCGCTGTTTCACATCTCTGCCAGAAGAACATGCTGAACATTTCTGCTTTAGAGGATTTTCACTGGTGACTATGGGACCTCAACCTGAGGTCCAAGGACCTTATGTTTAAGTGTTGCTATTGATTGTGTAATTGGGAATTACAGAGATAGAAATCAGGCAAAAGATAACAGTCTGATTAATGTGCTCCTGGAATGGACTGCAGTTAGTGTAGCTTCCCTGCACATGGAACAAGGAGCCCTGTTATATAAAGATAATGTGGGTTAGACACAGTTTTAGCCACAAACTTTCTGTAGAACTCTCCTGCTATTATAAGGCTCAAATGCAGCTTTTCTTGAGAGTCACTTTGGTTTGAGATTAATATGTTCTTATAGTAGTAGTGGTTGAAGTATTACTGCCCCTCATCCCCTCCTGATAGTTCTGCCATTGGTGATGTGTGCTGCCTTCCTAATTTTGCTGGCAAAGCTCTTTGCAGTGGTTGCAATATGAGCTGGATTGGAACCAAAGAATTTTTTTCCAAGATGGATAAAAGAGCAACAAAAAATAGTGTGTATTTTCACACTGCTCTGGTTCATGGTGTAATTCCAGAATTAGCCTTACCACTGGATTTGGATATTGAAGGATACACATCCAAGTTCCCCACCAGAGTGCTCGGGGGCTGGGCTGGATAGTAATATGTGAAGGGCTAACAAAATGTGACATGAAGAGAGGAATAATTACTCATTTTTGGGAACCTCCACATGCTGGTTTGACGTTGGTTACTGGTAATACTTTTACATGAGCATGCTGTTACACTGGCAGAACATAATAGTATAATGGATTATGTTGTGTAAAGCTGGATATTAATCAAGGACATCCAGAAAAAATAGGCCATAATCTGATAAAATAACTTTTTATCAGGCACCCAATATTAACCTTATTTATCCCTGACGGATGTGTTCCTTTGCTTTTATGTGTATATGGAGACTGATTTTAAATGATACAAATGAGCAGAACTCAACACTGAACAAAGATTATCTAAGATATACAATATCCATGGTATTTTCTTGTCATAGTCATGTTTGGAGAATGTCTTTATCAAATTTCACCAACCCTTTTCCTTAGTAACTGAGAACATTACTGTATTTCATGACATGGCCTTTCTGTTCCACACAAGTGCAGCACTCAATGGATCTGCTGTGATTTTAACTAATGTAGAGCACTCGGAAGTCAGATCCTATGGAAATCTGGTTTTAGTAGCTCTGATAGGTGTCCTGCATAATGTCTCCCTCCTATTTATACTTGTGTTAGAAACTCTTTGCCTTTGAGTGGCTTAAACCATCAAAATAGAATCAAATCAAATATGGACTGTGGTATGGCTTCAGTAATAATTAAGGTGGAAGCTCAGCTGGATGTACTGCTCCAGTTCATAGTAGCCTCATCCACTGGCATCTTTCTCTATCGGAAAAAATCTCTTTTGGATTTGTGCATTGCTAAAAAGCATGCACAATGAATGCTTGAAAGTAAATTTTTATAAGCATTTAAAAAATTTAAATTAACATTTGAAAGCATTTCCACACTAAGAGCAATAGTATTTCAAAAAGCTTCATCTTACTATCTTGCTCCAGTTAAGTATGCATGTGAAAATGCTCAATTATGTTCTGTTACACAGCAGATCAGTGGTTATTGGGCCAGAACCCCCTTGTGGAGGTGTGTCTGTGAGTGTGTGTGTAGGGGCAGGGCTGGGCTGTGCCTGCAGGCTCATGGTGGGACCTGCCCAGAGCACAGGGGCAGCAGTCACACAGCCACAGGAGCCAGTCAAGGACAGCCTGCGTGCCCCTGGAGTCTCTAGCTGGCTGTGCCAACCTCCCTTTGGCTGAGGGGACAGGGAGTGGTCAGGGAATCAAAGGTCCTGTCTGGAGGCAGTGGCCACAGTGACCGTGTGTGTAAATAGGCATGCACAAGGCCTCCATCAGGCCCTGGCTTGGTCTCTTTGAAGCCATCAACATGTGACCTTCTATGTGGTAACTATGTTCTTTCTCCCCTCTTTTTCTCTCTTTATTCTTTCTTCTCTTAATCTCTCTTTATTCTTCTTGTTGTGGGTAATCTAAACACCTGTCTTCTGTACCTCGCTTGAGTTGCATGGAGTTTGTGTTTGTTGGGTGTAACAAAAGTTCCTTACTGTAGTGATGTTTGTTAGTCCTGGTAATCTGCTGTAATGCTTTTGTGAAGTTGCATGTTCATCTCTGCAAAACCCTCTTTGCCAAAATGCCTCTATTCTCACCACATTAAAAGAAATCTCTTAGAGAAAAGTGTGTAGTTTTTCTCTGGAAGTGAATTCAAGGTACCAAACAACCAATGGCTTTACAAGAGTTTGTGTGAGCGAAATCTCTTGGAGCCTAAAATTAAAATGTACACCCAGTAAAGCTTGTGGCTTTGGGACTGGAGTGTAACAAGTTCTCCTAGGGGTAATGATTAGATTTTAATATATTTTTGTATACATTTTGAAATTTTTGACAGGTCACCATATGTGCTGTTGGCTCAGCAGATATATACTTATTCCAAGAGGATAACCTCTAGATGAATGCCATGAGATTTAAAGAATGCAGAATAGTTCCTAGTTTTAGCCTGCTTCATTTTATAGCTCCCTCCATTTGATTAACAAGGTTCTTGGGGCACACAGGATAACCCCAAATGGAACTAGACTGTGTTTTTGTAACTTACCCGAAAGATGACACTTGCAATTAGTTTGTTGTATACTTCTGATTACATTAAATCAGCATTATAGCAGGGACAAATCAGTCCATTCAAATGTCAAAATTTTAAACTATTAGTGACCTAAATGAGGTCTGCTTTCAAATATATGTTTGTGTTCATAGTCTAAACATATACAGATGGTGGCAACCAGCTGCACAGTAAGGTATTTGTGCATTTGTGCTTGATTTTAAAGAAGAGACTATAAAGAATACATAGAGTAGTCCATGCTTTGCATTGTTCATGTTAAACTATTTAGTGGTTTGACCTTTTATTAAATATCAGTGCTCGAATAGTGGACAATACAGTACAAAAAAAGGTTATTCTTAAACTGAGACAACATAGTTGAGTTTGTGGCCACTGTTATTGTTCGTCTAGAAGCTATAGAAAATAGCTATAAAATGAATCACTGTATGAAATACTTTTGGATACCATGTTACTGAATTCCCCATGGGTCCTGGCTGGATTACAGCAATACTTCTTTGCCTACCCATTATCAGTAAAATCCCACAGAGATCCTGGTAGACTTTTAAT
The DNA here is from genome assembly GCA_035583185.1 of Anabacerthia variegaticeps. Lineage (NCBI taxonomy): Eukaryota > Metazoa > Chordata > Aves > Passeriformes > Furnariidae > Anabacerthia > Anabacerthia variegaticeps. The sequence continues at coordinate 116,969,896 of JAWWEW010000078.1, forward strand.
GACCTTTGCTTATGAAAACATCAAAACTGTATCTATCCTAACCTGACAGCTAATTAAGAAAGGTTTGTCTCAAGTGTGATGTGGAGATTGGGTAAATAACCTTTTCAAGCACCTTCATTCATACTTACACTGTATTATGAAAGTTTAATAGTTCAGACACTTCTCCTGTATGGAACATAGTAATTTTATCAAAACTGGAACATTAGAAACACAAACTGGCATTGAAACTGCTACTTTTCAATTTTGACCTGAATACTTGCATTTCCCAAGTGAAATGGTAGTGATTGTAGCAAAGTTATGGCCCTTACTTAAGCTATGCAAAAATCTAGTTTCATCTTTCATCTTTTAAATCTCTACAGTAATATTTCTACTTCCACTGAGAACAATGAGAAATCTGGAAGTGAGATCAAGCCTTTTACAAGAAGATTTTTCATGTACTTTTTCCCACAATCCAAGAATTTACGGAAAACCACTCATCTTCTCTTTTAGTTGTTGTTTCTTTCATTCTTGTCTATGCAGGCAAAATGGAATAAAACTTCTAGGCGAATAAAACTTCTGACTACACATAGACACCGAAAGAATGGAATTCACAGAATGCACGAGTCCTTTAATGGAAATGTCACTAAATGAATATATAGATTATCTCAGCACTAACAGAATCTCATTTTCATATACAAAACATACTGAGTTAATAAAACAAACCCCACTTGATTTCCTCTGCACATAAATCTCAAATTTTAACAGCTTTAGTTATCAGCCAACACTAAATGTCCTGAATCTTTTCAGGCAGAAAACCAATGGATAGATTTTAGCATGGATAAGTGCTAAATACTGCAAAGTCCTCAGCAGAAAAGCAACTATCCTGTCTTTTGAAAGGCTGCGAATTCAGAAGTTGTGCTAGTACTCAATGAGTTCAAACCAGGTATTACAAAGTGAGAGCATTACTTACTTCACTCTGTAGCGCACTCTGGTGTTTAAGAACTTGCCCAAAGAAAGCCAGTCACGGGCTTGCCCTTCTCGAATCAGAACAAGGTTTTGAATACGATTTTCTAACATATTGAGTGCTTTAGGCAGCAGGATAGAGCACCCAGAATCCCTTTTTTATCTTTTTAATTTCTTTTTTTCTTCAGGATTGTGAATACTGAAATGTGAACTGCTCTACCAGACAAAGAGCCAGGTCAGAATAGTTAGTACTCTAGTTGTGAGGACACATGCATGAATGGCCACTCACTTTTGCATTCAACTTTTTGAAAAGACTGTACATGTTCCTTAAGGAAGATTCTGTACATATTTCCAACAGTGAAATTTTTCACTGGAGGTTCTTGATTCTTCTTTCATCCTGAGTGCTTCTGCAAGACAATGCAAACTTTAGAGATTATTATTGTAGACTTTTCTAAATGACATTTGTAGATCAAGCTATTTTCTGTATCAATCAAGACTACTGATAATTTGGGGATGTAATCGACCTTTTACATTTTACATTTCTATATTCTTATATTAATTCAAGAAAGTGCCACACTGACTCATTTAATCCACTGTAAAAGCCAATCACTATAAAAGGGATATAATTATTCGTGAGGTGTTCTTAGGAAAGGCAACTTAGCTCTTCTGGTAAGCACTACAAAGCTGTTATTTATTCCAGTGCAGTATTGCATATCCTATGCCTTGCTTCATCATGTAGCATTGCACAGGTACATGTGCACAAGCTTACCTGGGGACAAATCCAATACTGATTTGAATACTCTTGTAACTAGTGGATGAAATGTCAGCTTTTGGAAACCTGCTTCTGGAATTGTATCCAGAGCATGCAGTGAGCTTCACAGAGTCTCCAGAGAGGGCAGAAAGACAGATGACACATGGTGATATCTAGAAAATTATGCGGAAAGCTACCAAAGTGGTTAGACAGCTAGGCAAAATGCAATGTGGGGCAAAGGGAGGGGAAAGGGGAGATGCAATTTAAGCCTGGCTCTGCACTGACTGTCTGGACTGGGAAAGATTGGGACAGACTGGGAGAGAAAATCATTGAGAAAAGTCCTGCAGAACAGGACTTGAGTGTTCTGGTGGATGAAAATCCAGACGTGAGCTAAGAGTGGGCTTGCAGCCCAGAAGGTCTACTGCATCCTGAGCTGCATCAAAAGCAGTGTGACCAGCAGGTTGAGGGAGCAAATTCTGGCCTTCTACTCTCCTCTGGTGAGACCCCACTTGGAGTGCTGCGTCCAGCTCTGGAGTCCTCAAAACAAGAAAGATGTGGACCTGTTAGAACAGTTGTAGAGGAGGACCACCAGGATGATGGGAGGGTTGGAACACTTCTCCTATGAAGACAGGCTTAGAAAGTTGAGGTTGTTAAGGCTGGAGAAGAGAAGGTTTGAGGGACATTGTGACCTTCCAGCAGATAAAGGGGGTTTATTAAAAAGAGGGATGGCAACATTTTACAAGGACATGTAGTGATAAGACAAGGGGGAATGGTTTTAAACTAAAAGAGGATAAATTTAGATTAGATTTTAGGAAGAAATTCTTTACTGTGGAGGTGATGAGGCACTGGAACAGGTTGCCCAGAAAAGTCGTAGATGCCCGATCCCTGATAGTGTTCAAGACCAGGCTGGATGTGGCCTTGAGCAACCTGCTCTAGTGGAAGGTGTCCCTGCCCACAGCAGGTGGGTAGGAAAGAGATGATCTTTGTGTTCCCTTCCAACACAAGTCATTCAGTGATTGGCATTGCAAAGAGCTGTTTCAAACCATCAGGATATTCACCTTGAAAGCAGCTTTTCTAGGCACTTACTAATGTTGTCTTGAAGAGCTGAAGAGGCCTTTTTCTTTCTCGGTTTTTGTTTTGGTTGGTTGGGGGTTTTTTGTTTTGTTTTTGGTTTGGTTTGGTTTGGTTTTGGTTTGGTTTGGTTTTTTGGGGGGTATTTTTGGGTTTTGTTTGGTTTTTTGTTTGTTTTTTTTTGTTGTTTTGTTTTGTTTTTAATTAAATGACCCCTTTTGTGCCTAAAAGTCCTGCTTGTATTTGCTCCATACCATGTGTATTCAATAATCGGTGAGTTACTGATTATAATCAGTGATTGTCTCTTAAGTCAGCCACAAAACCTATGGCAGAGCTTCAGACACAGCACAAGTTAAGTGTCCCTGTTCATATAATGGTTTAATCACAGGGTATTAGCCTTAGAGACATGCAGAGTTTTGTTTGGTGAGCAGGCTCAGCAGTTGCCTGTTGTGCTGTGAAGATTGAGATATGCTGAAAGCATCCTTCTGGTTATCACACAGGGGTAGGTCAAGCGTCTGGTTACCTGGATGGATCTTTTTCTGGGTTCAATGCCCTGAGCACCCCATTAAATCAGTTTCAAGGGCAGGCCTTCATTTTTCTATAAAATGTGATTGCTATCAAAAAGGAATACAAAATATTGCATTGTTGTCCTATAATGATCAATTTCTATGTATGGTCTGGTCAGTTACATGTGAACATGTGGTTGCTGCAAGCCTGGCATTGTAGTCCCAGTATTTGCAGAATAAATTTTCCTTCCACCCACTTTGTCAGAAAGAATTACCAAAGAAATATCCCACCATGTCTTCTGTTTAAAATTCATTGCCAAGACCGGGTACTCCAAAAAAGAGGAAATCAGGAGAGTTATTTTAATTTGTTCTCCTACGTAAATAGACAGTGCTTTCATAAACAGGAACAACTAAGCATCATTAGGAAGCACATTTGGACTAAGTACGTTTTCTGGAAATATTTATGCTCTGCTCCTAGGATTTGTGATACCAATATTCAGCCCACATAGTTGAGAGGGAAAGTGGGCTTGGGTCATTTACTTCATTACACGATGCAGATTGGTCTGTTCCAAACATTAATTTGTACCTTAGAACTATTCTATGATTTCTAGAGGAGAAGAAATCTCTGTTTGTATGATGGTTGATTCATGTATTTCTTATATACCTCTAAGACATCTGTTCAGCTTCAGGGGGATTCCACACAGTTTATATTACTTTCATGAATTACTTATTGTATAGCACTGTATGTATGGGAAGCCTATCACAAATCACTTCCATCATAAAGTGAATGTTAATGGAGCTAATCACTTGGATATAACTGTATTATATATTGCTGATAACTGAGCTAATAAAATTACCCTGTTACAACAATTAGATATCTCAAATCTCATTTGCTACCTTTAGAGTAATATCCTTTGACTTAGTAATGTCCTGGAAAGGGCTGTAATCATTGTAGATCTGTGAAAAGACATGTCTGGTAGTGCAAACTTCTAAAAAATATGTTTAATTTGATATTGAAGGCACATACATTTAAAAACAGTTTTACTGAGCAATGTTCAGGTAGGGAGGGCATTCAGCTATTGTATTTTAAACATCTTTCCACTCAACATCCTCCAAAAGATCTGCCAGTTATGATGGACTGCTGTATTATTTGCAAGATTCAATGTGTGTTGGACACCTTACGTTTCCTAAGTAATGCTGGAACCAAGCTTTTTTTCTACTTGGACTCCAAGCTATACCCATCATAGCAGTACAGCCCCCTTCAAACATTGCATTTATGGCAGTGACTTAGGTCTTTGTCTTTGTAAAATGTGCTTTTTATATAGTTTAGAAAGTAATGAAGACTATACTTTTGCTTGGTTTGTTCTGAGTTTTGTTTTTCCTTCTCTATGCTATACACTGCCTTCTTTTCCACACTTTCTAAATGTTTCCTTACATCTCTTCTGATTTAGTCTGTGGTTAGCATCATGAAGACTTTTGTAAGTGATAAAGACTCATTCACAAACTAAAACCAAATGAGACCTTGAGCAAAATGTCAAAGTCTTGCAAAATACCTGCTCTGGCCATCAAAACAAACACCCTTTTGGCTGCAAAGCCCAAACCTCAGAAATTCCTTTTCCCCCTCCCTGTTTCCCTCTTTTCCCTTCCTTCCTCTTCAATTCTTAGTACCTTTTATTAAGGAAACAACCTTCCTTTTTCTAAAAAACTTGAAGACTCCAAGTCTTGCTCTCCTTAGCCCTGTTGCTGCCCGTTACTCTGAAACACGCTGGCAGGGAGAGCATACCTCTTCCAGATCCAGGCACCTGAACAGGAAGGAGATCACAAAGCAGTCGTGAAGTCTGCTTGTGCCTCACAACAACGCCTGAACTGGGAAGCATGCAACTCAGAGGAGGGGAGTAAATAACAGTAAACCCGGTGCTCTGACAGGAGTTATTTAGGATGTGTTACTATGGAGCATTTGCAGCCACTAACTGGGACTTGCCCTTAATCTGTCACTATATAAAACTGTCATTAGTTACACTCACAAGAGCTTAAACATCTCCAAACAAAATGAGTTAAACAGCATCTTATCACTTTTTAATGGTTTTACAATTTTAGTTTTAAGAGGGCAGTAGTTATTGTGTGCTTGTTGGAGTCTGCTGGTCATAATATTAGTCTCAGAGCAAAGTTTTCTTGGGCTTGTAGAGACTTTTGGAGATATTTTTTATTTTGCCAAGTCCTTGCCCCTTGTTTTGGTTAATGGAGACTTACACACAGATAGGAGATATTGGTTAAACGTTTGTCAGCTCTTTCAGTTCCCACTAAATTTAGAATCTGAATACTAGCCCAAACTCCATTAAAACTGAAATCCTCAAAAGTGTGTTCTTTTTGACCATCTTAATTTATATTAGTTCTGTAATCTAGCCCTTATGATCTCCTTTAAACATATGACCGTTAGACATATAATGAATAATGAAATAATGTTTGCATATTTTATGTCTCATTAGAATTGATTGTGTATCTTGGACAATCACTACTGTGTCACCAGTCCTGAGACAGCACTATAATTCAGCACTCCCTCTGAATGCCCTATGGATAAAGACATGCCCACATTCACTCTAGGTCTGTACACTGTCAACATGCCAGCACTGAAGCAACTGAAATTTGCTGCAGATTTGCTGCAGTTTTGTGCTTTTTTTGGATGCTGCGATGAACAGTCTGAAAACTGGATTTGTTTGATATTTTCTGAGTTTTTTTCAGAATATAATTTGGATCAATCACCGCTTTATTTTTTTAATGTAATTTGATTTCAAACCCCTATCTTTCCATTATATTGCTGAGCTAGTGCTTTGCTTTCATTAACCAGGATTGGAATAGCCTCCTATTGTCTCTCTGAACGTGACAGTTGACATCCTGAAGTTATACATTTATATATGTTAAACCACAATTAAAACACACTATGTTGCACTTTAAAAGCTGATCTCATCATCTTCAGTGTAGCTCATTTTCCCCTCCCTTCACCCATGCCCCCATTCCAATGGTGGATTGAAACCAGGCTTTCTGGCTGCAGCCTTTTGAGATCTGAATTTCATCAGTGATAGAGCACTGGAATGTCTGATTCAAAGCAGGAAAGATTTATTGCAACCAATGTTAGTGCACACAAAGTCACGCCATCCTGTTTTTCAAGTTACCTACTGCCCATATCTTCCCTTCAACCACTCCACCTGACTTATACCTTCCTGTAGAACAGTCCACTTGCAATCCCATCTCAAACAAGTGTGGGGTTTTTTATTGATTCATTCAAGTACGTAATAATTAGGATCAAAGGATATTTCACAAATTGATATTAATCACACTTTCAGTGCTGGCCCATGAACAACAAAAAACTTCTCATAGGGATCCCTATTAGAGATCAGTGAAAGTTCAGAACTTAATTTCTCTTTAGTACATTTTTTGGGGAGTAGTTATAATTTCATACAGACTCTTTGGCTCTATGTGAGCTTTCCTTTTGGCACAAGTTTACATAAAAATAAAAAATGTACAACAGACAGTAGCTGCATTTCATAAACCATTCCATTAATTCAAGTTGATTTTTAGTACTATACCTAAACTGACAGAAAGAAAAAGCTTGGCAAGGTAGATTTTCTGTGATGCTTCAAATTTATAAGGGAGATTTTGATTTGCTTCTAAGCATGAAATCATATTAGCAATTGGCAACTTAAAAAGACGTTTTCCTATAAACTGTACATGGAGTAAATAAAAAGTGTACAATCAGTCAGTAAGAAAGCTTATGGGGGTTTCCTTTTTCTTTTTTTAACATGTATGTACACGTAAATTTACAGAAGTAGGAGCAGTTTGTTTAGATAGATACCTGTTCAAAGGAGTTTATCTTGCATACTGCAAGTCTACCTGGCTTTGCTATCAAGAGATTCTTATGACAGACTCGGGATGTAAAGATGAAATGAAGTTCCTTTCCTGAAATATGGGAAAACTTCCATAAAATGTGTATTGCTCAAAATCAATACTGAAAGTAAATCAATTTACTGAGTAATAGATCTCTCTATGAAGTGCCAAAAAAGCTGTGAATTATTTGAGGGATATGACCTTGCTGCTCTCTTATTGTCTCAAAGGATGATGAAAGTAGAGAGAGTTAATTTCATGTACGTCCCTCGTGTAGATATTTATCATCAACACTGATACAATCTTAAATTTTCTTTAGAAACTTCCAGATGGGTTTCTAGTACCGGCCAAACATTCCAGGTTGGTTCCAATACAAGAGAAAACTTCTAGAAGATTGAGAAAGAACATACATGACAGCCATGAGGGTGTCATGGGGTAAGCACATGACATGACAGAGCGAAATATAAAGCACATTGGAGCACAAAGTAGAGCAAATATTTTTTTAAATGATCTTTTGGATGTCTCTTCAATAATCAGTAAGATGGGTTCAGCACAGCTCTTCGTGTTTCTCGATTTACTGTTTAGTGAGACTTAGTATACCGAAGTCCCAGAAATTCCAGATGTTTTTGGGATATGCTCACAAACCAAATAGAAGTGTAGTTATAGGCCATGTGGGTAGCCCAGGATCTCGAAGTTATTATAATTAAGCTTTGCCAAGACTTCTCACAGAGTATCTGGAAGGCTAGACTAAAGGCAGGAATCTGCATCCTGGTTTCAACCAGTGGTATGAACCCATCTTTACAAGAACTTGGGCTGTGAACAGGCCTTTGCCAATGAATTATTCCATCTGTTTCCTTTATATCTTGGTACAAGTCTGATTTTTTTGAGGAATCATAAGAATCTCTTTCCCTGTGCATAAGTGACATTCCTGCCACTTCATTTCCAGAGACCTTGTAAAATGAAATGGGGAAGGCCCAGATTTGTCCTGGGAGGCTTTGAAACTAGAGGAGTACGTAGACTAACATTTCTCTCCAGAACATTGAGCTGTCCTTGAAGGTTAGCAGCAGATTCTTAAGTGAGAGTTTGGTATTTTCAACACATGCAGAGCTGAAACCAAGCTAGGTTTGAGGGTTAAGAGCCTAATCAGCTGCAATCAGTTTGCAAATTTTATCTTTAATTTACATGTAATACAGTTTTCCCACTGCTGAGAGTGGAGGAAGTTTGCATGTGCTGACACCTTTAGACCATTGGTATTGTATTTGATTCTAGGATTTATGAGTGAACTTTCCAGACCCTTTTGTGAATGCTTTGCTCTTGAGTGTGTGCGTGTGATCTGCCATGGCAATATCTTCAGAATTAAAAGGGGGGACACTTTTAAGGAGGTTTTTACTTGTATCCAGCAGTCATGTTAGAAGATGGTTAAATGAGTGTTCTTGTAGGATAAAATTGTGTCCCTTTTGTGAAGACTTTACTGTAATTGTTCCGTTAATTTTGACTTAACAATTGTAGTGAAATGCTCGAGTGGGCTACTAGTTACCAAGCTTTAGTTACTTTACCTGAATGTTAGTTGTGTTTTAACAGAGCCAAGCTGCACTTGCTGTAAGAGCTAGTGCAACTACTAGTTCACAATATGAAGTTATTTCTGTCTATTTTCCTTTTAATTTATGTAATCCATGCTATTGCCTCTTGGTCTGTGTTTACTAACCTCAGTGCATCCTTCTGCTGCTTTAAATCACTGTGACTTTAATAGTACATGCAATTCAAAACCATATCTGAATGTATCTTAGTTGTTTTACCTGTTGTAGGTGTAAATGATACCTGCTTAAGTCACAGAAGAAAGTCTGTTTAATCTAGGATCCTCTTTTTAGTTTTTCAGTCTTCTTTCACTTTTTGTTCATAAGTCTGTTGACTTCCATGGTGGACAGCACTGCCTCCCTGAAGCACTTATTCTCTGCTGAGTTATCCTGTGTCTGGCCTTTGTCTTGGCTAAGCCAGCCTTGCTGCCAGCCTCGCTGCCAGCCTCGGTAGCCATCATCCGTTGTCTTTTACATGCATATATGCATTCCCAGGAAAACTCTAGTCAGGCATCCATCTATTCTGTTTAAATCTCTGCTACTCTGCTGCAGAGCTCTTTACAAGCAAGGCATCAGTCAAAGAATTGACTATTCTAAACTTTTCAGCTAAACAAGCTTTCAATTCATATTTATGGTCCATCTCAGTTTATTCTGGCTAAGGAGATGTCTTACCTTACTTCACTAGCTGAAGTTGCCCATTGTATGTCTAACTTTATTGATATTTATTTGCACAGCAGAAGGGAAGCTGACTAGGTGGTGCTTGCATAGCCTGACTCACTGGAAGGTACTAGTGAGTGGCTGGGACACAAGGAAGGCCTAGAGGTCTCTCCAGGGGAAAGTCTGGGACTATGTGCAGAACTTGCTACAATAAGAGCCTTAGCCTTGTTTGAAAGATGTACATTTTTCTCTAACACAGAAATAATACAAATAACAACACCATCTGAGCTCTCATACTCTTCTGAGATTTGTGTTTGTAATATATTAAAACAAGCAGGCATCAGCATGTACTTTTTTCCCCACGTTTTTCAGTGTGAAAATTCATCTACAAAGGTTAATAAATGTATATTATATATTTCTGAAGTACTATATAGTCAAGTAACAGAAATCCTAAATTATTTTTGCAGGGACTCACTGGCAAAGTGAGGGGCAAAGGACTGAGTCAGCTGTGCATATGAGATACAAAGCATGCTTGGATCATTCCATGTAGACAGAGACATGCACAACTCAGCTCTCTTACCTCTGACACACAAGCCCAGGTGGATTTACTCTCCCAGTACTTATATGTCTTATTAATGCTATTAAAAATTATTACTCCAAGCAAGAGGAAAATATGCCCTTAAGCCAGCAGTTTAACATTTATTTCCAATCTTATTTTTGTTTTTTTGGAAATGTCTAAGAGAAATATTCTTCATTTCCCAGGTGGACTAAAGGGTAACAATATAAACTTTTGTATTTTAGTGTGAAAAATGTAAACACAGATGAAATGTACTTCAGAGCTCATTTTGCCAAAGCTTTTTTTTGGATAATTTCCATCAACATACTTATTGTAATTATTTTCCAAATGTTACCCATGTGATTCTCATTTGCTGCATGTTTAATTCCCTACCTTAAACTGGGGCACTCAGGTATTACTAAAGATGGCAGACACCTTAAGATTTGTAGGTTCAACCTGCATAATGGCCCCACAGTGGTCACATAGTGCTCATGTGCTCTTAAATGAACTACAGCAACCGCTGGTTGAAATTCTATGCATGGATTCAGTCTTGTGCCTTTTGAAGCTAAAAAGCAGATGTTATCCATGTCATGATACTCCAGGTATAAAATTAATATTTTAAATTTACTCTTTTTCATTTATTTCTGGTATTCCACATGTGAAAGCCTAAGGGTTCTCATCAAAAGTAACTAAACCAAGTCATTAAAGATCAAAGCAATTGCACCATAATTAGGGCTACTATTGAATTACATTATCCTCATCATCTACTTCTCTCATTCCTTCTGCCCTAGACACCAGTCACAAATAAATATTGTGTCTCAAATACAGGTTAAAAATCAAAACTTTTCAGCTTAGACACTGGTTAATAATGCCTAAAGGCGTCGCTTATACCAACAGTAAAAATTTTGGAGATAAGGCTCCTTTCACTTATCTTTGTTCTATGGCTAAATAATTTCATTGAATTTAATACTAACTGCCAGCGGTAAAATGCAGAATCTGTCCACTAAAATGTCTACATCCTACATGAATGTGGTCTTTCTCCTCCTCTTTCACTTACTGCCTTAATTTAAAAATGTCTGCTTGGCTCATGATGGCATTGCCAGGTTATCAGGCAGTTGGGGAAGCTGTAATGCTAACAATAGAAAAGGGCCAGCCCCAGTGCAAATGTTAAATGCAAATCAACTCTATCAATTCTAGACTAAATCTCAAGACAGAGCATGATTTCTTCTTGCAACATTTGAATGTTCTGCCATATCTGTGGAGATCATGTAATTACCTAAAAAATGCTCTGCACAGCACTTTTTTGTTGAATAAATCCTCAATTTGCCACAAAATATCTTTCTAATTTTAAATAGTACAGTATAACATCTCATTTACTGAAACACAGGGTGGAAAACAGAAAAGCCAATGGATGCTGACTGTTAAAAAGTGACTATTCCATCACTATCCTCTTCATCCCTTCCAGTGCAAGAGGCAGAGGGCAGCCTTGCGTTTCTTTATTTTCTGTCCTCCTTGGCTTTGGTTTATGTTTTGATTCCAAATGTTATGAGACACAAGGTGGGTTATTCAAAACTATTTATTAGCTTGTTAAACTGAAATGCCTTTGCTCCTTGGCCAAGTTTTATAGGAACCCACAAAACATTGAAGTACCTCACAGGCAGTGCCCCACCTTTGCAGATGACATCAGTGCAATAGGACTTGATTTTTCAATATATATTTAAATATATATTTATAACAAATACACATTCTTACATGTATTTTCCTTCACTTAAATCAGCCAAGTTATATGAAGTAATGATTTATGTCTCCCGAAGGATCTTAAGAATTTAGAATCTATAAGCCTGATCCTAAAGTCTTTACTGGCCTGGAATAAGTCAGAGGATATATAAGGCTTGATACAGCATTTGGCCATGAATTAGAAAACACCATTAACAAAAGCATTTGCAGGTGTCAAAGGTTAACTTTGCCTCATATCTAAAAGTGAAGGAGTAATAATTAAGATACCCTACAGCTTATCCCACACATACAACTTTCACCAGTTTGCTTGCTGGACTATCTTTTCAGCAATGATCATCTGGTCTATCACAGCAGGCATTGGCCCATATACGTGGGTGTATCTTCATAAGCACTGCAGCTCGACCAGGTGAGTGAGCACTCCTGAGGAGACTCTCCTTTGCTCTCTGCTAGTCCATGTTGCAGAGCATTCTTCTTGCACACAGCTAAGCCAGGCAGGGGTTGGTCTCTTCTCCCAGGCAACCAGAAGTAGGGCAAGAGGGCAAGGGGCGGGGGTTAGATTAGATATTAGGAAGAAATTTTTTATTGAGAGAGTAATCAGGAATTGGAATAGGCTGCCCAGGGAGGTGGTTGATTCATCGTCCCTGGAGGTTTTTAAGGCGAGACTGGATGTGGCACTTAGTGCCATGGTCTAGTAAGCGTGATGGTTGGATCAAAGGTTGACTTGATGACCTCTGAGGTCTTTTCCCACCTGATTAGTTCTATGAGTCTATGTTTCTAAGTCAAGCTGGAAAATGTGCTTCAGGAGCTCAACTAATGCAGCTCCCCCCCCCCCCATTCACAGGCATTTGTTCCACATGGCCAGACCGGAGCTCATCTGAACCAACACCCCATCCTCCCAAACACAGATAGTTTGAAAGTCAGGTCCTTGGCACTGGCTGTTTCACTTTCCAGATCCATTCATGTTGGGATGCACAACTCGCCGGGGTAGATACAGTCACATATCATGTTCCTCATGATCCTACTACAAAGCAGACTGTAACTGCAGCCTCAGCAACTAATCCACATGTCTGCTGCACATATGTGCAGTGAAGGAGTCTGTGATACAGTTTTTTGAGGAGATTTGTTGGGTTTTTTCTTTAAACTTCTACAGGGAATCTTGACTCTGGAATTAGGGATTCTGTTATCAAATGCAATTTCAGTGAAGAGTTCTGTTGCATTTATCTTGCTGTCTCAAGCTACCACAATCTCAGTGTTTTCTAGACAAATCATGTGTTATTTGAAAATCTCTTACCTGCAAAACTGCTCCATTCTTACTGTGGAAAGATTCATTTCAATAAAACCAACACAATTTAGGCTTGTCAGCTGATAAGTTTCAGTGTCATATGTCAAACGTGCAGTCCCACAGTGACTTGAGCTGACTGAAATCCAGGCTGCCCTTCCTAAGCTGGTATTCCCCCTGCCTTAGGCCACACGGAGTTACCCAAATGCTTGAACAAAGGAGTAGTTCAGGAAGCTCCACATCAACGGTTTGTGGTGGAGTTGTTTTCAGCAAGTCAGCCACCTAGAATGGGTCTTTCTGGCATTTCTCAGCCACACTGCTTTGGCAAGGATGACCGGGTGAGGGACAGGAGTGGGGTTGAAGCCTGGGCCATGAAAATTCGGATATAACAGTTTTATACTGCCGTGGAACTGTAGGTTTGTGCAAACAGAGTTACACTGATTTGTAGGCATTGATAACACAGCTTGTAAAATTTAAGTAAAAAATCCATCTGGTACCTATTTCAGCAAACACTCATTCCATATCCAGTGTGAACTGCTGCAGAATTGGGATTATCCTAGTTAGTAGAATTAATTGTGATACAGTTTCTAAAAAATGCCATCCTTTTAATGCAGTCTTTTCCCTGATTCATCTCTGTATTACCCTCTTTTCCTCTCAGTGGAAAGTCCACATTACACCATTACAGGAGAGCACTCCAGAAGGCAAGAGATAGCCCACTTCATGTACTGTTTTGGAAGTTCCCTAAAGTGAAAAATGATATTCTTGAGGATGAAGATTCCACAATGCCTTAAGGTACAGTACATTCTCTAAAAATGATGCCTAAGCATATTTTTTTGCTATCTGTAATACTTCCAGCATAGTAAGACTACAGACACGCTAGTAAGGATTTGCTGGGAGCTATAACAGTCAAATCTTTCCATAAATTACCAGCACAAGAAAACAGCCTTTTACTATAAATTGATTTAACACTAACAAAATTGTGCTTATCTTAATGAGTTAATTTGGTGCTCAAGTGCATATCATATACATTTCCTTAGGGCTTTAAATAAAACCTAAAAATATTTGTAATGAATATTTAAAGTGAATTGTTTCTCTCCCATAGCATGGAAACATTAGGTCTATGTCTGAACTAATTCAGCAGGTATATAAAAAGGTGAAATGGAAATTTCAATGGAAATACAAAATGGACTTTTCAATATAGAAACATTGATTTATGGGTTCTTTCATTAATGTATTTCAAATAAAAAGCTATAAAAGAAGAAGGTCATGAAGAATTGCTGACATCACTTATTACAATTATTTGCCATCTTGGACACTTTTATTATTGTCTTAATGACCAGTAGTTTTAAGCTACCTACCATACTGCATAATAAAAGACAATTGCTCCAGTTATTTTCCATAGCTATATATTTCCTATCTGTATAGTAGTGGTCCCTGTTCTTTTTTACAGCAGAAAAGGATCTTCCTTAAAGCTACTCAATATTTGTGATGAATTAAGATTTTTAAAAGTAATTGAAAATTAAGAATAAATCTAAAAGTATTAAAATTAATTAAAAGCTTTGCTTAGAAAAAGTGAAATAAGCCTGTTTTGTGTTTTGGGGTTTTTTTTGTTGGTTGGCTGGTTGGGGTTTTTTTAATTGGGAATGACTTCAGGGTGTGAAGTCTGCTTGGGTGATGATGGCAAAGTCAGCACTGAACCAGCACTTCAGCCATGGAGAAGGAAAAGTCCATTTCTTGAAGGTGTAACATTCAGGTGAATACTAAAATCCTCAGTTTAAATCTGGGGCATTTTTAGCAGTAGCATTTCCTAGCTATTTCAGACAAATTCTGTTTACAGATTACATTTACAATCTCATTTGCATTTACAGTGCGGTGACAGATTACATTTAATTCTTATTCTTCTTCTCATCAAAACTGTCCCCGGTTCCTCTAAAATGGTTAATTTACTATAACTGCATCTGTCAAACAGAGATTGTACTGTTGTGAGCAAATGAGCACTGGTGACAATAAAATCTCAATATTGCAGAGAATTCACAAAAAAAAAAAAAAAAGAAAAAAGTAATAGTTTAGAGGAGCTTTTCTCCTAAAAATATAGAGTCGTGCTACAAGGGAAGACTGGTAGCATACACAGGGAATGAAGATGATAGCCTCTGCTGAAGGACAGTGCTTTTTAATCCACTGTTCTGCAGAAAAAGTAAAATCATCTGACTTCTAAATGTTATAATCTGTCTTTAGCCAAACGTTTTATTAAGCACAGGCAAATCTTGTTAATCCATGCTACCTATATTTCTAGGAACACCCAAAACTACCTTGTAGTTTGCTCTGCTGTTTTATTCTGTAATATTATATATCATGAATGCAAAACTGTGAGGCAAATTATACGGAATCCTGCTCAAAGTAAAATAGAACCAAATCCAAAATAATGTTTAAAATGAAACATGGGGAAATATATACAAAAAATTTCACCCTATGATGTCAAAAAAAAAAAAAAGAAAAGAAAAAATGGAGTAGAAACTTAGGGTTCCCCCATATATAACACAACCTACATATTTCTGTTCCCCCATATAGTCATTTGAACACTGAGTTTTAGTATATTGCAATACTGGTTAGGTGTTTATTTTAAAAATTAAGAAATGTTTAGGAAATGACACAGTTTAGCCAGCGGCAGATAAGTGAAATTAAAAGTTGGCCTTTTGCCACTGAAAACAGAGACATGCTCCTAATGTGTTGACTCAAACCTCATAACATTTCTGGCAAATGAAGCATGAAACATATTGTCAGATAAGTAAAGATTGTTACATCCAGAAAACTACTCTACAGGAATGCTGACTTCCCAAGTCAAGCACTGAGGAGTTAATAATTGCTGGGGTTACATTGCCTACATAATATTAATTCAACCTACTTGTTATGATGTTCTTTAATTACATGATAATTGCACAGAATGCAGTGAAGGCAAGATCCAACTGTTTGTCCAGCTCTATGTGGACTACTTTCATCCGGCCGTTTTCTGTTCTTCCTTTTCGCCAAATGCTTGGATCTGGAGGGGTCACCTTGATGACATCCTTCTGGAGGGGACAGTGAGAGGCAACACCTCTCTACATGGCTGGGCTCAGAGCCAGAAGTCATGGTGCCAACATAACCTGCGAAAACAAATCCCAAGAGTGGGAGCTAGCCTTACATCTGCAGAGCTTTGCTCACCTGATTTAGTGCATTAGGCTGCTTGTGGGAACACTTGATATGTTTTTACAGAAGATGAAAGGTGTTAGTGAATAAAACAGAGGCTTTCAAGAAGATAAAGAACAATATTAATACTACAAGAAGCTGAAAACCACTCCAGTATTGAATTGGCCCTTATCTCTGTCACATAATTCTTCACTCATATGATGCCTAAGAATTTTTATGTATTTTTATGTATTTTTAGTGTGGATTTTAGAGCTGTAAAGTAAGGGATTTCTTG
>JAWWEW010000078.1:116986404-117027338 GCA_035583185.1 Anabacerthia variegaticeps
CAATAAAGGTATTTTCTTTCTTATCTCTAATAACTTTGTGCAGGTTGTCTGTTTTGCAGGGTTTTTTTCAGGCATCACATAGATGGTCAGATACCTTTAATTAACTTTCTCACAGCTACCTACTGCCAATCCCAGCACTAGCTGTAAGAAATGGGAAGAGAACTTCTTCAGGAAAATCATCCTTATTTGTGAAGCGTTATGCTAGTACTAACAGTAGGGCTGAATTCAAGGACCAAGAATAAATACTTGTGCTGTATTTGATACATTAGTCTGAGAAAAAGTATAGAACAGCAAGCCATGTAGTAGCTGTTCTCTGTTCCATTATCACATGAGGGAGGCTGTGGAAGAAATGGACAATAATGTCATTAGAGACTGCCATAATGATCACGTACAAAGAGTAGATTTCTAACGACCCTGATACTATTTTCACTCTTGGGAGGGATTCTTGTTTTTCTGTGTTCCATTTTGTATGGTTTTCTTTAATATGGGAAACTGAGGGAAGGCACAGGGGAAGGAATGCTTCTGAATAACTGCAGGGCCAACAAGAAGACTGGAAACTTCAGAACTCAGCAAAGACCTCAGCTGTCCAAGTTGTCCATGGTTGCAGTGGTTGGCTATTACCTAGTGTTAAGCCACACATTTTAGCAGTGGTTTTCACAGTAGTGGTTTCACTGCACTACAGAGCGACTCAGAACTGCTGCTTTGCTTCTCAAATTTCTGAAGGGAGAAATTTCAACACTGGCTATAGACATGCTCATTTCTACTTCTCAGCCCTCTCCTACTTCCTTCTACTCTGGTCTAGACACCCAGCTTCTGACCTCTCTCAGCACATGCCTTTTGTTTCCTTTTCTCTCTTTCCTCTTGGTTCAGATTGTTTCTTTCTTTCCTGCCAGGACATCAATGTGAATGGCATGCCTGATGGATAGAAACTGATTTTCTGTCTTCAGTTCTGGACTGAATGACAAAACTACTCCGTTATTTGCAGCACTTCTCTCAGGGAAATGTGCATATTTCCAGTACTCTCAGCCACAAGCATTTAAAAAATCAGGAGGCAGACCACAACAAATCATGAAACTGCCTTTGCAGTCATAAGATTGTTTTAAAAACAAACAAACAAACAAACAAACCTCTGT
Organism: Anabacerthia variegaticeps; assembly: GCA_035583185.1. NCBI lineage: Eukaryota > Metazoa > Chordata > Aves > Passeriformes > Furnariidae > Anabacerthia > Anabacerthia variegaticeps. The sequence continues at coordinate 116,987,538 of JAWWEW010000078.1, forward strand.
TGTTCTTTTTATTAGACTTTTTGATTGTTGAATTTATTTTCAAATCTTTTTTAGAGATTTCAATATGTAGTTACCCCATGTTTTCAGGCTTTTCATTATGATAGTGAGTGCTGGAAACCTTCTCTTAAAAGCCTTGAGAGCTAACATTTTCTTGAGTCAGCAGAACTTAAGAAGTTGACATTTTAAGAAGAACATAATATGGTGCAAGAGGTGGGCGAGAACCAGGAGCATTGTCAGCTCTGTCCCTTGGCCAGCACACAGGAGCTGTGTGGGGACAAGGCATGCTCAAGGCCCAGAGGATCCTTGGGGAATTCAGCTGCCAAGCTTCAGCTGACTGTCCTGAGCATGTAGCAATGGGCTTTCCAGAGCTGTCTCTGTCAACATTTTAGTTGACAGAAATTTTTGTAGTGAGAAACCTACTGAGCAGATTCAAACTTCTGCTCCAAGCAGCAGAAACACTGGACTTCCTTCATAAGGCAGCTGGAAGCATTTTCACATGGACAGCCCCATTTTAATCTTAATATTATTCATGGAAATGGGGAAACCATTTAAGATGACAGTTTGTAGAAGAACTCAGGCTAAGTGAGCAAACAGCATGACATACTTCAGCATGAACAATTGAAATATGGCAAAGTTCTGAACAACTCAAACTAGAACTTACTGGGGGGGGGAAAAATTGGGCAATGAAGCATTGTTACCATTTGTGTTTGACAAGAGGTGAACCTGGGGATTCTAATTAATTAATTCCATATTCCACTTTAAAATTTGTTTTAATGCTTAGCTATGTATTGATACTATGTGACTATGTATATACTACAGTTTTATTACTGGATTTAAATATCTAATTTTAATCATGTATCTAAAAGGATCTGTTCTTCCACCTGACTGGATGCTTCCTGTGTTTTTAAACCTATCTCTAAATGTAATTTCAGTGCATTATACTACTCTAAAATTCTGGATTATAAAAGATAGCTTTACAATTAACAATACTATTCAAAATTTCATTTTAATGTATAGTGATTGGAAATAAAGGTATTTGGTATTAAGAATAGTGATTATTTTGGCTTTGTACCAATTTGGGCTCCAAATGATGTCCTGTCACTTTGGAAACTCTACTTAATGTGAGTTGACAGCTTCAAGACTGGAGAAAAAGACAGGATGTATTTGATAAGCTTCAAATTTACACTTCTTGACTGTTTTCTGCTTATTTGTATACAGATCTGAATTCAGTTGGTAAATATATTTCCTCATAAATTATGCATATCACAGGTTCATTTACAACCCAATGTTTGAAAATGTTGGAATCTTTGAAACGATGATGGGCCAAACCCTACCCTATTACTCTGGACTAAATCCAAAATAATTCAATGAAGAAAATTAACATTTGAAAAAAAAGACCTGGAACTCAGACTTATCCCAATAAACTCACTTCCATATTCACATTAAGGAAAGGCTGACAGCTTAGTAAAGTATCTAGCTGTGAATGCAATTTAATGAATAAAACCACGCTTCAAATTAGGCTGCAGCAGGACTTAACAGATGACTGTTGTGGTACTTGTGTCACATTTGTATTATATTCCAGACATGACTTTCTTTTTTTCTTCACCTCTGAATCTGTCCCAGATACAGAATACTTAAACCTTTGTATCCTATAAACCTACAGTTAGAGCTCTCATAAACTGCAAAATATTACATCAGTCTTCTACATACAACTCTTAAAGCTATTGAATGCTTACAGTATGCTGCACACAAGTGATAAAAGCATGTGTGTGTGACACTATGTCTGCTTGGTAGTGGAAAAGGAGAGAGAGATGTTGAAATACCCAATTCTACTATTAAATAATGACTTGCTTATGAGACTCACTGACCTATTAAATACAAACATCTGGTTTAGGTGTTCAGGATCCAAATGAATTACCCACCAAAGACTAACCAGGCATATCAGGCCTCAACCCACTCCCAACAACCAAATCACCCAATATTTCACTTGTGGAAAAAGTTAATGTTTTTTTAAAGTGGGGCTAGTCACATAAAAGTTTTTTTCCAGTACTGACAATAAGGCTTTATGATTTGTGTTACTGTATTCATCAGCTGTGTTCTGTTGCTATTCTACTAAACCTGTCAAAAAACTTCAGATTTCTCAGGACTAACCTCAATCACACTGTGACCCCACCCTGTCTGATAATTTATTGCAAGGTCTTGTTGGAACTGGGAAAGAACTATGAAGAAGGATTTGTGTTATCACTTGAAGGTAAGACTCACTTTTGTGTGTCAGTATTAAACAAGAACTTGTGCATGGTGTTGAAGGAGCTGTGATAAATGGTAGTGCCAAAAAATTTACTGATACTAATCTGAGACCTATTTATTTGTAATTGTTCTACTTTTATTACTCTAATGAGCATGTGTCAGACTTGGTTTGCCACTTACATGGCTTGTTGAGGCCATGCCACATTAGGCTTCAGTGTTTCTCTGTGACAGAACTGCTCAAATCTCCCTGCCTACTGATGGCCTCCTTTGCTCTTACCTTGTCTAATATCTATTCTTAAAACATTGTTTTGCTACTGCTTTATGGATCACTGAAAAACAATTAGCCTTGCCTCTGGAAAGGCAGAAATCAGACCACTGTCTTTATGTGGCAGAGAACAAAGAAGAAAGTGTGTGCCACTGCTGGGTGTTTGGCACTTGATGAAATGATGTTTTCTCAGAAGCCTGCACTGAGCCTGCCTCCCTGGCAGGGGAAGAGCTGTGCCTGCATGCAAACCAGGTGGCTGCAATTCCTGTCTAGCCATGCTTAGGTCTCAATTATCCAGTGAGGCATCTGTGTCTGCTGTGGTCCTGGGTCCTTTAACCCAGGAGGAGAGACTGGATTGTTCAAGTTTGAGAACACGAACTGGCTGCAGTAGTCATAGCAAAACTCCTGTCTCCAGCAAATGAGCTGAACAGCTTTTTCTATCAGCAGCAGCAGTTGGATCCTGGCACTCACTACCTGCAGAATAACATCTGCTAGGAGGCTGGCAGAGGGCAACGGGAAGAGGTGGCTCTATGAACTATACACCTTGGTTGCCTTCTTACGCAAATTTTGTCACTTTCTCCTGTAAATGAGCCAAGTGTTGCTGAAAGAGAAAGGAGTATGTCGTCTCACAGACAAATGATCCCTGGAAGGAAATTCCCAACCCCGATGTTAACACAGTTAAACTCTCCTTTGTACTGGTGAAGGAATGCAGAGGTGTGTGTGTGTGGATGTGAGGATGGGAAATAGAGTACAGGTGGAAATGTACTTTAGCAAATACGTGACATTTACCTTCTTGCATATTCTCTGAGATGTGCTTTGCTAATGACTGAACATAATTTTCTTTCCTCTTCCACCCCCACCTCTTCCACCTTTATCCCCACCTCCACAGTTTATTTTACCCTTTAATTTTTGTCTTCTGGTAAAGCTTTGTAAAGATGGCCTACAAGCTTACTAGTCTGTAGTGAAGCAACTTGCAGAAAAGTGCATGAAAAAGAACAACATGTAAGAAAAAAGTCATTAATGTTGATACTGCCATATTAACTAGACCCATCTTGTCTTTATGTGTTTTATGCACTATATTTCTGATATTTTATATTGTTGGCACGCTGGAGCAGGAACTGCAGTTTACCATGGCTTTTTAAAACTACACTGAAATTGCGAAGGCAACAGTTTAGATGGATCAGGAGCCATGAAAATAAATTCGTTCACAAAGAGGGATCGCACTGTACTTCTTTTGGGACCTCATGTAAATTTTCTGGTACTAAACCAATGAAATCTAAGCTGTAATAAAAAAATTAGCATAAAGATACGATCACTTTTGTTAAGTGGAGCCATAGTTATGAAAGCTTTCAGCTCATCACAGTCAATTGTCATCAATGGCAACACAAAAATTATTGTATTTACGGACAGGAAAACTTCTCAGATAAACACATTAATAACTGTTTAACATTTCCTGTTGATGCCGTTCCTGTTCACCAATTACTCTTCAAACAGGTCAGTTTGAAAATGCTAATAGGTGGCTTAGCATTGTGCCATCAAATGCTATACAAGGTCCCCAAACATAGATCTGTAAGGCTAAGCTAGCTTAGTAACCTAATTTAATAACTTATATTTAAATACACTTACAGAGAATTCAATAAACCTAAACAATTCACATACTAGAGCTGTTTGTCCTCCATGAATCTGCTTTCAATAGCTGACTTATTTAACCAACATAAACAACGCTGTTATTAAATCATGTATAATTTTGGAACTTGGGTTAAAACGTTTCCACAATATTTGGTGCAGATGTTATAAAGTTGTAAAAATCTGCAAAATACTGTGCTTTAAAGCTGGTTATTTGAGGATTAGGAACAAGATGGGCAAACTGAATGAATGTTGAACACACTATAAATTGTGAAAACATTAGGCAACTGCTTTTTACCTTACTTGCCTTTGTGGTCAGGATAACAAGTACTGGAACCACTGGGAATCTGCCTAAACAGACATCATCTGACATAGAATTTTGAAATATTATGGGTTAAGGCCTAACACTGAATTGTATTCGACATACAAAGTCATTTTACAAAATCATTGTTCTACTGGTGTCACCATTATTTAAGTATCCCTGGCATGTCTTCTTGTGTGAATTTCTTCAGTGCTTACATGCCTGGAGCTACTCCAGTCTCTGCATTCTTCCCTTTCTTGAGTGAGATTCAGGACCTAGGAGGACTAGAGGCTTTAAATATGAGTCAGCACTTTGTGTCCTACAACTGTGGCTCCACAGACAAGGATGGCATAAACAGTCTTTGCTCTCACCTTCTTCAAGTGATTGTTCTCCCCCTGCACTACCCTCCCAGCTCTCTTTCCTTCTCCCACTTTTGCTGTGTGGCAAAGGGAAGGCTGTTCATTCCCCCACCAAAATCTTCAGAAGGAATTTACTGTTGCCCTCAAGTATGGTCAACCAGCCTTACAGTAGCAAGGGCAGAGAACAACTCTTTCTTAATTTCAACTTGGCCGATCCTTGTCTACTTGCTTACCTGAGATACCAGATCTAACCCTTTGGGTCACGTTCACACTCTGAGCAAACCTGAATAGGACAAGATGAAGGGCTGTGCTTTTAATGTCACCAAGAAACGTTTGAGGATTGTGATGTGATAATAAATTGAGCAGAGTGACTTCACATTTTGTATTGTGTTCCTGTAGCTGAGCACACCGGAGGTGTCATGCGATTCAGCACTGATGTTGGGGCACATCCTTGAACTATAGGGTAGTTTCAATTATGTTTGGAATATGACTTCTTGTAAAACTGCCTGTGAACAGTGAAAAATTGTTTATGAGCTGTGTGTGACAGGGAGCACAAACTCTAAGATCTGATGATATATGTAAGATGCCATTTTGGCATCAGTGTTTCAGTGCACAAGCCAAAATTTCCTTAGAAGCTTCCAAGGGGAAGTACAACACCATAGACTATGCATCAAGGGAGAAACTTAGGGAACACCAGTGAAAGTGGTAACCTGGTCAGGGGACTTGGTGAATGAAAAAAGATGTGAGGTATTGTGATAACCTTTCAATATAAATAATTTTGGTTTTCAGTTTAAACACTTCATTATTTTGATAAATCATTAAGAAAACACAAAACCTGAATCAGAATGCATCCTTTCCCCCCCGCCCCGAGCAGGTACAAGGAAACCCTGTGAGCCATGTGAGCAATTTGCTTTACAAATGCTAAGTTATGGAAAGACTAAATTAGAACATCCATTTTCCCTTAATTTTGTCCCACACATGCCATATAGTGACAGATGAATTATGATTGTGGAATTTCACTGCTTGTGGGGCTGTCTTCATGTCTGTGTAAACTGACGGTAAGGACACAACTGTATAAGGGTACTGCCTTGGAGTTTGAGAGCTGGAGCATGGGTGCGCACTCCTACTACATGGCTAGGTCTTGGATTTCTCGTTGGTGGGTGAAATATCTGAAGGTCCCAGAATGTTTCAGTGCCACACAAATTTTGCTAACTCTTGCCTTTGGCAGCCACGAGTTCTGTCTACATGTTACACTTGTGTCTTCCGAAGATCCTCCAGATAAAATGGGTGGGAGTAGCTGCTCACAGTTAAGCAATATGCATACTTCCTCCCCTCCCATCTGCCAGCCTTTGCCCAGTCTCTCTTAAATCCCCGTCCTCTAACAAACATTCCTAAGTTTTCCCATCTGTCACTCAGGCACACATTTAAAACAAGCTTCTTCCTCTTTCCTGCCTACACTATCATGTGAGAACTCCTGAGAAGTATTTAATAGATGTGGTCACATTCACTCCTGCCAGTTGTACTGAAATTTATGAAATACCACCACCACTGTTCCCTCAAATCTCGTATTTCAGAGAAACTTGCTGAGAATTGCTTGAAGGGTGGCTATTTCCCATTGTGCTCCATGACAGTAAAGCCAAATGCCCTCAGGGAGAAGGATGACCTCCTAACTGGTGAGGAGAAGAAGACAAGAGAATCCCATTAAGAACAAAGAGATAGAAATACCATTTGCAAAATCGCAGCCCACTGAGGTCAACTGGGAAAGAATAAGGGGAGATGGCAGCCATGTTGAAAAGCGTCTTCCACAAGGCTTTGTTCAATTTCTCTGATGATGAACTTTGTTATGTACCTTGTTTCATGATGAAAATTAACACAGAAATATCAGGATATAGCTTTTTTTTTTTTTTTTAAAAAAATGATAATAATCCTATGGGGTTTTAGCCCCTTTTTTATTTTTTTTTAATTTTTTTTTTTTAAACAGACTCTGATGGGTCCTTGTCTGTGAGTGCAGTTTTGCAGGGGTTCCCAAACTACTTTGACAGTGTTTCTTGCAAATAGTATGCACTCTACATCTAAACTTGAAAAGTGATTTTTATTCCAAGTAATGCATCTGTCTCAAATAAAACAAAGCAAAACAAAAGACTTCATCCTGAGACCCTGACAGTCACTGAATAAATTAATTTGTGGGGGAAAAAAAAAAAAGAAAAGAAAAGATGCAAAGACATGGACATATTGTTTATGTTATAACTTTAAAGAACTGATCAGAAAATAAAAATCAATGATTTTATTTGTTGGTGGGGGTTTTTTGCTTTTATAGTGGAAATGATGCCTCATTTATAGGCCCACCACTAACTTCTGCTAGAATCTAGTGTTCCTGCTTAAAATTAATACCTATAAATAACTGACGTTGGGGAGAATAAAATCCAGACTCTTGAACACATAATATTTGTACATCTTCTTTACTTATTTATCTTTGTGTTGTGACCTATGTAATTTTTTTCTAGATGTCTAGACAAACTTAACTTTAGCAAATTAAAATTTGAGATTACATTTATTTCTGTTAAGCAAATGTGTATCTTTGAGAACATAACTAAATATGTTATGAATTAGAATTGTAGGGCACTAAGTCACATATTTGCTTGACAGAAATAAATGTTGGATAGAATCAAATTGAAGAACTCAAAGTGTACTGCTTTAAAAATAACTAATTAAAAACCTAGATAATTTATTTGGGATGTATTAAACCAAGATAAAAGGAAGTGCATCTTTGGTGTAATTGTATTAGCTTTCACACACTCAGTTGTGATTTTCACAGAGGGAAAAAAATTCAGGACTAATGTTAAAAAGCATCTGCTAAGCAGATACTTGTAAAAGACTATGAATCATTTTTGTGTACAGTACACAGCTTTAAAGGAAGATTTTTGAGGCATTAAATGTTGATCCTTGTAATCCTAGTTATCCTTCCTTGTCTCAGCTGTTTATTTCTAGTTACAAGGTCATTCAGTTCTTCCTCTACCTCACATTGAATTTTACATTAGAATCACGAAACATTAATTTCCCTTTATTTAACTTCATGATTCAAAAAAAAAAAACTCTTAAAAAATGCAGATACAAATTCTTTTGAGCCTTAAGAAAAATCTTAGCAATTTTGGAAAAAACAAAATCTTTATAATTTTCCTGCCTGGAATCTTGCTTCCCATGATATGGATTATGATTTGGCTCTCAGGACCATCCTTATTTAATCTTGGGGTTTGAAGCCCAAGATGGAGATAAACTTGGAACTTTCCCCTCTTACTTCACTGAGGCATAATCTGTTCCTTTTTGCAATAGTCCTGAAAATCCAACTTCCTCTTGTGATAATTTCAAAATAAATTTTTAATATTAAGTTAGATGAGCAAACTGATAACAAATCTGTTGTCCTACCCAAGCAATGAGCTAATACAGCAGTAGCATTTTTTGTTTGTTCCCCCCCAAAAAAAAAAAAAAAGAAGAAAAAGATTTACAGTATTGCAGGAAGTGGTTTTTTCCTATTAGTTTTAGCTCCAGAAATTTAAACTGCAATCCTGAAAGCTGCATGTGCTCCACATCTGCATGATGTAATTACCTTCCCTGGAACCACTCACTTCTTTATCTAAACAGCTCCCTTAGTATGTTTGCAAGATCAGTGTCTTAGAGTATTTTGATTTTGAGCAATATGATAACATCAGTCCATAATGGTGACTTGGTGCTGTCATTCATTCAGAAAAATGGAATCTAAATTGTTTCAGCCAGGGATAAGCTTTCTCTTCAATGGAAACAATGGTTTTGGTTTTTTGTTGTTCACAGTGTTGTTTTAGAAGAGTGCTTGGTCACTTTTTGAGGGGGATTATGTGTCATATAGCCTGAGATAGCAGTGGACTCGGATGACTCTGGAGACCCCTTTCAGGCTCATGCTTATATATGAACACAGTCAGTATTATTGCTGCTATTTGGATGGAGATTTTTTTGTTATGTCCAAAATTTTAGTTGATGTATTGCCCTGCACAACAGCACGTGTTACACTTAAAATGTAGGCTGACAAGAATTCTACAAAAGTAGCCTTCTAAAAGGGGTATTCTGTGATTAACAAATTTAGTGGCATATTCTTGCAGTGACAAATAGAGAACACAACTGTATCCACTGCTTTTTTCTTTCTTTTTTTTTTCTTTTTTTCTTTTTTTTCCCCTAGGTTATCCTCTTTTAAAAGTGTACCCTGTAGGTGTTCATGTTAGCTGGTATTTCCTTTCAGCGTCTCCAGTAAGTTATCCTTTCATTGTGGGTAAGTAAGAGTTTGCAAAACTTTGCACCCTTATTCTTAAATTAAATACTGACAAGGAATGGAAGTGTAAAGCATGCTAATAAGCAAGACCTCCCTGTGGGAACCTGTGATAGAAGACTGTTTCACATTGAGAGGCAGACAGCGCTGTTGACACAGGCTGTCAAAAAGGCTTCATGTCTTTGAAAGAAAATCTTAATCTTCTTTATTCATGTGTGAACAGGTCCAGGCCTTCATCCCGTAGCTCATACGCATTGACTGTTTAAACTGTGGGTTGCTAGGCTTTGGGTAGGGTTTGTTTGCTTGTGTCTACATTGTACGAATGGATGAGGACTGAAAATTAAAATCTGTCTGACACAGAGCACTGCTTTTCTGTCTCTGTTTGAAGAGACATGGCAACCCAGAGCGAAATGAAAAGGAATTTTATTGAGCGCAAAAACCGCTCAGTGTTTAAATGTTGGACGCAGGAACTGAATGGTCAATTTGGGAGGCTTGTAGGTTGTTTATAGACATTGGGATGGCTGTCAATCACAGTACAATGGTGAAATTTGTATCGGAAAAAAAGTGCTTTTTAGCGGCTGAACTCCTGTTTCCTGTTAAAATGCTCACATCGACAAACAAAAAGAGGTTTTGTCTGAAGTTTACAAGCAAGAAAATTTCAGAATAACAGAGATGCTGCTACTGTTGTGGTATCTTTTGATCATTGTGGCACTGACTATTTAACATTTAAAGCCAAATTTTACAGAGAAAGATCCTATTGCTCTGTGGATCACATTCTGCTCTGCTGCTGTGGCTTATAAATCAGGAATAGGTCAATTAAATGAATGGCGTTGTGTTACTGGAAAGCAGCATGACAGTGGATTCTGAGACTGTGTATGTTTGTGCTGTTAAATATTCTACTCAGAAATGTCTTACATGTTGTTTATATGTTTATAAATCAGTAGAAAGGAGAAGCAGAAGATAAATAGCAATCTCTTTCAGCACTTTTTAATAACAAATAGAGAAAAGGGCCTTATTTCAGAAGCAACATTTCTCTTTGCAGTTATTGTTAAAGCTAACTGGAGGCACTTTGCTACTTCATTTTACAGGAGCTTGTATTATCTCAGCTATAAAATTTCACACTGAAACTTGGCCAAATGTCAAACTTACCACTAAAGGCTTTGGAACAATTTAAAAAAAAAAAAAAAAAAAAAGAAAAAAAAAAGAGAAAAAGAAGGGGGAACTGAGGGAATAGAAATAAGACTGTTTTAACAGAATCAAATTTAAAATGTTAATACTGTTGGCCTTTTCTGGTTTTATAACATCAAAAAGCATGTTTTATAGGACACTGGCTGAGAACTTAGCCCTCAAAATCTGATATAAAATGTGGTTTCTGAACCCCTGTGTGTCGTAGAAGGAAAGAAAATGAAGACAGTTTCTCCCATAGTGATTCTTTCACCTCTGACCATTGCAGCATCCAACCCTAGACCTTTTTGCTCCAGTGGTGAGGCAAGCAGGGAAGCTCAAATGGAGCAAGGCATGGCAGACCTGTCATTCAAGTGATAGTTCATATTAAGTTCTTTCCAACCTTATGAGCATTCAGCCCTTATATTTTCCACAATCACTGGGAGCTTGGAGAGCATACTATGAGATATCACACAGCTTTCAGGTTCTGAGCAACAGGACACTTTGTGTTCACCTTCATATTTTCACTAGCTTCCTCAATGTACATATACACATTTATGCTCCTTTTCATGTCTTTCTGAGCAGGTTTTTCATTGGCATGTGCTGCTTGCCATTTTATACAGCAGATGTGTTTGCATAGTTAATCCTGGAATAACTACCACCTTCGGTGCTATCGAATACTGTCCTGATTACATTTTTCATCCTCCTCCTGCTTAAGTATATGGCTTTAAGGACAGGCTCTCAAAAGTACAGTTTCTATCACTTTGCAGATTTCTGAAATTTGTTCATTTTTTATCTTTTGGAAATTTTGCCGATTTCCTTTAGCAGCTTAAATTATAGAGCTCCTACAGAATGACAAAAGGTAATCATGCCACTGCCTTCCAAACTGGAGTTGCTGTTTTTTGAGGGTTATCTTTCCTTGTTTCAATTTAAATTTACCATAGTAAATAAGCTACAGGCCTAAATACTTATTTAATAATTGGCTATTTACTGCAACTCCCTCTCTTTTTGAGTTTTGGTGTCTTGACAATGAGGTCAGAGTAAAACCAATGGAAGTAACTGAGTGTATAAAGAAAACTTTAGTTCACATTTTGAGGGAGAATGAATTTTTTTTTTAGTCCCTGTGTTATATACAGAACAAAAAAGGCACTCGACCTGCCCAGTGGAGAGGCATAGAGAAATGCCTCACCTGGAGGTTAAATTTCTCTTCGCAAGGATCCCACACTGCTTGTCGCAAAAGAGCTTTTCCTCTGCATTCCCTTTAGCCACAGCTGCATTTGGCTTCAGTGGGAATGAGACTTCATGGGTGAATGTGGGGTTTTCCAAGCCCCGTGCTCCTGTTCTTGTCCCTGTGCTGCCACACTCTGCAGCCTTAGGTGATTTGTATTGCTTAGCTGTACCTCACTTTTCCTTCTTCTGTAAAATGGGATCAGTGGTAAGGGTTCTGCATTAAAGCAGTGATGAAAACTGATTTTATGAAGAGCATAGTTGCTGTTGTTTATTACTAATTTACTTAGCTGAGTAAAGCCTTTCAATTTCTTTATAGTTTCTTCATCAATACATTGACATAGTTTGTGTTGTTTCCTCCATGCATGACTAAGTGGTAAATATGTTTCCTCTTGCAGAAAACTAGGATACTTATATTTTTGCTTTCACTTATCAGCTTCTGTGTTAACTCTCGTGATGTCCTACTACTTATTCTGCTTCTTGTTTTAATCTCTTTGAAGGGTAGGACAATATATGCTGTTCTTGCATGATCAATACTTTATTCTTGTTTCTCACCAATCTGCTTTCCCTTAGTATGCTTGTTCGATATAGCTGCCCCTGGAGACAGCTTCCTATAGCCTCTACCAGCTTTATCTTCTTCTCTTCAAGTTCTGCTTCCTTTGCCATCAGTAATGTCAAATGCAGAGCCATTTTAATATGCTAACCCTACTCCCATCCTATCAATTTCTTCCTCTCTGCTATGAGCTGTTTTTGAAGTCTTGATTTGTCAAGGTCTTCCAATCTTAAAATGTCTCCTAAAGACTGACTTCCTCACTGAGTATTGTAAAAGGAAACCATTTTGTTTGTGCTTCTTTCCTGGTGTGCTTCAGCCTTTTCTCTGGGCCCTTGGGGCAGAGACTCTGTCAGATGCTCTGGATGTGGGCAAGAACTTTATTTTTTAAGGAGTTATATCTGGTATAGTGGAGCAAACCGTGCAGATAGCTAGGTACTGTATGCTGCATACAGTGGTCAAACAACAAACTACATCTTTCAGGCAGCAACTGTTCCTCTCCCTCCCCCCTTCCTCCAGGCTTTATTCTGGAGGTCTAAGTTTATAACAAAAGAAACAAAAAGGTTTTTATATAAATGGAAAAGCAAATGGAGCCCAGCTCATGTTACAACTCAGCCTTCTGACAGCCCAGAATGGAGATCTGCCCTACTTAGAGGCCTCTCTTTGCTCTGAACTGCAAGGGAGCTTTTAATATTCCCTCACTTGCTCTGAGTGCTTTCTGATTAGACCTTCACCTCCAGCTCAGTCGTAACCCAAACTGTATATTTGGCAGAGGTTGCTGCAAAAGTTTAGTCTGTACAGTAACTGCAACAGTGGAGCCATTATCCACTGCCTCAGTCCTATCGGGGTATACATAAGGAGTGGGGTGTGTATGTATAGTGTTGTGATTGCTCAGAAAATGCCACAGTGTTGCAAATCCTTTAAAATAATACACTGAGAAAATATTTTGACTTTCCATTAGTCATAAAAGCCAAAGTTTTTAATATGCGTGATTAAATTTAGTCAAGGAGATAGATGTGTATTATTTTTACTTTTTTTTTCTTTTTTTTTTTTTTTCTGAAAGGGATTGATGGAAATTGCCCAACACTTTGGTGTTGGTGTTTAAATATGTTTAAATTTAAGAGGTTGCTTTAAATTAATAAAGCAGGTGCCAGAATGCCTAAATCCAAACTTCTTACTCAGGTGCCTAATTTTAGGCAAGGAAGTATTTGTAGTATTAAGTGTCTTTTATTGGACTATTTGGAAAAAAAAACAGATGTGGGAACACAAATCATTCTCTTGTTAGGCGCTTAAAACTTTAGAAAAATCATTCACACTGTAAAGATGTTCTGTGCTGAAAATAAACTACACATAATATGCTATTCTTTGCAGGCTTTCTGCAAGCCCTGTAACAAAGGTGGAACAAAATTAAAATGCCTGGAGAAGTTGCAAAATGTAGTGAGGCCTGAATTGAAAGCCACAGATTTCTTCCAGGCTTTGAGGTTGAATCATTGTAGTTTTGTGTTAGGCTGATTTGTAGGTGACATCGGTTTTGTCTATTTTTGCCTGTTTTCTGGTTAATTTCTTCCGTTAAAGTTAGAGCTTCCATGAGTTTATGGTTGAAAACAATGCAGATTTTGGAGGGTGAGGGAAAAGAGTAAGATTATATGATGGCCCCAAACTAAAATGGAAAGTCTGACCATTGGCAAGAGCATTTTGAGTCTGGTACATTTTATGGAATAAGTCATTATCTGGCTTCTTGTAAGATTATCTGAGCAGAAAAAAATTACTAAAGAGAAGGAGAAAATTGAACAGGTCTATTCAAAGTAATGCAAATATGGCACACAGAGCATCGCACATCTCCTTCTGTGCAAGGTTCATACGATGTCATCATCTCTTTTCTTAACTTTCTTTGCCCTTTGTTATGCTTTCTGCCTTTGCAGGAAAGAGAAGCATGAGGAGATTTCAGGGATATTATTTTGTCTAGTTTTATAAAAGGACCAGATAAAACAGAACCCGGATGACCTTTAGAGCTGAGGGTGACCCTGTTTGATGAATGCTGGGCACTCATATTGTGATGTGTCCTTTCCACTTAGAACCCGTAGCTTCCCAAGATGCGTAGCTGCAATCTTACACTGGCGAAGGAACAGATGCATGTAAGTCACTGATGCCAACTTCCATGCATGGTAAAAATGGCTAATAACTTTTCTTTCCTAACTGCTTTTCCCTTGCTGGGATGCCATTAGCCTTTAGATCTTTGTTTTTCTATACCTGCCTATTTTGTTTGTGCTCTGCACTCTATACTCCTGCTTCTGTTTCTCAGGAGATTAGGCAGTGAGCTATCCGTTCACTTCAGAGATAACCTTCCCAATTTTGAGAATGAATACAAAAGAGAAGTTGGACAAGTGCTTTGTTTCTCTTCTAATTTAAAAACTACAAACTAAAAATTATGCGTGGATTGGGGCATGTGTGTGTGCGCAGAAGAACTTTCAGTTTCTGCTAACAGTGGAACGATTTATGGGGTAAAGACTACTCTAGATGATTCTTGATGTCTCATGAGAAATACTATACGTGGATTTAGAGATCTACCTAATTTTTATGCCTGTACACTCCTCCTTGAAAGGATTGCTGGCTTTGTCAAACAGTGAGGTTTGGGTACAGTTAGCTTTTCCTTCCCCTGGAAAGAATACATTGACTTTGACTGGTTTGCCCTTTGTCAGTCTGGTCTTTAAGACTCTGAATCTCGTCCTAAAGTGTGCTCTGTAGAGAGCAAAGTAGAAAATGAGTCTTCATTGCCTGAGCACTTCACTGCTTTAGCTAAAACTGAGAAGACTTCATTCTGTATTGTAAAAGGTCTGGCAAAAGGAAACCAAGAGCCTCACAGGGGGCCAGCAGGTTTTTGGATCTCAGTCTGAGTTTGCTTCTGAGCTTTTTCTTAATATCACAATGGGCTCTTGCTGTGTGCGTCTAATGCCTCAGCAATGAAGTCCGGGTATATTATGCCATCTGTCCAGGAGTCAACACTACAGGTCAAGCTAATTTAAACTGGCACTTTTCATCTCCCTATGCTTGTATGCATTACATTTAATAGTTTAAGTGAGTGATTATATCTCCTGACCCTGCAACAAAGACAAGGCACATGTTTGTACTTTTTCATTATCTTCAGTTGTCAGGAATAAGGGCATTTGATCCTTTAATGAAAAATATAGTAAAATCAGGGATTGATACACAACTTTTATTTTAGGAGTGGTTGTGTTCCTTTAAATTATTTTGCATTCTCACTTCAATTGTTGGGTTTTGTTTTGTTTTGCTGTTTTGGATTTTTTTTGTTTGTTTGGGTTTTGGGTTTTGTTTTTGTTTTTGTTTTTTTTGATAGGTAAGTAAGGAGGAAAATTTATGTATGGTGGAGTTTTGTAAATTTAATCCTGTATTGAAAAGTTTAACTATAAATATAATTGTTCTTCACATTTAGAGTTAAAAAAATTTATCAGGGGAACTGTTTGTCCTGTGGCAAACAGAGGAGTTAAGTGATGACCCTGGAGCAAAATTACGCCCATAAATACTTTGAATTATATGAAAAGAGCAACCTATTCATCATTATTTCTAAATTGATCTCTGCAATGAGCTTAGAGGAGTTATAGAGATGATAGGTGGTGCATTGTTAGAATGGAGGCCTGATAAATTAAAAATGTGCACAATAGTATAATACATGTGGTAAAATCTAAGTAAACCTTTCTGATGACTAGTGCTCAGTTTGCTGTTTCTCCAGACCATGTTTCCAGCAGTTTCCTTTTTCTAACCCTGGAGAAATAGAATCATTGCTGAGGAGGGGAATAGAAGAAAGACCACACACAAGTATTTATTTCTTAAACATGTCTGAAGTTTGGAACAGGAATACTGTTCATATGATTAGATTGTTGATATGTTATTTTCTCTCATTTCCAAAAATGTTATACAACTATGATAACATAAATCTATCTCTGCAGCCGTACTAGCCCAGGGCACCAAAGTTATGACTGTTGAACTGACGTTAATTTCAAAACCAATTGAGGTGTATCTATGTAAATTAGTTCTGTAGACAGATATATGTGTTGTTAGTTTTTGTTACAGTAAAGAATCCTCTTAGCATAAACCTAGTCCTATATGTCCTATATGATGGCCATGGCCAGCTACTGGCCTAGTACCTTTTTGTGATGTGATCTTTTTGTCATTAATCAAAGCCATGGCACCATTCAACACACACACAAAAGTCTAAATATTGAAAAATGAGAATAAATACTCTGAGCTTCAAACACTGCACTGGGGCAGAAAGAAGAGACATAAGCCTCTCTTTGTCATTCAAAGGACACCAAAACTGAGAGAAAGCAAACGAGCAAATATTACTGAGCCGATAGCAAGCATGCAGACATGAAGGCAAAGCTTGTACAGCATATAGCTGAAAATGTTTGAACTTCCAACATTAATGTTTTTACAGAAAGGTATTAATTTCACACCTACTCTCTATACTAGTGAAGTTAAACTTGGTACAGGGAGCACAAACATATTAAATCACCCATTAACAAGAGTAGAAGGGACAGAAAACACAATATACAATAGGTATTTTTCATATATTACTGAGTGTAATTTCATATGCATGTCCTTAAACAAGGATTTAAAAACTGGAAAGAAATATAGTTCGTTCAGAAACATTGGTAACATCTTCCATATTAACCCTTATATATTAATACTGTTTCTCATCCCTACTGCATCTAAAATATACTGAAATTTGCTAACACTGATTTAGGGTTTATTAATCAAAGTGAAACTGTAAAGTATTTCCTACCATTATTGTGAGTTAAATATTGTATTATAGGTAAAGGTTACCTGTCCAGGACCTAGATTAATAATTGAGAAGTAAGATTAATGGCATATTAGACCATTGTTGAAAGAGAAAAATTATGAAAAGCTATAAGGGTGACTTCACTGGCTGTTATAAATCTGGCAGGGTAATGATGTCATATAGGGCTTTATCTTTAAAAAGACATTAAATTAATCCAATAAGGCAAGACAAAAATGGCTTAGAATTACTTGCTAGTATTAATCCAGCACACAATGTAATATAAAGTCAAAATCAATTCCTAAAGAAGGGTTTTGACAAATTTAATGAATAAGTACAAAAACTCCCATTATCAGTAATAAAACTATTAAAAAAATTGAAGAATGAACATATATTAGTTTAAATGTGTTGTACTTACATAGTATGATAGAAAAGTGAGGTACTTCTTATTCATGCTTGCAATTCTAATGTATATAAATCCCAGAAAGGACCATTGCAGAAGAGCATTTAGAGAAGAGGGAAGGGGCTGGTAGTCATTAGCAGCAAAATAAGAGATGCTTTTATGGGAGAGGGAATGCTGGAAAGTGATTTAGCCTCCTCTGTCTCCAGCAGACTAAATGATGTTATTCTGCATTATAAAAACGGACTTAACAACTGGACATTTTCCTTTAATTGAGGTTAATTCCTGCCTGTTGGTGTGTTCAGCCCTTACTGCCATGGCAGCACATTCCAACCCACAAAGTGCCAGATCACTGATGACAAACATCGTCGATGGTGTATATTGCAACTAACTATTCCCCATGCTCCCTCAAGTGCTGCTCCCTACAGGAGAAGACTTTTCTCTGTCCAAAGTTCTCTGGACTTTTCCTTGATTGAGATGGCATGATGAGTCTAGAACAGGAATTGGGAATATCCTACACAACTTTTTGAGATCCTTACTAGGTTGGTTTTTCTATGGATAGGCTTTCTGGTTCATAGTCACAGCTGAACTTAGGGGTAAGCTTGTTCTTTTGCATTTCCCAAAAGATAAAGTCTGGAGTTCCTATCCAGGACCCTAAGGTTCATAGAGCTCAGCCTTCAGAAAATCTTTCTGGAGCACAGCAAACAGGAGCCAAGCCCATGGCTCTTGCGCTGTTTGTCTTTGTGGTAGTTCACCTGCATCTTTGTCGCAGACAGTCCTGGATTGATGAAGTTTTACACTGTGTGTATATATGAACCATTGATTTTTGAGTAGGTGAAGGCAAAGCTGTTTATCTATCAATTACACTATTTGTTTCCCTTCCTGAAATGCTCATTTGAAACATGGCAAACAACAGAATAGTACCTTACTTCTGTGAACTACTTGTTAGTGATACAGTCCTATGTTCATTTTGTACAGGAGTTAAAAATACAAAACAAAAAAAAAATCATGTGATGTGGAGCCTGCAAATTGTTTGCATAAGCTTTTGGGAGCATAAGATTTTTTTTTTCCCCTGCATATCTGACTTTACAAGAATTTTGCTTTTTAGGAAGAAAGGGCATACTGTGGTTTCATTTGCAGATGGCTAAATGGATGATTGTCCCTGTGGGCTGTATAAACCAGGCTTTTGGCTTGGTTTGGAATACCTTCTTAGGAGATTGATGCCAGTTTTGTTTTGTTGTTTTTATTTTTTGCTCTACTGTGCATGATGCTCTGCTGATCTATCTTTGGAACAAGTCACATGCCAGGTGCTCGAGAAAGGAGTTCTGTTGGTAACTGACATTACAAAGAGTGCACAGAAGATTAAAAGAATATTGTTCTTTTTTCTGCTCTTCTTTTATCTTCCTCTCTTCTCTCAGAGCTTTTGTATGCTTATTTAGTAGGCTGAGATATGGTATGCAATAAATAAGGATAATCTATAATTAGCTTCTGACAAAAAAAAAAAAAGCTGAACTTACTGAGACTTGATGAAATGTGAAAGAAAGTTACAAACATACAGACATATTTGGTTAGGTATAAACATTAATAGACATTATTTGAAGTTACTTCTAAAAATAAGGAAATTTTTGGAAATGAGGAGAAATCACTAGGATTAGTGCTGCTGAAATATTAACATATTTCCTCCCTGTAAAAATTTTATTAACCCTTTCTCTCTATTATACATAAACTACAGAAATGTAAATCTTGTATTCTGTGCATGATTAACAAACTAGCCAAAGGTAGCCTTCAATCTTATCCCTTTTCCCTGAAAAAAAAAAATAAAAATAATAGAATGTTTTTATTGTGGTGCTAAATGGTAAAAAGAAAAGTAAAATAAAAACCAAACAAAAAAAAACCCAATTGTATTAGTTTGGGACAGAATAGTTTCAGAATTTTTTTCCCATAGTGACATTCTGCCATGTAAGTGGCACCTTACCTCAACAATTACTTCTATTTTGATTAACAAACATGTGGAGCTTTTTCCCTTCAGTTAATCATGCCTGGTAAGGGGACGTTGCTTTAAGCAGTATAACCAAAAATTAATTGGGTGCTAGAGGCTCAGGAGACTGTTCTGCTTTCAGAAACTGGAAAGCCCCTCTCTGATTTGGGAGCATGCAGTCAGCCCAAGTTCAGAGCTGGAAACAAGTTGTGTCCCGCGGTGTTATTCTCTTTCTGACATACCCTGCTTTGTGCTGTTGTTGTAGGGTTTGTTCTGCTCTTCCCGCTTCTGTCTGTGTAATACAAGTGCTCAGGATGATGAGCTGAAGTTGTGGTTTGCTGTGGCTTACAGGGGTGGCAAAGTCCGCTGCTGTCTGAGTGTTGCATAGAGCGAGTTGCTGCTGGAGCATGCTAATGCACAGCCATTCTACACAGGGCCACCTTTTGAGTAGTTTTGCAGCTTTCTGTCCAAGAATGACTCCTTGGTGAGCTGAAAGTTTTTTTACATGCTCAGTCACTTTGGGGTTTGTTTTTTTACTATGTTTATTTTCTAACAAAAGTACAGCTGACCTCACAATTTTTACAAGCAATAGATAAAAATACAGAGATAGTAATTAAGGACACATCATTTTTATTCTATAAACTGGTTTGGTTTGATTTTAATAAGTGCTGAACTCGATCCATCTGGAAGTGAGGGCTGAGTTCCTTCAAACAGATAAACACCCTACAGACTTTGTACAGTTAAGATGTCTGCTGTTTTTATAAGCTAGCAGAGAGGCTGTTTTGTTTAACATAGTTAATATTGAAAATATGATTTGATTCTAAGTTTAAAAGAGAAGTGCAAATTCTAAACCACAGGCTTTGTTAAGGCTTTCTAATTCCATTCCAAGTATTATGGAAGTCTGCTGTTTGAATAAGGCCAAGTCATCTTTTAATTCCTAAACTGGCTCCCATAAAAGGCTGGAAAGTCTTTGATCTGTGTAAAAGAGAAGATCACCAGGGAGAAGCCTCTGCTTCTGTTTGTCCAAATGTTGCAAGCACAGTCTCTAGGCTATAGCTAACAATTCAAATTGTATTTGTTTGTGTCTTAAACAGACTTTTTGATTTGCATATAAAAGGGATTTCAGTGGCAATATCAGCTCTTTCATGGGATTTGCAATGGAGGAAAAAGGCTAGCTAAAGTTTGATCTAATAGACTGAACTGAAATGATGTCATGTAATTAGTGTGGAGTAGTATAAATATTGCCTGATATCATATTTCCAATGTTATCTGGTATGTACATACCAAGGCTGATAAAGGCTATACAAGACTGGGAGATAGAAACTCTTCCAAAATTAGACTAAAGGCATGGAAATAGAATACACTGCATGGAATGAAATAGAATAGAGGTTTTCCTGAAAGAAAGAAAATATCTGGCAAGACTCTTCTAGGAGGAATAAGGGAAATTCAGCCTTTGTAGAAAGCAGTATCTAGTAGGTTCCCCTGAATTTTTTCATTGGTCATTATGAAGATAAACAGAAAGTACAGAACTAGGCTAAGGAGCTGTTCTGATTATTTAATAGCAGAAAATGTGGAAGAATCACAGGATTTGTGAAGAAGACTCCGTGCTGCAGCTTATGTTGATGGCATCTCATGTTTATTTTGAGTGAAGTAGGAGGCAGCATGCAACAGCACTGTCGTCTGTCTTATGACTGAAGTTATACTTCTCATAAACCGAAAGGTTATTTATAATCACCTGTGAAAATTGCCTACAAGTGATTTT
Source organism: Anabacerthia variegaticeps (assembly GCA_035583185.1). Taxonomy (NCBI): domain Eukaryota; kingdom Metazoa; phylum Chordata; class Aves; order Passeriformes; family Furnariidae; genus Anabacerthia; species Anabacerthia variegaticeps. The sequence goes on from JAWWEW010000078.1 coordinate 117,008,506, forward strand.
TCTGCATAGCATGCTCCTGTAAAGACCTTTTTTTCCCTGGAGAAGGTCAAAGATGGTTTAATGTTTTCTTCCTTCCATGACAGCCTTAGGTGAGGGTTTAGATAGGAAATACTGTTCTTGCAACTCAGACCTTCTTGTTCTCTTGAGTATTTGTCACAACCAAATGCACATACAGGAAGTTGTCCTACAGAAGAGTGATCAGCAGCTCTGTGATTAGATTAGGCTAGTGCTCGTCTCTTCATGTCACTGAAGTCCTTGACCACATGCTAAGGATAATACTTGCTTTCTCCATTATCCCCATTTGACCATCAATTTATTTCCCTTTTAATGTTAGGAGGAAAAAGTTGTGCTTCACCTTACAAGAGCAAACTTTGTCCCTTGAAGCCTTGCATCTTCCCTCTCAGTATGAAATACAGCAACTCTAGAGGTAAATGTACCATTTTAACTAAATAATAAAGATCCTAACTAGACTAAAATTTTTTTCCAGTGTTAAATATGGTGCTTCAGCATGTCAGCTGTTACTGTTTCCATGAGAATGAGGTAATATCATGATCTCATATTAAAAGCTGATGCAAAGTACTACTGCTCTTCTCCAACAGTCCTTTTATACAATGAGAAGATGTTGCTTTTCTGCCTGCTCTTCTCAGAAAGCCACATGCACCCCAAATTTTATATTTTTAGCCTGATGTAGTTGGAAAAATAAAGGATGTCATCTCTTCCTGTAAACTTTGCCTTTGTTATCTATGTAATGAGTAATTGCTAGAATAAAGGGTCTGGACAATCTTAATGACATCCGAAGAGTTCAAAGGGGTCTGTAAAGTTTGTCATCACTGCTTAAGTCGTCAAATCAGAGAAAATAGTCCTGAAAAAGACCTCAAGAGGTCATAAAGTCTCTAAACTAAGATCAGCTATACCTATCTTTTTTTTTCTTGAAAGATGTTTGTCTAACCTTTTCCAGTGATGGAAATTCCATGACCTTCACAGAAAATCTATTCCAAAGCTTTTTCTTAATGTTTAACCTTTGATGCTGTCACTGCTTATTCTTTCCACTATGAGCAAGTAGAACAGATGAGTTTCTTCTTCTTGACAAGAGCTTTTCATGTAATTGAAGGATGCTATGATCTTTCCCCTCTTTCCCAGCAAACTATTTTTCTGTCTTTGTGTTTTCTAATCTCTAACTATTTTCTTCACTCTTTTCTGGAGAGGTGATGAAGCAAAAAGATTTGATATTCTCCTTCTAACCCTGTTACCTTCTTTTCAATCTTCCTGCTAGCAAGAAGGATAAAGATAAGACTCTGGATCATTGTGTTCTCTTCCAGGCTACCTGAAGGATTTGCTCTGATATTGTTAGCTATTTTTGCTTTTATTTACTTAACTCTTTGCTTTTGCTGCCTTTTTTTTTTTTTTTAATATATTTCTGTGTTGAATATGAAATCATTGATGTAACTCTCAGAGGAGTTTTATCACTTCTTGTCTTGCTGAAAATATTTGCATCTGCCTGTAAAACAGGTTATACATGCTCCTCTGCATTGAAAGCTTTGGTTACCTGGGTTTCCACATGGTCTACTTCTGTAGTTAACTGTATTAGTTAACTTTGGTTAAAATATCATCACCAAAGCTCTGATTTAAACCATTACCATAAAGGAAAACATTATTTTTTTAAGGGTCATCATTAGGGAAAAAATATCCCTTTGTTTCCTTCAAACAGCTTTTTCTCTAAGACATATTGTCTTGTTTAGACCTTCAGAATCACCTCTGTATTGAAGCTTTATGATTACTTAGCAGCAGAGTTTTCAGTTCATCTTGTGTCTGTACTTTGTCTATGGACTGAACTCCACCCATTTCCACTATGAAGTGTAGGTCACTGCTTTTTTTCTTTTTCCCTGTGCAGCTGTCCTTCTGGCAGTCTTTGTGGTGAACTTCTTCCAGTTTTGTTTCAGTCCCTGAACTCTACAGGACGGAGCCAAAAACTTTGTCATGTAAGTCCCATCGATAAATATCTATTTCTCAGGCTCCTGGGATTAATCTTTTTTTTTTTTTTTTTTTTTTTGTGCTCTGCTGAAAACTCCGAGGTTGTGCCTGGTAGGAAATCCCCTTGCAACATCTGTTCTGGGACTGTGCTGGTCAGTTATTATCAATTGCTGCCGTGTCGCCTTGCTGTATGCAACCTGTGAACAAGAGAAAAAATAAATGGATGTTGAAATTAGACATTGAAATAAATTCTCCACTGCCACCACCCCAATAAAATTATGCAACACTGAATACTTGCATGACTTTGGGGGTATTTTGTTATTCTGAATTAAGAGTAACACCATTGTGGCATCTATTGGAACACATTACTCCTGGGCAGGGGTGTTGGACTTCCATATACAAATGCAGCTATGTGACTTAAAATAGTTTTGTGCATAAAAGAACATAAAATTAAAAAGTAAAGGACTTAAATCAGATAACAGCTCAGGATCTGAAATGGCTTTAGCCTGGAAAATTAGTTTCTGGTCTTGAAATATGATTTAATATGGCTGCCAAAATTAGCTGCCTGTCCTTAAGGATTCCTCTGTGACCCTTGTGAGGACCCTTTCTGATTTTCCATGAACCTCATGTGGAAGTAAAGGCAGTAAGTCCTTTCTCCTCCCCTTTTCCAATTCTTTTTGAGATGCAAATATTCATGTATCCGTCTCAACAGTTCCTAAGTTTAAGAAAGCTAAACCGTGAGATCAGGGACTTCGAGAAATGTCAGTAAAGCCATATATACATCTTGGGTTTATATGTGGAAAAAAAACAATGGTTTCCTCTCCTATTTGAATTTGAGGGGAAAAGTCATGAAAGAGTTCAGTCTTCTGAGCATGAATATCTAAGCAAGATGTGATCCTAAAATGACAAGGAGTCAACATCTGGGTGTGTTTTCCCACATTAGCAACTGCTGTCCTAAACTGCTGTTGTATGTGATGTTAAACAGCTGCTCAGTTTCACCCCAGAGGTAGGAATATTGTGTATCTGACTTACATTTCAGTTTTTCAGAACTTCTGAGATTAAAAGGTCTCAGAGAATGTGTAAGGTAGTAGCACCGAAACTACACTGTAATTGGTACCTAGAAAATAATGTTTTAATTCAATAAAAAGCTGCTGACATGTTATAATGCTTATTCTTGGCACTACTCTATTACATTATCCAACCATCATTTCTCATTATCTATATACTAAATCGTTCAAGTCAGTGATTTGAGTCTGTCCCCACTGTGTACCAGTGAAATACCATACAAATAGCTGCTACAAATGTTAGCAGCTGATCCATTTCAAGGTGTTGTTACCTTTGTCTACAGTTTGCAGTAAGAATAATCTCTATGCTGCCAACAGCATCAACTCATCCTGCAGGCTGAAAAGCCTGGTGGATCTTGAAGCTGTATGTAGGGTTTCTTACCAATCTTTTTTTTGGGGAAGAAAAATGGTTTATAGGGCCAGAGAAAGAATTTATTTGGGAGTTGTTCATATCTAATAGAATTACACTCAGGAAGTTTACAATGGATAAAAAAGATGAAAGTTTTGAAAACTACCCAGGTGTTCTTCCTGTAGTGATTATATGTAGAATACTGAAGTGTAGCACACCAGTGCCTGTAGTTTTTGTCTTCATTTCCATATCTTAAATAAGATGAATCATGCTACTCTAAAGAAAAGGCATGGCTTTAACACACCTGCACGGACTGGGACTTTTATATAAGCAATTACCCAAAACCTTCATGACTTTGTGTAAAGATCTTCATAACAAAGCAGAAATATAATTTTGTACACACTTACACACAGAAATAAGATGTAATCATGGTCTCTTACAAAAGAATTGCTGAAGTGAGAATTATGGACGTCACTTTTTTCAAAAGTTTCCTGGTAAAAGGTTCTTTTGAAGGTGGCCTTGTTTTATAAGTGCAGCTGGAAACAGTTAACCGTTTTCCTGATTTCTAAGACCAAACTTAGCTCTGACTACTCTTGCAAAATCAGTGGCTCTGGACTGAAATTTCTGTTTACTAATGTAGTTCAATCCTTTCCTCATTTTTTTCCCTTCAAAATGACTTCATAACTTTATTCCATAAGAGGATATGGTGAGATGTTACTTTCCAGTTTGTCTGAATTACTGCAAAAATCTAGCTTGCAGTGTGAGAACTGCAAAGAATATTCTAAAAATTTTTTCAACTATAGATCTGTAGGTATCTCTCTCCTAAAATCTATTACAGAACATAACTGAAAATGGTATGGAGACATTTATGCTGATTATTAACTATGATGTGTCTGAATTGTTGCCATAAAAGCAAAATCAAAGGCTGGATTCAAAATGAGATTATTGTGGTAGCTGGAACTATATTTTGAGCTGAAGGAATGCACTGAATATACTAAGGCTGAAAAAGTGTATCATCTAGTCACTTTTCCATCTTTTTCCCTAGCCTTGTGCAAAACCATGAGAGTGCCCTCACAGAGAACCAGACAGGGCAAATATTCCCCTATTTACTACTTGAAAATAATCTGCAAACGAGCATAATTTGCCTGACATTCACATTAGTGAATTTTGCTCTACTGGTCCGTTTACCTTCACTTATTGTAGGCACTTTTGCACTTGTAATAATTTGGTGCTGTAAGTCTTAGTCCACAGAAAGTGATACTTCCAGAGTCACAAGAAAGTCCTACAAAGAATTCTCTTCCCCTTGAGGAATATTACTCTGCATTCACCTCACATAACGCAGCTCTTTACAGATTGCAAACGTCATTCAAGTCAAACCAGTCTGGTAGTGAGTCTCCTCTAAATAAACTTTCTTTTATTTCCCTGGTCTTAAAGTCTGTTCTCTGTCTCTTTATTTTCTTTGCTCTTTTGTGTGTGGTTGAGATTTATAAGGACTTCTGTTACAAGCTATATGTTTTCTTACATCAGTCCTTTTGGTCTCAAGACCTTGGAAAAGAGAATTTACAGTGGCTATAAAAAGGACCCCCCAAAAATACGATTCACCTTTGCAAATGTTCTGAATTTGACATAGAAAACTAGTGGATGAAAGATTCTTCCTACTATTCTCCGTGCAGAAAATCAGCTCCTGACTGCAATTAAAATTAGTGAGAAGCTTACACCAATTTCTCTTTTTAGAAGTTAGAGAAAATTCTCACCACTGTCAAAGTCTTCATCTGTACCTTTGCAGAGAGCCAAGCTGGCTTGAGATCTGAGAAACTTTCATCTTCAGGAAAATTCAAGCACAGCTCACAGACTTATGCTTAGATCTATGTCTAAGGGAGCTGTATTTCTTCATTGGACCTAGCAGAGTATTCTAAGTAAAATATGAAAACCTGTTATAAATAAATGTAATTAAGCATTTTCAGATGAATAAACAGTAGTTTCATAACCCTTGCTATGAAATCTCATAATCTTATAATTAATTCCATGTTTAATATAAAACTGACAGTTTGATGGAGTTGCTTTGAGGATTAAATAGGGAAATGTACCACATGCAGTTTTCCTGTTCCATACGCTACAGATTTTACATGGGAATGACATCACACTAAATAAAAAGACATGCCATCTATTACCTGGATAATGCGTGCTAAATAATGTCCAACCTGGTACCTTGCATATGATTTCCTGTTTCAGGACTGAGCTCCCTAAAGTTCTCTTTGTTCGTGTTTCCCCAAATTGGTCATCTCACTCTGAAGCAGCATCTGTACAGTCTATGAAAGGTAAGAAAGTGAAAATCAGACTTTGGTTTTCTTAGGATGTATTCCAAGATTCTGTGACTTGTGTGAGGTATGTTTCCCACTGTTACTAGCATGCTGGACGAGATCTTAATTGATCTCTTGTTCTTTCTTTTCTGGGTAGAATGGAGCCTTTGAAGATGAATACTGGCTCATAAACTAAATGCTTTCAGCTGTTGCTGCTGAACATAACAATTCCTAAGAAGATTTTTGTCAGTTGCTTGGAGATTTCCTTGTTTTTTTTTTATGGAGAAGAAAAGGTTGTAGTTTAACTCTTAAACAACTTCTGGATAACATTACAAACCACGTTCAATGTCTACAGTAGAAATTTAACAGCTAGAGAAGGGAAGCATGCTTTAATAAGGCAAAGCATTTAGAAATATGAACATTATATCCCGATTAGATGCAGGATTTGGTATAGCCCATTAGGCCGGAGGTCACAGTCATTCATTACATTGGTCTACTCTAAACTTAAAAATAACACAAATAAACTTAAATAGACTGAAATATTATTACTGCATGTATATGTAGTAGCTAGGTGAGAAAAGCTTGCAGGACAAGACCAACATGCAGCATGCTGACTCGACACAAAGTAGTATCAATCTTTCACAGAAAGCCATTTCAAGCCTTTTCTTGCCTTTATTCCAGGAAGGAGTGACATGCTTACATGGTGCAGCTGGCAGCTTGGCTTGTTCTGATAATGCATAACCAGGGCCTCATGAAACGGTTTAGTTGGAATCCCCACCCCCAGCACAAAAAAATATTCTAAATGAAAAGCAGAAGCACAGTGGGGTGAGAAGTGTGTTTGGGAGTCAGGCATGCCTGAGTACAAATGCTCCCATCCCATCACATCTCTGACTTCCTTTCTCCTCAGAGGAGCAGGGCACAATATCCTCTGTCTTGCTGGAGTAAATGTGAACAATCTTTTGAACCTCTCTGCAGAAACAGCAGGTTGCTTCAGGTATCTTTCAATTCTACACACATCATGTTAACCTTGCTGTCAGGCAGCAAGAGGCTGGGGAACAACTTGTGGGAGTAACTGTAGTACGGGACCCTTCTGACTACTGCCTGGAGTTATTGCAGGTTCACAACTAAGAAGAAGGGAAAGGAGAAACTGAGATCCATTACAGCTGGGGTTGGACCCAAACTTGCTTTGTTGTATAAACGGGTATGGACCAAATAGTAAGATCTGAAGCTTCCATTTTATTGTGTGTTTGCATCTTCTCTGTTGGGAAACCACTTGAGCAGCCATTGAAAGTCTTTGATGAATTGGGACAAAGAATATCTGCTAGGACTAAAAGAGAAATCCATTTGAAGAATGCGGAACAAGTAATGAAAGCTGTGGCAGGTTTGGGAACAGCAGAAAAAAAGGTCTTGTCTCCTCTTGGGGACACGCTGAGGTGCTGGAAAATACCTCGCTCTCCCTGCTCCTCTGCTGACAACAAGACACCTCAGCCCCTTCCTGATCAAACATCAGCTTTTGTTCCCTCTGTCTGGTGTCCTTAACAACTGACAACTAACAACTCACTACTTTTACCAGCTGCAGCTCAGACAGTTCATGCTGTTGGCTGAGGAATTTTTACTTTGATAACATGCTTTTTAAGAATTCACAGGAAGGATTTTTTTCTTTTGTATATTTAACAGCCCCTCTCCTACCCAAAGAAAGTAAGCTGCATACATGAAACTGCCTTTGGGTGAAAACTCATGCAGCTGTAAACTAGAAAATACCAGAATTAAGGCTATTGTTTGTTTTCCAACATTAATTCAATCTTCCAGTGATTAGCTTTTAGATTTTCTGTAACTTCCATGATCATCTGCTGCTTTCCTGCAAGATCCTTGCCTCATCCAGTGCAGGGAGTACTTGCTCAATGAGCAACTGCTTAATCTTTTCTCCCCTTGGTGTTTCTCATAGAGGTGTTGTGTACTGCCTTACTATAAAACCTACGCTGTTCATTTCATGGAGTTTTCTGTAAGACTCATAGGGTTCTCTTTTAAAAGCACTTAAAAAATTTCTGGTTTTCCATTTCTGTGAGATAACTCATTTTATCAAGATTTTCTAGAAAATAGGAATACAAACTTTGAAACACTATGGTGGATTTTTAAAAAAGTAGCCCATTTATTTTGGACCCAGACTTGAACATGAAGTGATAAGCAGCTTCCACCAAGTGAATAGTCTTGATGGATGCAAGTAACACACCTCTCCAAACAGCACCTAGGACCTCTGGGACAGATAGAATCCAACTCTTCAGAGGACACAGTTTACCATGCCTTGAGTTTCTTTCAACTTCTGCAGTAAGCAGAGGTCCTGCAAACAGTACCTTATTTTCAAGTCAGTTGTGGGGAATTGTCTGCTCTGCTCAGTCAATTGGACAGAAGCTCTTAATTGAAAATAGTATGTTACAGTCTTTATTTAATTTCACAGTTTCTTGAATGTACTTGCAGAAGGATACTAGCTTACAGATACGTTGACTTCTCTTAATCACTGCAATCTCAAATTCTTTTGCAATGTATTTTCTTTTAAGAGTTTCTCTTCTTTTTCCAGAGATTTGCTAAATTAAGTGTGACTTTGGAAGTCAAAGGAAAGGTTCTGTTTTAATATCTGTATGTCTTCTTATTTATTTGTAAATACTGTCATGTATAACCGGAGGAAACAAACTCTTAGAACAGAGAACATCTCTACTACCTCATAATTATATGTAGTGTTTCAGTTCCCCTGCATAATACTTTCATGAGAGTTGAGGTAGAAGTAGGGATGGAGCATTGTTTCCTAACTATAACTGGAATAAAGTGAGATCTTAGTGTGTTATGTTGATGTTTTTCTTGCTACATTTAACTTTAACACATGATATTACACTAAATTTGTGGATTGTCTGCCAGCATGTACAGTCCATATATTAAAGAATATACTGAAGATGTCAATTCTGTACTTATTTATGAAACTTCCAGCAGTTCATAACTAGTGCTTTGCCTTAGACGTCACAAAATCAAATCCTTATTATATCCCATCAGTTCCATATTAGGCTGAAATTCCAATGGAAATTCATGAGGGACTTTCTGTCTGCAGGGTTTTGTAATGTGGCTATGAATACCACTAAGAATGTTTTTCTTAAAAGCTGGATATCCACACATGCCCTATTGGTAAACCACTGGGTTGCTGAATTAAGATTTTATTTACCACTGGAATAAATATACTACCCAGTATACACATAGTCAGGAACCACATATGGGAACCATTCGTAGGCTATATCAACATCAGTTAAGTTGTTTGCTGTATTTAATGCTGTATGTTAGTATTGGGAAGTATGTATTTAAAATCATTAACTTTGCTAGTTAATCTCTTCATCTCTTCCTTTGAGAATCCTGGTCTTTCTAAAAGTGTTTTACTGTCCAGTCACTCATGTTTTGAATCCACTTTCAGAGAAAATTCTTCCGTCTTTCTTGGATGTCTTGCTTTCAGCCTTCATGCTGTCAAAACAGATTTTGAAAACTTCAGGTTTTTATGAAAGAAAGACATATACAAGACATAGATGTGTTGTTTTTTATTGAACTCTCTTATTTGACAAAAAGTAATGGTGTTCATAACTATTTTTTTCGCCTACAAAAGTCTATTACTATGCACTATATATAACTTCGAGAAGAAAAGGAATAAAATGTATTGACCTGATTTAGAATTTTATTTCTAATTTGTTACCTGATGAGATGAGTAATGAGAAATGACTGTCTGAATAAAATATTTTTTCTGAATATTTTAATAAGCCATGCAAAGTTTTTCCAGCTTATTTATGGCTGTAGCCATTTGATACTATATATTTTTTAAAAGTTGATTGTTGGCACTGGTTGATACACCTGTCATAGTATCTATTTACAGTATATACATCCTCTCTGCCAAGTTAGGTCATAGTTTGCAATGTGGTTAGCAGTGAATTCACAACATGGCATGATTTTGTACAACAATCTGAACTTGTGAAACCAACTAAATGGTGGTAATCTTATAGCAAGTTTTATTAAGCTGCAGCTACACATGGGGATATAAGAAATATGCTGCTGAAACTAAAATTTATATAATTAATCATTTTGAAATGAATTTTCTTCTCTGTGTGTATATTTTTTGTTCAGGATAATTAGCTAACCACAGTTTATTTATACAAGGTGTGTGTAATCTGTTTATAGAGCATGGCAGCTGACATAATGTAGCTCTTGGAGAGCTGTGACATTCCCTTCCCACAAGTAATATTTGAAATGATAAAACAACATTCAGATGAATAACTCCCCACCAGGTAAAAAATCATTACAGCCCACATTCCCCAATAATAATTTCAATCCACCTTGTTAAACCTTTCTACAGAAGCAAATACAGGTACAAGCCCAGTTGCTGTAACTGTAGAGCAATTTTTTTAGCCAGTTTGGGGCCCCAAAAATGTGTCTGAAGTAAATTTACTGTTGCAGAGAGGTGTGCTTGCTGTAGACCAAAATGTTATTATATGACCCAGACAAACATAATGAGATTTGATTAGGAGATTAGAAATATGAACACACAAGTCTCATGTCATTCAGATGGAAGTATGACATCTGAATAGGCCGTGGGGAACTTGAATCCAAGTATTTCCCATCTTTGAGACTCACATCATTATGCCTGGGCTCTGAAAAATTTCTCTCCAAGATCACTCCATGCTGCTCAGAGGAGAGGTTTCAGAAATACCAGGATATCAAACTTCTCCTTTTGATCATACCCACAGTACGTGTAATTTCTGTACCAGGATCCATGTGAATGTCTTCTTTCTTGACTGGTAAATTTTTCCCTGTAGAGTGATAGATAAGGGACCATAAAAATATTATTGGAGCTGCTCCATGTTAAAGTGTTGTGAGAAGATGGACAATAGACTTACTGCCTGCATCTTCTGGGAGAGACACTGTGCCAACACAACCTAGAGCTGACATGAATGGCTCTAGCTTTGATTTTCAGAAGAAACACTGATCCCTTTTGTATGGATAGAGTAGACTTCAGCAGGCCTGAACTTGATGCAGTCAAACCCTGAGGGAAAAGGTAACCTGGCAAATGTGATGTCTGCTGAGGATCAAATTTGTTGGCCCCGAAACACCATAAATACATGTAGTGGGTGGATCCAAACTAGAATAAATTATCAAGTGAAACAGTCTGGTAAGGGTACGAGGGTTGGGCTGTGAACATCCCCTTCCTTCAGTCTGCAGTGCTAAAACAAAGGACGAGGAGGAAAGGACAGTTAAAGCAAGCAACTGTGTTGACAAAAGAGAGTGGAGAAACACTGCCTCTTCTTGTGCAGTGTCTTTTCACCCTAGATAAAAAATATTTCAGTTCTTCATGTTTACAGCCTGGCCCGCAGGACACAACAGTAAAGCAAGGAGACAAAGAGACGTGACTGGGTTTTTGCTACAGATTTCTGTCCATGAGATCCTCCTCCCACCCTGGAGGAAATTCGTTGCTGTGTAGTTATGTCCCAGTTCTGAAGCAGCACCAGTGTATCTGTACAAGTGCAGATGTTTGCTCTGGAACCTCTGTGCACTCCAGCCTGTGGACCGTCTCCTATTCACACCAATGCACAGCCTGGAGGGTTTTTCTGACTTGGAAGTTCAATTTGCAGTGTCCACTAATGCTGCTTCTAACCCATTCATGGACTTTTTTACACAATTGTTTCTTCTTCTAACTAGTGGTTAGAAGAAGCACCTCTTTTATCTTACCTTGATAGCACATGGGTTAGGTGAAAATGAACTAAGTTTTTACCCCTTTGCCTGTTCTGAGAGGCAAACTCCATCAGCATGCCCAGACCATCCAATTCTGCAGAATTGCGACTCTGGTTGAAAAGCTGAAAGAGAGAGGAAAGGATCATGTTCTGCAAATGAATGAACTTAGTCTTGAATTCTCGAATTCTAGAAATACAGTAAAAGTGAGTGGGTGATTGCAGTTAGCCTTTCCATAGCCACACTGCTGCAATTCAAAACTGAGCGGGCACAGGTGAAATGGACAATGCTAATTTTTCATTGCTGGAAATACATGTCAGGAAAGATCCCTGGCTGGCAGAGTGTTTACGTTGAAGAGAGTAAAGACTTATATGCAATTGACCATCTATTCCAAGAAAAGAAGTTTCAGCTTTATTGAAATAATAGAAAATTTTGCTATTTAGTTCAGTGAGACAAGCTGTCAGTCCTAAATCCTTGGGACATAAGACTGCAACCTCATACTGGAAGAGGTGTATTTTTCTTATTGCAGAAAAGGCTGTGATGGAGGTAAGAATGAGGTAGGAGGCCAAGGTGGAAGGAGGAGAGGTCATTCTTTCAATAGTTTAGAGTGTGAGAGATGCACTATGCTTACCAAGCACCTGCCATACTGTTTGGTATATATAGCTGGTTGCAAATGCTGTTTCTGCTGAAACCGAGCTGCTATGGCAATGATACAGGATGTAACGTATGCTGGTTTCTCTGTGTAGGATGTCATTATACATCTCTTTAGTATCAACTTGTGACTATTTGGTCCTCTGACTAGTGGGTGAGTGCTGCAGATTTCCTCATGGTGTGTCTCATGCAAAAGTTGCAGGTATTTTCTTACTAATATTTTCATTTTGTGGGTGTGATGTGTACCTGATATATTTGTCCTCAGTTCTTGTAGTCTTTTGGGAGGTATTTATTGCATGTATTCTCTGTCTTCTGGAAATGTCCAGCATTTGACCAGAATATTGAGAGGAGAATAAGACATGGCCTACAGTTTTATTTCTGGGAACATTCCTGCATGATTATATTTACACTGACTGTATCCTCAAGCCCACATTTAAAATGTAGATCAAACAGTATTGCCAACATGTATTTTTCCTTATTGAGAGTTTTTCCGAATACAGAGTTATATTTGCTGTTCTGCCAGTATTCTTGTAGCTAGTGTCTGTTTTACATTTATGTGCAATTCCTCTTGTAAAAGAAAGAAAGAAAGAAGGAAAGAAGGAAAGAAAGAAAGAAAGAAAGAAAGAAAGAAAGAAAGAAAGAAAAGAAAGAAGAGCCTAATGGTGAATGTCTGTCTGAAATCAGCAAGAGGATCATGATTTCACGTGGGCAAATGATAAATAAATATGCATGGATCATGCAGCAGTGAGCCCTTGGGTATGGTGTTGCTATTCTACCATTTCTGATATGTTCAGATAAGATAGTGATGTAATGGCAGCGAATCGAAATTGGGCAGTTAAGAAGTCTGCTCTCAAGCTGTTTAATATGCAATGTACTGCTCAGAATCCTGCTACAATGGTGATACAGATATATAGGCAGGTCTTGCACATTTCATTCGTGGTTCGTTAATAATATGTGATCAATTAAACAGCACAGAATGAATACATACAATTATTTAATTGTTTAGAAATCACAAAATCTGCTAAATGATAGGGTAAGGAAAATTGAATTTATGCAGCTTTTTGTCATCACAGAACCCTCCGAGCTGGCCTTTCATTTTCATTTTCATTTTCATTTTCATTTTCATTTTCATTTTCATTTTCATTTTCATTATTGAGTTGAGTTACAGTGTCAACTCTAGTTCATGGGCATTTTTGAAAGGCACATTTAACAATCTTCATTAGGAAAAATGCTGTAATTTTTCCTGAAGGCTCATATGATATTGCACAAAGAATGAAATAATGTTAAGCCACTGCTCTGGGAAGTGCTTTCTTTTTTGGCATTCTTTACTCCATAAAAGGGCAAAAGCCCAGTATCTGTGATGTTACTCAGTTTGCTTTATTTCCTCCTCTTCAAATGGCTTGATCTCTCTGGACAACCAAAACCCATTAATCTAGGGAAAAAGAGTCAGCACTTAATAACAGAATGTTACTTTATCGAGCAGTTAAACTGTGGCCAGGAAAAGCAAATACGCTCTGAATCAACCCAGTGCAGTGAAGTGGAATATAAATGTTGCAGAGCTTATCTATGGAAGCATGTTGTCATTTTTCTGAGGTTTATATCAAACTTTTAATCAAAACCATAGCTGAAATTGGCCCATGTTACTGTGATCATTTTTGAGTGTTCTCTTCTGTAAAGTCTAGCACACAGATTTATAATGTTTGAACACTAGCACTGTTGCCAAAAGTCACAAGAAAGTTGCAGACTTCAGACACACATCATCAGTACATGTTATATATCTACTTCAGAAGCAAAGGGAAGTCCATTGGAGATGGCCACAAATGCACTCCAGTGGCTAGAACCAATGATTTGATGAAGTTGCAAGATGATCTGGGAAATGTATTACTTTAATGAATAAGGAGGAATGTATTCACAAAGACCAGCTGCAGACCAGGTAGGCTAAAGGTCTGTATTAGCTCTTGTAAAAGTCAGTTTGGAATACCTGTAGTTAGAATTCAGCACTGAATTGGCCTACAGAATTGCAGCACTGATTTATTTATATTGCTTAGTGACATGTGTTTTTTCTATTCATCCACTTTTCTTAGCACAGCTGGTCATGAAGCCTCTTATCTTTCCTATATACAGCAGTCATGTAAGAATCATACCAATACATATGAAGATAATCTCAATATATGTTCCATAATACCTGTTGTACATACCTGAAGTTCACACTTCAAACTTCTTCAGGTAGAAGGATCTTAGTACTTCAGTGAGATGTATTTTAGGCTTACTTCTTCTTTTGTTGTCTTCAGTGCAGAAAAACAAGCACTTGCTCATGTGTTCTGATAGACCACAGAGACAGATGTGCCTATTAGTAATAGGCAAGTTTGGGTTTTTTTGCCTGATAAGGCATCTACTAGAATAGCTATTAAACTAGTGATTTCATTTAGCACTAGATTTTATATTGAGACATCAACAAATACATATCTCATATTTCAGCCATCTTTGGTTTACAGTAAAAACACAGAAAAGAATACAGCAGCTGGAATGAAAACCAGAAGAGAGATTTACCTAATGCCACAACTGATACTTTTCTACAATCTTAATACCATAAAAATGCTGTAAGAAGTATCAGAAGAAACAGCGTGTGTGCACACATTATTGCATAATGTTAGTGAATTGCATATTTAGTAAATTATATTGGTTAAAGATGCCCTCATTAGAAGCTTTTGAGAAATACAGGCTGATCAAAAGATATAAAACCTTTTAAACTGAGAAAAGGATGTACTAACATTATCACGTATTGATACTTATTTTTTCCAAGGAGAACATTGAATGTTGTTATGTTTTGATAATAGAGTAAGCTTGAAGAACTAACTTTATGTATGAAGCAGTAGACAATGTGCAATGTTAGAGTATCCTACTTGTGGGTTGACAAGCTAGTTGCTTGTTTCAAATTTATAAAAGTTAGAAAATATAAGGAATATGTTTTTGACGGTGAGATGAAATATTGAGTTAATTTTGTGAAGCATGCCAAATTAGGGAATGTGTAATTGAACTGGGCTTTTTTTTCCTAAACTCCTATCTCATTGAGGACTGGTTTTGGAGTAACTCCATCCTGTACTCAATTTTCAAAGAATTTCCATCTGGTTTCATGATATTGGCCCAGAGTTTGAAAGGTAAATAGGCATTTGAGCACTCAAGATACTTTGCAGAGTTAACTGACCACGATCAGGGCTTTCTGAGACAGTCACATAGTCAGTTGGGGGAAAAAATGACTCATTTTTATGAAGCATCCAACTCCATTATCCTTTATGTAGCCAAGACCCCAAATTACCCTGATGTACTTGGCTGAGTACGTGATGAATAGGTTGGCTAGAAAAAGGAACTGGTAGCGCCTGTAATTTCCATGTATCTCTGGGAAGTCCATGTGAGGAAACCTTAAGTAATAATTTGACGACTTCACACGAAGTACTTTAGGATTATTATTTTTCTATCTTTTGAAATAAATTGCATGAAGTGCTTTAGACAGTAGGAGTAGTAAATGACAAAAATTCCTTCTAAATGGAGCATTGTTTCCTGCCTAACATGTACTTCTTCCCTTTTGATTCTTACCTGCTTCCTGTCACTCCAGCATCTGAATAACTTAATATTTCACGCCCCTGTTTAACAGCAGCCCTGTAATTTAAGAGAATAGTGGTGTCCGCATCTAAATGACTGGATGAGCGGGGTCTTCCAGGCTCCTGAGTGCTCAGTGAGACTGTATAATGCACCAGCTTACTCCAGGGTGTCTGAGAAAATAAAAGCCAGAGGTTCTGGATAGAAGTGTCCCAGCTTGTCTTTGTTTTGTCCCAGCTAAGCCTTTGTTCATGCCATGACCCACTCAGCCTAGGCGCAGCTATAATTGCCAACAGTGCTTACTCCCTATATAAATTCCTGGAGGGACAAAGAAAGTTAGTAACTTATATAATCATTAGTAGGCGGGTTGGCAGGAAAACTATTTATATATTCAAAACAGCAAGGGTCATGGTGTTTACAAATAATATATGTCTTGTGTTTAAGTCATCCATTGAAAATCATTAGGTAGCAAGGATCACAGAATTGCTTTCAGCTAAGCCAGAAATACAAGAGTCAGATGTTACTAATAAACTCCGATTTCAATTGATTGAATAATTATTTTATTCAGCCAGTTTTCTTTAGAAAATGGCTATATCAAATGGTTTGAAAACTGTTCCAGATGTCGGTTGTTCTTTTTTGTTGAGAATGCATGATCAAATGGAAGATAGGTCATTTGATCAATACAAATATCATACATAAGTATGACCTCATATTCTATCTTAATGTGTCTGACAAGCAATTTCACTCCTAGTGAAACTAAACCTTAGAGTTCTTTAAACAAATATTTGCTTGTGATTCTGCCCATAATCACAGAATACACTCCTGTGTCCCTTTCTTCAATAAGTACCTCTGGACATTTGAAGACAAAAGCTTTAATCTTGATTAAAGCTAGTTCATCCTTCCTGGTATCATTTAACTTAATGTCAGGGTTTACTGAAAATCTTCAGTTAAAACTATTAAGAGCTCACTGGGTTTTGATTGAATTACTGTTTTGTGAACCACACTGCTTCCTATAGAAAATGTTGACTCTTGGTTAAAATTGCCGGAAAACCAAAAGTGCTACCTTGGATGTATTTTCTCCATTCTTCCCATCCCCACTTGTTTCTGTGTCCGGCTTCCTTGGTCAGATTATACTGCCTGTGAAGCATTTAAATGCCTCTAAGAGCAGCGAGATGCAGTGCACTGTGGAGGCAAAGAGGGTAAAATGTCAGAGCAAAATGTTTGCAAACAATTGTTTTTCTTCCCTCTGCTGGCTTTGAGATCTGTTACTCTGAAAAAATGATTTACAAGACGATCATGGCACTTCTTAACCTATTCATCATACTTTTGACAGCTTATCAGGTTTCAATAGCACATTTAAAAAAGCTGACAAGCATTTCAAAATATGATTCCTGATATGCCATTAAAAATAATTCTCTTCTTAGGATTTTTTTATTCTAAGAATCTTTTTCCTTTAAAAAAAAAGCAAAACAAAACAAAACTTAAACCCAAACAACAATTCACCATGTTTTTTAGAGCTTAAAGCAGTGTGGTTTTGGTTTTTTTTCATTGGGGTTTCATGAGTTCTGAGACAGTAAATAAAGCAGAGATTTCTAATGTGGCCTGTAAGGAAGTAAATACAATGAACCTGTATTTACACAGAGCAGCCAAAGAAGTGTTAATTTATGAAGACCAGTGAGCTCTATTGCGTAGATTTGCTCCTTAGCAACAAAAAGTTCAGGGTAAGATCCTGGCTACCCTGAATTTAGTGGGAATTTAATCACCAACTTCAATATCTTTACTGTACTAGTAAATAAAAAATGTTTGGGACTCTTCTCTGCACCCCACTGCATTGCAGTTGCCTATTGGGACTATCTACATGCCCCCTCCTGAGCCCTGCGCTGGAAAGGCGTGATAGAGGGCTAACTGGACTAACAAAGTCATGCCAAGGACTCTTTTGGCAACCAGCAGCACCAACTAGCATAGCCATGCATAGTGAGCCTAGAAATTCACCCTCTCCATCCAGTTTCTTTTAACTAAAGCTTACTTGTCCCTTGTTTCTCTGTTCCCCCCATAATTTCAATACCTGAAATATTAGATCATAAATATAGGTATCACCTGATTTTTTTTTCCAGTGCAGTTCAAAGGGAACAAGGAACTTCACTTCTAGTGAAGTACATGGTTAGTTGAAAGCTTGATTTGACTGAATTCTCCCCCCCCACCCCCAAGGCAAAAAAAATATCTGCAGAGTAATAAAATTTTAAGTGTCTTTAAAACCGTAAATGTTAAGCAACTATTTTATTTAATTGCATACCATATGCCACATTTGGCACACATTAAAATCTGTAGGGTTTTTATGTGTTTCTAACTGCTCTGTAACTGGTACTTAGTTAAATATTTAATCTGAAACTTCTTAAATACAGAAGTAGCCTGCATGAATTTATAGTCTTCTGTCATGCAAGAAAGGAAAAGGTAAAAATCTGTAACTCTATAAAGCTTTAGAGGGTAGAAAAACATGTATAATGAGCAGGAATCACCTTCCCTCTGGATCACTGAAAGTTAGGTCATATGCTCCATCTAACATGACATAAATTTTACAAATTAAATTGCCCTGTAGTGCAAACAATGCATCTTCCTATCAACCATGTATCTATTTGAAAACAAACATTTAATTTGCATGTATAAATACATGTTCTTCCAGGCCAGGAAGTCTAAAAATATTTCTCCTAACTCTGAAATTAAACATTTAAATGAACTTTAAATGGACTGTGTTTTTCAAAGGCATCCAATAAGAATTATCTTCTATTGATCATCTGTTGTGTATCTTCTTCCCTCAGTTATAACTACAGAAAGTTGAAAGTAAGGCTTTGTCCTTTATTGTAGAGTACTGGTGGCTTTTCACAGTAAGAAATTACAAGACTGTGAAGTCAGAAAGGGCTCTACAGCATGCTAAATCAAGTTAAAAGTAATTACAATTAACTTTCGTAGCCTTTTTTAAAAAATAAAATTGTTGCCAGAAGGAAGAATTTTGAACCACTTGGAGAAAGAATTGCTGGCTTTTGATTCCCTCTTTTAGGTTGCAATGCCATAAAAAAAATCTGGGAGAAAGAACAGGAGCAGAAGTATTCACTAAATGAAAACAGTATAAGAATAAAATAAAATAAAATAAAATAA
>JAWWEW010000078.1:117027438-117047626 GCA_035583185.1 Anabacerthia variegaticeps
AATAAAATAAAATAAAATAAAATAATAAAATAAAGCAAAGTGACAGTTTGCCTGAAGGTAAAGGGCTCAAACTTACAGCCTCCTCTACTTTACCTTTCCTTAGTAGTGACAGGAGATTTTCATCGGTGAGGTGCAAAACTATGGCAAAAGTTTCACTTGCATTTTGCCTCAACAACCCGCGCTTTTTTTCTTGAAAGTGGTTCCATTGGAAATATGAAAGCACAGGGAAGTAAAAGTGAGATTTCTTCTGAAAAATCAATAATCCACAAAGAAAATATTTGTAGTTGGGTGTCTTCTCAAGGTACAATGGAAAAGATGTCTTTCTCCTGCATTTCTATTACTATTATTATTATTTTAGGCTAGATTAAAATTACAAAGCTTTGTTTTGTTCATAAAAGTCCTAAAGTCTTCTTCAACTCTTGTAACATATGGCATTCTTTAATTTTTAATCTTTTTGATCACCGGTAGCATTAAATCAAAGCACTGTCTAGAGTAATCAAAGGGATAATGTACCATGAAAAGATGAAGTTAATTCAATTGCAATAACTTTATTGGCACTACATGGTAGCCAGGTACAGTAGAAGTTAATCAAGGCAATGGTTATCTGACATCTGTTCACTGAAAATAATTTAGTATTAATTCAGTGTAGATTTTACACACAGAGACATAACTCGTACACTAAAGCTTCAGCTGTTTTTAATGCTGCTTAATATGCAAAATCAGCACATTAGTTTGGCACAGATTTCTAATGGAACAGTCCTGACCTTGTATCAGAAACTAGAACCGTGATCATGCAGAGAAAACTGTTGTCTTCAGAAAGTTTGACTTTTATTATTGTGGCATGTTCATCACTGGGAAAAGAGTTACTTGGAATGCAGAATTTGTTCCTGTCCTGTTCACATTTTATTTTCGAACACACAAAGTGCTCTTGATTTTTCATTTGTAACTCCACGTAATTGCACAGTTACTTATCTGCTGTGAAGCCTACTAATTGAGAAACTCTGTTGAAATCTGAGGATTCAAAGTGTACTGTACTGAACTTGCAGCATAGAATATTTCCTTCTCATCAAAAAGAGTAAATACTCAGTGCTTTTAAGTGAGACTATAATGAAACAGTCAGTGTTTCCCATTTCAGTGGGTTCCCTCTAAAGTTTTTTAAAATTTCCTGAAAGCCATGTTGATGAAACATTCCTTCCAGTGAACTGGTTTGTTAAAATATTTGTGCAAACCAAACATCTGAAGAGGCGTGTTGCAAACATGAATCAAGTGGAAACTGAGGATTTAGCCATGTTTGAAAAAAGTATTATTTGCAAGTTATCTTCCATTTTTTGCTTAGGATGTTCCATCATAACATCATAAGTTCTGGAAGGATAATATTCAGGAAGAATTCAAAGCAAGCTGTTTCATGTGAACTATCCTCTGAGAGCTAAGAGTGGACTCTCTTCACTAGCTTCTGTAGCACATTACTTAACATTTAGGTGGCAGAGTGTAAGAACTCAGATAGTAATGTAAAATCATGTAAGTCAAATGCATACTGGAGTTATAGCATAATGAAGTATTTGCCAAAACAGCAGCACTGAGAGGGAATCTGCAAGTATGTCTAAAATTGCTTCTATGTGTCTCTGAGAAAATTTGTGATAGCAAATCCTTTCCCTTCTGTAACAGCAAAGGCATGACAGACAGTGCATCAATATTTTGTCAGCAGTCGATGAGCTTCTTTATAAATAAGTGTTAGAGCTGCAATTATTCACATTTAGTAGTATCCTTAGGAAGGACACAGTTTACTTTTTTCCCTTGAGCTCTACTGCAATTGTTTTCTTACCCATTAATTCCTGAAGAGACATGAGCACTGCAGCTCTTATAAGTGACTGATGTAAGAGTCTCAAGAGCCAGACAGACATAAATCCCATTTCTTAGATGTCTTCTATGGTGCTGTCAAACTCAGGAACACTACAGTACTGTATGTTTAAAACTGTGGGTGAGATTCAGCCTTTCTATGAAATGACATGTGTTTCTTGTAAGAAAATATGCAGTGGATACTGAGCTCTCTCTGTGTGTGATTTTCCTTGTTTTAGTATTTAATGCAGTTGTTAAGTACCAGATTAATGTCTCTGTACAAACATACTAAGCCAGGTTAAATCTTATTCTGAGTTTCCTAATAAAGCACATTGAACCATTTCTTTTAATTTTGCTGTTATGACCTAACATAAGAAACAAGTATTACTTTCTTCCCAATAGGGAAGTCAAAGATTAACACAGCCTCAAGTGGAATCTTTGTGGTAAGAAGGAAGAGTAAAAGTTTGAAGGGTTACCTTAAATTACCCCAGCAGCAATTACATTTCAGTAGTTCAGATTCACCAGTCCAGTCTCAAAGGACTAAATCTACTCAAATAGCAGGCAGTGTTATGTCTGTAAATAGCATAACATGCAATGGAAATACTGATTTGCTAGTAGAGTTAATGAATATCCAGTGCTGGAAAAAAAAAAAAAAAAGAGATATAGTGCTTGGGTTAAAGATTTGGAATTTATTGTGGGATCAGATAAAGGAAATCAGACTCTTTAATTCCTGACATGTGTTTCTTCCAGTCTGCTTCCAGAAGCTTTTTGTAGCTAGGAGCAATAGACAGCAGAGGAATGATTTTCTAATTTTTATTTTTTAGCTGATATATAAACAGTGCTTTCACCTAAGGACTGAGATTCCAGAGCCTTATTCTCTTTGGAACCATGAAGCTAAAGAAACACAGGCAAAGTCATGAACAAGGACAACTTTTTTTTTTTTTTTTGGCTTGTCATGAGGAGAATAAAGCTTTTATCATCTTTAATGACAAATGACTGCAACACTTACTGCTTTCAGTGTAAGAAGCTGCAAGATCAAGGTAATAGAGCATTCTCCAAAGGATACAATGGGGAGTAGAAGCATTATTCTAGTATAGTGAAATAGAGTTTCTTACCAAAATGGTGGTCATCCATTTTAAACTGAATGATACTCAAGGAAAGAAAAAGACCATAGCTGGGCTTTTTTGATGCATTATAATCACAGTCAGCTGAAAGGTCTGAGTAATGAAGCAGATGATACTATGTGAGGTTGCCCATCCAAGCTTCCCAGGAGTAAGGAATTTACTATAACAATTTATGGACTTTGGTTCCCATGGAAGGAAATATGTGTATGCCTATTCTGAAGCAACTGAAAGTAAAAGCTGAAAAATAAAGTAACTGTTCCCAGGGCTTTTCACATTTGACTTGATTTCTGCATTAATCATCTCTATCACAAACAGTCCTTGGCTGTAGTCCATGAAGACAAAGGAATGATTTCACAAAGCAAAGGAAGACATTTTTCATTTACTTGTGGACACTCTCAGTCTGAAAGGTAATCTTTCAATAACAGAGAAATTTAATGTGAAAGCAGTTCTATTGACAAGTAAGGTTAAACAGACCGAAGGAATGTTGAGTTTCACTTCACATCCTAGATAAAGACAATTCTCTTTGTGCTCAGTATGTTTGTGGCTTTGAATCCTGGAAAAGTTAAGGCCGATCTTAATTTTTTTTTCTTTCCCTTGCCTTTCCTGGGAATTGCCACTTTGCAAACCAATCCTGGTGCTTATCATGTCACTTAAAAGGTTTCACACAAAACCTAAAAATTTTTCCACAAAAAAAAAAAAAAAAAGAAAAGGAAAATTTGACAAGTAGAAGGACTGAGAAACAATCATCTGTTTTGATGTGCAGTGTAATTCACAGTCTTCTCAATCTCACAGTCTCCCACAGCTGGCTGCAGAGACACTGAAAGGCAAACGGTAAATCCATGTAAACTCATATCTGAAGTCAAAGATAGCTGATACAAAGTCAAAATTTCTTATAATGAAGAATTCTGTAGGAATGATTATTTAGGCAGAATGCATAGGGATGTTTTTCCTATTTCCAGTGAGAAAATTTTGCTCTGTGATGCTGAAGCAATGTTTGGTCTGTTGATTTAGCTGTTTCCCACAGCATTCTTGGGTGAAAGGTGGCCTAGGAGGACACTCAGCAATAGTCAGCTGCAGGGCTTGGAACCAAGTTTCCAGATCTGCCCATCCACTGGGACACCTGTGGCATAAGGAGTGTTCCTGTTACAGACTGGGAAATGCTGGAAGCTCAGGAGGTGCGATGACAAGAATTTAGATAAAGTTTCTAATAGAAGTCATTTTTCGTCAAATGTTTGCCTGACTGGCCTGATATCACAAAGTATTTTGATTACTATATTTTTTAGAATAAAAGTCTTTCATTGTAATTTTTCAATTACTTCAGGAAGTGGCAGTATCACCATGACACCTTGCTTCTGCTTTATCTTTTCTGCCATGAATACATTAGCATGTCTGTACTTAATAGAAGGGTTGTGATCAAGAATGTTTCTCATGTGCCTGAATTGATGTATTTTCCTCTGCAAGATGAGGATAAAGAGCTGATGAATGAAAGTCCCTTGTTGCTTTGTTGTTTGTTTGATCATTTTTTGGTTGGTTGGTTGGTTGGCTGGTTGGTTGGCTGGCTGCTTTTTTTTTTTTTTTTAGGGGGAAGTATGTGAGAAAAGATACAAAAGCAGAACAATTTTGGGACCTCTGGATATCATGACTTTACAGTTAGGCAAGGTTGTTCAGGGCTTGTTCAGAAAAGTTTTAAAAATCTTCATAGATGCAAATTGAACAGCCTTTCTTAGGCAACCTGCTTCTTTTCCCTTGCTGCGGCTTCTGCCTGTTGCCTCTTGTAAACTGTGTGTCTTCAGTGCTATCTTTAACCACTTGACAGGCAGTTGAGGGAAACAACAATATTCCTACCTCCAGCCTTCTCCTCTTCAGACTGAACAACTCCCATTCTGTCGGTTGCATTTTATGCACCATATGCTCCAAACCCTGCTTCCTTTTGGTCACCCTCCACTGGCCTTGTGCCAGTTCCTCAACATCTTTCGGTCTTTCCTGTACTACAAAGCCCAGTGCTGGAGGAATTACTTCAAATGTGGTCTCATAAGTGCTGAATATAGGACAGCAAATGTCTGTCTTGAGCTCCTAGCAAGAGGTCAATTGCCTCTTGGCAATGTAGCCCAGTAAGCGATCTGTCCTTCCTCCCTGCAGAGGTATGTTTCTGGGTCTTGTTCACCAAGACCCCTAATTCCTTGCCTTCTTTGTCTCCCACCAATGCCAGGTCTTTACTGTAACTTGCTCTTATTTCATCCCACATGCAAGATTTTGCACGTATCCTTGACTTGGGAAAGAGTGCATGCAGAAGTTCATTCTTTTCCACCATGCTTTAAACCTCGGTTTGTGGTCATTGACACATTACTTGAGTAATACAACCCAAATACTATTGTAGTCTTTAAGTACTTATACCTGTACTTTTTTCAGCCACGACATATGGGAAAAACAACAAAACCAGGCTCTAGAAATAATAACCTAGCTTTCTGAAGGGAATGTTGTCCATTTAGAATGAAAACTGTATCCCTTAGCATAATGTTTTTTCAGTGGAGTTTTCATTTTAGCACCCAAAAGCTATAAATATTAAATGCACATCCACATTTATTGCAAGTGTTACTGTGCTTGTATTTGGACAGCTATATGCTTATTTATGCTTGAATGAGATATAAAATACCTTATTTGCCTAAGTAAGCACCACTAAAATTCCTGCCACATATTCAGGCATTGGATCCCAGTGAAGGCTTCCAAGTCATGGTCAGCAGCTTCTGGGCTTAGATCCCTTTGTGGACTCAGCATTCAAAGAAACAGGATGAAGAGAGAATCTTTGCCAGATAAGGGAAGGAAAAGCATTTTGTTATTAGGATGCATAGATGGGTAATTGTGCTACTCAGTTTGTATAAAACCACAGTCTGAATAAGCCTGGGTGAGGTTTGGCAGGTGAATCCAACAAACCAGCCTTTGAGCATGTCCCTACAAACCTAATTGGTGAGACAACCAGCTGAAGGAAAAATAAAAATAGTTGTGATGGCTTTCCTGCCACCTCTCCAGTGCCCCATAAGGGGCTAAAAGGCTGCAGCACATAAATCCTTTTACAAATCATTTGCTCTTATTATTCTTGGTTAGAATTTACCTTTTCTTGCATTTAAGACAGTAAGTGTGATGAAGTTTTAGCAGGATTGAAATCAATAGGCATTTTCACCATGCATTTTCGCTCCAAGGATGGAATCAACACTGAAACAAGCAATTTAGTACTGATCTGTTTTTTCCGATATAGCCATCTGGTCCATTCTCAGCAGTAATGACAGAGGTACCTAGTGTGCAGGGTATTCCAGTAGGTTAGATACCTATCTTGGAGACCTACTGTTTGTTTCAGTTTTCCATTTTGGAGACAAATTCTACAGCTACACATAGACTTCTAAAAGTGCTTGAAGAATACTTAACATAATTTTGTGGACTTTCATTTTAAGATACATATGCAAGAGTAAGATGCTACTTTTTTGTATAGGGTAACTTTTTTAGCAGATGCGAAATGTGATCTTTTTAAGCCACGATAAAATCGTAGTTGTTCAACAGGGAAACAAGTGAAGGTCTGCATCTAATTTGTTAACTGTTTCATCTCATTGCTCAGTTTCAGTCTACCACAAAAATCAGGAAAAAAGCTATTAGTATAGGGGATGGGGGTCTGTGTATTGGAATTTTCCTTGGATCTGATCTTGTTCTGAATCTTATGAGGTTGTTTCACTATGTAGAACTCATACTGGGCATACAAAATTGTTAACAACGGCAAGACGTTTGACTAAAGAATTGAAATATAAGTTTCACATGCACAAATGGAACTGGTAAAAAGCCAAATATTTTCTGACCTCCTTCTGTATTTGCCATTGTTCACATAGCTGTTTTATTATACAAATGCTTTGCTGTGGAGTTGGAAAGTCCTTGTGCTGGTTTTTTTTTTTTGTGTGTGTGTAAGTACATAGTAATTCCTTTGACAGTGGAGATCCAAGGCAAGTACAACAGGAATCAGACCCAGAACTTTCTCCCAAGAATCATGAGAATTTTTAGAAATTAGTTCTGCTAGGACTTCTTAACAATAATAACAACACTAATATTTTTGAAAAACTTTTTAAAAAAATTATTTGTAAAGTGAGCTCAGAGACAGAGGCTGCAGAACTTCTGAAACAAAAACCTAAAAATCCTGGAAACTCAGCAGGTTATAGGTTTGTACTTGGTTTCAGTTACTAGTTTTGATGTAATGATGCAAGTCTGGTGAGTGTTAGTGGATCAGAAAAAGAGGAGTTAAAAATTATAAGCATGGCACTTGATTCCCGTCTCAAGCAATGAATGCAAACTTCTTTAGGACCTGGAGAACTCTGGTGACCTACTGTAGCTGGTAGGCCATGGAAAGCTTTAAAATGACTATGCAACAGCCACAGTGATCTGTGTAGGGCAGGGCAAAGTATGTAGTCATTTATCACAGATGTGCACTGCTAGAGTCACGAAACTTTTGCAGGACTGGATGTATGAAACCACTAGTGAACAAGTAAATCAAGTAAACCTGCCTGCTTTATTCAGTCTGGGCATAACAGACAGTGATTTCAAGCCATTGTCTTTCATATTTTATGTTTCTGGAACAAAAAAACTCATGAGATAACTGCGGGAAATCAAAAGCAGAAAATATGTTGTCATATTTCAAACACCTTCCCCCCATCCTTTCCCATGACTGACTCGAGTTGCTCAGCACTGAGCCATCCCACTGCTCCACTGCTGTTCAAGCACCAGTACATCATATCCCTGGCCTGGCTGACAGGGTGTGATATTGTCAGATAACAATGCAAAGTGCCTGCGTGATTAGGAGCTGGCCTGGTGCCGAGGGCAGATCCATGATGTATGCGCCAATTCAAGGCACAGGATTCCCAGATGGGAGCGCAGCAGTGAAGTGCTGCTCTGTGGATGGGATAAGTGCCCTCATTATTCACACTCTGGACAGCGTAAGTGCCTCCATTACTCACATGTGGGTCCACTGTATATTGAGTAAAATATGTATCTTTATTGTTTATTCAGTGACAGTGCAGCACTTTATCAAGTTCAATGTTAGTGAATTAAGTATGCGAGCACATGACCTTTTTAACCTTTTTTAATTTGTTGTAACCATGCTGGTTGGTGATCTCAGGACTGAAAACAGAGTGACCTGCTATATCACCAAAGCAAATGCTGTGTCAGTGCAGAATTTACGTCCTTTAATGGGGGATAGATCAGATATCCGATGGAATTACTCTTGATCATAACAAAATGAAAATGCTAATTAAACTAACATTGTTTGAGTTTAAAATATAATACAAAAGCAGGATATAAATATTTTGAAAGATTGTAGCAGATAAATGATATTCATTTTCTTAAATAATATTATGTCATGGATGGTATAAAGCCATCTATTTTAATATTATAGAGAACTAATGAAAGTTTTTCCAAAAGCCCAAGTATATCACTTTAACTTTGATATATATCAAAAGAAAGTAATCTGTATTCAGACTCTGAATTACATATGTAACTCAAATTTTGAAAGCTTTTGAGGAGAAGGAGAGAGTAAGTAGAAAGCCCTTTTGCAGCTGTTCACGTTGGGTTTAATACCAGTGGGGACACCAAGGAATGAGTGACGCTCAGAAGCACTGCTTTCTTAGACATGACCCTCAAAAAGTTACAAATTAGCACTCACCAAACCAGAAAGAATTGAGGAACAGGAGGTCAGCAAAGTATTGATCTTCTGCAGAATAGTACCACTAATGAAAAAGCTGTTTATAGACAACTTACCTAAGAGGCAAATGGGAGATGTTAACTCACCTACCAGAGCTGGCAACAATAAAGAAATACTATGAAATTGTTTGCAACACAGATATATGTGTTCCTTTCCTTAAATTTAACCCGATAATTCTAGGAGGCTTTTTTTGACAACACTCCAAAATTAACTGTAGCTAAAAAAACCTTGAGGAATGACTCCATGATGTAACTCTATCCATTTTGGCATGGCCAAATAGTATTCCTCACTGTTATCCTGATCCTGGGAAAAATTGTGGGAAGGACTGGCTGTTTTTTCTGCTTTTACTTGAGAATGGAGCACGAAATCTACTTGAAATGACTGATGTATCTGCTAGAATTATAGAGTGGTAGCAGCTTAAACAGCTTTCCTTCTGCTATAAACAACTTCATTTGGACTGGTCATGTGAAGAGATGCATGTCATTTTTTCAATTCTAGTTTCAGTCAGGGGAAGAATTTGTGGCCGGGTGAATTTGTGATGTGGAACACCTCCAAACATAATGCAGAGAATTTACAGAGACTGAATATGCAGGCTGTCTAAAGGGGAATGAGGATGCTTAAGAGTACAGGAATTGTTTTGGAGCTACAAACAGGTATTTAGACCAGTTCACTTCAGAGACGAAGTACAAAAGTTGAGTTGTGAGCCTCTGGTATTCTGTACAGCCTGTGTCCCCATCTTGCTGTGTGGCCTGTCTTGAGCTATTTAGACAGCGCACTGCCTCCACAAGGCAATAATACTCACTATCCTTCTCTGAAGTCTGTTAAGCACTCTGATACCTTTAGATTGGAAAGAGACTGTATGAGAATGTTTTCTTATCATATGAATCCCCATTTCTTGTTAATTTAGTATTTGTCTCATATATGCCTGGATTTTTAAAGTTTTAAGTCCCCTAGACCAGGTACCAGGTATAGTATTATTGGAAAGTCTAACAGACCATGTTAGAATGTTCCCATTCACTGCATTTCTATTTAATAAATCAACTTCATTGCTTTTCTTGTTATTTATGCACTATATCAGGCACAGATGCACAAGTCATTGTGTTAGGTGCAATACTTAAGGCAGAGGGAGTGGAATTGTGAAGAATCCTAAAATATAACCTTTCCCACCCTCCCCTCTGCAGTCTGTATGAGTGGTACATCTGGCATTGTTCCTGCTGGCTAACAAGCCCAGGTAATCTTGCTGCTGGTCCTTCTGTTGATTGGTATTGATTATTCCTCTCACCTGAACATGAAGAGAAGTCTGAATTTCCTTATTGAACTCACAAGGCCAGATGCTGAGAATACAAACATTTTCTGCTACCCCTGCAGTAATAACAAACTTTCAACAGACCTGTTTCAACTCATTTAAAAGGATGACCAGACAACTGCCCATGACCTATTTAAAGTAATGTTTGAACGGGCAACAAATGGGGAACTACAAATGCAGAATTACTGTCTGTGGAGCACAGACAGAGCTGATGCTCAGCTGGAGAAGTGCTGCAGCTCTTCTCAGGAATATAAAGCAGAAACACTCAAAGGCAGCTTTACTGTGTCGAGCAATCTGTCAGGCAGTTTGTCCTAACCACTAATGTAAATTAGTAACTAACCTAACCAAAATATCTCCTTTGGTAGAATCCTTAACCGTGTCCTGCATAGATAGATACAGAATGAGGAATCAGATTGCCAACATAAAACACAGTATGCATTTGCCACAGTGTTGCATTCTCTGGAAGGAAAGGAAACTAAGAGTTACTGATGAGTCAAGTGCTTGTTAACTGAAAATGCTGGTTATATTTCAACAATTAAACAATTATACTGAAAGCTATAAAATTTAGGTATTGAATTCACCCTCTTTTACGGGTGGAGGCTTATAAATTTCTTCTACTGGGAAATATTAATCATAGCTGATGGTCCTGAGAGCAGGTAATAAATGCAAGGGAAGAGAAACATGAAGCCTAAAACTTGAGCTGGCTCAAGTCACTTGTTTTGCATTGCTTTTAAACTGTCAAGTTACCTCCATTGACAAGCTTGTAGCTTGCATCTTAATTTCACCTTAGAACCAGCAGGAGCTGATGTCTCTGTTAACCGTGTAGGTATCGACAAATTTCCTATCCTGCTTGTCACTCAAGCAGTTAATCAGAGTCATATCTTCTTCATGCGCTTTTCTAAGCATGATCCCGCAGTACTAAAAAGTTGGCCTTCCTTGTGCTGTCTCTGTTGATAACTATTCTGGCAGGGACCTCACTGTTCCTTTTCGCAATTATAGCAGCTCCCTCTTCTTTTATCTGCACACACATAAGTTGCTTTCATTTTATACACTTTCCCTAGCCATGTCAGCTTCCTCACATCCTTGTCTTCATTTGTCCCCACACAGAGAGAGCCAGATTCAAAACTGTAACTATATTGTTTCTACAACTTTTGCCTTCCTAGTTACCTGAATGAATCGTATGCTTAATTTATAATGTGAATTTTATATTTTCCTTTTTTTTTATGTGCCAAGTTTCTTTCTCCACATAGATCACTCCTTTAAATTTGTTTCAAGCTGATTTCATGAAAATGTTAAATCTGATCAAGCAAGAATAGTAAATCCTGAATATATGAGGTCTTATTAGGATTGTAGAAAAACCACCATATTTATTGATCATCATTAAAATCGTAACTCATAAAACTGCTGGAAAAAACGCACTCCAAGTTTTTAATTTTTAGGAGTGAAGATACCAGTTTGCATTGGCAGGGATTTGAGAGGAGAAGTTGGCATCATTTGATATTTTCCTTGTAACTAGTGCAGTAAACCCAAACTCTATCAATCCACATTTCTGTCCACAACTCAGCTTATGACTATATTAATCCATTTGCTGTTTCTGATCTAAAAAATAATGTCTCTACTGTAAAACACTGTACTTCAGAAAGAAAAGCTGCCATTTGAAAGGACCAAATTTCTTCTGAATGTGTATATTGTGCCACAATTCTGCCAAATAAAGAAGATACACTGTGTGAATGTGAAAGGAGGTTGTAACAAGGTGAGGCTCTTCCTTCAGGCAACTAGAGACAGGATAAGAGGACATAGCCTCAAGCTGTGCCATCAGAGGTTCAAGTTATACATCAGGAGGAATTTCTTCATGGAAAGAATTGTTAAACATTGGAAGAGACTGCCCAGGTAGGTGGTGAAGTCACCATTCCTGGAAGTGTTCAAGAAATGACTGGACATGGCTCTTACTGCTGTGGTCTAGTTGGCAGCATAGTGATCAGCCAAAGGTTGGACTCAATGAGGTCTTTTCCAACCTGAATGCTTCTGTGATCAGAAAAGTGTGCATAAAAGTCAGAAGGAGTTTTTTTGGTTACTGTGTCCTCCAAAGAAAATGAAGGCTTCAGTCCTTTTTCTGTTTTAACTTGCTAGCAGTATATATAGTGCAGTATGTATGCAGTAAGCAGCACTCTTATTCTTTTTTAGAGACTGTCAGTCAGAAGAATTCCCCTGTGTATTAAAAGCATGAATGTGAATATACAGGGTTGTGCAACTATAAATTGAAGTGATTTGACATGTCAATAGAATAATAATGGCAAACACTAAAATCCTTTGACTGTGTATCGCGTGCGGTGTAAGAGTTTCAAAGAATGACATAGTCGATTTTTCTTGCCTGTTTATTGCTTTAACCCTGCAGTTACCAGATATTGCTAATGTCTGAGCTATTCAGACACTAACTGATAGATGTAAAAATGTTAGTATTTATGTCTTTCACTTGTGAACTTTCAATTCAGGATTTACTGCTGTATTTAAAAATGTATACGCTTACGAAGACAATTAGTACCATTGAAAGTAAATACGACAATAACTATCTCTAAGTTTTGCTGAATTTTATATAGTCTAAATCAACACTTCAAGTAAAATACATGCAAAAAAGTCTTGTAGTTAAAGCAATATTTTCTATTTTACTGAAGAAATTATTTTGGGCAGTTATTGCAAACTTCAGTAATTTTTTGGGAAGAAGAGATATAATTTTTTTTTTAATACAGTAATTCCTTAAACCTTTCTCAAACAGCCCTACTCTTTGTTCTATGGCATCCTTTTGTGGAATGGTCTGGGTTGTGGCACTAAATTTTCCATGTGATCTTTCTACACCTGGTTCCTCGATTCCTCTGCCTTCATCTAATTTTTACAAAGAAAGAGTGTTTAGTTCTTCTCAACTGCCATTTTTCAAAGGTGCAAAGCTTCCCATTAGAGTATTGTCTAACTGCCAAGTCCTCCCAGTGTAGATCTGCTTGAAGAGGGTTAGAGGTTAAGCACCAAGTTAATGTGATGACATGCAAGCAACAAATAACTGGTGTAAGTGTGGGTTATTAAAAGTCTGTTGACCTGCAAGGTGTTTTTAGAGTTGCAGTTCTTCTTGATGACAGGTAGTAATGGCTCCAATGAGCTGGAGGCTGGCATGCAGCTAAGTTAATAGCTCACACCAATTAGATTTCTTCTTTAGACCACATGAGCGATGCTAGGTTATTAAAGTATGGCTGACAAACATATCTGCACCAGCAATTGTTTACGTGAGTGGTCAGGACATCTTGTCAGATGTGCTGACCAGCGCATCTCTTCTGTTGACAGCTTTACCAATTGCTGTGACTTTGGTCCTTTTTTTTTTCCTACATGACTCCCTGCTCAGAGACTATAACTCAATTGTTATGACCATCTCAGAAGTATTTTAAATTAAATGGACCTTAGGACTTAGGGCATTCAATTTGGTATTTTCCATAGGCTTTTCATGACCTTAATGAAGTTTTAAGGGAATGAACAACATGACTTCAGACACCTGAATGAAGTGCTTTAGTGCCAGTTCACTTATCAAGGCTTGTCCAGCTGTCAAATGTCTTACCCTAGCATTAATTTAGAAAGTATTTAATTAGGAGGTCTAAATGGAAGGTGAATTGGTGTACTGTTCTCACAATTTACATTGCAATATCTATTAAAAATGTGGTTGGAATACAGCATATGTCTCTCCCTCAGACAAGGCTCAGTAGAAATATTGAGGACGTTCTGTTAGGTGTAATCCCATGTACCAGTCACTCATCCACAGCTTTATTCAGCCTTGGAGTCCCTTATCATGTTACAGTGGGTCAAATCTTATTTTTCTTCTATCTCAGCTATGTAAATCTCACTTTTTTGGAATCCAAAATAAACCTTTTATTTGCAAGCTCTCCTTCAAGGACATGAGAATGACTACATACAGAGGTGAGAGGTGCATGAGCAACACAGCCTTCATGGTTTTGGTCCCTTTAGTGTCAATTGATATGATTTACTGCTCTCTCTAGGGAGAGACGACTTTTCTCACTTTCTAGGATTTATTTGTGATGGATTTACATGTGTTCCTTGTTCATAAAAAGGCAAGTGAATGTGTCATATCTTTTTTGATAGTCCTGAGTAGTCAAAAGATTACACAGCTAAATAACAGCACTTCATCAAACCACTGTGAAGTGTTTGGGTAGCCAGCTAGCCCTCTTCAATTTGTATCTTCTCCTTTCACCCCAGTGCCTTCGAGCTGCCTCTGCTGCCATCTCCTGCTCAGAGCATGATCAGGGACAAGCATCTTGGCAAGTTTCAATAAGAACAACGTCCATTCATCTGAAACGCTGGGTGTACTGTGGGTTTAGCACTTGTAACAGGACCCTCCTGAAGAGTGCACCTGCCTCCCACCTAGAACAGGGAGAAGTTGCCTGAGTGCATCATCATCCTAGAATGGCCAATCAAGTGGAAGAGCTATGGAGAAAGTGGAGAGATGGGAAGACAACAATACTGGCTATACTGCTCCACTGTAAACCCATCCATCTTTCTGCATCTTTGGCTATGAAATTGGGCTTATAATTTATGTGTATATTTAGAGGTCAAGTAGAGCTGAAAGGAAATACATGAAAATTGGTTTTATATAGCTAGAATCAGATAAAGCTTTAAGCTGTTTTTTAGAGTGTGCAACGTGTATTATGTAAAAATAAAATACAGTGCAGTCAGTTCAAAGATGAACTATGCTGTAGTCATGAAAAAAAGCTTCCATTAAAAAAATTTAGTTCTTGGATCTTGGGGATCCAGCAGGCTGTTAATCAAACCTTCTTTCCTTCCTCTCTTGCCCCCCCCACCTCTCTTTCTCTCTTAGTTGTATTCTCTCTTTGCCTTTTTATCTTTCTGTCTTTTCAAAAAGACAGCTGCAGATGGAAAAATTCCTAGCTTGAAAAATTCTTATGGAAAATTGACCAAGTATCAAACCTGAAAAATATTTGCTTTTGTAAAAAATCTTTTCAAAATAAAATTTAAATTGTTTTGGCAGTTTGTTTTTAAAATAAGCTATTTATTTCATAATTGTGCAGCAGTCAGTTTATCACAGTTTATATGGTTATATTGAATTTGGGCACCTAATGGAATGTTTATATTTCAGTAAAGAATGGGCTGGATTGAAAGGCAGCATGAATCATAAGAGAAGTTTAGAAGCACATGAAGATGAATATGTCCCTAGTGACTCGACAGAGAACATCTGGTAGGGGAGATGCTTTATAAATAAATACCTGAAAGGACTTTGGTTTTAACAAGTATCAGTAAAGAGTGAAAATGTACTCTAAAAGCCTGAGAAATGTATATTACTAGATTAATTTAGGAAGGATAGAATATATTGTGTATTTTTCTGATCATGCTGGTAGATTCATGGAGCTGACAGAATAGCTAACTGGGATGAAGTTGGTCCAGAAACTCAAGGTCATCTGTGTAGAGGAACACTGGTGCAGTGCAGCTGTATGGCACACATCAAAACTTTAGACACATGGCAGCCACACTGATGACTTGAATCCTTCTCTGGGAATCCCCTCAGACCACACTTTTAGGAGGGGCATACAAGTAACTGAAGACAAAGAGCTGTCCTGAAAGTATGGTGGAGATCTTCCTGAAAGTGTGGTGAACAGCTTTCCCTTCTCACTTCACTCCACCTGGTTTCTGTCCTCAATTCTTTGGTTTCACCAACTGTAGTTTCCAGCTGGGAGGTGCAAGCACTCAGGGACATGCTGAAGGAGGGTTCTTGCTCACCTCCAAAGGTCTTTGCTAGGATATCTATTTGAGGAAAGATCAACTATTGAACTAGCATATTTTAAGCAGATTAAAGTTTGCAAGACTGTTCACTGGAAACCAAATAATTTGAACACAAATACAGGCTTCCTTATAAAATATCTTACTTACATACTTGGGCATTTTCTATGTTTGTCACTATGCAGAGACAAAGATTCATAGGGCTTGGAAAGAGAGATTGATTTGGCACTTCACTGATGGGAGAAGACTCTAGTCCTGATCCCCACTTTAGGGATTTTTATTGTTTATTTTGTGATAAACAACCATTGAATAAAATGCACAAACATTTCATGAAACAGAAATAAAAGCCAAAGGCAGTATCTATTCTAGGAAAATAGATGTGCTTGGAACTGTTTGCTGGCACAGAGGCCAAATGGCACAAAAATGACCCATTTTCATGCTACTAAACATTCTTACCCTCCAAAATAGGGTACCCACATCCAAACATTCTTGTGGGACTTGTTCCTGGCGTGCAATAATTCCCAGACCATGTCCAGGATCTGTTTGTTGAACAGCAAATTGGCTGGTGTCAAAACCAGCCCAAGAGTGTGCTGTGACAATGCAACAGTGTGGATGCTCCAGCACCGGTGCCCAGCAGCGCTCCATGGTAAAGGTTAGTTTACTGGCATAGGCAGAACTGAACCCTTCTCCTTCACAGCTGGGTTTCACTGGGACAAGAATGCTATGATCCTTTTCTTCTTCATTTTTCAGCACAGAAAGGGAAAAGGGCTTCCTCACCCCACACCCACCATGAAAGTCTCCAGTAAAATGTACTGTCTTGAACGACCCCTGTAGACCTGAAACCCACTGACAGGAGGAAGCCACTCTCCCACTAGAGCCACTGTCTCCTCCTCTCTCTGGTTGTACTTTTGCATTTTTTTTATACACATCAATCTTGTCTTGATAATGATACAATGAAAACACATCTCTCTATTCTTACTTGCACCTCTTTACCCCAAACTGATTTTATCTGGTGATGCTGAGGTCTCACCTTCCTCTGCATCTCACTCTGAGTCCCACTGGGAGATGCATGCTGTCTCTTCTTCCATGCCTGATCTGGTCCTCCTATGAGTGAGTTGGTTCTGGGAACTGATCCAGAGAAAACTTAAAGTATCTGTTTAGGTTTTCAGTCGTATCATTTCCCAGAACTGGCTTGCTGCTAGTGTTCATGTGAAAGAAGTAGGAATAAATGCTTGTAGTCAGCTCTTAATTATACAGACATAAGTTGAAATGGAATTATGCAGTAGGTAGGCAAGAAGACCAGCACTAAATCAGAACCTGATGGGAGAAAGACACCCAATGACTCTGTCCTCTAGGATGAAAATTGCAGAAGCATGCACTGAAACAGAAGCTGAGGCACTACAGAATCTTCATATTAAAGCTTTTCCTGTCTGCAGCATTTAAACACACCAGAGGTTATTGATGGATTTCAGTATAATACTTCAGGAAACAGGCTGTTGCCTACCACCAACTTCAGGTGTCTGCTTTTTGTGAATTTGGGCCTAAAGGATGTAAGGAAGCCCAATGACCCAAAATTCTGAATCCCTGAATTTTTCCAAAGCTCCCTTCAACACAGTGATGTCTTCCCATACAAGCAGTTGCAAATTGTGTAGTATGATTTATAGTAAATTATTTAAACATTGCTTTTCAGTATAAATAAATCATTCAATATCTTTACTTGACATGAGGTCCTGAGGTCACAATATTTTTTTTCTTTGGTTTTGTGGTTTGTTTTTTTCAGAAGTACCTTATGTTGTGCAGTTGGATTTAAGCTGTTCAGTCATCAGGACTAAAAGTCATGCTCCATTCTGTGATATACTTAGATTTACTTAGCTGAGTATGTAAGCAGTGGGTTTTTTTATGAGGAGCTAAACGAGAAATGAAGCATATAATGCTGTCATATTTAAGGAATTACAGCCTATATTTGGGGTGTCTTAGGTTTACCAGCCCCCTAATTTATCTCTATAACATGTTCAAGTCTAGTAATCTGAAGGCATGTCTAGTAATCTGAAGTCTTTTTGTCTACAGAGTCTGAAAGACTTCTGTTTATTGATCAAAATAGAATGAAAAATACCCCCTTTTTTGATCCTTATCAAAATAAGCTCTATCCATGTTAATTCACTATGTTAGTCCATAAACATCTTTTAAACAGTAAAGGAGGGAACACACACGCAAATATTCAACACAAAAATACTGTGGGTACACATTTCTGTAAACATTAATCCCCTAATCATATGAAATTCTCCTTCACATGAATCCAAAAGAACTATGTCAGGGTAGATACTACCATTTTCTTTTCCATGAATAGTTGAGTTTTTACAACAAATTCATTCTGGCTGTATTAATGGCTGTTCTGTATTTTCTTTGTGTCAAAATTCAGACAAATGCCCTTATTGTCCAGAAAGTTGGCAGAAACATTGAATATTGGAGAAAAAATGTCATGTGACCTATAATTCCAATCAAAACGAATACTGCCACTCAACAGGGCCAATCCAAAGCCTATTTTAAGTCAGTGGGAGATTTTCCATCAACTTCAATAGGATTTGGATGAAGTCCATGCTGCATACTGGCAACAAACAGTTCATTCACAAACTACAGACTACTGCTTGTTTGCTGAAATTTTGGAATGAATAATTTTGAATAATGAAGAAAAAATCCTCCAAATTGTAAGCAGCTCATGGGCAATTTGTGCACTCTGAAAACAGTTGCTGTGCATTAGTAAGCTTAGTTTGACACAACAAAAGTACAGCAGTGAACAGCGTGGTGGTTGATGTCTAAACTCTGTAAGCATCTGTGATAGGAAACATTGAGGTTTTGGTTCACTTATTATTCAGTGCTACCTTATATATATTTCAAACGAAGCTTCAGAACAAGTTTGCAAAATAATTTATGCCTCCTGCAGCTGGGAACTACCTAATACTAGTCTTTCGTAGCACCAGCACCAGCATCACCAGCACAGCTCACTGAAGCGCTTCTGGTCTTTTGCTTCTGTTTGGTTAAACTTTTTTCATCCTGCTCAATCTTGTAAGCATGTAGTTTAGTCCTTACAAAATTCCAGAGGACAGGCTGCAGCTAGTAGAGTGTCATAGAGTCCTAGCATATGTAAGGCTGGAAGAAACCTCTTACATCTTCTGACCAAACGCTCAGCTCAAAACAGGGCCAGCTTTTTCCAGTTTTCTGACAGTCATGTCTGACTCAGTCTTAAATACCTCTAAAGCTGGAGATCCCACAAACTCTCTAGACATCTTGGTAACCCTGTTCTTATCATGGGGTTTCTCATGGTTTAGATTTTCATTCCCTGATGCTGAATCACGATTTTCATTACAGAATCACAGAATGTTCTGAGTTCGAAGGCACCAACAAGGATCATTTAATCCAACTCTTAAGTGAATGGCCCATACAGGGATTGAAGCCACAACCTTGGTGTTATTAGCACTAGGCTCTAACCAGATGAGATAATTACCACATCTACTGCCTGTGACCTCTGGTCCTATCACTATGTATGTAGAAGGTGATTCTGGCTCTGTTTTTTTCCAGTTTCCCATTAGGTCACTGAAGACCTGTAAGACCTCAGCCTTCTCTCTTTAAGACTCTCCCTTTTTGCTATATTCTGCAGGTACCTAACTATCTGATGGCCTTTCACTCTATCAGGAGTTCGTAACTGGATACTGTATTCCAAAACCAGTCTCTCAAGTGCTGAACAGAGTGGAAAAATAATCTGCTGGCAGTGCTTATACTGTTCTTGAAACTCATGAGGTTCCTGTCAGGCTGTTGAGATCACTCATATCTCTCCACCTTAAATAGGGCATCAAAATGCAGCCAAGTAAAGCAAATGGCATATTTTCTGCTGATGAAGACCATATGGGATCCATTTATTGCTGGTTACATGGTTAGATTCTGCCAGAAAATGATACCTGCTTTCTGTCTAGCTTTTTGTTGTTGATTGCCAGGTCACAAGGTCTTCACCAGTGAAAAATAGGCAATAATATGGCAATGAAGTCCTACAATGTCTAAATCGGCTTAGCAGATCCTGATATGTCTACTGATACACTGTGCCAGGAGTAATTATATCTTCAAATAACTTGCTTGTTACCTGTAAGAGCTGCTAAGAAATCTTTGACTGACTCTGGCCTCTTAGGTATTTTTGCACATTCCCCATTTAAAGATTATCTAACTTGCTTTGCCAAATGGTAGTGCTTATAGCAAAAAAACCTGACCACCTTTATCCATATATGCATGCAAGAAATAATGCAGTTTCAGGCTTCTTATGAGGAGGTTCTGCAGTAATGCTGAAAAGATTTAGAACTCTGCACTGTCTTGCCTCCTTAGTATTCTTTCCTGGGCTGATCTCTATTTAGGATAGAG
>JAWWEW010000078.1:117047726-117270515 GCA_035583185.1 Anabacerthia variegaticeps
AGGGGGAGGCGGGGAGGGGGAGTGGGGTGCAAGGGGGCCAGTGGGGAATGCATCTTGCATTTTATCTGTTTTAAGAGTTAATCAGATTTGCAGATGTGACGACCACAACTTCATTTTAGGCTAATTTTGGAAGCTGGCTGAAGTTTATGTGATTACTTTTGCTGTCATTAAATTAGGAGAAAACTTATGAAATTTTTTAGAAATCCTAGACATTCCTTGAACTGCTAACAATGCAAAGCTTTGTCAGTCAAAGCTGAAAATAATATTGGTTGATAACAAAACCAAAGGATGACATATTCTTCTGAGTTGACTATCTCTCCACAATATCCCAAGTGGTGTGTTTTGAAAGGTATCAGGCTGTCATGAGTCCAGACTTTTGCCTAGTGCATATATTATGTAGCAAGTAAGAAGTTGGGGGTTTTCTTGTATAGAAAAGTATAATTTGAGGTACTCTTGAGATGGAAAGTCTGGGTTCACACTTGTATCAACATTGTTTACCTCAGAACTGTTTAAAATATAATAAATTCTCTTGCTTTAGGTAGACATAAATGTTTCCTAGTGATGATTTTTTTATTTTGCTCACACTCATGAAAACTGTAAAGAAACCAAAGGCTATGATTCAGAAAGAATTAAACTTTGTATTTTGTGTGGCTATTGTCTCAACTTACTTGCTTTCTTGCTATTTTATTGACTTCTGGCTTTCTTAAAAATCTAGTGCCTCTTCTCTTCCTTCAAAACCAGAGAAGATTAAACAATGTACTTTTGGGAGGTAGATTTCCTTTTCTCTTTACTTTGAAAGTAATATTTTACTTTTAAAGATGTGTTGGCTGGTAATTTCACTTTCTTTTCTGTGGAATGCCACTGTCACAATTTATGAGGTTTCTGCTCTATTTCAGTGTTTCCTCGCTGTCCTGACAAGTCCCATTTGTCTCATACTGATTTTCTTAAAAGCTCTTCACTTGTGTTAAACAGACTCTAAGGACACCTTTGTATATAAGTATCATCACTGCAGGATCTATGTCATTAATTTTGGTGAGATGTCCATATATAATTTGGCCAATTTCAGGTGTAGTAGATTGATTGTCTATGGTTTAAGTGTTTTAAAGAGGAACACTGTTCTACCTTTAGGCATGTGCGTGCCACAGTGTTTCTCCCTACACAAAGATATTTGTCCTAAATCTGGTTATTCATCCCATAATTCTACCAAGTTCCCGTGATCTCTTCTGTACCACAGCCAAATGAATAGTGCACAAGAATTGTTATTGTGGGCAGTTATATTGCCTAATTTCATAACAGACCCAAAACCTATATGTCATACTTTACTTGGGGTGAGCTAAAGAATCGTGACTAAACAGACATGAGCACACTTAAGACAATCAGTCACAGATGTCTCATTTGCTGGTTCATTTGTGGACTATTCATTGCCCTCTGTTGGATGTAGTTTGGCACTTACTTAGGCAAGATCTGAACAAATTGTGCTGATGTCTCAAACAGATGAATAGCAACCCCAAAAGAAGTGCAACAGGTCCCAGTCAGGTGCGTCAGAGAGCTTGTTTTAGGTGCTTAGGCAGAATGTATCCTCTCAAGGCAAACTGAATTACCTTCGAAGAACAATTCTGAGTACTGAAGAGGATTTGACTCCTCATTGAGGCACTACATAGAACAAGCTTGCATGAAGCTCATCTGGGAAAGAGATGTGATCTGTTCAAGATGGAAAAAAACCACCAACAACCCCCACACTGCTTTTGTGGGAACCTAAAATTCAAAGAGTTAAAACACAAGAACTTTTGAGGCAAAGTGTTTACTGACATTTTTTCTTATTGGTATTATTTTTTCCAGATTATTTTTGTGATAGTCAAGCCTACATCTTACCTATGTGATCACAGAACTTCTGAGGCTAGCATTTTGCCCTGGTATGCATCGGGAAGGTATGACTACAATGTAAAGATTACTGATTTTCTTTACTGTGTTGTATATTTATTTATATTTTCAAGTGTTAAAAATATGATCCTAACTTCTCCACTGCATGATACTTGTGGTTTAGCTCTCCACCTTGGTGTCTGTCATCATATAATCTGGGGTCATGTGTCAACAAAAATCCTAGATCTTCAAAATAGATTGTCATGCCAAATCTTTCCGCAGTCCTTACCCCAACTTTCAAAGAGCTTTGCTCCTTCCTTGCCAACTTGTCTTTTAACGTAATGGGATGTGATTGAAGAGAGTTATTATTCCCATCCCCTTCTTCTCTGCCATACTCTGTCAAGTGCTACCAATGAAGGAGTGAATGTCATGAGATGCTGACTACCTAAGTTAAATTCAGACCTTTTAGCAATAACAAGTCTATTACATGCAATATTAGATCACTTCCTGTTACACTGGGCAACAGCCTTTTCCAGAAAAGAAAACATTTATATTTCCAGCATAAAGAAGTGCACACGACATTTTCATTTAGTCTCACAGTATTGCAAA
Organism: Anabacerthia variegaticeps; assembly: GCA_035583185.1. Taxonomy (NCBI): domain Eukaryota; kingdom Metazoa; phylum Chordata; class Aves; order Passeriformes; family Furnariidae; genus Anabacerthia; species Anabacerthia variegaticeps. Next base: position 117,050,196 of record JAWWEW010000078.1, read on the forward strand.
TACAGCACTAGACTGACAGATGTGCATACAAAATAGCACCTGGCCACCTACCTTAACTCATAAACCAGCAAACTGCCCACATTAAAAATGCCATCACCTTGGTCTCCTGGCTTGAGCTGTGAAAATTGTAATTCTTTCAGAGCGAGGTCAGTCAGGTTGTATGATGTCAGTTTGTAGAAAAGGAGACTGTAGCAGGATAGTTCTGCTCATTCTTTTTGCAGGCATTCTAGCGCAGAATTTGTGTGTAAAATTAGCAGCCCATAATTAATAGACCAGTTTAGGTTGGGATATCTGGGACCATAAGGGAATGTGGTACATTAGGATTGCAGATATACCAAAGCTGTATTTCAGTATGCTTAAAGAAGAAACAACAAAAATCTTAAGACATATGAGGCCAACTGGATAGAGGATTGAAGTAATTTGTTTATGTTATAGTTATGTCTCTTATAGAATAAAGGTCTGCTTTTACTGTGGCACACGAGTTGTTTCAGTGAAAGCACCAGGAATGATCACACTTTGTTCAGTGTAGCTGTGTGGCTGGTTTATCTCCTTTGCACTTTTCCATATTGTGGCATCTGCCTTTTAGATATCTCCTCCACAGTACATACTGAAGCCTGCTACAACAGTGACTTGCTCAGGTAATTGAGGCCTCTTTTGGAGATTCTGGGAAATTCTGAGATATATGTGTATCCATATATTTTGTTTTAATTTACCAAGAACTTCTACAATTTTCCTTCCTGCAAAAAAAAAATCCTATTCTTGTTGTCCAAATTGAATGCCAGCTTTGAGACACTACTCTCACTTCTTCCACTGCCACAGTCTTTTCCAGAACTGCTGAAAAGAACTGCTGAAGATTTGGGGAGAAAAATCACTGACAAAATTACTTATGGCCAAATTATCTCTTGTGTAGGTAGAATCTGACCAAAAGTAGTGTTAACTGAAAAAATATTTATTTTGTTGTACCACTAATGTCCTTCATTTTGCCTGAGACCGGGGAACAATAAAGAAGTAAGAATTCTGGCATGTTTTTCTTTTTTAATTATGTGTAGATGCAGAAGCCTGGTAGATTGCATCATTTTGTTATTCTTTTTCCCAAGTATGTTCTTTTAATACAGAAGGACCTCGCATCTCATGTTAGCTATAAACAGTTTTTTAACTTGGAGCTCATGGCAGTCCATGAAATGAGTAAGATCTGTCCATGGTCCTCACATGGTCCTATAAAACAACCAGGATGCTCCTGCAAAGAAGTCCTTGATTTTAGCTTTGACAAGATTCCATCCTCACCATAGCCCTGTAGTTGACTAAGAGCTGTTACTGAAGGAAAGAAAAGAATTCTTGTTTTTGGGAGAGTTGTCAGAATGTAAGACAAAGATATACAAAACATAGGAGAATAAGAAGAGAAAACTACATTTGCTTCATTGACAACCAGAAACAAAAAAAGACTCATCAAAAAAGAGAATATCTGAATTACAAGATGCTAAATATGTGGACAATATGTATTCTATGCAGTAATAAATTATGCAACCACCCAAATTCAAGCAATTCTACCCTTCTATATAAAAGAGGTGAACAGGACAGCAGTGGTAGATCAGAAGAAGTATTTGGCGGTAATATTCTAGCCTCCAGTTTTTTGATTTAGTATTACATAAGAGCATCCTTAGAGGTGGAGTTTTAATGCTCATTATTCATCCTAATATATAGCAGTATGTTTAAAACTCAGCTCCACTGATATCAAGAATCTTCTTTTGTTTTGTTCCAGTCTAAAATTAAGAATGATGAAACATTTTTGTATTCTAAGACAATGGTTTTACAGTATTGGATGTGTATCCTACCTTTGGACACTCACTAAGGCTATCTAACTGAAAAATAAGGATACACAAAAAAAAAATATAGGCTTAAAAGGATCTTCTTTATACATTCAGAAAATTAAAAGAAAACAAACCCCTATGAATAGAGTGGGATTAAAGAAATATAAAGAAGTGCTTTTATATAGAGAAATAGTTATGATGCAAGGTTTTTTATTGCTAACATTTTTGAAAGTGACTGAAACCTTATGTATCTGGGTATAACTCAGCCTCCGGTTAGCAGCATTTAGGGAAAAGAAAATCTTACAGGCAAGCTGCTTCATAACTTGCAGAAATTAGATAGATATACATGTAGACCTATGCTTACCTCCCCAGGCCTGTTCATGCAGCCTAATCACCACCAGTGGTAAATTCTTTCCTGAATTTTTCTTCAGGAAAAAGTCATATTAGAGGAGTATCATAATATATTTCTTAAATATTTGAAAATGGATATTTAAAATTCTTCCTGCTAGTTGAAATATACATCAGATTCAGGCTTTTTCCTGATATAACTGCATGTCTTCAGTTGGTCTTCTCTTCAATGGCACCAAGGTGAATGTTTCCTGAAAGAAATGTGCACTTCTGTGTTGTACTTAGGATATAAATATATAGGAAATATAACACAAGTAAGGCATACAAGGATATGTATTGTAGAACAGTCCAGAGCTGCCATAATTCTTTCCCCCTATCTAATTCCTTGTTGCTTTCTTTCCATTTCTGACAAACCTTTCTAGGGTTGAGGTGAATTTCCCGTGTATAACTGTCAATAATCTGAATTGTTCTTTTCCTTGCACTTCTGTCTGTGCTTCTCCACAAAGTTATGAAGTGTCATAACTTTGTTTTTAATGTACTTGTTAGCATTCAACGGTCTTCTGGAAAATCTAGTCATTTAATTGCCACTTTGAATTGCCTTATATTTTGTCTGGGCATGTTTGGATGATGACTAGCTTAACCAAAAAAAAAGAAAAAACCCACCAATTAACTGTACATTTTTCCAGATTCCCAAAGAGACAGGTAAGAAAAGAATCAGAAACTATGAGGAAAGGAAAAAACAAGCTCTACTTGTAAGCATTATTCTCTTTAGCTGTTTGGTCCCCCTCCACCCAAGCTACCAATTCTAGTGGGGAAAATCCATCTCGTGACTGTTTACGTTCCTCTGAAGTGTTTTTGAAAACTGCCGCTGAAGTATGTCATTTACTAACTCTACCAATTTGCCTTTTATGGTACAGCTGCTTGCTGAGTTCACTCCTGCACCAATAAGCGAGAACAAAGCTGCAGTTTGAGTCATTCTTCACAAAAAAGGAAGAAATTATATTGAGAATCCTGTTGAATTGAATTTGAACAAAAAACTATTTATTGACATTCCTAAGTGATCTGAAGGATTAATTAGTGAGAAAATGGTGCATAGAAATTATAAATAAGAGAAAGGCTTCATTTCAGCTTATAGGCTATAATACTTTTATTTCCACTTCTGAAAGACGCTTCTGTAAGGAATTAACCTTTGTATTGACATTTCCAATCCACAAATAGGTTTTAGGTTACACTTAAATGAGGCTTCCATTGCTGACTCTGGAATTTAACTAGTGAATGAGCAATTCAGCATAAATTCGTAAACATGAATGTTACAAGTTCCCGGTATCATATTCTTGTTAGAAAAACCTCAGTACTTACAATTTCTGCAGAACATTTTTTCCATAATTGACCTTTAAAATCATGACAGGAGAACAAAGCATTGGCTGACATTTAAGGTGAAATAGGAGGATTTCCTCATATTTTATTACTAAGTTTCTTTTTCTTTTATTTCAGACTATGGGAAGAATAATTTGTGTCTGTTTTTAATCAACTGGCATCAACATGGAAAATTACTAAGGGTGCCACTTCAATGGAAGTGGAAACTGTTTGTTTCCTTTTTAAAAAAAAAACCAACAAAACATAGTAATTTATAATTCTCAGACAGGCATTCAGAGAACGATATGATAGCAGTGATCTACTCTTTTCATAGCCTCAGAATTGCTCCATCTATCCATGTGCCTATATAGGATGAAAGGAGAATATGTGGCTCAGTTTTGTGCCTTCCAGCTGTATTTACTCATTTTCTTTTGGGAAATAGTCTGTTCTAGAGGATTCCCAGATTCAGTGCTCTTGTCCAAAGACAGCGTAAGAGAAATCTGGAAGTAAAAATTGTTGTGACAAGTTTGGCAAAAACTATGAATGTTTAGACCTGGGTCTCAGATCACAGGTAAAACTACTACTTTGTGTAACAGCATTAATTATACATCCTATCAAAATCTCATTTAAAGGACTCTCAGTCATAAAACCAACTCATGAGTTATTTCCTATTAATCCAGTTCTCAATGTCTGGGCTGTCAGTGCACATAGGCAGGAAACAAATCACCTAAACAGTCTGTGTGGAATGAATTGAAGAATAAAAGCATGTAACAATAAAAATGGTAGTCTAAATATCTCAGCAAGAGAACAAGATTTAAGAGTACAGTTAGTTGATGGTTACTTAGACAAAAAGCAGTAAATTAGTGACCATAAATAACAGAACAGCTACCGACTTTGTAATAATGTCCCGTAACACAATTTCAGAGGCAATGGTTTACTATTATTACCTCTAATGACCAGACTGTATGAAGAAAAAAATCTGAAAGGCACACTGTAACTATAAATTTAATGGAGCACATTTAGTTTACAAACACACCGCAAATGCAAACGGCCATTTCATGCATAGTAAAACAAGGAAAACAGAGGACAGTCAAGACAGAAGAGTGAATCGAAAGCTAAACTCTGACAGACTCAAGCTTATTACAGATCTTCTTTTTGCCTGTCTTACAGATACCACACATTGCCACCTGAGCCTGGAGCTAATGCTAATTCGCATACAGAAGCTCATTTATTCTTAGAGGTCCTTTTCAATGTAAATGAGTCTATGATTCTTTCTTTTTGGAGCTTACCAGTTAGATGTCATTCCTGAAGGCGGGCCCGTGTGTGTGCATGCATCTGTGTGGTAATCTTTAATATTTTCCCTGTCCTCAGAGGATTTTAGGTATTGCAGGTCCTAGTTGCAGATTCTTCACTCTTTACCTCAAGCTGTGCCAGCCATTCTTTTTTCACCAGGAATTTCTGCTTTGTGGTGCACACAAATGGCTACATCTTTTACAGCAGGTTTGACACCCTTCCAAAATCAAGATTTTCTCTTCCCAAAGAATTTAGTATCTCCCTGGATCAGATATGTGGCTAGGAAAATGGGTCATATTACCCCTTCCAGGTGGTTTCAGTTCAGAGCCTCACTTGATGGCTTATAAGACATCTCAGTTTCCTTTTTTTGTAACATAAGGTATGAAGCTCCCTGCACTGATTTATGTGATGAAGTGATACTGTCTACTGATGGCTCTGTGACTGAAATGCTCCTGTGTGTCAGCTGAGGTGGCTCAAAGCATGGAGCCATGTTCCAGGGGCAGCCAGGGCATGAAGGCTGGTAGGAAATGCATTCTGTCCTGGGGATGCTGAGTAGTACTATACTCCCACTTCTGCTCTGGGACCTGACAACGTCAGGTGTGTAGAGTGAGAGGGTCTGTGGCTGGGAGATGAAAAGAGGCTGCAGCCTATCCCAGGAAACAAGCAGGTGTTTCACAGCTGAAAAAGAGGTCTGAAAGATGAAATGGAAGGATAAAGATCTGCTACCATGGAGAAGATCTGGCTCTCCAGAAAAAGCTTACAGGAAGTTACAACTCAGAGAAACTACAGACCCAGCAGCACCCTGCAAGGTCTCACCTGACAGACTGATGCACTTATCAGGATGGATTTTCTGGGCAATGATTCTCCCTTAGTATCTTTTAGTCCATGTTTCAAAACAAGGCTGCCATCTTCTAGGTAGATTCAGTCATGGTGATATGTCGTGGGTTTCTCGGCCAAACCACCACATGATATCTCACTGAAATGGGCTGATGATCTCACTTGGTGACCATAGCTCATACAGCAGGACAGCTGCCCAAGTTGGTCTTCCTTAGCTTTAAATGGAATCCTATGGAATAACAAAACAGTTGATGCAAAATATAGCTATGTGCCTTGCCATCTGCACTTGAGACATTACATAAACAGATGGTTTAAATACAGATAATGTGGTAGCTCTGGATATATTTACCAGTGTCCTTTACTGAGAGAGAGTGCCTGTTTATACTGTGTGCATGTGATCCCCAAAATGGTAAAGTTGTGTTCTCTTTATAAAAATCATGGAATCTCTAACGAATTGTCATAGACATCCTGCTGTCTAAAACCTCTTCTTCCTCTGTGCACACAAGTTTCAAGACAGTGATGCTGCTCAATGGAATAAACACTTCTGTTTGTTTAACAGAGCCTGTGACAGCACAGGATCTAATTTTTTTTCCTTATGAAATGAAAAAAAAAACCCAACAAGCTTCATTCAGCTCTATGATAAATTGTTCCTTAGCTGCCAAGAAGTTCACAATATATGCCTGAACATTTATGAGAAAATGCTGCATTATAATTACATACATTCCTGAATGAGACCAGACTAACATAGATACCAGAAGCTTATCATTGTGTTATTCTCCCGTATAAGAATTTTAATTTTTATTTTTTTTTACTGATGTAGGGAGAATGACAGATGACAACTTTTCAGTTTAGTCAAGAGATGATTTTCCATAGCTATTTATTTAAATATTTCATGTGATGAAAGGAAATTATTAATTGTTCTTTAAGTAATGAACTTTGACATTAATAGCTCCTTAAAATCTGTCTTTGATTTTCCAAGAAACTATGTTCATGCTCTAAGTGAAAAAACCCAACAAAATAATTATGTGGAAGCATGATTCAAACATTTATGATTGTTTTATTTTTAATTTGATTTGAACGTTGTGAAACTATATAACTTGTACAAAGAAATAGCTAACTTTACAGAACTTTACAGACAGCTGACATAGGTGGCTAATCATTTCAATATGATGATTGTTCAAGTAACTTTGAAGGCAGCTTGTAATGGTGCCCAAAAAGTACCTGCTCCTGAAGTTGGTTTTGAATGACAGGAATTCAGCAGGTGTTTTTGTACCAGGCTCAAAGTGGTTTTTCTGCTTCCCTGCCTTCAACAACCTCCACTGTTCTCTGTGAACAGGCCACATAAAGTGGGAATAAAGAGAAAAGAGGGAGGAGAAAGGAAGGTTTTTCCTGCTCTCACATATTCCCTTTTGCCCTGACTACATGACACCTTGGCACATGCAGCAGCCCTTTCCCAGACTATGACTCAACTATATTTCCATTTGAAAATGCAGATAGATGGGAAATTGCATCATTGAACCCAGGGGGCAACCTCAGGCTCTTGAGAGCAGCAAGTTTATGCCTTGGAGCAAAACCAGCTAGTTTTCTAAGTGAGTTTCTGCTTTCCTGGAGGCCCAGGTCTTGACTAGAACAAACCTATAAACATTTTGAGCAATAGAGAAAAATCTGTAGATTTAGATGTGAATGTAACTTCATTCCAATTTGTCACCAGAATGTGAGAGAATGGGACGTCCTGACAGGTCAGTTTGCAGACAGACCGTGAGAAGAAAATGGGCAACCTTGCTGGTTAATCCCCTTCCTCTCCCAAGGGAATTCTTGCAGACTGTGAGATCATAACTATATATTCTTAACCCTGCTGGAGAGCATGTTCAGAAGCTGAGTTGAGAGAACTTATTATTGGTTATTTGGTTTGGAAATATTTGTATTATACAGGACGCACATAAAAATTACATCTGGTCTTATTTTGTTGCTTTTTTGTTGTTGTTGGGATATGTGTCTGTGTGTGAAGTACCCCTTGGGCATTTTCACTTAAGCACAGTGCTTCGAGAGCATTCTCTGTCTTAAAATTCATCCTAGTCCTTGTGTTTGTTTTTTTTTTCAAATGAAACCACTCTGTGACAATGTGGGTGGTTGGGTATGTCATAATCCTGTCATGCACTTGGGTGCCCAGACTGCAAAGAATCTCTTAGTTTTCAAGCAGCAGAATTTCTTTACCTGAATGAAAAGAAGGCTGCCTCCTTGGTGGAAGATGCCACCCAAGTAGGCCAAGAGGAAAAGGCCAGCAAACCTCTCCTTTTCACTCAAACTCGCCTCTTGACGAACCATTTGATTTTGAGTTGTATCTTATTGTTGTGGTATTTCTGTCCCACAAAGTGGAATACTGTGCTGTTGTTAAAAACATGTTAGCAGAACCCAGCATTCGATGGTACAGGGGAAGCAGTAAGCAGAGCAGGCTATCAAAGTGCACTCTGAAGTACAAAATATGCTATGGAAAGCAGATGTGTTTGAACATGTGATCCTAGTGTGTCTTCTGGGCTGCTAGTTGGGGAAGTAAGAAAATCTGGGTAAGGTGAGGGGTGACAGGCTTTGACTGCTACTGGGAGAGCTGATCTAGATGAGTGAAAGTATTTTGCTGATAAGATTTAGCATGCATGACAACAGTACGACAAACTCTCTGGAAATAAAAAAAGCCTGAAAAGATAGCTTATAGTATCAGCCCAAAAACTCTTTTTTGATCAAAGTCAAGAAAAAAGTTGTCTGTATATTCCAGAAGAACTGTATCTTCTCTGGGGCTTGACTGTGAGAAATGCATGCTATTGAAGTTGGAAAAATGTCTTTTAGCATTTCCTCTTCAATAGTAAAGGAAGTCTGAAATCTGTGTTATGGCCGTGTAGGTGGATAGTTCTCTGCCAGATGGATAGGGTGGTGGGTTTCAAAGGAAGTGTTGCTAAGTGTCAATTATAATTTAGATATTCTTTTTTCTACTCCATTAGTTCTAAGATGCAGGAGTAGCTCTCAAAACCCCTGGGCAAGGTACTTTTTATAGGTCCTGGTCTCTTTTGGTGGTCAGTTGAAGTCAGATAGAGTGGTTTGCTTAGTCATCTAGAAGAGAAGTGTCTCAAATGTTTACTGTTTGTTTTTATTTTGCAAAGTTGGGAGCTGTTTACACTGACCAATGCTTCAGTGAAAAATGGATCCAATGAATTAACTGACATGGTTGCATAGATTTATCCAAATTGAAGGAGTTTGAACAACATGCTTGAATTCTGTAGTGTGACATTCACTGTGCAGTTTCTTGCAGCTTCAGCACTGTTATTTGTGCCAGTTTTGCATTGATATTTTTCTTGACTTCAGATGCACAGACTCTGCAATAAAATATCTGTCACGGCTGATTCTTTTCTATGACTTGCTTTATTATGCTCCCAAAATGCTTTTGTAAAGACTCGTGGTGATTTCACAGAGCTGGGGAGTTGTTGGACACTTACAGTCTGTGCATGTCTACAAAGTATGATCATGTTGCTGAAGTTAAACTGGTACTCTAATAGATATTCCCCATTAAAAAACTATTATTCTAAACAACAAGTTTGCTGTTTGTTTGCAGCAGAAGTGATGTCCCATGTGCCATTTTAACATGCATCTGTAAGCCTCAAATATTCTCAAACAAAGCCAAGATGGAGCATGATGGAACGTCATTAAAAAGTGAGTTTTCATTACATTGCTGAGTCAAACCTCTTCACTTCTGAATAGTCCTCATGGACACAGAGAAGCATGGAATGTGACAGGCAAACCTGAAGCAGCAGCAAAACACGACCTTAATGATAAATATGGAATTGAAAACCACTGGAATATCGTGCCAAATTGTGGTTTAAGTTGCATTGTGACAGAACACTGAGAGGCAGGATAATATTGCCAAACATTAGCAACAGTCAATTCCTATGTGAGGAATTAAAAATTATGTTGAGAAATTATTTGCATCTGTAAAACATTCTCTATATTAATATGACATTTTGTCTTTCAGATGCAGTATGGCAGCATTTTTACTTAAATTTAAACTAATTTTTCAATGAGCTGTGTGTTGTCATCTGTTTTATTAGACATAAGCAGACAAAACTGAATTTAAAAATGGTCATTCACTTCAACCAATCTTACAATACAGTCCAGCTCTGCGGAACCCAGCACAGGAAGGACACCGAGCTGTTGGAGGAGCTGCTGGCCTCCTCCAGAGGAGGCCACAAAAATGATTAGAGGGATGGAGCACCTTTCCTACAAGGAAAGGCTGAGAGTATTGGGTTAGTTCTGCCTGGAGAAGAAAAGGCTTCGGGTGACCTAATTGCAGCCTCGCAATATCTGAAGGGAGCCTACAAGAAAGATGAAGAGAGACTTTTTACAAGATCATCTAGTGACAGGACAAAGGGGAATGGGATTAACACTAAAAGAGAGAAGGTTTAGATTAGATATTAGGAGGAAATTCTTTGCTGTGGGGGTGGTTGCTGTGCGTTTGCCTAGAGACGCTGTGGATGCCCCATCCCTGGAGGTGTTCAAGACCAGTTTGGATGAAGTTCTGAGCAACCTGTTCTGGCGAAAGGTGTCCCTGCCCATGACAGAGGGGTTGCAACTGGATGATCTTTAAGGTCCCTTCCAAACAAAATCATTACATAATTCTATAATTCTATGAAAAAATATTAGAATATACTAATGGAAAAATTGAAATGGAGCTAAGGTGTTGTAAGAGAGGAAGAAAAATTCCTGAAAAAAGTAACTTTGGACAAGACTAGGTACTACTGTGAGAGCAGCTAGTGATATGGTGCAGTAGTAAAGAAAATTTGAGTGGACTCTGGGAGATAAAGCTTGTAAAGATCCCTTTCCATTTAGGAACACCTAATGAGTAAAGGGGGAGAGGAGGAAGACAAACAGATATGCCTCAAAAGCTATGAAAGATCAAAGGAGACAGGTAAGAAGAAGCAAAGCAGAAAAATAACCTTTGACAGCCATTTAGAAAAAGCATCAGGGGACAGATGAGTGGGCCACAGTGGTGAGCACTTGGGAAAATGCTGCGCTGGGAGACCTGTCAAGTGTTGAGACCATGAGGAAGAAAAGTGAGAAAGCATTAAACTCATAGTGAGGGAATGCATTTTGAAAACAAGATGGATAACAACATCAGGGTTTGGTGAAGAATGGGAAGCAGTAGAGAGAAAACAGGAGTAAACCAAGCAGCTTTCTGAGTTGACAGTGGTACATTTGCAAGGCAACTGAAAACATGGGATTAAATGCAGTGCAGAGAATGACTCATAAAGTAGCAGCAAATGTGGTCGCTGAAACTCTGATAAAGTAAGAAAATGATGCAGATGAATGATGATGGTATTGATGAAGAGGTGACAAGACACCATAATCTATGACTCTCATCTTCAAGGGTTCTATTGCAGTAAGGCAAATAAAGAGTCTCAAGGGTCATGAAAGGAGGAAATCAGGCCTTAAGCACCCATAGAGAGTAGTAGATTATAGCAGACCATTTGGGACATTTACTTTGCTTGTAAAACAGAGAGGTTCTTTTAAGGTAGTGAATGCCTTGCCTGCACTAAGCAGTAATATTAGTCTCTTGAGTCTTGTGGCTCTTTTGACAAGTTAAAAGGTTTATTTTAAAATTACTACTATTTACTTTAAATGACGGTGTATTCTGGCTTTGTCTCTAGATGACTTGAACACTTTCAGACTGAGGTAAGCACAATCTTCATAATAAAATTTATTTTTTTTTGCTGCTTTTGTGTATGAGTCCTTATTGAGTTGTTTTGTTACTCCCTACAGCGCTGGTTGTAATGAAAGTCATATCTCCACTACAATTACCTTTATTGCAGGAAAAAAAAAAAGTTTTAAAATTTTAAATTCTCCATTCCAAGAAACATTACATGGTGGGATGTATTTCTAAGTGGTGAAATGCTATTTTTAGTTGCAGATTATATATCCCAAATTTCATTCACATGGTTTTTAATTTCTCTAATTAATGCTACTGCAGACCTTTAAAAGACAAAGGTTGTGGCACTCCTATTTAATATTATAAAATTGTCTTTACTGTAGAATAAATACTTTAGAAACTGTTTATTCTGGGTGCAAATGGGTCCTAATCCACTGTTCTCTTGATCCCAAAATGAGTCTAGGTTTGCTTAGACCAGAGCTTTATTTGGTCTATCAGTATAAATTTTCTTATGAAGTGACATACATAAGAACCAGAAAAAGCAAGGATGTCAGAAATATGACAACCTTCACTGGGTGCAGTGGTATCCAGAATGATATCATGGTGGTGAGTATATAATAAACACCTACTTAACTTATCTATACTGACACTGCAAGAGACCAGCATATTATATAGCATGAAGCCGATGGATGTAATAAAGGATCAAGTTTAGATAAAAATACTAACTTTACTATTGAGATATTTACAACATTGCCAAACTCAGATGCTCAGAATCACTGTTTTAAATTTGACTTGAAAGGCACACTGTATTTCTAAATATATATAGGATTCAGTGAGGTTTGGGTTTTTTTAGTTTCTGTGATTATTAAGAACAGGATACATGAGATTTTTTTTTCTGTGCAACCATTACAGACTTAAAACTCCATCAAAAAAGACAAGATTCTTAACAGAAACTCAAGAATCTCAGAGCAAGGACTTAAGTTGAATAGTGAAATATTGAAATTGTGCATAAAATCTTAAACCTTGTAGCACCACTTGTGAGAGATATTGTTTTCCATTTACGCATTCCACTTTTCAAACCATGATGCTACCAACTTCAAGGCTGGTCTTAAAACCTCTGCAAGCAGGGACATGCTGTGCCAAAAAATCAAATAACCTCAACACAGCTGAGGGTAATATTAGGCTGGGCAATGGTAGTCAGTGGAATCTTATTCATGCTTGATGACTTGATTGGACAGTCAAGGCAATATGTAATATGATATGTTATATGCCTGGGATTAGCTCTATTTTCCTTTTATTTTACTGTCTCTTCAAATTAAACCTCTGAAACTTCCCTTTTTCATGTCACTTGTTCTTCTTAAGCCCAAAGAAAAGAGACTTAATCTAATTGACACATATACTAAGAGCACGTAGTGAAAGAAAAACTAGACAGCCAGCATTAATATTACTGATTCACTAACTCTTCTTCTCTGACCCTTGCTAGATCCCACAGAAATCTCTGTAAATGGTTCTGGTTAATGAAATATTTAGAATCGCATTACAAGAAATTGCGTGGGATGTACTCAACATTTAGCTGTCATTTTCGGTAAATTTCCATTTTATCATAGTGCCCACAATTCTACTAGGGCTCTGAGTGTAACGTAACCACAAGGAAATTCACAGAGGCATGCAGTGAGGCTTTGTTGATTTATTTTTTTTTTAATTGACCTTTTCTGTTACATGAATATTTGAAAAACACATTGAGTTCATTATATGCTTTAGTAAACATGTTTCAGTCCAAGAAGAAAAACTTTAAAATATCTGTTCATGTTATTGTTGAATAACATAACGAGGCAGGAGTGCAGGTGTAGATTGAGTATGGAACAGTTTTTGGCAGTGGAGTAGAACAAGGAAAGCCCAAGAATATTGCATGTTTTTATTGCCAGATATATTACCTAGCATCACCAGCCACAAGATCCTAAAGGACAAGAGACTCCATACTTCAACACCTCCCTTTCACCTCAGTAAGGAGTTATGGGCAGGTAGAATCTATCTCACCAAGCTAAAAGCCAAGGGCATGTAAATGTGTTCAACTTCTCTAGGATGTCCTCACTGTAAAGTGTTGCAAGCAGCACTTGAGATTGCTAGTACTGAATCACAGGCTTTACTACTGTGAGGAAGAGGATAATTTAATTGGTGTTACAATTGTAGTTCTGTGAGATGGTTTCTGGAGAGATGCAGAAAAAAGGGATAATATGTCTACTACACATTTATATTATTCACAAGTAAATTTTAAGACAAAAAACACCAAAACTTTTCAATTTAGAAATAACACACTTTATTTTCCAGGAGAGCCAGTGTACCGCACAAGAGTACATTCATATTTCATAACCCTTGTCAGACAGGGAATACAGCTTGCATTGGTACAAATGATGATGGTCAAAGTGAAAGAATGCAATGTGGATTTTGATTTTTAATGTATCTTCATAGTCAAAATCTGGGATTTATTAAGGCATTAAATATGAACAGGGATTTTTTTCTCAGCATTTTTTCCTACCATTTCCATTGCTCTTCAGAATAGAAGGCATCCTAAGTTTGTAAAAAATTTAAAAGTTATATATTAAGGACTGACTTTCCTTTATGAAATAAGGAGATTAATATTTAGGATCGGGGGAAAAAGCAACTAATATAGATGTTCTTAATTTCATGTATATTTATAAAAAACAGTGAAAGTACTGTAAATGAAGTACAAAAGCATTCCCTTGGCCTGTTTATTAAAGATAAGGTCCTACATTTAAGAACCACACATTAAGAGCCAAATAATCAGTCTTCCTTCTGCAAGAGCTGATTCAGTTATTTCTGATTAGTTGCTGAGACGTTTTAGAAACTATCAGATACATTTATCCACATTCGCTTGGCTGACTCTCAAGGAGAGGATCAAGAAAGGAAGTGGAGAACACCAGCGATAAACTATTCCCAGGAACATTCTGAATCTGGCAAGCTCTCAAAATCACTTTTACTGAGATTCAGATGAACTGCATATTATGTACAGTCTTTGGAAAATGAGCCAAATGAATGCATTCTGTGCTTGGTTCCTGAGTTTAAGATGAAATGTGTACTAGATCTGCTGTCCTTTCTGTAGCTATTTGCTAGTAAGCAGTCATAACGTAAGATGACTCTAAACAAATCGATCAAATTAAAAGCCATACTATTTCTGGAGGTATGAAAAGCACACTGTATCATCTGAGTATGCCAGACTTGTTGAAATAGGCTGGTTCAGTGATGCCTATTTGAAAAACTCTGGGTTTTCTTAGCTTATAATGAAGTACTTCATAAGTTTGTTGTCTTCCATATACCCAAATACTAGTCACCTATTTCAGACAAATTACCTCTTCACTTTACCACTACAGAAATGTTCTTATGCAATGCTTAACTCATGGTCTGCCACTATGTGCCCACTAAGTGAGTAGAAATATGATAGTAGGGAGAAATTCCTATGGCACTTTCTACATGACAGATAAAAACTGAAACTAGCTTCATCTGAATGTTAGGTGTCATCTATAACACCAGATCCACTTAAAGCAGCTGGTATGTTAGATCGTATGTTGCAATCAATTTTCAATTAGCCATAGTTCATATATAAATGACCTTTTTTGATACAGCCAGTTATTACCTGAGTTAAAATTATAAAACTGAGAAGTCAGAAATTACCATGAATTAGTGGGTCAAATTTTCTGTGCTGCTATTCAGCAAAGAGAAAGCTTTAAAACACTTTAGTATGACAGGCATATTTCATTTACTGAGCTGTCAGCATGGAAATGACTGCATTCAACAAAATAGTCATCCTAACTGGTTCTACTTTCCCACAAATTTTACTTTTACTTTCCTGCAAATTTTATGCTGCTCTTGGAAAGTACCCAGCAACTAAAGCAGTGTCATTTCAACAGGTTATTACTGTATTGCTGTGTTGTTTAGGATGTTGCAGGTAGGCACATACGAGAGAACAACTGCAGAATGGATGAGTATGATATAAACAGACAGATAGAAAGCAGAGATATCTTTGGCAAAATGCAGCTCACAACACCAAAAAGACCAGAAGACTGATCACTTAGGAGGGCAATAAAGGACATTAGTTTTATGAGATTTGCCTGTTGACTTTTCTTTGTGTTAAAAAAAAAAAAAGGCAATGTTGCTAATAGTATCTGTGGAAACTGTTGAATTTTGGAATGGATTAGAATCATAAAACAAACATAAAATGCCTCTTCTTTGATGTGTGGACTTTCTATGTTTTTTAGCTGTAGTATCCTCATGAAGAATCAAAAAAAGTCTAGGCATGTCTGGCACACATAAAAATGTCTGTGCATGTTTTGCCAACATGCACTGTCTCCAGCCCCCTCTTAAACCTATCAAGGGCTTGAATGCATATCCTGATCTGGGCCCTCTGAAGTCAAACTATGTCTGTTTCCATCTGGGATTTCACTAGGAAGTGCTTCAAGTACCAAGCTGTAGGCTGATACCATGAGACTTGCAGACCTGAAAAATTCAGATAAGCTCATACAAGCTTTGAACCTCCAAACCTTTTGAAGATTGCCTGTCATGAATTGTAACTCCACTGCTGACTGCAGACAACACCGAAGCATGAATGGAAACAGATCTCTGTTTTGAAAAGCTCCTGTGGGTGGCTTAAGCACAAAAGGATAAATACAACTATATATGGAAATATAGTGCCTTTCAGATAATCATTCTGTCTTTGAGTATTTCCCTGCATCCATGACAATAACAAAAGCTCACAAAATAAGTTTATTTCCTGCTCACCCCTGCATTTTCATTGTGTTGATCCAAAGCAGTAATGTGTTCTTTAAACATTTATTTCTCTATTTACACAGTCAAGCTGTTGCTGTTTACCATTCTCCCATTAAGCTGGTCAAGGGTATATATTTGAGGGAAAATCCAGCAGTAGCCAGAAGTTGCTACAGAAGAAGAAAGAAGAGTAAATAACCTACAGACATTGTCAGGGACTCAGTTTGGAGCACAGCATGCACCGAGCCCATGAGCCTTTGCCAATTTTTCATAAGTCTGTGAGTAAAGTCATGGAGTAACATGAGACCTGTTGTCCAGCATTAGATCACCACCCTGTTTTTAACAATAGCAAATAGCAGATAATACAGGAAAGTATACAAGAGATTGGGAACATTTAGGGTGGTGCTTCTTCTTGCAAACCTTCCCAGATTTTAATAGTCTTTGAATAAGGGTTTTCCTACATTAAATGTTGCATAGATATTACAGAGACATGTTTAAACCTCCTATAGATTTTCTTCACAAATTGTGGGTTCAAAAGCCTATTTCTAGGAGACAAAATCATGTGGCAATTAATTCTGCAAAGTCTGAAATTCTCCACATTTATACATCATCTACAACTATTTTCTGGAGAAAAAAAAGAAGTGGTTATAGTCTTTTTTAATAAGCTTTTTGTTTAAAGTTTTTGTTTGCTGCCTTTTGTGTTATGAGAAACATTGAATGATCATTATCTGTCTTTCCCATGCATGTCACCATTTTACTGACCCAACATAGAAGAAGAGATTTCGTGTAGATCTAAATAGCAACTTTTCAATACCTAAGATGAGGTCATCAAGAAGACAGAGCCAGGCTTTTCACAATGGGAGGACAAGAGATGATGGACATATGTTGAAACAAGATATTGCTAGATGGGTCATGAAGAAAAGCTTTTACACCATGAGAACAGTGAAGCAGTGTAAGAGGCTGCCCAGGGAGGCTGTGGAGTTTCCATCTTTGGAGCTTTTTCCAGATCCAACTATATATACCCCAGAGGTCACCTTATTTTAGTGGATGGTTGGACTAGAGACCTCCTGAGGTCTTTTCCAAGCTGAGTTTTCCTGTGATCTTGTATTGTACCGCCTGCTAGTTTCCTCGTTCCAAACAGAAAAGTCCTTCCTCACACAGGCAATTGGCTATCTTTGAACATTTTTGTTGCTTCTCTATCCTTTATTGTGTCCTTTTTGATACAGGACAACCAGAACTGCACATGCTTTTCAGGAGAGTGTGCACTGAAGATGTTCAGTGCTTTGTTCCTTAATCCCTCAGAAGTATTATTATCCTGGTCTGTTTGCCTTTTTGACTGAACCTCACTATGCAGTTTTGATTTTCAGAGGATTATATACAATAATCCAATGGCTGTGGGTGAACTAAGACCTACCAAATGGTTACAGCAAATTTAAACCTCATCATTTTGTATATACAATTAAATCTGGTTTTGCTCATTGACCCAGATATTCATCTGTTGTTTAACGTCTAATATTGTTAACTTCTCCTGCAGTTCTTTCAGTCAGAACAGTTTTGAACTACTCTGATTTTTTTTTGCATCATATGAAAGTTTTATTACAGAATGAACAACATTGCAAATTATGTATTTTTTCATATCATGTTTTTGTCTGTTTTCAAGGCACCTTAAAATCTATTACAAAATGAAAACTCACAATCAAAGGAGAATGAAGATGTAAAGTGTTTTTACTAGTGTCCATGGTTTTCTTTTATTACTTTTTTCATTGTTATGGTTTGAGACCTAACTAATTTCTTTTAATTCTAGTTGGACATGGCTTCTACTTCTGTGGGATGACTGTTGTGTTAGCCTTCTTTACTCTGATGTTTAACCTGGATGTTATTGTGTTGTTCCTTTCAAGGTTATTTGGCTTGATAGAATGTTTATTCAAAGACTCTATTGTCATATGTCTCTATAACTTTTGGCTATCCCTAATAAATTTCCAAAAAATAACGCTTCTAGTAGTTTAATATTTATGTATTAGACCAAGTCACATATATCTCAGGATGAGCTTAGGAATTGCTTCTCCTGTTGTGTATTCTCTGATTTGCTGTTCATAGAAGAAATCATTTATGGCATGTAAAACCACAGCCTTTTTGTGTGGTTTTTTACATGACATCTACTTAACCCACCCAACAGACTGAATTCTCCCTTCAGCTTTCACAGTCTCCCCACTGCTGTGGCTATGGGCTAGTTGGATATACTTATTATGGGAGCTGTGACGGGTTGCAAAGGGAAGGGTTGCAAGATTTAAGCTACTGGGGAAAACTGCCTGCTTTTCTAAAGGAAGATTCAACCATGTCAGGATTCCTGCATCATTTTGATCCCTCAGTGGTTCCTGATGCCCTATTAATGCGGCATTCCTTCATTAAAGGCTTATGCTTAAGACTAGTAATGTAATACAGCAAGCAATCTGTAAACACTTTATTTCTTCATTATCATTGCTTTTATTCTTTTAATAAGTGTGGGGTTGACATTTGGGTTTGTTTTTCTTTTTGACTGAAGCTCTGAAACCATTCAGCTCTTTCAGAGCCCAGAATGTTGACACTAAAATGTAAGCCCCAAAGCCAGAAGGCTTCAAGAGAAAAACACTAATCTGTAGGGAAAGGGAAAATTGCTTCTTAAGTTTCATTTACATAAATTACAGCTTTGCTCAGAAAAGTTTTTTCCAGTGTTTTCAGTTATGCTTTTTGGAATGTCTTTGTATTCTGTCTATGGAAACACAGTGTCATTACTGGGTATGCAGGTACAGATGATGTTCATGGAACAGGAAAAAAATTGTGAGAGAGAAATCCTCAGGCGCTTGTGCATTCATAGTACTGAAGAATAGAAAATTAACTACCACATTGTCCTGAACTGTAAAAACTATCCAGATGAGAAGATGAAAAGAATGACCATGGCTGGATGGAAATGACTGTCTTTCATTCCAAACCACAAGAAAAAGAATATCCACCTATTGAGGAAAGTTTCTTCAAGCTGAGGCCTTGAGTGAATCTTGCGAAACGATGTAAATTTCATTAGATTAGAACCTGCAAAGCCGTGGAGGGTTGCACTAGCTTGTGTCTGTGGACTAGGCACCACATACTAGATAGCTCTTATTTATAAGTCTTTTCAGACACTTCTACAGAGATTTGACTGAAAAAGTGTAAGAGACCCATGAAAAGGGAAGGTCATCTGGTGCCTATTAGTGATGGAGGTCAAAGGAGTTAAGGCAAGAAATGAAACTCAATACTTTCAGATTTTGGTACAGTGTTACCAAAAGGGAGAAGTCAGTGAAAGGTGCCCTTAGATTCAGGCCTGTCCAACAGTTAGCAGCACTGAATGAATGCTAAGTCAGTACCTGAGTTGCATTTACATACTGTTTGGAAAGAGAGTTAGGGGACATTGGTGCCTGTGTGAAAAAAACAGGCTTTGCCAAAGAGTTATTTTTGCTCTAATATTTGGCCATGGTCTGTGGTGGAAGTCATTTAGGGCACTGACTGAAAGGGTTAGAAAGGGGAAAATGTCATTGTAGGTGTCAGTGGAGGAATAATATGAAGAGATTCCTATGCTAGGAATGAATAAGGTATCTTTTATTTTGTGAAAGGGAGAGGGCACTTGGCAGAGGCATTTGCATGTGGTTAGCTGATCCTTGAAGAGAAACCTGTCTGTTTCCTATACTGTCAACTACCTCTTAAGAATAAAGTTATCTTTAATTATAGTTTGAAAAGGAGAAATAGAAGGTTATCATGAGACAATTATTGCACATCTGGTAACCATAGGTCATGAGGGAACACCGGTCAGCCAAGTGTGCTGGCACTCATTCTGTACTGTCAGCAGTACTCTATATATTTACAACCCTGCACTTGTGGCAGAGTCAAACTTCTCCATGCCACACTCTGCTGAACTATTCACTTACTACCTGTGTTGTGTCAGGACATGTGTGTGTGTCAGCAATCTAAAACAGGTTTAGCATTTGTTCTAATTACTGAAAACCATCCTGGAAGTTTGCTATTTATTTGATTTCGGCTGGGTATTGTGTACAACTGAACTGTTAGTTCTGGATTTTTAACTTTGATTTGTTGGTGGGATTCTTAGTTTTAACTTTTTGATTTATCAAGAAAGGTAATCAAAACAGGATAGCTTTTATCGGTGTTTTCATGTATTTTTCTTCTCCAGATTTAATGAGGTTGCACGGATGATCCTGTGGGCCTGTCAATGACCCTGTCAATGAAAACATCTTGGTTAAGTCTAGTGTGTCTTAACAAGTCTGTCTATCAGACACCTCTGTCTTCTGGTATCTGTTGGGAAGCAAAACAATTGATTCAATTCCTACTAAACATCTGAGCCCAGATCACACTTTGAAGTGAAAGGCATGACACCCATTTTTTGGTGGGAGCAGACTCAACCAAAATTACTTTATACAGAAGAACACAGGCAATTGAATATTTTTAGTTTTGCAGTGGCAGACATCTTGATTGCTAACATTCTCATGTTCTTCATTCTAGCTAATCCTCTAATTACAAGACAGTTAAAAAATGTGGGTGAATTTCCGTAATGCTGCACTATGGGGGACAGTGAGTTGGACAGCTAATTTGTCAGTCATAAGGTATTCTGCCGTTTAGAAGAGTTTATAATCCTGCTTATGAACACTTGATCTCATGCTCACAGTAAACGTCAGGCTAGATCTCATGTAGAGGTAGGCTTGGCCCAAAAATAAGGAATCCAGTTTGTTAGAAGTATATAACACAGCTGTCTAAGGCTAGCCATATTTGCCTGGGACCTTGCCCTTTTGTGTAGCTCCACTATGCAAAGAAGTAATTGTAGACACTTAATACGGTGGTAGGTATTTAATAACTGGTGGACATACATCCTTCTGGAAGATCTTTATCCAAAATATAAGTATTAGTAACTGCTTTGCAAAAGAATCAAGCCCTCCTAAAAGTTATCCAGAACTTTTTTCTTTTTGTCACATGAAGCTCTAATCTGGTACACACAGTTGTCTCCATGAAGTGTGAGACCCTGCCACCCTCTCTATGATGCTATGCACCTAGTCCTGCTCCCTGCCACGCTCTCTCTCTAGCATGATGAATGTAGAACTGATGCCTGCACAATGACTTATCTTCAAAGTGGGAACTTCTCCCCTTCCACACCACCCTGGTGCATTGTTTATAGCCTGATATTTATGGTCTTGTGGTTAAAAAGCTTCCCGGGAAATGTGGCTTTGCCTGCCTGCATGATAGGAGGATATTGCACTTCAGCTTCCTAGTTACAACTGTCTATTGTGTGAAAAAGGGAGGGGGAGAAGAAATCCCCGTGGACACTTTTAGAAAGGCAGGAACAACCACAGGGGTCCTGAGAGTGCCTCCTGAGCAGCTTTCAAGTGGCAGTGGCAGAGACACTGGGGAGAACACACTCCAGCCACTGGATCCTTTTAGGGCTCCATAATAGTGTCTGTCACTGTGAGCTTCTCAGGTACCTTAAGGTCACAGTGTTGTGCTCATGAAGTTAAGGCAGATGCGGTAGCACTTGGTTAGATAGGTTCAAGATCCACTTTTGACACTTGGTGCTCTATTTCTGGTATTTCAGATATTCGTGATTTTTTGTTTGTTTGTTTTTTTTATTTAGCACCCAGTACTAATTTCTATCTGAAACAGGGAATAGTTGAAAGGGAAATAGACATATTCTAATAATGGAATTGAGTGGGTCAGTCTTGTGATGAAATGAGAACTCTTTCAGATGTCTCAGCTCCTTTGGGTTTTACTTGGGTACTCCTGAGACTCTTACATTATGAATCTTCCCAAGATACTTAGCCATGCTAAGAGGGAAAGGTTTTGGGCCTCTTGCTGACATTTATTGCAATAAATAATTTTCTTTTCTCCTGGAAAGCCATATGTAATTGAAGGTTGAGGAGCGTGGTAGAACTGGGCAGCCTTACATTCCACCTACTTTTGCTGGAGCTGGGAACTGCTGGTCTAGAGCTTTGTTCTTCATCTAATTTGGGGCACTGCAAAATGGAAAACTTCACATAGACACAGGCTTTCCAGACCTCCCTTACAACATTTTCTCTGTTGTGCCTTTGGACCCTATGTCCTGTATAAAAAGCACACAGGGTAATATTTTCCATATTTTTGTTTGTCGCCTATCTATTCTTCCCAGGCTGCAGCTCTGAGAATATGTAAGCATTCACAGTGCCAGAGCAGGAGAGAGGGAGAGAGGGAGAGGGAGAGAGAGAGAGAGGCCTTCAGCATTTTTTTGCTTCCTTAAGAAGCTGGAATAATTCAGTGTGTTAAATAAACTGGGACTGGGTGGAGTAAGTAGGAACATCTGCATGTCTTATGTTATGACTCCCTTAGCAGTCATCCCTAGTGCTGTATGGTTCCAGAAAGTCTCTCAAGCATATAGATGGTGGCGTTCCAACAAGCTGGAACCGCTGGCTACAGCTGATGTTTCAGCAAGTCACTTTATCTGCAGCTGCCCTCATCTGTTGCTGGCTTTAGAGGAGAATATCGAGTGTCTTTAGATTTTGTATGCTGAAGGAGGAACAGAATTCCAAATGACCAAAAAAAAAAAAAAAAAAAAAGGGACACAAATACCAAGAGAAGTCTGAGACTGTGAAGATGAAAAGAAGTTTTAGAAGAGGTTTTGTCAGTTATTTAAGTACATGGTAGGATTAATTGCATGGAATTAGATTTGCATTAGCAGGATGAGTTCCTCCAATTCAGTCACTATGACACAATCCACTACTGTTAGGGATGAATTTAAGAGACCATGCAATCCCAGCAATTATTCCTAATTCTTACAGATAAATCCGTAGTGACATTGTTGATCAACGAAAGAGAAGTAAGTATTTAAAGCAAAATTGTGCTACCACATTTGCTCAGAAATACGAACAGCTATTGTAATAGCTAACTTCAACTTGATATCCTTTTTTTGTGTGTGCAATTTTAGTTTATAGGCTATGAAAATACATTGCCTCACAAGAGGAAATGGTTCACGAGTTCCAGCAACCACAATAGCAGCTGTCAATTTGCTCAGTTTATGGTTATTTTGTCAGTAGATTTATCTGATCAGATAAGAAGACTCTAACTGCACAATCCTATTTTATTTACAAAACTGAACACAATAATAAAAAGGCGTTAGAGAGAGGGTCTGCAAGTTAAATTGCACATGAACAGCATTATTTGGCTGCCATTTCCACTACAGCAGTTCTCACCCTCCTCTTTCTGCCATCCTGACTCAGCCCAGTGGATAATATTTCCCCTTCTGTTGTCCCTCTGCTTCTTCATTCTCTCAGATCTACCTTATCTGAATAATATTCTGTGATTCTGAACTTTTTAAGAACATTACTGCTAGTTCATAAATGAATTACTTGGCTCTCAATTAAGATCTTTGTGATTTTATCAATAAAAACCCCACATGGTTCTAACTGATTTGTGGGACAAGGTGATGTCCACTGCACCTTTACTGGCAATGAGCTCTATTCCTCCTTTCATCATTTAGATGGAGAGAAAAGAGAGAACATTCCATATTTCTACATATTGTCAGGTTGACAAGCAGCTGTGAAGGTGCATGAGCCATACAAGAGAAATGCCTTTTGCTTAGAAATGTTGGATGTTGATAAGGATCAGTAATTCTGCAAAGAAAAAAGAATCCCCACAGCAACAAGCCCTAAAGCCAGAACTGAGACTTACAAAGAGGTTTAGATTTAGAAACTGATATAATTGTGTGTCCTGAGGGTGAGGATAGTCATGATTTTTTTCTGTTTTTTTTTTTCCATTCTCACTATTATTCCTAACTGTATTAAGTCCAGTAAACTGAAATTTTTCCTCTGTATTAAAAGCAGCATCACAATTACAAATCATGCTGTTAGTAAAGACAGTACAACTGTGAAGATCTGAGAAATAAGCCTCTTTGGTCCACTTTTTTTAGTTGTGAGGCAAGCTTTTCCAAGAAAGAATATTGCATGTTAAACGAGCTGAAATTAAAAAAATGAAACAAAGAAAAAAGAATCAAAAGAACTTTACATAATTTTGCTTTATAATTAAACACATTTTCTGCAAGTGGATTTTCCTTGACAGTGAGAGCTGATAACTTAGTAGAGAAAAAGGAATTTATAATGGCCAAGATTTGCTCAAGATATTAGTGTTATTCCTTATGGTTGGTCTTACTATGATAAATATGCTGGCATTCAGAACATGAGTTTGTAGTTCATGCTTCCTAAGAGAAATACACTAATTTACGCACAGCACAGACCTTCTCTCCTAGTTTGTCCCTGAGGTACTGGGGTTTGGATCGCAGGTCTCTTTGTGGTTTTAGCTGTATTATAGTGAAAATCTGGACATTACCCCAGAAGCTGTTTCTTACTTTCTGCTATGTTACTGTCCAGCAAAACTGATGTGGGAATAAGATCCTTGAACTGTTCTAAAAATCTGAATCCAAGCTGAATGCAATAGCTGCAGCTTTTCTGCTAAACTC
This sequence comes from Anabacerthia variegaticeps, assembly GCA_035583185.1. Taxonomy (NCBI): domain Eukaryota; kingdom Metazoa; phylum Chordata; class Aves; order Passeriformes; family Furnariidae; genus Anabacerthia; species Anabacerthia variegaticeps. The sequence goes on from JAWWEW010000078.1 coordinate 117,074,800, forward strand.
AGAAGATCGCTTTGTCTCAGAGGGTGACAGCTGTATCCATTAACTTTATGAAAGGTTTCCTAGAACCAACATGAAGCTACAACACAAGTCATGCATTTGCTCTGTAATGCTCTAGTTCAAAGTGCAAGCAAGTACTTTGGGGTGTGGTATCCTTACTGTTCATAGCAACCTTTTTAATCACTACCTCTTGCTTTGGACTAGACAAGCTGCCAGAAAAGGTTCAGTTATAGGTCTTTCTCATTTCACAGTTAATTTCACAGTGATATCACTCGATAGCCACAAAGAGCTATTCTGACAGCTGGATAGAGCTGGAGGACAGTGGTAGTCCAACCAGACTTTAGAAAGGGGAAATTCCCAGCAAGTCAGTTAAGCTAAGTCTGCCCCATGAACTTAGCTCAGCACTTCCAAAACTTTTCAAGCCCAAGAGAGCACACACCAAATTAGGTTCCTTGTTCGTAGTGGTAACTGGTAAAAACCTTTCATCATCATCCTTTTGATATCAGTGGTTTTTGTTCTCAGCCAGACCAACTCCAGTCCTTAAGCAAGTCACTTTTCAATTCCTCCATGAGACTCACTTCCTTAGGAAGCGGTGGTCTGCCCAGTGTTACCTTCCACTCCTTTACCAGGTTCTCCTCTATGGCATGAGTCCTATAAGACGACTGTGAGAAAAAGCTGGAGAAACTTCTACATGGAGTACTATTTTAAGCATATAATATTGCATCAGGAGAATATGGAACAGTGTTATCACTGATTCAAGAAATAGACTAAGACTATAACAGCGGCTTCAAATTTTTTAGCACATGATGTTTCAGCCTGTGAAATACATATACCCACAGCTTTTGAAGAGCAGAGACTAAGGCATGAGACTAAAGCATCTTTAATGACTACTACAGTGGCTGCTGTTCTTTCTCCCCAAACTTCTTGTGTCATGAATATAGCTGAAGAGTGCCCTCCATGTCTGTATATTTATCATGAAATCATATTAGTAGCTATGTGCACTGAGCTGATGTCAAACAGTGGAGTGCCTCAAGAAGATAATTTGTTCTGCAGTTTGTCTTCAGAAGTGTGAGGTTTGTCCCAATTACATTCTTCAGGAAAGTAAAGCACTTTAAAAACATATTAACCAAGTTAGTCACACATAAAAGGACGTTGAAGTCAGAAAGGAGAAGGAAAACACTTCTAATTATAAATCAAAGGGGCTTCAGAGAAGTTGGAGGAAATGCCAAGATGAGAGAAGCTCCACTTGTGAAGAAATTGAGCCCAACAAAAGGACACTGAGATCCTAACCCATCTATTGCTCAAAAGTGGTCAGGAGAAGATGATGAAGTAAGGATACAAGTGTTTTTTTGTCCATGCCTGTGAATATCTTATTCTGCATGAAGAATATTCTACTGGTCTTAAAAAAATTTTTCTACTTGAAAGTGTACAAAATCTCTATCTGTAGACTTTGACTACATGCCTCTTGAAAAGAGAATTTTTAATCGAAGCACCAACAAGAGCTATGAAAAGGATAAGCTTAAAATGGTGGGCAGCTTCAACAGAGAATTCTAGTATGAAAATCCTCACATGAAATAACCCATGTCTGAACCAGTGTCAGGATTATCAGAAAAATATGCTATAATTGAGAAAAAGAGCCTATTCAATGACTAACCAAAGGATCTTAACTAAACTGTACTACACAGGAATCACAATGATTGTATAATTTTGTTGTTTCAGTGTGTACATGGGGACTGATTTTCACATACATGTTCTTATATGCATAGAGAGGTGGACTTCCAGAAAGATATGTATGGAATAGCATTAAGTTTGAGGTATCATTGGAAAAAATGGAATTATAATATTGTTCTTTATTTTATTTTCATGTCTATTACATTCTCTTTGCACTTCTTCCTCATTGATACATTTTTAAACTTTGAATTAATGCTCCTTAGTTATTTTCCAGAGAAAATTTCCAGTAGATGACATCCTTAAAGACTTGTAAGAAACTCTTAAGGTCTCTGAACTAGGTTTGATTTTTTTCTTATTTTTGCTCACATGCGTCTTTCTTTGTGTGGCTCTCACTTAGCACTGTAGCTGTTCCAAGCCAGTTTAACAAAGCAAAGCTCCATTTTGCACATACACAATAAGGACTCATTTGTATCCTTTCAGCTTTTTCCAGAAAGATGATGCCACTTGATCGTGGTTGAGTATAATAATATCTGTCTCTGGGCAGATTTAACATCAAAATGTGTAAAGTAGTGTGAACATCTGATTAACATATGGAAATATTTTTTAAATAAGGCTTTCTTTTCAAGTGCTGAAAGTTTGACAGTCTTTTATACTGTTTTATGGCACTGTGGTAGCAATTCCATGGTTATAGCTATAATCTGCTTTTGCATTCAATTTTGAAAGCCCATACCCTTCTCTATATCAGTTTTGAGAAACAAAAGTATTGAGTCTGACATTTTTCATGTGTGGTCTTCAAAAGGAGACATAATGTACTTATGGGACCTAATCAGATGAGATACAGAGAAATGTGAAAGTTTGCGTAGCCAACCATTTCTTCTTATGAAAAGGTTTTCAAACCTATCGTGAGCACAGACATGAGGAAGTATAGAACACTAGATCATATCACAAGGTATGGCACTACCAAAAAAAAATATATAGGAAAGGGTTATAATCCAGTGAAGGTTTTTTTATTATATTTAGCAAAATTTTAACACAGGATGTACAGAAAATTGAGCTTTAAGTTTTGGGACTTTTAATAAAAATGCTCTTGTTTTAGCCACACATTGTTGATTCAAGAGAGCAAAATGAGTTATAAAACTTTGTTTGCTTTCTTTCATCTGAGTTCAAAGCTGAGGCAAGACTAAGCTATATTACGCTATTCTCCTTGAGATTGTCAGTTTAATCTGAACCTGGATAGATCTGAAATATTTTCAACAGTTCACTCACTGAATTGTGATGTCTAGTTGCAAAAATGAACCAACGGAAAAAAAAAATATTAAAGATAAGACAGAAAAACTGAAAAGAAATCAAGTAAAGAAAAGAAAACTGCTGTACAATAAAATACTGTATAGGAAAAATTTGAAATATGTCTCTAAGTCCTCTTTTGTGACAGCTAGATATCCTGTTTCTTATAAAGCTGTTCAGTAACCCTTCAGTTTTCCTGACTTTCTTTTCCACAGCAGAATTCAGCTACAAATTAAGTGCAGTAATAACAATATTTCTTTTATTGGCTGCCTAACTGGTGGGATTGAGAAAGTCATATATATTCACCAGTTTTACATATTCCTTACTGTCTGGAACATGTCTGACACTGACCTCGTAGCAGTCTTGTCTGTGGAGGAGAAGCACAAGTGTCTCCTGTGTGCGGTCACTGGTGCATCAATCTGTTCTGTGACAAACCCTCACACTTTGTGCCTGATATCTTTCCTATAAGCTGCAGGATTTTTGTAACTGCCCTTGAGAATATGTACGGCCAGGGGTCAATGTTGGTGTGATCTCCCACTAGGACACTGTGAAATGTGAGTTTGTGGAACTGGGTCTAGTATCAAAGTAAATCTTCCTTAGTCCACTTGTCCATTGAACATGACATCAGATAAAAGCAAGTATGTTGTGATCTTATGTTGCTGTTTAGAGAAGTTCTCTTCTTTCACCTATACAACAAATAATTCTTTCTCCCAGTGCCAGATAGACTCTTAAGAAACTTCTGTGTAAAGTTCCCGAGAGACAATACATAGATATAATAGTGTATATTAGTGTATGCAACTCTCACGTTCAGAACAAAGAGGGCTCAGAGTTAATTGATTCTCTCTCTCATACACAAGTCCAGTTTTGTGTAGGACAGTACAACAGGTTTAAGACAGATATGTAGGAAAAGGAAAGAAAGATGGCCAGGATAAGGAGAAATAGGTGAGTGTTAGAGAAGAAAGAGAAGTCAACAGACCTGAAACACACAACATCTCTCAAGGGCTGCCCAGCTTTGCAAGTGCATGTGGGTCCTGTGTTTTTGGGTGGTTTGTGGCAAATTTACTCTTTCTACGACAAAATTTCCTTTTCTTTTATGAAAACAAATGAAGGCAAGATTTCAAGATTACTTCAGGTTGAGATTGTTTTGTAATCTGAAGACTGAGTTACTTGTGAATGTTTTAAGTACACATTTTAGGTTAGTCACCTACCACACCACAAAAGCTTTCCATTTGAGATAGTATAGAAACCAGAAGCAAAAGCAACAAGGAAAGCATGTTACTAGAGACTCAGGCTAAGAAAAATGTTTTTGTTGCTACAGGAGTGGAGGTAGATTTGGACAATATCTTCCTGTGTGGCAGCTGCCTGCTAGCTAGCTACCTGACTGTTAGAGTAGATAATATAATATAGAGCAGGTATACTGTGGTTGAGTTTCATGCCAAAATACCTAGGAAGACATGGGGTCTGGTTGTAAATTGAGATGGAGCATAATTTATTAAGATTAAAATCACTACAGTAGTAAAAGAAATATCTGCATGAAAACAGCCATTCTATGCTTCAGATTTCTGTTTCAGGTGAAATGTGAACTGTAGAACTAAAACATTACTGTGTGGTTTATTCACAATTAGTCTAGCACCAAAAGACCAAAATTATAGGCACTTCGTAATAATTCTATAGGTACTTGTCCTGGTAATTATTGTTTATTTTCTTGTTTGTATTGTATTTTTTTCCTTCTAGTTTTATAAAACGAGGATTAAGCTTTCAAATATCAGGGATGGTTCAGCAGGAGTTTTTAAACTTTACGGGGTATTTAGCATTTAGAGTCGCTCTGTACACAACAATATTCTGCTTAGTTTAGAAATTTTAAAATGGAATGAATTGCCCTCTGGAATTACCTATGTCTCTTCAGATTGACTGAGGGGGCCCAGTTACTTTTTAGAATAAATTGGAGAGAGCTAGAAAGCATTTCATCCTGGATAAATCAATAGTTGTTCTGTTCCAAGACAACAAATGTAACCTCCATCTCTATAATAAACTCCTCAGAGATGAAACACTTGGCAGACTACATCTACTCTGGATATTGTTGTGACTCTCATGACACATTGTTGTTTGGTTTTTTTCTGTTAAGCTCCAAGATGCCTGTTCTAACTTTTCTGCTTTTCCCTATATTGTCTTTTACTGAACTGTTATGGCAATAGGTAGGATTTTCCAAGCAAGGTTTGTCCAGCAAGGAGGACGGGGGGAGTCCAGATAGCAGAGGGATAGACTCTTTGCTCATGGTTGAAAGAACAAGGTAACAGCTTTTTTAAGCGGAGTATGAAAGGATAAAAGATGAAATTATATTGTTTCCTCCTGTCAGCAAAGAGTCAAAGTATTGGAAGTGATAAGAGCTCATTTACATAGTAGGCAGTTAATGAACTGTTATAAGATTCCACTAAATTGAGTAATCACTACAACAGCAGTTCCTCCTATTTTTGTGATATTCTCAGAATGGCTGGTGTAACATTGAAGGGGCACAAAAACTAATGATGGGTCTCAATTCTGCTTCAGAAACAAAAGGTAATTTTGCGCTCTTTGAAAATTGCTAGGAAGACAACATTCTCAAAGCTGGATTTGGAAGGACTTGTCCCTCCATTTACTTACCATGTATTAACCTGACAGGCTCAATGGCAATTCTCCGTTAACCATGTTATAAACCTCATTTTTTTCAAAGAGTTGAAAAAGCTCTTTCCTGTAAAATTGTCCCATGATTCTTATTGTTTCTCCTGCTTTGTCTTCCTTGTTCTGGATTAGCTAAGTGCAGCTGGTAGCATGATGTTGCTTAGCCAGCTTCCTTCTTGCAATTGTTGTTTTCATGTCATTTACTTCCTGCCTCATTGCTTCTTATAAAAAGACCAAAATATCCCCAAATTATTTTCCCTTGCAGGTGGATTTCAGGACCTGTCATTTTTGGCACACAGAGTCCTAGTCGTAATCCAGACCAGGAGGGATTGATATTAAGTCACACTTCAGCCTTTGTGATTATTCTCCATATGCTGTTCTGCCTTTGCTCTAGCCCAGAGCTGTTGTATCACCTCTTCTTCAACTTCACCTATTTCTCTTACCTGTTAAAGATTAGAATAGTCCTTTTTTTTTTTCTGTTGTACAGCCACCTTTTTGAAGAATCCCAAGCACTGTGTAGCAAAACCTCAAAACATGCCATTATTTCTGTGTTTCACTAATGGGTTAAATGCCAAAAGCAACCAGGTAGAGTTTCACACAGCCTGTGGGTAAGTGATAAGAAAGGCATGTTGTGGCTATGTAGGGCCATAAATACTCTGGGGTGTGCTGTGAAATGCTGGAAACCACTCTTACATTTGGCAAGCACAAATTCTATTCAGCTGTGTTCATACACTAAACACTGAGAAAAAGGTAAAATAAGGAATGTTTTCAACACTGATTGCAACTCATTTGCTTAAACAATCATATTTAAGCTGTCACCTAAGGATTGCACATATATTAATGAGTGTAGGCCATTCATTGGTTTGTGCATCCAGAATTCTCCAAGGAATGTCTCAAGATCACAACAAATTTTCGTATATATATTTTCATTTAGGCGAAAAATACATAACATCACAGACTGATGGACAACTTCCAGCTAACTAAACAAGAGGATTATTTGTTTAATCCTGTATGTAGATTAATATAGAATTGGTGACAGTTTCTGATGCTCATATTTGTAAGAGTAGGATGGGAAGAACTGTGAAGCAACAGGAGGGCATCCTACTTGTGGTTTATTGAGATCTCGGTATTCTTTCAGCAGCACTAATAGGTATTGGTATCCACTGTAAAAATGCAGAAGAAAAAAAAATAACCAACAAACAGAAATAATTTCAGAAGTGTGTCTACATGTATATGTAACTAGGTGTGTGTGTGCATATCCACATGCATATGCATATAGAAACATATACATACCTACATATACACATATGCACATGACACACACACACATATGGTCCTGTAGTCAACTTATTAATATAAAAATTGAATAAATATAGTTAACATAGAATGTAATTCACAGTCATTTTGTTCTAGTTTGATCTTATTCATAAGTTGTCAATCAGTTTTTCAAGAATACATCTAAGAAAAATGTCTAAGTCTCTGTGAAGACCATAGATAACATTATTAAGGCAACTACAAAATCTATCTAATTTGATTTTCAAGCTTAAGTGCAACTCTTTTAAGGCTAAAATCAAACTACAAAGCAAAATTTCTAACATTTATTCATTTATTTGATTTTTAAAAGCTACTATATAGGAGAAAAAATGTCATGTTCTTTATAAAATGGAATATACTTTTTAAAAATTGCCTTTTGTGGGTTTTGTAAAGTTCTCAAAGAAATTATCTCAATAAGTAGGGATCTAATCAGTTCATAGATTCTAGAGTAATTTGAATATCATTGGAATACCAATTAAACATTTTTTTAATATGCATTCCTTTTACACACATGAAAGGAAAGACAAAATCAACCTCCTAAATTCACATGTTACTTGAAAAAGCAATACCCATTACATCTCTGCTTGCTTGTTCACACCCTTAAAAATGGATAAGTACCTTCATTTTGCTCTAAAATAGCATGGGAATTTTTTGAGTCAAAACTTCAATAAATGAAAATTTTAGTTATTGGTATGTGTCAAGAAACTAACATACATTTACTGCCATGGATATTTAGAATTTTAAAAAATTTCCCAAGCAAATTGTGTTTCAAAATTGCTATACTACAGAAGCAACTATATATTGAATACTTTGTGTTTTTGGAGCAAGCCAAATCTAAGAGGTTGATTTAAATTAAACAGACAATTTTTAGGAAGAAATACGACTAATAGAAGAATCATCAATCATCCAGAACTCCAATTGTTCCACTTATTAGAGTGAAGGAAATCATTAACACTGACATTTGTTTTTTCATGCTGGAGGCCTGTGCCTTCAACACCCTTGCATGCAGTTTCTGGACAGTCTCATTTGTTAGGGAGTCTTCTGTTGTGTAGTTAAAAGATGCCTGTTTATTTTGTAGGTGCAGTCCTTAACTGATTTTCAGGATTTTTATAATTATTTCAGTATCATTTTGCTCAATTACGTAGTCTTCAGTAATATACAGAGTTTATATTTTGGGCATGTGTTAGCTTGGATATTGAGGAACTTAGGTCACACTGCAACCTCAGAGTCCAGAAGATATGCTTTCCTTCACTATCACTATTGTTACAGGTACCTGAGTAGTGTAACATTCCTTATACTTGAAAATTAAAATCAGTTTTCTTCCCTCAAAAACACTTTTCCTCTAATAACGTGTGCAAATCTTCTGTCTTCTGGAATTGGTAATAATATTGGACATAATCAGATATGAGAGTTTCAACTTAAGAGACAATATGTAAGCACACTTCTCAAAGCCACCAATTTGTGGTCTTAGGTTTGAAGTCTCAGAGACCCCAGCAACCACATGTCAAGTCATCTTCAGGTATTCCAACAATGCTGCATCATGATTAAAACTTTAACAGAGAGATGTTCAGCACTCACTGACAAGTCTAATAGTGGCAGGATTAAAATGGATCTTCCCCCAAGTATCTTAAGGACCGCTATAAAGAAACTGAATTGAAGGTAGGTGGAGTGCACTATGTGTTCAATAAACAATTTTGGTTTCTTAGTGTGATTTTCTAGGGCTGTGAATACTAGAACAGCTGACGCCCAAGAGTTCACTCATTTGTAAACCCCAAGATTTTGGGGCAGAAGTGTCTTATCTGGACCTATGCCTGCTACCACAGGAGCTAGGAGTTGTGATGCAGGGACATTTAAACTGGCTGCTCTGAAGCCAAGTTTCCAGAGAGAGCAGCTAAACTAAATCAAGATTATCTGACTAAAATGTGAGGCTGATCAGTGGCTCACAAAAAAATTTACCAAACTGCTCAGGGTTTGCTTCACTTTCTTATGCCTAAAACATGACAGGCAATCAGAAAGATGAAAAATAGGGAATCAGCAATGCTTTTTCACCTTGACAGGTAGATTGAAGCTAATTACTCACAAGAGACAGGATGATCATAACTCAAAAGAGTGGCCATTGAAAGATCTGTGATTCTCCTGTACCTGGGCAGTAAAAACGACTATCCTTCTAAAATAATTTCCCCCCAAAGTTCAAAAAATTCATGTCAAGGTTGTCCTTTATGCAGCATATCTCGTGGTCTCAAAGGTCTAGACAGGAATTCATGTTGTTCCTAGAGATGAAATTCTGGCCTCATAGGAAACAAAGAGTTGTCCAGTCAAGAGCGGTAGTTTCAGGAACTGAGGCAGCTTAAATAGAGAGCCTGAAAGCCTAAGACAAGGGACCAGAACCAATCTGTTCAAATTTTAGAGTTTGAACATATCGGAAGCTTTCCAGACTCACTGGCATGGATACATGAAGCACACATTCAGTTATTTATTCAAGTGCAGGAAACTAAGGAGACTGTCAAATCTGTAACATTTCTCATGGTCATACTCATATTCCCATTAATAGACCTATATGTGGTATTTTGCAGCCATCAGTCAGTCACTGAGTGTATGGGAAAGATTAACAAACTTACAGGACATGGCCTTGGTTCAGATCAAACAGAACTCAGCTTCAGGGTTTTCTATTAATACCTCCAAAGGGTCATCAGCCAAATAATCCTTTCGTCTTCTCTGTTCAAATGTATTTGAAATTATAGTAGAAAATTCATTGTGGACTAACACATCAACAATATCCTAAAATTATTTGCTCTTTTGCACATGCAGGTTCAGTGTGAACAGAATGGTCTCCCAGATGTTCTAGTGCTTGACTGGGGTCAACACTTGCATAAAGAACATATGGCTGAAAGCAACTTTGGGATGACTCAGGTGATGTTCATAGAAAGAATGGAGTAATTACAAAGTTGCCCCCTGCAGCATCCTCTCTGTAAGAGTACATCCTACTTGGAAAGATCCATTTGGACACCTTCTGCTTCTTGAATATTCAAATCACCCTAACTGCCAAAAGTGTTGCTTTCCACACACTGTGTGTAAGAATACCTTTCCTCAGCCTTAGACTTGCAGACTAACCATTATGTCAGATGAAATCGTAGTAATTATATTTTATTAGATATGAAACCTCTAAAAATACCTTAACCAAACATTCCTTCTCAGACTTCATGGTTGGTGGAAAGCTCAACAGCCAAGTTACTTTCTAATGTTTTCAGTGCATCCAAAAATACAGTGGAAGTCTCATTGTCAGTTTTTATTTTCAAAGACTTCCACAGGAATGGCTGAAGCAATCAATGCCACTTCCCATGAAATTCCATTAAACACAAAAGCATTAAGGACATACAATGTGTTGAAGATCTGGTAAATTGCTTGCAAGAAGGTTTACACTAGTCTCCTCACAGGACTGCCAGAGAACAAAATACAAAAACATCTGTTCTTCAGTCGTGCATTTTCACAAAACATATTACACCCATAATAAAGCTGATATCTATCATGAGAATGCAAAGTTTCGTCTCTAAAGATTATAAGGGAAAAAAAAAGATACATGTCTTGTGTTATCTTGTATAATTCAGAGATACCGTAATTATTATATTGCATACAGACTGGAATAGGCCAAAGAATAAAAACATGATTAATGGTCAGGGAATCAGTCCACTTATTAGGTAAAGGAAATGAACATTTTATATGCAATTGCTTAAGTCTATATTTCATACCACTTTTACAAAATTATCTGTACCTAAGCACAGAACTGATCCCTTGGAGTTATAATCTTTGAATGTGTTTGTGTGGGTGTAAATAATAATTTCAATTATGCATTTTTCAAGGCAAGAACAAAATATAACATCCAGAGGTTCTATAGCAGTAATTTTCAAATCATGTTTGAACAGATCACTTCTAACCTGTCTCAGTTCTTTCAGGCTTACAATACAAAGCTAAATACTTTCAGTTCTGCACTGGGAAGGCATCTGATCATAGCTCAATTGCAGTAGTGGAAAGGGGTGCTGAAAATCTGTATTTTTCCCTCTCTCATTTATTAGATGGTAATAATATGATATTTTGGGAAAATTCATTGTGCATGAAAATAAACATAGCTGTTTGATTTTAATGTTTTTCTTCCATGCATTCTGAAATACCTAAATCATATTTTTGAGATCATAATTCCTATCTGTTGATTAGGCATTATTTAGCACCATAACGAAATAATTATAAAGGGCTCCATAAGGACCACATATGGGAATTTACATCAAAAGCCAAAATATGGAATTCATAATAGAATATAAAAATATATGTATTAGATCAAATAGACTCTTTTCCATGAAGCTTTTACTCTACCACTTACGGTGAATAGATAATATTGAAAGACTCATTAAGTGCTTGATCCTTGAGCATCAGAAAGAATATTCTAAGCAGAAGATAAAGGCATTGCACATTCCCACAACACAGCAGTATGAAATTGTTCTTCATAAAAAATGTGTAGTGGTTATCAAACATAAGAATGCATTAGAATAAGGGTCTATTTGTACTATTATCTGGTGTGGGTTTCTTAATACAATGGCTTTTGCTTCAATTTCAGCAAAGCAAGATGACATGGCATTATCTTGTTGCATCCACTGCAGCAGCAGTGCAGTCTATGTGCCTAATTGGCCTTTCCTTCTAATGACTTAAAATCAGTATAACTCTGTTGCTTCTTTTGATCACAGTAGATATACATGACATCTCAAAAAATTTTTCGTATTTTCCTAATTATTTCCTTCCCTCTTTCTCTTTTTTTTTTGTCATTGTTGTTGTTTTGGTTTTTTTTGTTTGTTTTGTTTTGTTGGGAGTTTTTTTGGGGTTTTTTTTGTTTGTTTGTTTTTTTCTCTCACCAGTTTCATTTATTTGATGCCATTGAAAATCTGGAGAGAAGTGATATATTGCAGTTTATGTTGCAATTCTGACAACAGTGATTGCACGGTTGGAATAATTTTCAGGATTGAAATTCCTGCTTTGTAATACTGTGAAACAATTGTCAAGTAAGATGTGTACTCCTAAACACAGGCCCCCAAAGGCCATAAGGCCATAAGATGAAACAGGCCATATCAATGTTTTCTTGACAAATATGTGTGCTACCTAGGTTGGATAAGCCATGGCTTTATTTCTAATTATACAGTCAGCATACTCAGTGCAATTTCCAGAAACAAAATTGTTCCTTAAAAGCACTCTTTACATGTGAGAAGGTGACTGATTTATGTAGTTTTCCCAAGATGGTTTAACATTTAGGATGTTAAGCTAGGGCTTAAAATACCTTCATGCAATTCTCTGTGGTGCCACTGACTTCCAGTGCAATCTCGTGTGGGTGACTGAACCTGCATCTGTAATTATCTGCTGGTTTCCCAGTGGTGCATGCTGATGCCTTGACAATCTTTTATTTCCAAATTTGCTTTCTATCTGCAATGATCCTAAGGAAAAAATGTTCTTTTGCAGCACATCTCTGAGGTGGCCAAAGCAGAACTGCATACTGTTCACTGAATGAAGTAGAAGTATGTAAAACTAAATACAAAAAATGTACATGATTATTTAGTTTGCACCTATACTATAAAATAATCCTAATTAAGGATGCAGGGGATACTAATTCTGTAATTTCTTAACTCTAAGTTCTTCATTTTACATTCACCAGTGTTTTTGATGAAGATGGGTTTTTTTTGTTGTTGTTGGATTTTGTGGTTTGTTTTTTGTTTTTGTTTTTGTTTTTGTTTTCCTATGGTACTGTGGTAGCAACCTGAGCTGTCAGGAATTACATTTACTTTGCCTCATAGAAACCTTAACATGGACTAAGGGGGCCAGAGCTCCAGAGGGCTGACCAACAATATACCTAAGATGAAACAATAGACCTAGATAATATTTGTACTAAGATGTTATAAAATAAAAAGGGAAAGAAACATCATATTAATTTTCAGAAGACTTTGTAGGACTCATGGCAGTGGTAAATATTAAAGAGATTTAATACTGGGAGTTCATCCTACTTAGATGTGGTATGGATCAAAGGGCAAAGATTGAAAAAAATCTTACATCTGGTTAAGTAGTCAAAGTTAGATGATGAGCAGAGAAGTATCTAAAGTAAACAGCTAAAATTATATATATATATGTATATGTATATAAATAGAAGTAGCCCTGGCAGAGTTAAAATATACACTAAGGAAGACGACAAAGGTTTTGTTATAGACATATTATAACATGAATCCTCCTGGGTCACCAGAGCAGTCTTTGTCACATGGCTATCTTGTAGTGTAGGGAAAATGTTTATAGTCTAGATTACAGGTACCCATATTAAATTTTCTTTTGTTCCCTCCTTTTCCTGTTTCATAACCTGATTTCTCTGTGTGAAATGTGCACTTGATGCTACCAGCAATCAAACGATCAGTCCCTAACATAGCACAGTTAGTTTCAGACAATAATGTCATAATAATGAAACAGGTAGTGCCCTGGGGTTGGCTGAGCTGCTGCTGACTACTTCTATTGTTTTGAGACCTCTTTTGAAATTTTTTATATCAGAGGTTGAGAAATATTGAGCTAAACTACATAAACCAGGCTACTCCTGCTCAAAAAGTTGTATGTTCAGTGTTCCCCATCTCTTCTCAGAAGTTCTTCTGAGAATTAATTCTCTTAGGTGTAGATGCTCAGAATTACTGCCTTCTGCCTGTATAGTGGCACTACTACTGCTTTACCCATTACTTTACTGCTTTACCCATACTTCTTCAAATAACCATCAATGATTAGTTGTCAATAGGGCATTAGTGTTACAGGAATATATCTTGTACTGAATCCCATATTGAGTTTGTTGCACCAGAAAGGCAGCACATGTTTCTGTAATGAAACAGCATGTCTCATTCCTCTCTGGATGCTGCTCACTAGTAGATTTGTAATGGGCATTCCTCATTGTTAGTCAGGTGACGAGGCTCTGCAAGATTTCCATAAATCTAACAAAGTATGTGCAGTGCCTTGAGGAAGAGAAAGGTCATATTCTTTCTCAGGCTGGTCTTCTGCTGTCATACACAGCTACTCAGCAAAGCACATAGCAAGGTAAATATAAATCAAAAGGAGATTTTGCAACTGATGCTTCTCATGCTATTGCATTTTAAAAATATGTGGCTATGTTGAAGAAACTTGTAAGCAAGGTAACAGTGAGGACATGGTAACCAAGATGTTCTCTAAAAATCAAGACATTGAAGCACAATGTTAGAGAGTATAAAATGGCATTCTTCCTTTTGATTTTCTACAACCCAACCACAAATCTTGCTGGGGGTGGCAAGTAGACATGCATGGTCTTGCCAAGGTTGTTGTAGCAAGCAGCAGACATGATCGAGGGAAACAGCTATGAACAGTTCTAGGCACTCTTTATCGCGAAGAAGATTGCAGAGCCTTGTTAGCTAGACTCAGAGACTACTGGAGAAATTCTACCTGCTACTGAGGATTCTTGCTGTTAAGTGCAAATTTAAGAATCTCTTTTCCTTTTATGACATCCCCTTCATTTGGGCATGGAGGATCCATGATTCAAAGATGGACAAGTCTAACTACACTTCACCACTGAGCTGTGAGTTCCTACGAATTCCTTGGTCAACCTATCCTTGAACACTGAAGACTTACTCAGAGGATTGTGGACAGATGATTCTTTCAGCATTAATCTGGGTCTTTTTTTTTTTTTTTTTTTTTTTTTGTTTCCAGGAAATAAAATGAGACAACCCAGGACTTTGGGGTGTCCATGGACTCCCTTCTGAGATTCCTGGATACGTGGTCCTGCTTTTTTGCGCTAGTTTCTTACATCTTCAAGCACATTTGGTGTTTCTCTATGACCTGCAGAGCTATTTAACTCCACTCTCTTCTGTAAAATCCACCCCTTTCTGTTAAACTTGTTTTGCTTTGGCATTAGCATATGATATATCTTATTCTTTTGTCTTGTTTGTTTGATGAGTCCAGGCTCATCTGCACTGTAAAGGTTTTGGTGCTTACCTATTAGTGTATCACTTTTATATATCTACAATCTTTTGGGATTTTTTTTTTATTGAAACAGATTTGTGGGTATATAAATTTTCTTAAAATTAGCATTCAATTTTGAATTAAATTTTAAAGGAATTAAGTTTGTGACATGGTAGTCTGGACACTTTACTCTCATAGTTATCTGCTCATTCCTGTGGATATGCAGATAAGAATATATTTTGGGTTTGGTTTTTTATCTTCTCTATTTTGCAAGCATCAATAATTCACTATTCTTGGTAAATACCAAGTTACATTTTTTTTTTACAGCATTCATCACTATGAGTCTGAAAACACAATATCCTAGATTACGAAAGATAGAAAAGTAATTACAGACAATCAGTGTTCACCATACTTCTGATTGTAAATATATCTGAACTTCTTTTAAATATGGAGACATATTTAGAGAAACACACTATTAGTCTTCATCTCCCTAGACAGCATACTACTTTGTGAATGGCATATTGCTTTTGTTGCTGATTTTAAGTTCATTACTCTAGTAACAAGTTACATTATTCTGAATAAAGCTGCTCTCTTGGCTTTTAAAATCTCTAAACAGGAATTCCTTTGTAGGGAAAAAAAAGTGCCTAGATTTAGTATAAACTGTCAGTGAGATTGTGTTGACCTTTTAGTTACACTAATCTGTATGAACCGAGATATTCTCTTTCATTACACATTTGTTCTCCCAGTTGAAATGACAGTACTTAAAGATTAGAAGAGTTAATTCCTATACTCTAGAGACATTCCATTAGACTGAACCAGATAAAGCATAAAGCAAATTCTTCAATTCAGCAGCTAATCTCTATCAGGAAATGAAATGCTGCCGGAGTCCATTTTCCCAGTCTGAACCAGTGAGATATTCCGGTCATGATCGTACTGTAATAATACTACTCCAGTAAGGAGTGGACCATTGACAGTTGCCAATACTGTTAGGACTGGGCTTATTCCCAAACTCTCTTTGAGAAATATTAGGTTGGTAAAAGATGACCCAGCTAAAAGGATCATTCTGGAAAGATAATCATTTAGCCTATCAGCACCCTGATACTGTTCAATTTTCTAATTTAGATATCGGCAACATGGCTGAAGTTTATGGATACATTGGAACCAGCTGCATAAACTCAAGGGAATTTAGCAGGGCTGACATGACAACTAATTGTGATTCAACCTTTATGACAAATTTTGTGTGCAGTCCTTTGGATGCTACAATGAAAACCGGGCTTTGGTTCAAGCTGAATTCAACTATCAGGGAATTTTTCTAATGACTTCTATATCTGAAGAAAGGAAACCCTCAGAATTTAAGTACATTACTGTTTTCTGTGACACGTCCATCCTCCATTGTCCTCAAAGACACCCCAGGTCTTATTTAGGTAATCTTTTTATTCAGTGGGAGTTCTCTCATTCTTCCTGTGGAACCCTACTGCTTTTCATGAGGCTTCTCTTTCCATCTCTGATTCATCTGCCTTTCATCTGTATGCCTCATCAGGTGAAGTTTTCAAAATTCCAACTGGGATTTTCCCTCCTTATTGGATTGATTAAATGGTTCGCCTGCAGTAATTTCAGAGTTTTCCTATAATGTAATCCATAAAACCAGCACTTTTTTATGTGACATTTACCATGAATGTTAATTCAAAACCAGAAGATGGTACTAGAATGAAAGACAACTCCACCCCCAGCATTTGTTGTGTGACAGTTCAGCTTCACATTGGCAAGGTAGGGAGGCCCAGAAGAGCCAGTTAATGGAATGCAATGGAGTTGAGGAGCTAAAGGCACCACTGTATAAGATTTGGGTGTTCATTTTGTGCTAGTGCTAGCCTGGTCATGTGTATCCAGTGGTCATTACAGGGGTTGGAACAAATTAAATGTACTACTGGTCTTCCAGTTTACTTTCATGCAAAGGTATTCAAAATGCACACTCCAAAATCACTCAGTGATGGCTAGTGGGGACAATTGAGACATCAGTTTCAAAGTACACTCTGGTTCAAACTGAAATGCACCCTTAACTTCCTTATTTGGATCAGGAAAAGGTCTGAGAATGTCAGAAGAAATTTTATATGAAGGTTTAGCAAATATTGCCAAAAGATGAATGTAGATAACTTTAAAATCTAGCAAAAGTTTGTAATATTTACCTGAATGGCACAAGTGAACAACTACTGCCATACTGAAATACCTTTACAAAGTAGGAGATAAGACACTAGATAAATCAAAACAGCGAGAAAGGAAGAGTCTAGAAAAAACCCCCAGAACATTAGATATTGATTAGAAAAAAGCAAAACAGTAGAGAAGGAACACAGAAGTGAACCTCAGGAGCTGAATTTTAAAAGCACAAAAGTAGTCTATGTTAAATTACAGTTCTGAAACAATAGAGTTTCAAGCAATTTTTTATAAAGAAACTGTTTCTTAAGGGAGTTGAATTTAGATTTGTACTTTACTGTCATAGTGTATATATATAGCACAGCAGACTATAAACAGCACCCACACGAAACAAAAATAAAGTCATTAGCATGTGTGTCTCCCTTGATCCAATTAATTAGGAAACATCTGTGGTGTAGCCACTGTGCTTTTTCATAATTGCTTAATACAGAACAGGATGATATGAAACCAAAATATGTCTTTGGGAGATTTTAGCTCACCAATTTATCATGCATATGTCTTAAATGTTTTTAAAGGTGTATTTTCATCACCTAAAGAAATCATACATAATTTTTAAATAGACTTTTCTCCTAAGTATTTGTTATATCTAGTAAAAGAAAAGATGTACTGTTATTTAACAATGTCCAGTGACAGAAAAAAATACAATTTACAGAATCACAGAACATGCTGAATTGGAAGGGACCCATAAGGATTGAGTCCAACTCAGCCCTGTACAAGCCCATCCCCAAGAGTCAGACCATGTGCCTGAGGCTATTGTCCAAATGCTTCTTGAGCTCTCTCAGGTTTGGTGTTGTGAAAACTTCCCTGGAGAGTGTGTGTTGAAGAGCGCAGGGCCCAGGACTGGAGCCCTGTGGAACCCCACTAGTGAAAAGTCACCAGCTTCATGTCACGCCAGTCACTATCACCCTATGAGCCAATTGCTCACCCACTCCATGATGTGTTTATCCAGCTGTGTGCTGGACATTTTGGCCAGAAAGATCCTGTGAAAGACAGTATCAAGAGCTTTACTGAAATCCAAAAAGATTACATCAACTGGCTTCCCTTGATCAGCTGGGTGGGTTACCTTGTCATAAAAGGAAATCAGGTTGGATAAGCAGGTCTTTCCTCTCATGAAGGTGTGCTGGCTGTGGCCAACGACAGTGTTGTCTTTCAGGTGTTTTTCAATACTTCCCAGAACAATCTTCTCCACAACTTTTCCAGGCACTGAAGTGAGACTGACAGGCCTGTAGTTTTCTGGGTCCTGCTTCTTGCCCTTTTTGAAAATTGGGGCAACCTTCACCAGCTTTTCAGTCATTTCAGTCATCTGGGACATTTTTCTCCCACTTATAAAAAAGCAAAAGAGGGAAAAGCCAACAAAAGGAAAAGTTTCTTTATGAAGACAGAAATGTGGGGAATGAATTTATCACTGAGTGTCTGGGCTTGGCTGAAAAAAGGCCGTGTCAGAAACATATCTTTTAAGAGTGGGTTTATTTCTTCCCTAACAACAATAGTTGCATGACATCCTTAACAAAAGCTGTTATTTCATTTACACTTTTATAACATTTAAAAATCTTTGTAGAAATTAACTATGCAGCTATGAGCTAAGATCCCTGTAAAGCAAGGCCAACTTTATGACTTAACAATCTTTTAGCATTTGAATTAGCAATTTTGGTTGCCTGATAATTTCTTTGGATTTGTACCTTTTTCAGTAGACAAGTTATGTAGGTTAAGGAGAGTGTTAACCTTTTAGAAGGGAGGGACTGTGAGAGTGAGATTTTGTTCCTCCTATCTCCCTCTTGTTTTCTTACGGGCTGGTCTCAAATATTACTTTCCATCCTCAGTTTTTGATCTGGGGGTAAAATAATCCTGAAGAGAAAAGAAAAAAAAAAAAAGAGTGTTGTGTTGTTGACCTCTCATTTATCTGTATTCAAGTGATTCTGTCACTGGATAGTTGAAAAGCAACCAGGGAAGTGCAGGATAATGGTATGGGGGAAGCAAGGGGAGGGAGTAGAAAGACTGGAGTTAAGGAAGAGAGGTAAGGAGTCAGTCAATGTAGATTGTAAATTTTGAGATAGCTGTCTGACTGCTTTGTTATGGAAGTATAGACTTTCTCACTCTTAAGTGACCAAACTATTTTTCTTTTTGTCCTCCTTGGACTGTGGAATGATAAGGGCCCCTGGAAGAGTAAATTGGAATTTGATGGCTGTGGTAACAGAGAGGCTGAAAAGTCAATGATGTTGTTAAAACAACCCATTCCTCCCATGTGTTGCCATACATGCCAGCACCAAGTGTTCCTGACAGGAGTGAGAAAATAAGTGAGATAAAATTCCAATTAGATCAGATTAATTCCTTGATGAAGGTGATGTTCTAAACTCCCAGAGAAAGGAGTGAGAGCAAATAGCAACAGTGTTATAAAACAAACTCCAAGCATAATATATGGGTAGCCACATTAAAAAATCTTGTGAGTTTTTTACTTTCCTCCTAGTTCACAAGAAGTAATTTTTCTGACATGTTTTCCATTCATGGTCCCCTCAAATGTATTCAGGTGGTGTCAGAAGCAATTCTAGTAAATACAATTAAATGTCGCTACAGGACCAGTAAAATATTGTGAAGTTATCTAATATAGACTCAGAGGAATTTGAAAAAAATAATATGTGTAAACAACAAAAAAATAATTGTCACTGAATATCTAAATTCGAACTGTCTTAAATAATCCCTCAATTAAGAAGTGTGCTAACCTAAAAAAAGATAGAGGGTGGCAAAGCTGAACACATGAAATACCACAAATATTATTGGACAGATCTTTTAATGGTGTCTTAGGGTCTGTTCTTTCCTCAGACTAAACCAAATTTCCGTTATTAAGAACTAAAAGGGACATGAAGAGTTATCTAATCCAGATTTTATTCTGCCTCCAGAGAAGACAAGATCTCACATAGTCAAGGTCCTAAAACTTTTTACAGTCTAAGGGCTTATCTGAGGCAAATCTGGATAGTGCAAATATTTTATGATGGTATTCTGTTAATAGAAAGGCACATTAGTATGTAATAAGGACCAGGCTTCCTGTAATTAGGCCTCAGTCTTCAGCACAAGCATAAAGAAAAAACAAGAGGAGAATGTATGGTCTTTGTTTTACAATGTACCTAGAACAGAGATTTAAAAAGTCTTCTAAAAAGATAAGAAGCGATTACTCTCTAGTGAATGTTTATTGCTTATTATCTATATTTTTATTAAACCAAGACTTTCAGTTTTTCTTGATTTGCAGCAGCACCAAGAAGGTGTTATCCTCTTGCTTTATAAGAGAGAGAGAAAAAATGGAAGAAACAGCAACTAACAACCTACTTTTATAGGTTCAGAGACTTGCCATATTTTGAGCTTGTTGCATGGGGCAAAGTGATTTCTTAATAATATTAAAAATCTCATCAAGTGCAGCAGCACAACCAGAAGTGCATTCATTCCTACTGCAAGGTCCTTTGGCATTGTCAATTGGTTTTTTTCTACTACTGTTTTTCCATGCAATATTTCAGCTCTGAATTTATTTCTCACTTCTGTACTCAAAGTCTTCAGTTATCAGATACAGAGAAGAAGTATTTGGCACAGAAACCCTTCAAACTTTTTTTGGTTAAAGCTTTTTCTTGTGATTATAGAACTGGGATTTTTTAAATACCAGTGGGTCAAGTGTGGGTCACTAGCTGTGTTTCTAAAAGCTTTTGACCAATTTTCAATGAAAGAGAGACACGATAGCAGTAAGGATGTGGAAAAGGAAGTGACAAGTGGAAATAAAAAGTCAAACAACCTAATGTACTCAAGTTGGGGCTACTAGATAATCTCCTTGCAGTACTGCATGAACTCACACCTGAAGTTGTAGATCCAACAGCAAAACTTTTTAATAAATCTCTTGAATTGGGAAATGTATAACTGGAAAACAGTCAGCACAGGATATGCATTTGCAAAATAGAAAATAAGTAATGGTCTATATAATTACATAGTATGTTAGTTATGTGCAAGGCTTTTGAACACTTCAAGAACACTTAAAAAAAAATAATAAAGGTAAATGAAAACAGAATGCAGCATAGATTTACCCAACTCACATTTTACCAAAACAATATGTCTTGTTTAGATGACTGATTTTCAAAGACAAGGAGATCAAAATCAGTATAATTTCTTAGAAATACAGCAAGGAAGTTTATGGGACTTCCTGTAAAAGAATGTATTTAGTTAAGGCAGAGACAATTGGATTAATTTAAGAATTGTCAGACGTGCCTGAATCAAAATATTTTTATTCAAAGATTCATTGAGTGGTTCCACTAATGATCTTGACACAAAAAGTAGGAGTATGCAATGATTTTTACTAACAAATTTAGAATGCCTTTTTAATACAGAGAATAGGAATGTCTTATGAAGGACTGAATAATTCTCAGTACGCAAAAATTTCTGCATAATGAATGTACTAGCACGATAGTGAAAAAAAATGAGTACTGGTGAACTAAGAGGAATTTCTGCTATAAGATGAACTGGCTGAAATAAATGAGAAGGGGATTAATCTTGGAGAACTAACTGACCTTAAGATTAATATGTGCCTGTATTAAGAAGTATTCTGAAGCTAGGAAATTTAATAAAACAGCTGTAATCTTAGGTGGTTTCTTGTGAAATATTTCTAGTAGATTTCTCATTGTAGTACCATTATCAGAGAGCTTTTTGAGTAAGGGGAACTTCAGAAGAGCCTCCCAGACTGGCATATCTATGCACTATTCTCCTTTTCTATCCATAGATTAATTCAAGCTGGAATGAGTGCTGAGGAAAGCTACCAGTAAACTGAAGGATGCAGCTGATATCAAAATACTTGGGTGTAAAATGACTGGCAATTTATGTAGGATGAAAGGTTCTTAATCATCAGAAGATTTCGAGCTCAGTCTTCTTTTATTATTAATGGGTCTTTAAAGCACCCATGTGGTTTCAGGATAGCACTTGGTAAATGTATTAAGAAGAATAATACATGATTATGAATGTATTATGACTGTATGCATTGCCTGGAAAATGTAATCCACTACTCACCCATCAGTCTTATACTTACTAAAAGACTGGGTAAATCATACGCCCTCTAACTTTAAAAAAAAAAAAAAAAAGAATAACTTTCTTACTGCTCTCTAGATCTATTTTGTTCTCAGACAAGATTTGCAAAGTTTGAGGGCGACAATCCTATTTATTTTCTGATAAGATTCTCATTTCTCAAATTATAACAGTACTCCACAGTCTAAGAATTAGAATTCTGGCTTATAATAACACCCCAAACCCCAGACAATTCTAGACAGTGGGAAGAGCCAAGAGGCTTCAGTCAGACAGTTCTCCCCTGAGACCTTATGATGACAAGGAATAGACAACTTAGAAAGCTCTTTTACACCTCTTCAAAAATCTCTGATGTGCACACATTTTGAACACTTGTGTGCCATTCTATTTCCCCCTCCCCCCTGTCAAGAAGGATAATGTAGCAGAGAGTAAATGCTTGGGGAAGGATGCCTGGGGATTTGGAAAGGCATCCATCCATGCAAGACAATAAATTAGGATAGGACTCTTCAGCCTGGCAAGAGATGACTAAGGAAGTATGTCATAGATACGTATGAAATATAGGGAGAGTCAGTGTGGATCAATTGCCTACTGCCTCTTCCAGTAAAAAGAAAACAAGAAGGATGTTAAATGAAGCTAGAATGGGACACGTTCTACACAGAAACTAGGAAGGCCTGTTTGCAAGAAGCCTGCAGTCAAGATGTGTAACACCTTACCTCTGGAAGCTGCCAGACCTGGCTCAGAAAATCTCTGATCTGTCTGCTGCGGGAGATAAGCCAGTATCCTGGAGAAGTATCATTAAAGCTTGACCTGACATTACACTTTTCCAGCCTTCCCTGCTGCCAGCATCAACTGGGCGGGGTGGTTTTGTTTTAACCTGACGCTTCTTTCTTATATTGTCTGCTAGAAGCTGGAAAGGGTAGCTCAGGCTTTGGAGCTTGAAGAGGAATCATACTCTTGTCTGATCCCCACCAAGTTTGTGTACTGATGTGACCACAGGTCTGCTGCAAGCTGCACATCAAGAAAATCAAGGATTATTTCTTTTCTGACTTCCCTGCAGGCAGCCAGCTGAAGATATGTGAAAGTAGAGCACAAAACCAGCAACATAATCTCTTTTCAAAATAATTTTGATAAATTCAGAAATTGGTCAAGAGAATACTTCTGGGCATTTCAACAGGAGCAATGACCAAGCAAGGTTTCATCCTATTTCAAATACGCTCCCAATTTTGTAAAAAATCCTTTAAAATGTGCCCACTAGTCTCAGCTGCTTCCTTTCTCATCAGAATCAGTTCTAATTCTTGCTTCTCTCAAGACCACAAAACCAAGTTAGGAGGGAGCTGCACTGCAGCTAATTGGAAGGAAATGAAGGAGATTCAATTCGTCCTCCTATCTCACTACAAATAGAATTGTTCCAGTCAGCTTCTCACATGCAATGCTGGTGAATACGTGTGACAGAGCAGGTTTAGCCTTTAACTGGAGATTATTCACAAGAAACAGCAGACTTGGCTTGCATTTCAGAGGGTAGGCTGTGCTTCCAGTGTTTTATAGGAAGCGAAAAAAATGATCTGTTTACTTGCGAGCCGAACATACTTTATGTGAAAATTATGGGGAGATAATCAGTGTGAAATCCCATGCCATGATTTTCAGAATAAAGCCACAATATAAATTAGGAAGGAGAAAGTTGGCCGTACCTTTGCCTTACTCTCTTTAATGGCAATACTTTTACTGTTTTCTCAGTATTTTTAAGCTGCAGGATTTATGATGCACTCAGCTTTGAGTTTGTTTTGGTTTGGTGTTTTTTTTTGACATTACGTAAGTAGGAAGAGTTTTGATCTTCTTTATGTCCTTTTTCTTCTAATCTTTTCTGTATATCAAGCAATAAAAAACTGTGACTCAATGGAAGGATGGTTATTGATGACACGCCATCCCATAGGTCCAATAAATGTAGTTTCAATAGTATTTGACAGTTTTTACTTTGAAGATGGCCATTATCTCCAAGAAGTTAGACTTTAAGTACCTTTGAGAAATTTCAAAAAAAGATGCAAGCTTTACATACTTATTTTAGCATCCAAATACCAGACACAAATTGCTACCCATTTACTTAAAGCCATAGCTTATAATGAATGCAGAAAGGTTCCTCTTTCTTTGTCATAGCACTCATAGGTGCCAGGATGCACACCTGTTAGTTTCCTTGATCCTTGGAGCATAGTAGTTGATTTCCCATGCATGCTTAAAAAATTATCAGCTTGAAAACCAAAACTAATCCAGCAACTCCTTTGGTTCCAGTGCACCAAGCCTTCATGGGTATCTGTTATACAACTGTTTTTAACCAGGACATTTATCCAGCATAGAAATTGGGAGCTACTGTAAAACTCTACTATCAGTAGCAATGTTTGAAATATGTGCCATGGCCTCCTGCTGTTGAAGCATTGCAAATTGTCAAATTATATGCGACAGACTGATCATGATTTGTCTTTTTCATGACAGGGAAAAGTGTTTTTCCTCACCCTAGGGAAAAAAAAATCCAAAACATTCAACTACACCGAGAGATCATTCTGATCTCTTTTAGCTTTTTTTTTTGTTGTTAGTTTGTTTAAACAGCAAAATATAAACTTCTCCCAAGACAGTATTTTGTAATTCATGTAGGTCTTTTCCACATTAATAGTGTTGTACACATTTAATTAAAATTCTGTGATTGCAGAGCCTACCTGGTAACTTGTGTTAATGAATGTCTTTCTGTATTAAGCTACAGGAAAATTAAAATATATTTATTGCCTGTAGTGGTATACTACAAAGAGAAAGTCATTCAGTGAGAGCTACACAATATCTCACTTCACTTATGAAGGGAACATCTGTGGTTGTCTGTGGTGGAAAATACTTGTGGTGTGAACAGTGGATGAAGTATGGCAGCACATTCCCGTGTGGATGTGTTGAACACTGGGGATAACTGTGCTGGAGTCATATTTGGGTGCCACAGTTGCATATATGCAGCAGAAGCATTACTTCTTAGGCACGATAATTCTTCACATAATGACTGTGTTATAGCAGTCAGAAAATAGTCTCCTCTTTTCATCACAATGTCGCATAGACAACATCTGTTAAAAGGATCCTAAAATAGAGCTGGTGTGAGATGTAAAGAGCTTCTAAGAAAATAAAACAGGAAGAAAGGAACTACAAATTTTCAGACAAATGCAAGGATCATAGTTTTCTGTACTGTGGAACCAACATATAGTGGTACCATTAAAAAAATCAAGCCTTCATTACACACCGTTGCTGGCACGTAGCACAAAAAATGTCCTTCACATTTTTAAATAACTCATCGAGTTACCTAAACCTACTATTTGCTGACATCTTCATTAGATAATAATATGTTGTATATTCATTGTCTATAATCCACAGCTGCCTGTAGCTGAAATTCATCAACTGTGGCTAATTGAGTATTCTCAATGAATTTTGAGTCCAAATTTATTCAAGTGTAAGAGTAATTTGCAGCATGACTAATATCTTACATTTCTGATTCTAAATTTTCTTCAACATGTTTTTCATTTTTGAGAACACTAGGATGGATTCCTTTGATCTGTTTTACTGGCGACCCTTCATTTAGATTAACCTATATTTTTTTCTATATCTATACAAATGGCTGCACTTATGTGTGAGAAATAGTGCAAAAAGAAAAAGGCAAGAATGAGAATTAGTGTCCTGTGGAAATTTGAAAACAATATTAGTAATACTGAAAACATGATTTTTAGCATGAAACTGATGTGGTTTGGACAGACATGTTTGTCAATAATATCACTGTTTTTATACCTCTGAATGAGTATTTATAATGATAAAAGACTGACTGTAAGAGACATTAAAGATTGTCTAGTTCTAACCTTCCTGCCACAGGCAGGGACACCTTCCACTACACCAGGTTGCTCCAATCCCCATTCAGTCTGGCTTTGAACACTTTCAGGGATGGGACATTCACAGCTTTTCTGGGCAACCTCTTTCAGTACCTCATTACCCTCACAATAAAGAATTTCTTCCTAATATCTGATCTAAACCTATTCTCTTTCAGATCAAAGCAGTTATCCTTTATCTTATCATACTATAAATATATTATACTGCAATAATTATACATAATACTTTGAGAATTCAGGTCTGGTATTGGCTCTGTTTAGCCTACTCTAGGCATAGCTGTTTATGTTCATTACTCGGCAATTTGTAAGCTACTTTTTTCAGTTTTTTGTTTCTGTGGCTTTTTTTCCTCATTGTGTCAACAAGTTTCTTTTACAGTTTTGGAAGTCTAAAATCTGACATTTGACCTACCCCCCAATGTCAGTATTCTTGATGTGCTTATTAATGTACTGTAGCATGCAGTGTACTCAGCCCCCCTTCACTGGAGCCAAACACACCATCACATCGGTCTCTGTGAGTGAAAGGGGAACCCCCCTCAAGAGATTTACAAACTGCCATGCAGCATTACACCCATACAACAGAGAGATGCTTACAAACATTGCTGTCATTTTCCTAGCCTTGGTATTTGGTCTATCACTTGGAGAGCCGATTTGATGAGACAATGTGGAGACAGTTGCATGAAACCCAACCAGCCCACCGGGGAGGCACTCTGAGATGCTGATGCATTTCTGACACCTGCATGTGCCGGACATCCATGGGGGAACGCTTCACTTGGCTGGGCTCCACCTGAACACACACAGCCAGAGGTCAGTTCAGCTCTCAGCTGCTGTCATTTGGACCACTGCTTGTTAAGCCCTTATCAAAGGGCATGCTGAAAAATAATACAACTGTTTCTAGAGACATAGCATGTTCTACATAGAAAATTCGTTTGACCAAGTCTGAAGTGAAAGCACTTTGAAATTAAAATGCATATGACCTTTCAATAGTTTCTGTACAATAGCATTTACAACTGACCTATCGTGTAAAAAGTAACTAACTGCACTTATTCATATCTTCTTACCAGCGCTTGCCCTTCTTGTCAACAGTACAGAATGCAGATCTAATCAGATGGTTTGGGTCCTCACCTGCTGTGAAAGACTTATCAATTGGAGGCTGAGCTTTACATTAACCAGACTGCTCTCTTTTGGAAAAAATCCCAGCTACCTGTTTGGGATAATTTTAAGTGTTCTTCAGGCCTACAGATCATCTTTATGGCTCAGAGTGCAGTTTGATTTAGAGAAAGAGTAACGCCAAAAGCCTATAAATTTGTAAATATACTTCATGTAAACTCTCTGGTGAGAGAACTCAGCTGATAGGGAAGAAAGTCCCCTTCAAATCAAAATGTTGTTTGTTCTTTTTCAGGGCAGGTGGTAGGGGATGCTCTTTTCAGGAGATAAAAATTACTTTTATTTTCTTTCCCTATGCAGAAGATCAAAAGAAAAGTTGGCAACTGCCAGACTTAATGAGCCATGCTGAAGGGCTGCATTCTGATGGAATTAATGCATCATTTATAAAGCACTTCGTAGGAAAATGATTTAGCGAATCACATATCACTTTGATGTCTTGTAACACTCCTGCTTTTTAATATTTATGCAAAGAATTTAGCAGTTACAAATGGCAAAATCATGCATGCCAATAGCTGGAAGAAAACGTTGTGGGATCATTGGTGTGGAATGATTACAATTAGAAGAACTGGGAAGAATCAGTACACACGGCAGGTTTGGGGATCTGACTATGAGTCTTTGACTTGAGCCCAAATAAGTGTCACTCAGTGTGGTGGAGAGATAAAGATGGTCCTTGGCAGGCTGCATGCTGCCTTTGAACGATGCTGCTCTGCTCTTTCCAGCTGGGGCTAAAAGTCCCTGAACAGAGACCTGGCAAGCCTGCTCTTACCCAAAGTGCAGGGCCCTGCAATGCAGATCTGCTGTAGTAGGAAACAAAGAACTAAATTATATTTGTCTACTAGACCTCTGTAAAGCTGAGTACTCCAGAAACAACACAGCAGATGTAGCTGCACAAATCCTGTTCCCAAAGACAGTGATGTCTTCGGTTTCCACTTGGGATTCCTACTACATCGTAGGAAGAAGGCAAACAGCTGAAACAGGATGTAAGATGAGACAATAAACCCAGAGCTATATCAATTCTTTGCTTGTAATGGTCTGAGGGTATAGTGTGCTGTTAAGTATTTCCTCAGCAAAGACAGGGAATACCTCTTTCTCTGAGTAAAAAAGAAAGCGAGCCAGCAAAGAATAACAAGAAGGGCCTCTACAGGTATGTTAAGCTGAAAAGAAAGGTCAAAGAAAGTGTATCCCCTGATAAGCAACACTGGAAAATTGGTAACAAGGGATGAGGAGAAGGCTGAGGTATTCAACAATTTTTTTGACTCAGTTTTCAGTGGCGTCTTCTCACACCTCTTGAGTGGATGGACAGCAGGATGAGGATAGGAGAAGCAAAGTCCCTCCCACTGTAGGGAAAGATCAGGTTCATGACCATCTTAGGAACCTGAGTGTACATAAGTCTATTGGACCCAATAAGATTCATCCCAGAGTCCTGATGGAATTGGCTGATGTAGTTGCCAAGCCACACTCTGTGATATTTGGAAAGTCTTGGCAGTTCGGTGACATCCCAGGTGATTGAAAAACATGAAATATTGTACCCATTTTTAAAAAGAGTAGAAAGGAGGAGCCTGAGACCTACCAACCTGACAGCCTCACCTCTGTGCCTGGGAAGATCGTGGAACAGGTCTTCCTAGAAGCTCTGCTAAGGCATGTGGAGGACAGGGATGTGATTCAAGACAGCCAGAACAGCTTCACCAGGGGCAAGTCCTGCCTGACCAACCTAGTGGCCTTCCATGATGGAGTGACCACATCATGTGGACAAGGGAAGAATTACAGATAGCATTTATGTGGATTTCTGCAAAGTCTTTGTCATAATTGACCATAACATTCTTCTCTCTAAATTGTGAAGAGATGGATTTGGTGGATGGACTGTCAGATGGATAAGAAAATGTTTGTACAATTGTATCCAGAGGGTAGTGATCGATGGCTCAGAATCCTCATGGATATCAGTGACAAGTCGTGTCCCTTAGGCATCCATTTTGGGACCAGTGTTATTTAATATCTTCTTTAATGATTTAGATGAAAGAATCAAGTGCAGCCTCAGCAAATTTGCAGATGACAAGGCTGAGTGGTGCAGTTGTCACACCTGAGGGATGGGTTGCCATTCAGAGGGACCTGGAAAAGCTCAAGAATTGTCCAATGGGAATTTCATGAGGTTTAACAAGACCAAGCGCAATGTGTTGCGTCTAGCTCAAGGCAACCCCCAGTATCAATACATGCAGGGGGATGAATAGATCAAGAGCAGCCTTGCTGAGAAGGACTTGGGGGTGCTGGTGGATGAGAGGCTGGACATGAGCAGGCAATGTTTGCTTACAGTCCAGAGAGGCAAATATGTCCTGGGCTGCATCCAAACCAGTGTGGCCACCAGGTCAAAGGAGGTGATTCTTCCCCTCTACTCTGCTCTCACAACACCCCACCTGGAGTGCTGCATTCCAGCTCTGGGTTCCCCAGCTCAGGAAGGACACTTTTCTTTTGTAGCAAGTCCAGAGGAGGCCACCGAGATGATTGGAGGGATGGACCACCTCTCCTACAAGGAAAGGCTGAAAGAATTGTGTTTATTCAGCCTGGAAAGCAGAAAGCTTCAGGGTGACGTAATTGCAGCCTCGCGGTATCTGAAGGGAATCTACAAGATGGGGAGGGACTTTTTACAAGAGCATGTAGTAACAGGACAAGGGGGAATGGACTCAAAGTAAAAGAGGATAGGTTTAGATTCGATATCAGGAAAAAAATTCTTTACTGTGAGGGTGTGGTGAGATCACGGAACAGGTTGCCCAAAGTAGTTGTGAATGCCCCACCCCTGTAAGTGTTTATGGCAATGTGGGGTGGGGCTTTGAGCAAACTGTTCTGGAGAAAGTTCCATAGCAGAGGGATTGGAACTAGATCATCTTTAAGGTGCTTCCAACCCAGGACATTCTATGATAGTGTACCACATTTTTTTTAGTAAGGATCCTGCCACCTTTTTTCAGACATGAGGTCTGCAGGGTACTAAACAGAGTGGTACTTTTCAATCTTCTCCTTGAGACACGGGACCCCAGCCTGTGCCTCAGGTTTCTCAGGTCTTGCAGTGGCTCAGATATTTTCCTCTGATTTCCATCCCACTCCAGGAACTCTGGCCTCTGGCTTAATATCTTCAAGAATAATTTGGCAAGGAATCAATGAATATAGCCTCACACAAATTCTTTACCATAGTCCCTTTGCTCTTAAAAAGGCACAGATGAATCAGAGGGCTCTGGGAAAACATGCAAGCCCTAAAGCATATCCTTGCTTGACCTATTCCTCATCTTTCTGTAACTTACATTTCAGGCTAGGTGAAGTTCCTGTTCCTTTATCTGCTCTGGCAAATTATTAAGCAACAGCACACCAAAAGTAGCACCTCCTAAAGGTGATCTCACTTTCCTGTGAAGACACATACGGACTGAGGACATGTAGGTATGCAAGTTATGTTATTTGGTTCAGCAGTTAAATGCAAATTCCCAGTCCCTCTGTATGGTTTTGCCATTCA
This sequence comes from Anabacerthia variegaticeps, assembly GCA_035583185.1. Lineage (NCBI taxonomy): Eukaryota > Metazoa > Chordata > Aves > Passeriformes > Furnariidae > Anabacerthia > Anabacerthia variegaticeps. The sequence continues at coordinate 117,105,517 of JAWWEW010000078.1, forward strand.
CTTTAGCTCTAAATTGTTCTTTCTGGGCAGAACAACTGTCTAAAGTACTTCACAGCACCTTGCTTTGTCTTCAAATGAACAGGGTTCCATCATACAGCAGAAAGAAGTGGAATTCCTACTTGGAGCCAGAAATATCCTAGCTTATCAGAGAGGCAATTGGGAACTGAGTTGTGTCTGGATTCATGGTGCATCCATGGCATTTGTTCCTGAACCTGAGACTCTTTGCCAATATTCTCAGTTTTGTGTGAAGTTTAGCTAGAACTAAATATAATGGCAATCCTGGTGTGAGAAGTTCCAAAACTCAGTTTTGGTAGCACTGCATAATTTCACTGCATCAGGAATAGCTTAAGAGGGACTCTTATTGTTTTTGTCCTTTGCCCAGGGATAGAAAAGTATTACCTTTCTCCTCTTCCCTCGGTGAATATGGGGATTTATATCTTCCTTGGAAGGATCTAGTTGATGCTGGAGACAGCTTAATGAACATTTTTTCATTTCCTGTGGTCTGCATTACATTCTCTAGGAACAGGGGGAAAGAAAGCTCTCATACAAAAAACACTATGTTGTTTGGTACAAAAACACTGCTAAATTATTCTTTTGGCCCCCTTTGGCAGCCTGCTATTTACTGATTCTGCCATTTTCTATGCTTCTGAAAAAATTGTTCTTTCAACAGGTTAAAAGCTCACTTGGTTTGCCTGCATGCCCTAATGGAAAGATAAATACGCTTTCTGTTTTTCCTTAGTATGCAGTATGAAAATAGACAAGATCATTGGGATTTATGTGGAAAAGCACGGCTGGCTTCTAGTATTGGATTATAAAATACTATTTGGGATCACTAAGAACAAATATATATTTTTAAAACCTGATTAAGTACTTATTTTGGAAGGTCAAACATAACAAGTGATTTTTGAAACTATTTTTAATGGTTTCTTACAACGTTTGCCATTTCAGGGGAAATTGCATTCAACTCTATTTTGGCAGATGGTAGGGCAGGAAAAGTTTTTCTAGCATCCATAATTGATTGAGGAATACCATTATTTAATGGGTTTTAGAGAAAAATAACTGTACTTAGATGACAGCTTTTGTATAACTGCATTTCAGCAAAAGCAGAATGAACAATGTTCATTTAGAGTGTATTCATCATGTAATCTTTCCTAGAAGACTCAGTAAAGAAATAAAACTCTCTTACTATTTAACACAACAGTTTAACCTGCTATGATACAACTAAGTGGAGAAGGATTTTGAGAACTTAATTTCAAGCGCTGTCTGTTTAACTGATATATTAAAAACTCTTCACACTCCAGTGAACTTTACACATTGTGGCATTCATTCATTTCCTCCTTGACAGGTTGAATGACAATATACAATGCAGCTATTGGATATTCACCTTTACTCTTTCTGGTTGTTTTTTTTTCCCTTTAATCAAACAAGTATTAGGGCTTTTATTAAGACCTATAAGTAAAAAAAAAACCACCCCAAACCCCTGATAGTACAATTCAGGCAAGACAGGAGTATGACACATATCTCTGAACACATTTGGAAATAAAATACTTAAAACTGACAGCTATTTTAAAATCTGGTCATGTTAACAGTCATTGTTTCAGATCATATTCATTCATTTAATACACCCAGCGTGTTACCTCTAAGTAGTAAAATAGTTCTTCATTCACATAAATGCATCCTAACATGACATTTCTCAAAACTAAATTTTTCCTTTGCTTAAATTGTTCTAAAATTGTTCTAAAAATAGAAAAAAACCCCGAGCTCTATTAAAACACTTAATTGCTGCATTCTGTAAGAAACTAAACTATGTTTTCCCATTTCCCTAAAATGGTATATTTTGTTTGTTTTTCAATGAAAAATTTTACTGATCATTTTTAGAGAGCTTGTTTCATTTTAATGAATAATGGTAATATTTACCAATCTACGAAGTGAATAATGTGAGTAATTGAAGTCTGCGCTGGAGTGTTTAGAAGAACTCATGAAGATTAAAAAAATATTTCTGTGGGAAGCACAGCATGTGAAATCTAGCGCGTTTAGGTTTCATCTAATAGACAATGGGATACACCTATTTCTCTGTCACCTTTGCTGACATGTATGCAGAACAGACATGATCACATAGAGATGTATCCCATCATTTCCAAGAAATAAGAAACTGAGTTTTAGTCACACCTTTTCTGCAGCTCCGGCTTCTCACATACTCTCCTGTACTGATCAGCAGAAATGAGAAACCATTGTTTTGTAAGAAGCCAATGGAAGGCATCCAAAGTGAGAATCCTAGAAGACCGTCTATCTTCACAAGTTTGTTTTGGATTTTGATATTATTTTGTTAAGGGCAAAATGGAGCTTTTCCAATATTTATTTAGGTTATTTTATTTAATTAACCAAGCGTGTTACCGTGTTACCTGACACCAAGAAATGGAGCTGTTCCTGTGGTAAATTGTTTCTCAGAATGAATTGAATACTGTGGAGATTAAGTGTAAAACAGGCCTAGTATCTGGGGCCGAATTCAGATACAGTCTCAGCTGGTGTAAAACACACTTTCTTAAATGCACATGCAGTGTCTTATACTCATGAAATCTTAACCCCAGAAAGAAGGATTTAGAACATATGAGGAAGCATAAATTAAAGGGTGAAAGTCTTTTCCTCAGTTACTCTTAAACCTTCTTATATCACTCCGGCAAGAGAACGAAGCCTAAAGGCAAATCTAAGTATAAGCCCATAATTTTTCCTTATGCAGTGGGCTTTCTTAACCAGGGCAGTTGCAAGAGGCTGCACCAGACTGGCACCTGACCTGTGGCACAGCGTCAGGTAACAACCGCATGGGTATGTGACCAGGCTGGCCTTTGCTTGTAAAGGACCCGTGAGGAACAGAGCAAGCCAAGCAGCTCTGAGGATATCACAGCTTTTACTAGAGCCAGGGTAGCCCCACAGGATAGATCAAACTGAGGCTGTTTTTGACTTCTCTCACACACATTTACATCTAGTCATACATGCATTATTTCCACTTTAATCTGGTTTACAGTCTTCTGGGATTTACCTCCCTTCATCTGAAGGTGCTTCAGCACACCTTCTTATCCTTCCTCATGTCCAGAACCTATATCCACAGCAGCCGTGGGATGAAGTCTGTGTCACTGACTAATTAATGTGTGGTGCTCATGATGGCTTCTGCAACAAGCCCACGTGAGCCTATATCCTTTTGAGGTTACTTTCTTGGAAGCTTTGAGGCCAATAGGTGTTAACAATAACACACAGCTGCCTTTTCAAGACAGCACTTGATTTTAAACTGGGATGATTTGCATTTCTGGTCCTTAAAGTAGAGCAAACAGTAAACCAAATGTGCATATTTGTCACCTGACACTTGCTGCCTTCTGATTTCTCACAAGGCAGTCATCCCACATCTTCATTTTGGGAGGCTGGCTTAGGGCTTGTCCTAAGCAGCTCCTTGCTTTGCTCTGTTGTCCTCAGTCCCACCTACTGCTGCATCAAGGTCTACTCAAAACTTTGTTCCTTGTTTTCACTCACAGTCACTTTAAATTAACATGAGCTGTTCCTTCTGATGTAGAGAGAAAAATGGCATTGGTCTATAAACTCTCAAAGTTGAGGTTCAGTTAGTGGCACATGGGCAGCCAAGAGACTGACCTACCTGCGTGATTGCTGCTTGTTCTTTGTATTTCTTACTCCCTTTGCCCTGGAAAAATAAAAAAAAAAAAACAATCTCTTTAATTTGGGAACTGTGTAGAAATGCATGGGTCAAAGTAGAGTATACCCTTTACAAAAAGATAATGCAAATAATTGTATTCTTCATAGGCCTGTTTCTGGCACACAAACTACGTCCTTGCCATAGCATGTTGTCTGTATACTCTTCTTGTTGTCCAGTTGAGGTTAGAATTAAATAGCCTTTGAAGTCTCCTCTGTCACTTCTTGTGACAATCCTCTTGGGTTAGTCTTTAATACGGATCTATCTACCACCTATTCTAACTATCTTAGTGCTAAACAGATATAATTTTTTTGCTTTCTAACAAGAGAACATCTCTCTTACACAAAGTGACAGAATTTCCACTGGACTTATCATTCTAACTGGAAGTTTAGTGATACTGGTAAGTAACTAAAGAGGCTCCTAAGGGGTTTTTTTGCTCACTAGAGTTCCAAACCCACAGATCATTTGGTCATAAGAGAAAGAGCAGAAAATGAAGAATTAAATTAATTCTTATTCTGGATTGAATTTTCTTCAGAGTACTTTTCACAGTCTGGGAACTGATGCTGACTCCCTCGAACTTCTAGATCTCTTTAAACATAAATATTCATGGACATACACTGTTCTGTTATTCTAAATATCACCTTAGTTATAATCAAGATGCAGCATAAATCATGAACAAAGGCAACAAAAGCAAATAATTTATCATAGAAATGACGATTTTCAAAGGCAACTAGAAATTCCATGTTACAGTTGGCACACAATTCTTGCCTAAGAATGTACACCATTATGGTATAAATAATCTGAGAAAAGCAATATATGTAAAACCTATGCTGTTGATAATTTTTGTTGTCATATTTTATCTTAAGTAGCCAAAATAATTTATTCATTTGACCCTGAGGTGCAATAATAACTTCAGACCTAAGAAGCATAAAGACAGCCACAAGGACAGTCCTAATAGACATGTCGTAATCCTAAAGTGATAGTGTCTTCTATCCATCTCCTGCGTAGCTCCACTTTCATTCACTATCAGAATGAACATAGATATTTCCTTCACAAGCTGGTGAGTACAGCGTTTATATTAAGTAAATGCCCATGCAGATTATTGACCATTGAAGACATGAAAGGCTTTTGCCAGATTATGGTGTTTTAGACTTACAGTAACACTAACTAAGGTAGCTGTGTGCCTGCTCTATTTGGGCAGCTGTGTATACAGGAAAATGAAAGTTATTGGTCAAGTATTGTGTTCAAAAAGGACACAAAAAGGGAATTGACTAACTTTATCTCATCAAGTTCTACACAACCCAACTTTGAGTGTGTTTTGTCTTGAAAGGCTTATTTTGTAATAAATCAGAGATGATTAAGTCAAATGTAAATAATTATACCAAGCTTTAACTCTTACAGTTTCTCTAGCTAAGCCCCACAATTATATTTACACAGTGTCACTTGGATACTCTAACTCAAATAAATCTAAAATAGTGCAATATTTTACTTATACAGAAATATATAACCACTTTGGAAAGCAAAAATGAAGAGTTACATGTTTCAGTTCCTAGAAATGAACCATCAAAGGCATATACTATAGCTCAATAGTGTTTATATCATATAACAGTAATTATATTATTAACTAGACAATGTGTTGTCTTCTTCGTTGTCGTGAAATTCCAGCTGCAATGAAGCATGGCCTGGACTTTACTTCCCAGCCTCTTGCTTCTCCAGACAATTGAGTGTGAAGTCTTCTTCACACTCTTCAAATGGAAAATGGGTAACTCAGATTAGTTGACTATGGCCAGAGGGGACAGCACTGTTGACGTTTTTTGTTCTATACTATGACCTGCTGCCATCTCTAAATCAAAAATCATTTACCTTTTTCAAACTGAAGAGTTTCCTTTCATTTGTTTAGATGAATCTAATAATTTTGCTTCCTGACTTTCACTGAAAATCTGTCTATCCCTATGAAATGTATGAAATACAGGATACAGCAAACTTTCTAGATGGCAATTCTGTCCATTACCATGGCAGCATTTTTTATCAAAACATCTAAACCGAGACAATCAAATGGACTTTGTTTTAATTTTGCCTACATTAGAACGAATCCTAAGACTTGGGATATTATAATTCTACATAATAAAATCTCCAAAGAGAACACCATACTTTTTCCAGGGCCATCTTTCTTGGTGTGTTACAGCTCCTGATGATGTGAAAAATACCTTCCCCTTCCCATTAAGAGCATATTCCTAGCAAAAGATAATTAAGAAAAGCAAACACTTATTTTTAAAATAGTTGCATTTTATAACTACATCAAGAGCTGAAAGACTTCTAAAAATGGAAGGAAAAAGATTGTTTTCTTAAAGCTGAAGTATTACCAATTCCTCTCAATAACTCAGATCTTCACAAAAAAAACGTTCAGGGAACTTCAAGAAGTACTAACTTTCTGAAACTTCAGCAAGTTATTTTAAACAGGTCTCTTAGTTTCCTCCACTTTGCTGAGTATTGGGATATTTGAATCATTTAGCTTCTTTAACTGAATTATTTTGTGCACCACAAGCCAGATTTTGCAATATCAACAGCTCATCATGAAACAGAGCCAATGCAGCACCAGGAAATAGCTAAAGCAAGAGAAGAAACAGATTTGTTTAATTTTACACACATATTCCTTAGAAATCAGTGATGAGGGTAAAGAAAATCCAGAGCACGTATAAAGCTTCCCCAAAATATGTTTGGATAAAATTAATTTCATATTTGTGAAGTTTTCCACAGACTGTTGAAGGCTTAGTAGTAACTGTTGCCAAAACCTTAATTTCAGTCAATTTTAATGCCCTTGACTTATTCCTCAAAGTATTTTTTCAAAGAACAGATTTAGAAGATAGTCAACAGTCAGGATTTTAAAGTAGCTGGAATCATTAACAAAGCATCTTTTAATAGTGCTTTCTGAGATGGTGTTTTTTCTCTTTGGGAATACAATTAACATCCATGTTTAAATTTGTTAATGATGAGTAGTGGGTGTATGTGTATTTGTTGTGTACATGTTTATCTAAGTCTATAACAGCAAATAGTTTTACATGCAAAATGCTTTCTGCAAGATGTACAGGGAAAAAAGTACAATCCAGACAGTCTTCACATTGCAAAGTTTCACACAATTTCATAACTCTGTGCAGTCATACTTGTAGGGGTACGTGGATAAGAGAAGATTTGTCCCTTTGACAGTTTCCAAGTATATGAAAAATGCTACAAGAGACACCAGAAAAATAACATACATAACTTATATGTGAAGTTCTTTTTTGCTCTTTTACAGAGGATTTTAACACTTAGAATATCTAATTGTTTAATCTGAAAAAACAAATGTTATTTTACAGAAGATTTGAAATAATCTGACTCTTCTCTTTCTGTTTTGAAAATCCTAAATGCACAGCTTTCTCACAGTTAGAGGGTCATTCTCAGTTATGGAATGAAGATGTCATTTTTGCAGGATTTCTCTAAACTTTTGGAACGTGTATATCTCATAATTGCAGTACATGTCTTTTTTCTGTCCCTCAGCCTTTCCTGGAATACCACATGGCTAGCACTAAATTAAAAGAAGCTTTCTTCAGTTTAAAGTGAAGAAAAACTGGAGAGGGATGTGCTCTGGAGTAATAAGGAAAACACGGAGATTGAAAGGAACATTACTTACTGCCATGTTTGCAAATGTCAAAGACCATTCACAGATGGAGGAGCTTTTCTGTGTTTAAAGACTTTATTGTCCTCAAGGAAGACATGAAATATTTCCATGAAGATGTCAAGGGATAACGGGATGGGCATTAATACCAACGTACTGAATGGGAAGTTAAAAAAGGCAGAGTCAGGAATGCTTGCAATGCTGCAATGCAAATATGACCTGCAGCACAGAGCCCAACAGCAACAGGGAATACTGCAGAAACTGGGTGCACAAGTTAACTCCTTTACTGCCACCTTGGTCTCATCCCTTTAAAGTGCATTTTAACACTTTCCAGCTGGGAGAAGCCGAAATTTCAACAGTAAACACACAATTTCAAATATCACAGCTGTAGGGAGAGAAACAAATGCTCAATGGCTGATCTGCTAGCCAGGGGTGTGAGAGTACTGCTCCCACCTCATTTGTAGAACTCTACCAAAGATTTTAAAGAAATAACAAGATTTGCCAACAGCTTTTTACATAGCATCAAAGCACCAACAGCAGGTGCAGTTAAGGAGAATTTAGTTTTGACTGTTAAACATCGGGAATGTTTCAGAAACATGACCTCCAGGGAAGATTAGAAGCCCAAGAATCAACTCCAAAACATCTTTAAGGCCAACAGCTCCTGTATGGGAAACAGGAGGTCACAAAACTAAGTCTTTAGACTAAATAGTAGCAGCTACTGCATCCAAGAGATCTATTTGACAGATACACTAAAATACAGAACAGCATTAGCCAAACATTAACAGTGGGGCAGTTCTATCAAAAAAGACAAGAAGGAGCAGGTGAGCAGGTTTTAGAATCATACAATCATAGGATCATTTAGACTGGAAAAGATGTTTAAGATCATCCAGTCTAACTGTTCCTCTAGCACTGTGATGCCTTAGGATTTTTATATATTTGTAGATTTTTATACAGCTAGGTAGTTTCTTACACTGAGAGTAGCTGGCATCTTCTAACCCTTGTGCTAGCTGTCTGAAGTCAGATAGTAGCTGGAACACCATGTCTGAGAAGCATGTACCAGTCCAGTGATAAACCATGTCCCTAAGTCCCACACCTACATGTCTTGTCAAGGATGGTGTTTCAATCACTTCCCTGGGCAGCCTGTCCCAAAGCTTGATAACCCTTTCTGTGAAGAAATTTTTCCTAATATACAATCTAAACTTCTGCTGGTGCAACTTGAGGCCATTTCCTCTGGTCCTACTGCTTGTTACCTGGGAGAAGAGACCAATCCCCTACCTGTCTACAACCTCCTTTCAGGTAGTCGTAGAGAGTGATAAGGTCCTCCCTGAGCCTCTTTTTCTCCAGGCTGAACAACCCCAGCTCCCTCAGCTGCTCCTCCTAAGACTTGTGCTACAGACCCTTCACTCTGTTCCCCTTCTTTGGACACACTCCAGCACCTCAGTGTCCTCCTTGCACTGAGGGGCCCAGAACTGAACACAGGATTTCAGGTGTGGTCTCACCAGTGCCAAATAGAGGGACAATCACTACCCTGGTCCTGCTGGCCACATTATTGCTGATACAACCCAGGATGCCACTGGCCTTCTTGGCCATCTGGACACACTGGTGGCTCATGTTCAGTTTAATGTCAACCAGCACTCCCAGGTCCTTTTCCACCAGACAGCTTTCCAGCCATTCCACCCCAAGCCTGTAAAGTCACAACAGCCCCTCATGGGGCCTTGGTGCATTAATCCAGCCTGTCCAGATTCCTCCGCAGAGCTTTCCTGCCTTCCAGAAGATCAACATCCCTGCATGTGTGCCATTTGATGGTACTCAAGATGATTTGTTCCACTGTGCTCACATTATGCTGGTTTTCATCTTCTCTTAAACACCATAAACCAGTGAGATTTGATTACTTCAAGCTCTAATGCTAGAACTTCATTTTTAAGGCATTTGCAATCAGTTGCTTTGGTGTCTACTACCTTTTATTATCAGGCAGGTATTTCTTCCCTAGACCTTTATATGGGTTACAATTCTGCTTCCATTAGCGTGGTTTTTCAGTGCCTACCAGCCATACTCTGGGAGACATGAGTGGCATCTGCCACATGAGATTTATATCTTCTTATATCTTTCTCCCCACGGCAGAAAGTAAAATTGAATTGTTTTCTCTGGTAGATTTTACTTCATCATACATACATGCTGTAAAGTGTTAGTGTTAAACAGAGCAAAGTCAAAGAAATGACGGTTTCTGGCTCCTGTGGGAGTTCATTTCACTGTCTGGCACCAGATTATAAAATCTCTTGTCTCCTACAGACTCTTATCCTTGGGGAAACATGTTGTATTGCAATTGAGGGTCTGCCAACAACTTGAATGAGAATATACCTGTTTAAAAAGACCCAACAGCTTTTTTTCTTTTTTTTTTTTTTTTTTTACTGACTTAATTCATACCTGTTCTTCAATTCATCACCAACCATTTCTATTTTTTCTTTTTTTTTTTTTTAACACAAGATACTCTATGAGGATTTTCTCCTTTTTGATCAATGCATCTGAACAACTGAATATACAGTGATGTGCTGAAATTTTACAATTATTCAGTACTATTCTGCAGTGCTACTGGTCTGCCGGTCCACAGTATGTTTTTTTTTGTTGTTTTACAATTTGTCATTCATTTTAGTTTCCTTTCTACTCTTTTCCAGGAGAAAAATATATCTCCTAAATTGAAAAGGCTGACAGGACTAGGGAAGGAAAGGGTTTCACAGTTCTAAAAAGTTAAAGCTGAACATAGGATGAAAAAAATAGCTGAGTAAATACAATCATATTTTTCATGCTTTTTATTCCGAGCATTATCTTACTTCTACCAGTTTACTTATGGTTCCACATGAATAAAGTAGAAGATTCAGCATGATTTATTGCAATCAGTAAAGATTGATATCATATGCTATTAAGTCAATTGCATAGTTATGTTGAAAAATTAATGAATCACTGAAATCTCAAGTGTAACAACAGAGCATATGTTGTGATGGCAGCCAAAGTACTACAACCATGAAAAACTATTGGGGTAGAAGGACATTAGAGTCATGTTTCAGCTAATGAAATATGAGTAAATCCCTAACAGGAAAAAAGAAAAAGGAAGGAAAAAGGAAAGAAAAAGTGTGACTGGCGAAATATAAGTTAAGCTAAAAGATTTTTAGTTCACAGTAAAGCAGCAAAATATAAGCAAAATGTGCACACCTAATTCTCTCCTCATTGTTCTAAGCTTACCAAAAGTAAAATTCCAGCCCCCTGAATGTAGGCAGCACGCTGGGTTAGGGAACATTTATCTAAATGAAGACACACTCCTGCATCACCTCTGCTTCTTCCTTCCTTATCTTGTAGTCGGGTTGCGTAAGTAAGCTAAACACTGTGCCGTCTTCAGTGTGAACCCTGTTTAGAAAGATCCTCACACAAAAACACGGGTGGATCACATCTAAGATAATATATTATACACAAACCTCTCACTCTATGTCTGAAATATCAGAAGATCAGACAGAAGAATGAGATTTGCTTGGTATACGTAAAGAACACAGTGAGACTGTGTGATATACCTTCAAATTCATCTCGTATGGCATCAAGACCAGCAGATCAAAAGAGGTGATTCTGCCTTGTCTTCTACTCCACTCTTGTCAGATCCCACCTGATGTACTGCATCAAATTCTGGAGTCCTCAGCATGGGAAAACATGGACTGTAGGACTGAGTCCAGAGAAGGGCCATGAATATGCTCAGACAGCTAGAACAAATCTTCTGCAGGCTGAGGGAGCTGGGGTTGTTCAGCCTGGAGAAGAGAAAGGTCTGGAAAGACCTTATAGCAGCCTTCCAGTATCTAAAGGGGGTTACAAGAGAGCTGGAGAGGGACTTTTTGCAAGTACATGTAAGTGATAGAACAGGGTCGATGGCTTTAAACTTAAAGAGGACAGGTTTGGATTAGATATTGGGAAGAAATTTTTCTCTGTGAGGGTGGTGAGGTACTGAACAGGTTGCCCAGAGAAGTTGTGGATGTCCTATCCCTGGAAATGTTCAAGGCCAGGCTGAGTGGAGCTCTGAGCAACCTGCTGTAGTAGAAGGTGTCCCTGACCAGGACAAGGTGTTGGAACTGGATCATCTTTAAGGTCCCTTCCAATCCAAATCATTCTATGATTCTATGAACTACTCCAGCACTGTAACACGTCTCTAATCAAAAGATGAGGAATGAATGTCCTAGATGCACTCTTTTCTTACTTGGAGAAGAGGATCTAGAGTCTATACTAGAGAAAGGAATTACACATTTCCTTTTTCTATATCTCTGAAAACATAACTTTGAACAGTGAAATAGAAATGGAAATATATCACAGTCACACATAACATTATTTAGAAAGTCTGCTTTTCTTCCAAATACTTCAGTGATTTATGGATTTACACTAACAGTACCCTTTTAGACTTTGAGATATGTAATTTTGGGTAAATACCAATATTTTAATAACACTGTCTATTAGCATTTTTGATCCTGGCTACTTTAATGGAAGATCTAGGAAAAATGAAGTAACAAAAATGTCATCATTTTTTTTAGGACTTTATATTAGAAACATGTTATTCATATATGTATATGCAAAATGGTAGTCATAGTATCGTTATAGTTGAAGTGAGACCAAGAACAGATGGCTACTCTCATTTCAGTTGTATGTAAGAAGTGATACTCCTGTCAAAATCTTAAGTCATACTGGCATATTATAAGTCTGCTCAGGAGACAAAAGTAGTTGGGCAGAGGCCTTTTCTGGCTATGTTTCTAGTTGTGTAAGAGAGGAGGACGATGAAAAGCATGGGAAAAAAAAGAAAAAAACAAACAAACCCAAACCACAGTAGATATCTTTATGTTCTGTTTTCAGAGATGCCCAGATAGTGAGCATGGAAACATGGCTCAGGTATTGCTTCCATAACAAAATGAGACACCACCATAGTCATCAGCACAGTCAGTGGGTCAGTGTACTGCTGACATGCTATTAGCTCAGCATCAGGCAGTTTGGATGCTCTCAGGCACTCCTCCATACTGTATCTGCAGGCTGCCTGCAAGCATTTCTGCAATCATCATAATTGCTGCCTAGGAGTTGTCTGTATAAACTGAAGACAAGTGCAGCTGGAAATATGCCATACTTCTGGCTTCTTTGAGACTCCACTGTAAGACTGATATTGACAAAGCCAAAGACTGGTAATATGATCCTGAAAAGAACTCCAAACCCCTCTAGTGAAAGTATTTGTGTTGTATGCTGATTGCCAGAGATTTGGTTTAAATTATAAGGGATTTTTAAAAGTAAAAATATATGGACACAATACCCTGAAATGAAAGAACATCTTCTTTAAAGACAAGTTGATCTGAGGCCAGGGGAAAAAAAAGGTGTGTAAATACCAGTAAGAGTGGCAGATGTTTTGAGATACAATAAATGCTTCTTAATGCCATCTCTCAAAGCAATAAGCAGCAATAATATTTAACCATCATAAATAAACACTGTACCTGTCTCATAATATTCATATAGTATAAATCTGTCTACAACTGTGCAAAGAAAGAGAGCTACATCCTCAGCAGATCTATGCACCTTGAAACCATGCAGAGTCTACAACCTGGCAGGCAAGACATGTCTTGTCTTTCCCCAACTGTGCTCCCGCTTGAGGGTTAGCAGAAAACAAAGGGATAGTATTTTCCTCCTGTGATTTTAAGGCATGTAATTAACCTGTTTCTATTTACTGGATACACAAGTGCTCCCGTGAGAGCGAACTGTGCTCCTTTGAGTAGTGTAACAAACAAACAAAATAGACTGGCTGTTTAATCAAGTAATTGCCCTAACGATGCCCTCCTAGGCACAAACATTGGTGGTTTGGGGGAGAGCTTGAATGTTGTTGACTTTTGGTCATGTTACAAAGGCCATTTATTTACCCAGATTTCTTCTCAGAGAAGAGTTGAATGGATAGTTATTTCCTCTGATGATGGAGGAGAGTTTTTGACATTCTGAATAATTTGGTTATATTTTGCCACTTTGTAGCTTTTCTTTTCTTAGTTGATTTAAAAAATAGTAACTTTTGACATTTATTCCAACTCACTAATCAAATAAAACAACTATAAGACAAGTGTCAATTTTTCCAGGTTTAAGAATTTAGTCTATAAATGAAATTACAAAGAAAAATTAAATATTAATTCAATGAGGTGCCTGATTTCAGATCAGTATAGTGTCTGGAGGGCCATATTTACAGGGACTTCACTGAGCCAACATAAATCCATGGCCAGTTATGTTCAAAAGGAGAACTGAAATACTTTCAAGAAAAAACAAACAAACAAACTAACTTGTTATTTAATTATTGATTTTTTTTTTTCATACTATTTTTCTTTCCAAGCTTTGGTAATCCTTGACCATATTTTTAACAGCTGTAGTTATAAGGTTGCAGTCCTCAGCAATTACCCATCCATTGCACTCCTGCAGCAGAATAGTAAATCCAGAGAAATTCTTTACACTAGCAAAATAAACACCACACTCCTACGTTATCTTTCCTCCAAGTCTGAAGAATGAAACTGGTTTTTTATGGCATAAAACTAAAAACTAGCAGATGGCTTAACAATACAGCCACAAAACTGTTCCCCCACAGAAGCTGCTACTCCTTGTGCTGGTTACTGCCTGTGTCCTGCAATTGGATGCTGGTGTGCTGTCTGCATCTGGAAGAAGGGAGGTACAACATCCCATCGTGCAAATCTTATTAACCTGCTCACAGTGCTAATGTCTTTCTAGTACACCTTTGACTGCATTTGCTCTCTGTAGCTACAACAAATGGCTCCTAATCAACAAGTAATTCATGATCATACACACCAATTGTTCACCAGCTCATGGGGAAAAAAATGCTGCTCTACTTTATATAAGAGCAGTGAGATGAACAACAATCTTGTCCCCAAAGTTCCTTCTCCTCAGACAGTCATTGTCATTTTCCTCTTATTTGGCTGAAGTACATCACATCTATTCTTCCTCCATTGTGCTTTAAAGCTGTTGGTCTTAGAGGAACTGTTCACCTACTCAAAGTGGACAGCTGCTGATTATCTGTGGGAAGTGGGCTCTATGTCTGCAAGACCAGGACCTACAGCACTGCCAGCTCCTTGTCACATTTTAATAACTTAGTTTCTAATGCAATAGATTGGAATGCAGTACCAAGGTGTTACTCTGTCACCAGTTTTAATCCCTTAGGGGCTGGTCTGTGTTCACTTCCAATCAATACAGTAGTGTTTTCCAATGTGTAGCTGGTTGTCTCTCATCTGACAGACTGTAGTACATGATTTAGGGCTGCATGATGGATCTGCCCTCCTGGTAAAAGGCTTAGCTAATGGTTCATCCAACCAGCCAGACACATAAATGCAGCTAGCAGGGCAGAGCCAGGAAAATGTGGGGGGCTTTTTTAATAGTGTGGTAATTTATTAATGACTATTATTTCATACTTGGGACTTATATAACTCATATGGAATCTTATTTTTCACACATGTATATGACAGATATATATTGTTCTTAAATCCAGACTAAGCATAACACAGTAAAAGGCCCCAAAACTTGATCTCATCAACATTTTTGTCAGATAATGTGATACAATGAAAAAAAAATATGCAAACCAGCTGCTTTCCATTGTTTGCAGACAGTTTGAAACAAATAATAATAAAAAAGAATAAAAACTTCTGTAGTTTTTGTGAGTGGAGATTTTTCCTGTGCATACTCACAGAGCAGAGATCTGTATTAGGGGAACAGTCATTGGCATAAGGATTGAAGTTATGGTCTCTTCTCCTTATCCTTGATGGCTGTCCAGCAAGGAATAAGCTAGGAATTTGTACTGCACTTTTGCTAAAAATCTATGGATGAAGTCCAGTGGCTCTCCCAACATTCCCTATTGTAATGGCCAAGGTTGTGCATAAGCTGCTAATGAGGTCATATAATAGTTGCTCTGCTACTGTCAGATGTTACAGGAAGCACAGTTCATGCTGTCCTTTTTGTAATGCATTTTGTGATAGTTTAACAGTGAAGGCACTGTGTCTGATCAAATTTCATGCAAACATGGGAGTTATAAAAATGTAAACATCCTTTGTAGTAGAAAAACAGAATACAGTGTCCTTTGGGCATAGGATCTATTCTTTCTTTCAAGGAGACATCATGCCTAAATGATAGGTATTTTGTCATCCCTGTTTTTCTTAATTTGTTTATATTTATCTTTATTTTAGTATGTGTTGACTGTTCTACTCCAGCAGGAACTCTTAAATGAAAATATTGAATCCAAATATCATATGAAAGTCTTCACATGAGATGACACCTTTGTTTGTATTGCTCAGGGAGGTGCTAACAGAAGTGGGTGATTTTATTGCTTACAATGGGCACTACTCCAGAGGATCAGAGGAGGTAAAAGGTTTTATTTTATTTTATTTTGCTTTTTCTTTTTTTTTTCCAGAGAGGAGATTACTAACTACTTTAACAAACCTACTGCCTTGTTCAACAACTTGGCACAAACTTCAAGGGGCTATTCCAGCTGCATCTGATCGATCCTTGCCACAAAGAATAGAGATTAAATAGACTTTTCCGGTTTTATGGGTGTCCATCTTCTTTCATTCCTACCGGACTACACAAACTGTCCTTCATACTGGCTAGTTTTCAAACATGAAAATACAAGGTGTGGATTAATCTATGTGTGAAGTGCATTTTATTGGACCTGAGTGTTTTTACTATATAAGCAGAACAAAAAGAACTAGCAAGAAAAATAAATAAGCATTTTCTTAAATTATCTTGGCGTAAGAATGTAGTGTATCCAAGAGAAACTTTGTTTACTTTCTTTTCCAAACACATTCCTTTGAAGTCAGCAAAACTAAAGGTATTTAATTTGTGTCCAGTATTCCCAGGATCATATGCCCAGTTGCAGCAATCTTTTTTTTTTTTTTTACATATTTTCTTCTAAGGCAAGCTAATGAGTCCCATTTGTTGCTCTCACTTATATTTTATGATGACATTTCAGAAGTTGCGTTGTCCTGAGTTACATGCTTGGGCTCACAACTATGCAGAGGCAGTGCAAATTGGCACCACCGTTATGCCTGCCAGGAAAAGGCACAATTGCATAGCATATAAAAATTTATTTACAGTCAACAAAGACATACAATGAGAGGTGTCCACCCAGTTGGGTAAGACACTCAAAAAATACCTCTACAGGCAGAAGTTCATTTGCATAGGATATAAGGGAAAGAATTTTGTTATTGTCTTCATTAAATCCATTTGCAGGACTGGACAGGATGTCCTGAAGGCAAATTCAGAAATTCAGCTTAATTCTGACAGCCTCCAGAGGCAGCACTGAAGTCCAGATAAGGGAGAAGGGTGCTGAGGCTGTCAGGACATTTCAGACACAAGACTTCTTGTCTGTCTTTAGTTCAATAATTGTTCAGCTGTCTACGCCTACCATATTACCACCCTCTTCTCACAAAAGTCCTGGCTTTCCCTTACTGATGCATGTGTACTTCCTTCAATGTACTCTTGTCTTCCCAGTGTAAGATTCCCACTGAGCCTACCATGGTCTAGTTAAGCCCATATTTTTGTATCTCCTAGGATTAGTGTAATTGTTTTGGCAGCATTAGGAACGGCACGATGTCAAAATGTCCTTTCTTCACATTGATTTCAATTACCTTGACCCATAGCTTAAAGTGAGTGAGAAGAGATATGGGGATTTAATTTGCAATAAAGAGCATTGAGAAAAGAAGGTGTCAAGCACTAGACAAGATTAAGATTTTTGTTAGTACTGTTTATTACTAGATTTGAGTGTTCAACCTAAACCTAGTTTAAACAAAGGAGAGTTCACTGAGTTTGGTGGCTTAAGATCACTCTCTAAAACAGAATCTTATTTTGTAGTCTACTAGTCCATGAAATTTAAAAAACAGTTAAAAAATCAAACCAACAGTGACTGAACATGAGGCATTGGTTCAGAGACACATGAATCTAAGATTTAAGAAATCTAAAAAAGTCTTAATGTTTCATGCTAGCAAATTTTTCATGTTTACCCTCAGAGCATGGTCAACATTCTTAAATGTTGGGATTTATTATGTGACAAAGTGTTATGCAGGTCCAATAATCTTTGAGATGCCACAGATACCAGTAAAACATCTAACACATTCTTTTTGTTAGCTTATTGCCACTTAAAACTACTGTAGACCACTTACCACAAAATCTGAAAGTAGTTACTGTACTAGTACTTTACTATTTACTGTAAAAGGGGAGATAATTAGATACAATTAGTTCACTACATCCAAGGTTACTTCATGACATCAAAATCCTACTACTAAAGATAGCACTAAAAACTTCCTTTGCATCAAGTTTCCAAATACGATTTATCCAATGGGCATGTTCCTGATGCACTAATTTGTTTCAGATGTTTTCTCTGACTCTAGGGTAAGAAACAATTTCTGGAGGGTGTCCTACATTCTTCAAGAAAACAGTCTGGATGATTAAGTCGTGTCTCAGGATCTTTGAGACTGGCTTTGATACCCGGCTAGTGTGAGGAAACCCCAGTGTTTACGGTCCAATACCAAGAATTAAAAGGTTCTGAATCACTGCTTTATGACTCCTCACATCAGAGTCACTGACAGTTAAAGGAAATAATTACATCTAGCTTAACTGGAAAAGGTGATCATTCTTGTTTTGATATTACTAGTTTCGCTTGTTGTTGTGTAGCTGCTATTTAAAACAGATAATTTTCGTGTTTCTGTTCTGGGTAATCACACCTTCTTCCTGGCAAAACAGAATGCCTTGCTTCTGAGTCAAGTAATTAGGCTAAAAATTGAAGCCAATGGAATTTTCTAAGATCAAATTAATTTATTCTTGAATAACAAAAAAAAAAAAAATAAGAAATTACAACAGAAATCAATGAGGTAAGATTCAGTCATTACATTGCTATTCCTTCACTGCAGAAATATACTGGGACAATTTGGTAAAACATTTCAGATTGAGCTAATTTCCGTTTGTTGAAGACAATATAATAACAAAATAATTTTGGCATAAATTTTGGCCCAGTTCTGCTAGGAATCTCTTTCTGAATCAACAGAAGTTAAGTCCTCAAGACCAGAAACTCATTATCCCAAATGATTACAGTTTGAGGGAAAAAGTTAATTTTTGCAAGAAGGTCCTAGATAACTAAAACTTATAAAAATGGTCCAGCTGTGCGTATTCATAATTGGAAAGATAATATGAATCAGATTATGTGAGGTTTTTTACTCTACTTTGCTTAACAGTAGAAGTTCGGAAGATGTCAGAAAGGAATGTTATAGCTTTGTGTAAAATGCCGGACTGCAATTTCCCACAATAAGAAACATAAATCAAGGGTGATTGAATCCAAGGAGACACTGACATTGTGACACTTTTCATTGCTTTCAGTAAATATCTTCACCAAAAGATTGCATATATTGGGTTTTGCCAAACTCCTAAAATGTCTGGGGTTTAGGGCAAAGTTGCTTAAAACAGAGATGCTCTGTTCTAAGAGCACATGGAGGCAGTCTGGATAAACAGCCTTTGGGTCAGATTTAAAACACTTTGTTGAAACCACATATAGAGTCCCTGTACTGTGCTGCCCCTATGTCTTGGATAATGCAAAATTTCAGACTTTAAGCCTCTCAAATTTGCACTTTTCTTGAGTTGTTTATTGACTTCCATTAGAAAAAAGTAAGAGAAATAGAAAGTTTTAGACAACAATAATTACTGTTCAAGCAAGAATTTTAGATTCAGTTATTTCTAGAAAATATGTCCCTGATCATTTAATTTTTTACTTTAAACCATGTAGATGCTTTATAAATTGTTAGTTTTTACACACTCGAACAAATCCAAATGAATTAATTTTGCTACTAAATCTAAGGAAAAATGCATTGCCACAAAACTAAAAGTTGTTGACGCAGAAAAAATTGTGAGTAGCTCTTTGAAGTAACAATCAATTTATTATGTGTAAAAGGTTTGAGGTGCCATTGCAGCAGTTTTGTATCTTTTAATCTCCAATAGAGTAATTTATGATGGGGATGCTTCAGACATTCAGTGCAGACTGTTCACCAGTTACTCTGGAGAAGTGAGCTCTTTGCATCTTCTCCAAAATCATCCATCACTAACCTTAAACACACAATTTTTGAAGAAATTAGCATTGTATGAGTCCTAAACCCTCACTTAAAAGGGTGGGGACACTTAAGATATGACAAGCATAGGGGAAATACAGGAAACTTAAGTGATTTGAGATTTCCAGATGCTACTAGATTACTAATGACGAAAAGTACAATTTGGAGAAAAACAGAGGTAGATTGTCTTTAACCGTCCCTTCTTTGTTAAAATCCAAGACTTTATTTTCTTCAAGTATATCTCTTTTAGCAGTGTGCTTGATACTTAACATCTAAAATAAGTTCCTTGAAAACTGGCATTTTTCTGTGCATTTATAAAGCAGCTGCTACAAATTATATTAATTTTTCATGTTACTTTTACAACCCAACTTCAGAAGAGTGATACTACGGCAGTGCATCATAATCAACTACTCATTTTTATCATCATGAAGTTATATAGTGATACAAGCTAAAAAGCCCATAAAACATTTCTACTTGCATTCCTATAGTGTCAAATTCTAACACCATCCATCTGCCAAGTAAGCACTCATCTAAAGCTTAAACCAGAGACCTTCCCAGTCCTCCTCCTTTTTCCCTTTCTTTCCCTGTCGCGTGCCGCCCTCCCGCCCCCAATTTTATTTTATTTTACTGCATTTTTGTTAGCTCACAATACCTGGTTCTTCTTCAGCCTTCACATCTTCCAGGAAACCTGGGGATAAAAACTACAATTCCTAAACCAATAAATGAGTCCTAGAAGTCTCTTTGTATTTTATATCTTAAAGATGAGATAAATGAATCTGGTGTTACAATACTGCAGAATCCCCCAGTGAGGTGTTAGGTACCCAAATCTAATAAAGTATATAGTTCTGTTGCCAACAGGATTTTTCTCCTTTCTACTTCTCCAAGTCTTCTCCAAAACATACAGCGTATACTGTCCAAAATAACACTTGGATTCTGGTCCTTTAACTTCCAAGAATCCTATCTTGGACACTTAGACATTTTCATGTTTTTCAGCGCAGATACAGAGATATTTGAGAACACTGTACTGATAGATGATAGTGCCTTTCATGAACATAAAATCAGTATTTGAAAAGACTGGGTGATTTACTGGACCCATTTTAGAAGTTTCTTTGGAGAGATGGATCTTGATAAATGCCGCTTCCTTTTTTTTGTGTGTGTGCGTGTGCGTGCTTTTCTTTGTGGGTGTTTTTTTTCTGTTTGTTTATTTGGTTTTCATACTGCTTTACAACCCCCAACAACATTTTGTTCTTTTCTTCACGATCATAACTAATAGTTGAAGTGAGAAGAAAAATAGGAAAGAAATAACAGTTCATTTCTATATAAACAGTAGATATGTTAATTAGCATTTTCCCCTAAGGGAAAGGTGTGTTTTCACAACCATCACAAACACTATTCTGTGGCCAGCTCACAATTCCAGAGCTCAGTAGATCCAGCTTTCATGGGATAATGCAGAAGGTATTTCAGAAAAGCTTAAATTGTGCTTTCAAAAATCCTTTACTTTTTTATGTTTTGTTGATTATGTGTGTTTACTACCACATAGCACAAACTGAAAAAGGAATGATTCTCTATGAGAACAGTTTAAATTCACTGAATGGTAAATTGTTGAGCTTTCTGTACTTTTTGTAAGTCAATCAAAAAGTCTTTCTCTTAGAGCAAGTGCATTGCTGATACTCTTTTATTGCTGTCTCACTGATAAAAAAGACAATGGAGTTATACAAAGTGATGTTATGTAGTGAGAGACAATGATTTATTAGGTGACTACATATGAGAAACAGGAAATGATATAGCTTCATAAATGAGATCTTGTTCCCTGACTGGAACATTTTCTGAACTTCATTTTCTTTGGTTCTTACCCACTGTTGCATCCAGTGATCAGCTTAAAGAAACCTTGAAAAATATTCCTGAAAAACACTATTATCTCAATATTTTCCATTCTGTTTGAAAATATTTTTTCGTCTTCTATGCTCTAACTTTATCCAAAAGTTTCTTAAGATTCAGACCCTGATTTTCAGATAATAAACATAAATCTTAGTATTCATTAAGCTAAGCAAAGATCATAATTATTGTGCAATTACTCACAGCACAAATAATACAGAGGATATCAAAATCTGCATTTCATTTGAAGTGAATAGCTTCCTATGGATAATTTTTGGGAGCGATTTTATTTATCTGTGATTAGCTTCTGTGGCTCTCTGCTGTTCACAGAGTTGCATACACACAAAAAGCTTCCCATACACAGTAGGAACCTGCTCCTTCTTCTTTTCAATCACACTCCATCTGCTACTTCTCACCTGAAGAAGAAACCTTAGGAATAGCACTTTCTTTTCAACCTGGTGTTTTATGGATATCCAGTATAGTTTTAATGTTTCTTTAGACTTTAGCAAAAAACAAAAGTTAGAAACACTCCCCCCCACACTCCCACCCCACACTTATTAGTGAGACATTTAATTTGTTTCCCTTGGCAAGCAGTTGACATTCCAAGCTAGCACAAGAGGTTGCTCGCCTGCCACTGATTGGGTGAGTGAGAAAAAGAGAAGAAAACTTACTGTTTTTAAAATATGGGATGGATTACAGATCAAAAAATGTTTAGTATAATATTAATCCTTTAGACTGTGGCATGCCATAAATGGTTCTTTTGAGCTGTGATTAGGAAGGAGGAGAAATGCAGAAGCAGTCAGGTAGGAGGAAAGAAGTTACCTGTGAGCAGTAGAAAGACTGTAAAGAAGACAGGCACACTTAAAAGATAGTAGACTTATTGTGATGAAATAATGGCTTGCCATGAGAAAAACTGTTCCCATATCACATAATTGTCCATCCCTTTCCCAGCACAAGGCAAAGATGGGATGAGCAGTTTCCACAAAAGAGAAAAAAAAAAAAAACCAAGGATTTTCTGAATTACAAAACCTGATTCATCTTCCTGGGAGGTGCAACACAAGCAAGGTTATGCAGTGGTCCATTGAGCAAGACCCGTGTTTCTAGCCATAGTTAATGTCACATGCTGTCTGCAACAAAGGACCTTGTGGTAGATTGACAGCTACCAAATAATACAGTTTTAGGAAAAAATTCTTCCTGTAGACATTAGGCTAAAGTCTAGTGTCTGTTTTCAAGCAGAAGGTTTCTTTCCTAGTGGGTAGGCTTATTTTTTTCCCCTTCTTCTGCATTTAAGTCAGGAAGTCTTTCATCTGCACTTTCTTTTGAATTCTCCGAAGTTTTTTAGCTTAATGGTACCTTGTAGTGACAAGTTTTAGTGGCTGACAATTTGACTTGTAGAAATGTAATTGTTTTTACTGGTTTGGGGTTTCTCTTATTTACTTTCAAAGGATGCCCACTGCTTCCATGGAAATGGGAACTCTCTTGGCTCTATCTGTCTCCATTTAGCCATTCATTATTCTGAACCTTTCCAACTGAGTCTTTGCTATTTCTCTCCTCACTAAATGAAATCTCAGTTTCAACTACTCTTCATATGGAATTTTTTCTGCATCTCTGATATCTTTTATCAGGCACTTCTATCAACAGAGAATTATGGAATTGGAAATTTAAACTAGGACTAAATTTTGTGCCTACATTCTTGCTTTTAAAATCAGCCAAAAATAATCCCAACTTACTCAAATATTTACTTACAAATCTCTGTGCAGATTTTGTTGTTTGCTTACAGTTCTATTGCTATTTTGCCTTTTTCTTCTTCTGAATCTAACCGCATCTGCTGTCTGCATTTTCACACACAGTCCACCTTTGGGCAGAAGATACCAGGTTAAAAACTAATGTCAGAGTTTGAAATTTCTCTTCCTTTTTCTAATTTATTACTGCCATAGCATCACCAGTGTTTGATAGGTGACATTGCTGTTTCATTTTTCTCGTCTCAAATGTCATCTGGGAGGTCTGTACAGTCATTGCTGCTTCTCATTTCCTACCCCTACTATCTCTCTGCTCAGCAGGGATCTAGCCAGTAGATAAATGATGGAGCATGGCATTTCCAAACAGGATGTGTATGGTCTGCTATCCCCGTAAGATTTCCATTCCTATCCTATTTCAATTTTCTTTCATCCTCCTCATGAACAATTTAAAACAAATGCTGGCATGATCAGGTTTTCATGTCACTGTTTATTTTATCAAGATCATACAAGATTAACAAAAAAAATTAAATCACAGAAGTTAGGCATAACCTCAATACCAAACCCAAGACTGGGCCTGAGTTTTCTTAAAATTTTAAACAGATTTTTTTTTGACCTGGATGCCTCATGGACCCAGCCAGCTAGCAATGCTAACTGAATACCACTCAGAAAATCTCATCACAGCAAGTTTATAAGAGGTGCAGTGATAGCAATTTTCTTCAACGTGAGTGACAGGGACAGCATTCTTGCAGCAAAGTGGAGGCTGACATGTTTCACAGCATAGCCAAGGTTTTATTTTTTTCCCTAATGTCTGCCAAATCATTCAAAACAAGAGGAGGCAGCTGGCATGACATCAGAAGAAGGCTAGTGGATGAAGTAACTCAAGCTGCACTACTTTACCTGGCTAAGCTCTTGGAGACCAACAAAGATAAAACATATAGCTTTTGGGTCAGCCAGGAACCTCTTTGTAAAACTACAGATGGAAAGTTGCCTGGTCATTGTAATGTAACAAGGTATTCAAAGACGAAAAACAGGACATTGCCCTTTAATTTTGGATATGCAATTTTTTAAGAGATAAATCAAATGGATGCTTTAGATATGAGAAATATTTTAAAGGCAAAGCAGAATACAACTCTATATGGATATTTCCTTGGTGTAAGGGCTTGTTATCAATTTCTTGTGCATTTTCTTCAAATTACAGTTATTCTTCATAGAAGCGTAAAAACCAAGTATCTACATAATAGACAGCAGGACGGGCCATTTTCTTTTCCTCAGTGCAAAGTTTTGGTATTTGATTGCATTCTATCTAAGTAGAACCAAAAAGGCATCTCTGAGAGTTTTGAGCAAAGTTTAGTCACCAAGGGACTAAATATGCTCCCAGGGAGGTTTGACGGTAAAATATAAAATACCAACTGGATCTGGTGGCATTTAACAATATCCTATAGCCATGAAAAAGGAAAAAAATCATTAAAACTAAAAAACAAAACAAAAAAACCAACTAACCAAACAAACAAAAAAAAAACAAAAAAAAACCCACAACCAAAAAACTCCAAGATGAATTCGAAACGTTTATGGAAATTTGTCAACACAGCCTATTGTAGCAGTGCCTTGGGACAAGTGAGATTTAGAGGAAGGAGCCTAAAGGGGATCATTTTAGTGCATTGGCCAGGAACTAGAATCAATGAGCTGGCTTCTCTTGATCTAGAAACTTCCATCTTGGAGGGATTCTTCCTTGCTGGCACTTCTCGGAGGGTTCCTTCACATTGACCAGGGAAGCAAACAGCTACGATTCCACAAACCCATGGCAGGTGAGGTGGAAAAGTAGCCTGTTTGGGTTTTTTAGCTAGCTATAGGAAATTTGGCATAGGGAGGTCTCCACAGGAGAGCAGGGTGGTAAGAGGCAACCATTTGTTTATGGTTTTTCCCTGGTCTCAGGGCGAAGGAGTATCAGCACCTGGGAGGGGCGTCCCAGGTCTTGTTCGGATTTTTCCTTTTTTTCTTCCACCTTCTTCTGTCTTCTTTCTTAATTTTTTTCCTATCTTGAAATTCACCCACGTGGATTCGGTGGTGACCAGTCACAGTCCTTAGGCATCAGAAGTTACAGTAGCAACGCACAGGTGCCTATATATGCACACATGCCTAATGCAAATGTACACACACACATACATGTGCACACATTGGTTTTTTTTGTATTGTCAGCTGGGATCATTCTGATACCATTGCAGGCATAATAATGAAAAGCCTCTTGTTATGAAGTCTGGAAATTGACCCATCTGTAGTTGATTTTTACTACATGATATTTCTGTGGAAGAATGACATGGTGAAGTTATAAAAGCAGTTAATCTTATTTATAAGTTCTGCTGTGTCATATCTGTAATCTGCAAAATCCACCCAGAAGAGCATTACAATGGAGTAACGTATCATTTTTCCATCATAAATTAGTGTAACCTTGCCCAACACCAAACATATTTCAAACCTTGTTTCATTCTTATAGAGAATTTTGGTTTTCATTATGTTATGGCTACATACCCTAAGCCTCTTGGGAAAAAACAGATTTAGTATTTCCACTAGTCTTTTTCCTTGTCAAATATTCCATAATTACAGTTAAAAGTTAGAATTAACTAAAGCTCATTTTAATCCCCCAAACTCATTTTATGGCAGGTAGATAGGGAAAACAAGTTGAAGAACAGCCTCTTAATCATCAGACAGGGAAGACTTTCCCATGTTTCTTAGGAATGGAATAAGCAGGGACTGTAAAATCCTGTCTTAAACTCCTGTCCATACACAATGTGATCTGTCATATTCAGCAGATTGCCTACAGCACATAAGTAAATTCTTTAGATCTATTAATAAATCGGTTTTGAGTAGTTATTCTAAAAATATTTTTAAAATGCTGAAAAATAACAAAACATTTTTTGGTTGGTTTTTTTTCTAATCTTGCTTATAGGCTCTTTTAGCACCACATCAATCCAGCAATTCTGTAGGATTATGTAGCAGCATTGGTGTGAGAAGATGGCCAGGCTGGTACTGAAACATTAAGTCATAAGAAAGGCTTTATAAGACTTATGGTAGGAAAGGCTGTCATCAGTAGAGAACTCTATGTGTCCTTTGACTAGTAGCAGAGGACAAAGTGTGTCAAGATATTTTGCATCTTTTCAACCAGGAAAGGAAGGGGGCTCGCAGGTCTGTTTCATTCAGTCATTCCTCAGCTCCTCCTTGTGCCCAGCCCTGCAGGCTCCAGTGACATAACTGAAATCCAAGAAGAGTCAACTGTTGGGACATTGACTTGGGGGTATTTTACACTCCTTTAAATAGAGATTGAGTGCACGGACTCAGAATTGTTTGCAATGAAAACGGAAAACTCTGTATCTCTTAATATTTTTTTCAAACACATTTTTTCCATGGTTGGGAGAAGAGAGAGGGTTTTGAAAGCAATGTGGCCTTCTGCCAACACCAGAGATGTGTTTCAGACTCACAGGATGAGCTGGTATGATACTGGGAAGTATTTGATGAAGCTCACAGGACTGTACTACAGCAGGTGCTGTGGTTGGGAGGCAGGCATGACAAACAAGATGCTTTGCACATGTGAGCTAAATCAGAATTGGAGAGTTACTGCTATTCATCATCAGTCTGTCAATGTAAAGGTGGAAAAAAAAAAGTCACATGAGCTATTTTCACCCAGCAGTGTGGGATGTCCTCTGGAGTGTTTTTGGAACAGGTCAAAATTCATATAAATCTGTCACAATTACCTGATTAACTTCTAGACAAAAACATCCACAGAAAAAATTAAAAAGGAAAGTATTTACATCTTCAGAAGGAAAGACTTTCACAGACCAAGGGCAGATGCTTGGCACATATGGAAGATGCTTTATTATGCTTCAGCCAGCATTATCTTATTTTTACTATAAAAATCATATAAATATGTCTGAAATGTTTTCAAACAGTGTTTATCCTTTAGCTTTAGAAAGTGAGGAAGGTTTAGAACTACTTTGACTAAATAAGAATGATTAGAAAGTCTGAGTGGCTTGGGTCCTTTCAGACAGGTCTCTTTTTATCCACAACAAACTTTTTACAAAGCATTGCTGTGATCACACATTCAGAATGGCGATGATGGTTCATATTGGATATATCCTAAACACCTCTAGTCTTTTTCTGTATGCTTTCCCCAAAATTAAGAGGCTCATTGATGTAGAGCAGTGTTAGACTGATGTAGATGGAAAATCAAGCTCCTGGGCATATAGGGGTGACACAAACAGTTAAGGTAATGTCATGGATAAATATTGTGCTAATGACTGTGTGTTAGTTGTATATGTGAATAAGTGTTTTACAGAAAGGTTTAGCATGCTGAAGAACAATGATCCCCCCAAAGTCCTATAAGTCAGGAAGTAGCTGTAGCTCAGTTTCCCTCCCAAGGTATCAGAGGAAAAACATGTCTGTGGGAGCTAGAGAAGGAGACAATTTCTTTGGTTTACAGCCAGTGTTTGCTGAAGTATATTGGTCCCTAGTTCCGGGAAATTTTTCTGTCTTATTTTTGGACAGCAATAATTTATTTTGCTGTTATAAAAGTCCAACCTTCATGAAAGAGATATTGCTCAGTACTGATAGTAACAACTCTACTAATAAGCCTGATGCTGGCAAAAGTTTTCAGTGAGAGAGTGACTATTGAAACTTTGATCTCCACTGGAGACTCCAAAAACAAACTCCTCAGGTTTCAAATTTACTGGCAGTCTGGCACATCACTGCCATAAACACCAGGACAAAGAGAAAAGATTTTTTTATATGTCTGAATATAGAAGGATATTAATTATAAATAATGAGTTGTGACTGCCTGCAGAGCAGCTGTGGTTCTTTTAATGAATATTGTCTTCCAATGGTTGAAATAAAATGTCAAGGCTGGTGGAGATTTGCAATTGGAAACGCTGTATAAGCTATTTATAAAATCAAATCAACTGTAAAAACATATTTGCTAAATGTTACTGGCTTCTATAGTGCAGCTGTACACTGAATTCCTTAGTCCTCATCACTCATCTGTCCTCATCATTGGTATAACCTCCCGGAAGTAACATACATGCCGTGCACTTGGTTTAGAGTTAGATTTGGTTCAGAGTTCTCTCTCCTGAAGCCTGAGAATGAAAGATAAACCGAACAGTATCAGCCATGCTGATGTTTCCTAAGACATTTATGGGGGGGGTTAGAAGGGCCTTGCACTTAACCAAGGGATTTCCCCAAGGGTGATATGAAGGAAGGTACCGGGACAAAATAGATTTAGAAAACAAATCTGTTTCAATACTCTAAAATTTCACTCAGACTAAACCAACTCATTTGAAATTTTGCAATATTAGGCGATCTGTCGTATTTCTGCAAAATTTCGGCATGATCCACCCCGATGCCTTAAAAATAAAGGAGCAATCAAGGTTACAGCGTGACTTTCGCAGCGCCGCGGGTGCCGGGCAGGGCGAGGCGGGGATCGCCGCTGCGGGCAGGGGCAGCCGGGCACAGCGCGGCCCTGCGCAGCCCTTCTGTCACCCGCGGCGTGGGTGCCCAGCGCCCGCCCGCCTCGGCGCCGCTGCTCCGGGAAGCGCATCCCCCCGGCATCCCCCCGGCATCCCCCCGGCATCGCCCCGTTCCGCGCCCCCGCCGCCGCCGCCGCCCGCCCCGCCGCCACCGGCCCCGCTCCCCGCCGCTCTCCCGGCTCCAGGATCCCGGCTCCCGGCTCCGCCTCCCGCCCTTCGCGAGGTGAGTGTGCCGCATCCCTCCCGAGCCCCCACCGTGGCTCCGCAGAACGCCTGCGGGATGCGTCCCTTTGCCGCGGCCGCAGCCGCAGCCGTCCCGCCCGGGGACGGCGTGTGTGTGCGAACCGAGCGCGACTTCCTCCAGAGGGAAGGTGTTACATGGTTCGTAAGAGATTTCCCAGGTAAAACACATAAAACCTCCCGAATAATCAAACAATCCCCCCAACGATGTTAGCTTGGTTTTATTACTTGTCCAGCTGAAAATGAGCTTAAAATAACACATTATGGGGGCGAGAGAGGGGTTGAGAAGGAGAATGAGCACTGAGGAACTTACAAAGAGTGGGAAGAATTCATCCTCGTTGTGGAGGAAATTAAATGTTTCTGGTGGTTTGTTGTTTTTGTCTTTTTGGGTTGTTTTGGTTTTGGGATTGGGGTGGGTTTTTTTGTTTGTTTATTTGTTCATTTCCCAGTAAGTCACCAATAGACATTTTATGAAGTTAGCCACAGCTCAACACTGTTGAAAAATATTTTTGTTTCAGAATGGATAAAACATTAGGAGTGCCGTAAACATTTTAAACTTAGAACTGCAACAGATACAGTAAATCACATGTTGTTTGCCTGTCAGAGCAGGAGTCCCTGGAGCTGCAGCAAGTTCAGTCCCCACAGCAAGTTCACCTTGGGACAGTTTCCCAGAGCATCTTTGACTTTTGCAAGGCACTTTTTATGGTTCACTGTGTTTTTTCTAAGGCACATAGGTCTCAGTACTGGCTGATAGGTAAAGCTGGCCTCATTTCAGACCCTTGACTTGTGCCAAATGCAGGAGGTGAGGAAAAGTAAGGTGCATGGCTGGGTTCCTCGGCAGTCCATCAAAACAACAGATAAACCCAAGCGTGACTCTTTCCCTACAGATCTAATTCTGGAGGTGGTTTGATGATAATACAGGGAACCAGCACTCTAACAGAGATGCTGCATTTTATGTCAGGTGACATCTAGCTTGGCTGTCCTCACTTCATGCCCTTGTCTTCTGCAGAGTGGTTACTGCTGGTGCACAAAGTAACTCTCAGTCTGATAGCTGTCAAAAAGAGGATACCTGACAGCTGAAGGGAGCAGTAGCTTGTCTCATTTCTAGATAGCAAATAGAACTCAAAAGAAATTAAAACCTCCCATTCCAGTCCATTGTGAGTTTTTCATTTATTTTTTATTTTTACTTTCCATCCAAGTTCATAAACTGAGTTGCTGTAGCTGTTACAGAAGTATTAGCTGGTTACTGATGGGATGGGAGGTGACTCACAGTCTGTATGGGAGGGATGTGGTCTCCTTTAAGATGTGGTTTGCAGAATGGAAAAGTTTGTGTAAAGGGAGTTGCCTCTGTTCCGCTCTTTTTTGAACAGGTGCCCACATTACAAACATTACCACAGCCGGCAGTATTAGCAGAGAGGTTAACAAATTGGCTGATCCCAGCTATTCTTTCCAAATATCCTTGTACTATGAAATGTAGCAGTGCTGTTCAGTGACATGGTGGCCTGCCTGCACTGCCACATCTTCTGTGTGTAAGAATTTTACTGTTTGCTTCATTTTCTATATTAGAAGCCTGTATGTAGGTTAAAAAATTTCTTCTTCCTTAAACTCCCTTTGTACCTTTTTGCATAATTAAGACATAGAGGGGCATCTCATCATCAAGTTTTAAATAACCTTTCCAAGTTTACCTGTACATTAAGATTATGCCACACCAAAGAGGTGGGGAAGAGGGAACAGTTCTGTGACAAAGCCAATTTAATACAGCCGTATCTGTGTAAAGCAGAGACTGGCAGGAGTAAGCGCCTCAGAGTCTAAGCTTGTTAGTTAATTAAGTTATTAGCAAACTTTTACAGTAAGCTGTGCTCTCAGAAAATGAAATTACTGTAAAGCAATAGCGTGAAAGTGATCTTGCTTTTTACACAATATAAAGAAACTATAGGCTCCTTTCACTGATGTCCACACACAGTGAAACTGGAAGTTTTCTCCCAGTTTGCTTTCAGCGTGGGTCTCTTACATATAACCTAAAATTGCTCTCTTCACTAATATGGCCATAATATTTGTACAATTTATTTTGAAATTAGCTACTGCTTAAATGCATATAAGCATACTGGTTTAGGGGTGCTACTCAGCAGATTCCTGAGTGGTTTAGAGAATGGCAAAAAAGTCTTATCTAAAACTTTTCCAGATGGCCGATCACAAATATCATAGCAAGTGCATCACTTGCTAGTTGAGCATCTTTACACATGCCAATAGCTAGTGTTGATGTCAAATATATCTAATGCAGTATTGCTTTTCTTGCTTGCTTTCCAGACAGACATGTCAGAATTGTGAAGGCCATTTATCTTCACATTTTCCTTACTCCAGCTAAATTCTACTCCACTTGTTCTGATTCCACACCTGTTGGTGTTGCTAAGACATGAAATTCGGTGATGCTTTGAGGTTGTGATGTCCTCCTTTATATTTTTTTCAACAAGTACAACCAGTTGTGTCACTCAGATGACACTGCAGATAGATAAGCAAGGGGAGTGAAAAGCTGCTGGCTCAAAACCACTTGTATGATATTATCTAAAGAGGAATGAACTGTCAGGAATTTGCCGGGTGCTGGTTCTAGCTCCCATTATAGGTATCAGCTCTCCCTCTCTTAAGGTGCTATCCAGAAACATGTTGAACTTTCATATTCACTAATAATAGTAACAATGATAGACATCCCTTCTGTTCTCCTAAAGGCCAGGTACCACTGCCATTTACTAGAAAGACACATATTCCTCGTCAGATTGAATTACTGCAAGCCATTCTGTCACAGTTATGGAAAGTAAAGCCAACCAACTAATTATGGAAGGTAGATCTAGTACAAACGAGCTTTCACTGAACATTCCCATGGCAATACTTTGAAGGTTTTACTTTCTATTGCTTCCTTAAGTAATAATTCTGTTGCTTGTACACATTTCATAGATGTTACCAAGTGTGCATGATATTACAGCTCTGTGGTAAATGGAGACAGGATATTAGACATAAACACAGAGGTCACACAGCACCAGATAGAACTGCCAGATATGGCTCTAGCTAGAGGAAGGAACCAGCTGATACTGAAAACAACTGCTGAAATCAGTATCTATCTATCTGTATACATTTCAGGCATGAGTAACATTCAGAATCTTGTGAAAGCACATGATGTGGAAAAAAGGACATCAAGGACATATGAAAGACACTTCAGAGAATCTACCTTAACAATTTTTTTTCTATTTTTTTTTTTTATTAAAAAAAAATTCAGTTAAACTTAGATCAGAATAAATCCAAAAATATCTTCGATGAAGTCAGAAGATATTGGAGAGATTGGATGCATGAACTCTACTTCAAAAATACAAGTCTACAAGGCTAGTAGATGCCAAGCAGGGAAACAAGAAAACATAAAATTATATGACTGCAGAAAAGGTGCCAATACACCTAGGGAGGTCATAATTTAGCTGTCTGGTTTCCAAGAACACACATTTGAGTAGCACATGGTTTCTTGTTTCAAGACAGGCATCAAAGTAGCAGTTCTGATATATTAGCAGACATGCAGACTAAGGATGTCAATAAATGCAGCAGTCTTTGATGAGATGCATTTCTCAAATGTGGCATGTTGATTAATCTTCTAATTAAAAGTGAACGTATGGAGCAACAGAGATCACGGTCTTGTCTATCCTACAGCTCTGCCATTGCTGTCACTGGCAGAGCACCCCGCAGCACATACTGTTCAAACTGAGAGAAGGACTTTTTCTGGCATAGTTACACCACTTCCCTAAGTGATGTAAGTTGAGCCAATATAAGCTCTCTCCTTCTGGCAAAGTTACGTCCACACCAGGAGTTCTGCAAACATAGCAATATCTGCTGGGGACGTGAATTTTTTACACACCAGCAACTGACATAGCTGTGTTGGAAAACATAGTAATTTAGAACAGGCCTAGGAAAAAACCACATTTATCACCCCATCCTCAGCCATTTGCAAAGCATTAAAGACTCCTAAATACTTAACTTTAAGTTAATAGCTATACTTTACAGACAGAGATTCTAATTTCAGTGAGACTGATAGTGTGTTGCATTTATTACAAATGCACTGCTTCCTAATTCTTAGTGATTTCTATCACGGAGGTGTGTCATAGCTCCACTGATAACATCTACAGTATTTATAAAACATCTAAATAACCAAATTCAGTTTGATTGCTCTACAGAAGCATAACACTTCCAGTGACTGACTGAATCTGCTGTTGGGCTGGAGACTGGGTCTCCTATCCTGAGTCAGGCTAGCCTGGAAGGACAGTATGTACAACCACGGTACCTGGCATCACACAACCTAACTGTGTATGCACCCTCCTTTTCAGAGTTATGGCCAGCACCTGTAGTGAACCAAAAATGGAATTTTTTTCAAAAGTATTTTTGCTTTAAGTAATCTTAACAAAATAGGTGAAGAAGCAAAAACACAACCAGAGTGACTTTTGTGCAGAGCTCAGGTAGCCACCATGAGTCAGGAAAAAGTTCACCCGTCTCTTTGCGGTCTGTAATTTTCTCTTATCACCAGTAATTCCCACTTTTCACAAAACACCCAGAACAGAGAGGCATTTGCATTTCCCTTTCTGCTGCATCAAAGGTCACCACCTTGCTGTGGGTTATCCACTCTCCTGTTTGCTAGATGAGCTGTGGCTGGGAGGATTTTGTAGCCCGTGTCAGCCAGAAAGAGATGGGTAAGCAATAATTCACTGTTTAAAGAGGCTTTAAGTAAGTTGACTCATTTTAAGCAGCAATTCTAGCAATAGTTCAGCCAGAAAATCAGGAGTGGGAGTGTATGCATAACCTCTAGGAAGAGGGTGGTGACAAGTAGCTGGCTGAGGGTTGCATATGGAAACCACTTCTAGTGGCACAGCAGTAGCCAAAGAAGTATGACTATACTAACTGTTAACACTGCTGGCAGCATGCTACTGGCTTTATCTGGATGGAAATCCTCTCGATCCCTCACTTGAAAACTGCCTACCACTGTAACAATGGGGGAGGGGGTGGAATTTAATATATTCATGGGGTATCTCACATCTTTCAACAAAAAAGGGAAGGCAAGAAACTTTCTTAATCAAAAGGAATAAAGTAAGGGCAAATGTAGGCAGGAGATCAAAAAGCATCTCTGCCAGTGAAATCCATTAGCCTTGAAGTAATCTCCTAAGGGAACTGAAGACATTCCCATTGCTTGAGGTATTTAAAACTAGGTTAGACAAAACACTAGGAAGTGTACAATGGAGGACAATCCAGAATCAGCAGGGAAAGGGATTAAATAGTCTTAATAAGCCTTTAACATAGATTCTGTGATTTCAGTGCCAAGAATTCACATGTCCCTCTGCTCTCTTTCCTTCCAGCAGCTGCCATAATGGCAGATTATGAAATCATTGTAAATGTGAGCAATTAACTATTCTAATAGAATTTGATAATGTAATGGTGGTACATTATTATTCTTCTTAGTCTCCACTAGAACTCCTCTAACGTGAATTTAAGTTGACTTTTGGTAGAACTATTACAATCTTCTGGTACAGACACTTAGTATAATCACTTTGTGTTTCTAATAATCACCTTGGGTATCAGGCAGTGATTTTGGTTTTGGTTTAATCTATCTTTTTTCCCCCTCAAAATTTCAAAATTCCTAAGATGTTTATCTAGAAATACCATCTTTTTCTTCTGTGTTTCATCACTTATTATTATCCCACATCCTTCTAAATTTGTAGCTGTTTGAGAGCATGAGAGACCCAAGAGCTTCATCTCAGTAAGATCAATAAGTAAAAGATGCACTTTGTAGCCTAAAGATGAATTAGTATTTATATCTCTGTTCCATAAATGTTAGGTCACTGTTGAAGTATTCAGATCAACAATGTATTGTTGATAAACACTGTCTAAGAAGAATTTATTGTTTCACAAATACTGCTCTTTGCTATGAACTCTGATTATTTTTCACATTTCCTGTTGTGTCAATTTGATAGCTTGTCCTTAGGTTCAGACAACTGCTTGACTCATGTTCACACTGGAACATTGGGTACTTTGTTTAGTTTCACCAGGGGAACATTTCTACACTGGTGAGATCCTACCAGTAGAGATAGCTCAGTGAAACCAAACTTCATGGTTAAGATAAAATTACTTACAGTGACTTGCATTTGACAACCTTTGAAGTAATTTTAGTTTATGCTCTGATGGAATTCCTATGAAGAATTGCTTTGTATGTGCACATCCATAAAGCCAAAGTCACATTGCAAAAGAATTAAGTTTAAATAACATGTTACATTCTGTGGTTTCTTTGTGTTATTTTGCATGAGAAATATTGTGCCCGTAAATCACTGCTAGTCAGTTTTGGTCTTTTGAATATTTAACAAATTCTGTAAGTAATACATGACATTCAAATTGGGTATAAAACTGTCTTCAAATAGCTGGAAACTCATAGCTAGAATAATGAAAAAATGTTGTTTAAATCAGAAAAGTGACAATTTTTAAATGGCTTTTTAACAGAGGTTTTTATCATTCTGTGGAGTTACAGCTGGCAACATGAATGGTACATGTGGAAGTGGGGAAGGAATATGATAACTGAAAAATGAAGTCGGCTCCATTTTCTTTTTAATACCCAAGTGGTGTTTACAGAGACAGGTTCTGTTCTGTACCATTTTCAGTGCAAAACCTTTAAATGGTAAACATATAAATCTAGAAGAAGCCCTGACCATAATTTCAAGATCTAGATTGAATTTTCAGTATGTAACATCATTAGGAAGAAAGCTTTGTGCTTGGTAATTGATTTTTTAATGTCTTGAGAATTAATTTTCACCAGGAAAGTTTATGGTAGCCTTTTAACAAATGAAGCAAACAAGTATATTATACTGTGGCAGCCTGGACCCTGACATACCTATCCATCTTAAGAGGATTCATTCTTCTCAAATCACTTCAATTTTAACCTAACTTTTTGGATGACAAAGCATTGCTCAAAGGTTGTGAAGAACTTATTTTGTATTACTTGCCAATATTTTATTATTATTGATCTGACATACAAATAAAGGCCAGTGAATTTAGAACAGGGGTGAATTTGGCCTTCAAACTGTGTCTATGACAATATGATTACCTGTCCATTTTTCTCTTGCACATTAAAACTCAGTATAGATTGATATATTGGCAGGGGTAGTTGTTTTTAACTTTCTTCATCCTATTCTTTTGACAAAGAGAAAAGAGAACACATGGCTTATAGTTACTCTAGTAAATTTGAAAGTGCCAACAAATGCTCTTTGTCATTGAAGAGGCTGGCATGGAGCATCCCACATCTCCCCAATTACATGATTTTCTGAACAGAGACCACCTGCAAACTGCCTGTCTCTGCACTGTGCCAGCTCCTAGAGTCCATCCAAAAGCTGCCAGGAGAATTCAAGCTGTCCCAGACCGAAAGCACTGCAGGGACTATCCTTGCAGTTTAAAAGTATACATTTGTGCATACCACTGTATGCTGGTCTTTCCATGTTCAAAGTTAGTTATGAGCTACCACCACGTCTTTAGGATTTGCTTTGACACATTGGATGAGAGATCACAGATACATTTGAAACTTCTTTGTTTGCTTGTTCTCTTGGTAGTTGAAAATCATCTAAAGATTAAAACATTAAGCCAAAACACACAGATCTTTCTTGGCAACATGCTTCATGTACAAAAATAATCACAAAGAAGCATTTATAACTTCTTTTATAACTTCTGCCCTTATCCTCTTCAGGTAAGGGAGAGTACTGAAAATGAGTTGATAGATAATATTTTTAATGCAAATAGGCTTTTCTCTTTCTGTTTAGGTTTTCAGGCATGGAGGTAGAGGATTTTCTACTTGTCTTAGCAAAATGAATGCTGTCTTTTCTCTGATAAAGTAATTACTAGAGAATATGTATCAATGCACAACATCAACTGGAGTTATCCAAATTATCGTCTCAAAATTTAGATAATTTAATAAATATTGACATGAGAAAACATGTCTCTGTGGTATTTGATTACATTGAGATCCACTGTCACTATTGCAACATGAAGATTTTTCAGTATCTAGGAGTCCCTCCTCACCAGGAGAGATGATCCTGCCCAAAGCCCTTTTCCACACCTACAGCACACAGCTCTGGAAATCACCATCACTAATATTACTGTCATGCCATTGCATTGTAATTTACTCAGAATTCAGATGCTTTTGTGGTACAAGTCAGAATGAGGCGTCTGTAAAAGGCCTCTTCATGGTTAAAATATGTGAACTTTAATAACAAGTTTCCAAATAGTTTGTTGAGTCTTATTTTAAATGAAATGCAGTTTAGCATTTAGTCATTTGACATTGTTGTTATTGATGTGATAATGAAATATTTCTAGCTTAAAATTGTGCTGTCTAGGCTAGAATTTTCCCTGAGTTTTAATATCAAAAATAAAATGAGCAGACACAGCTTGTGGTCTTCTGGAGAAGAGCCCTAGCCTTGGCATAGCCGTTTGAATTCTTGGGAATTGCCATGAGTTCAGGTGGCTCCAGGGTACAATGAAGAACCTGTCCAGACAAACATTTATTTCAGTTGGATGATTTTGCTTATAGTGCTGGGATCCCAAAACATTCATCTGGAAAGCATAATGAAAGCTTAAGGAAGCATAAGCAACATTCCTGATGATTTTGGGAAAAATTTTCTAAGGAAATTTGGTAAGAGTCCAGCTCATGTTTGCATTTCTATAACCCCTTTTTTTTTGCTAAATGCTGGCTGGTTGAATAAGCCAGAAGGAAAATCACCTGGGGTATGCTAAGAAATTTCTTAGCTATTTCGTCTGGGTCACTCAATCCAATAGCAAACCAATCAAGGAGATAAGAATAAAAGTGTGTTAAAAAACAAAATGAAGAAATTGGATTTTAATCATAAAAAGTTCACCGTAAACTTGTAAAGCATATGCAGAGCAACTGGATTGTTCATAGCCATATATGCATATGAATATCTAAATGCGCTTGCAGGTAGAAGTGAGGTGATACGACAGTGTGGTGATCAAAAATCATCCCACATTGCAGGGAATTTTCAACTTGAAGAAGTCACCTGTGGTGTCCAAGTGAGTAAGGCTACTTTGGGCATTGTATCTTTCCTTTTAATATGACATAGCCAGCTGCTCGTCCGTGAGGATTTTAGTATGATGGGACAGATTAAATCTGTCGTGATAGGGCTACGCAAACAACAAACCCAATCTGAGGGACTGGAAGGGTGCTTTAGGCTTCTCCCATGCTTGTGTCCCTGACTGACCTCTGCTACATGGCTGTTCCATTTAAACACAAAGGATATTTTGTCCTGCAAGCCTTGTCTGGGAGTTAATAATCAACCCACTACATCTCGTGCTCTGTATTTTTATGAGTGATCATTCTACAGCCCACACTATAATCACACAGTTATCCTCAATAGGATTTATATAGATGTCTCTTTTAAAAATGTGACCTTCAGATAGAGTCTTGCAGGGTTAGAAATGATGCTAAACATATTGTTTTATCTTAGCTGCACTGGCTGTAGAACGTGTAATGGAAGTATTAAAAATGTTTTTCTCTCCTATTAAAAATACAGAGATTCAGACACCTTACAAACAGAATGATAATGGAAAAAGTGTTTTCTTATAGTTCTTTCTTGGAGTAAGAGTCCTCTTCAAGTGAGCTGATTAGCAGTCTTATTTTATTTTTGGTAAAATTTTATGCATACAAGATAATTGAAGATGTAATATTGGGCTTTTTATAACTTTAGCACAATAAAATATGGTTTAAAAAGTAGGAAAATAGCCTGATTATGTCATCCATTTACTGAAATAATACTGCTTTCAATACAGGTAATGAAAATCTTTGTTTCATTGAAATCAGTGGAAAAATGTCTAGGACCTGTGGCTGAGAACCTTTTCCTGCTTTGAATGTTTTTCATATTGCATTGCTAGGATTTACATTTGAGATGGCTCTTAATTTTTTCCAGTTGAGCACATATATATATGTGTATGTGTGTGTGTGTGTGATTGTGCAGAAGCAGGCTTGAAGATCTTTTTTGGAGACAGCCATTACAATGTCAGTTTTTGTCAGTGTGTGCCACAGTTACCTCTGATTTCAGCTACTGGAGGCTGCTGTAGCATTGTAACTCCTGGTAAACAAATGCCAGGTTGTCAAGGACTGCTCTCAGGTTAGGAACCATGCTATTGTCTAAAATTCTGTCTGTGCCACTCAGGGAAAAGGCTTCAGGTGAAAGGATAAAGTTTTTGGTAGTATCACACTGGTTTGCCTCCACTCGCACTGAGCTCATGAGAGCATTACCCATGGCTTTAAAACAGCAGGGCTCAGTGATTCTGCTCACAGGAGTCACATCTCACAATTTGCTCTTTCTACTTATTCCAAAAGGAAAAAATGGCTTGACCTATGCATAACTTTCTTATGCTTAATTTGCCAGCTGGTGAGTGTCACATGTTTAATTCGGGCAATGTAAATAACAGTCTCTTTAATAGTTAATATTTTCACTGACAACACAGTCACTGAGCTTAGACAGCTGATTGCTGCTGCTGTAGAGCTAAGTCCTTAAATATTATCAAACTAATACCCTTGTATGGTCACACTGGATACAGATTAGTGAAAGCCATAATCCTATTTAATTTAACACAGTCCCAGGGATTTACCTCTACAAAGAATTTGGTCACATGCATACTGCATAATTTGCATAGTTCTTAAATATATGGCCCCTCTCTAGGATCAGGGCTGTCTGCCAGTTTTAATGGCAGTTATTAAATCCTATTGTACTATGCGCCACAGTCCAGATGCAGGTACCTGCTAGAGAAAGCTCCATGGTTAGTGAGAATTTGTTGTGGTTCAGCTATGCCACAGCTTATTCTCTGAAGTTGTCTGTTTTGCCCTCTGAGAAAGATGTTGTCCCTCAGCAAAGGTAAGATGACAAAGGACTACAATTCATTTTACCCACAGTGTAGTCCAGCTAAGTCACAGCCGTCCAAGAACTCAGACGCATAAAAACTGACTGTGCTTTAACTGTCATGGATTCTGGGGTTTGTGGTTAAGCAACTCCTTTCTGAGTCATAGGAAAGGTCTGATGTTTATGTGCTGAGCATAGTTAAGCTAACTTGCCTTTAACACTGTGTGATATCTTTGACACAACAGCAGATTAGACTTGTAGAATTAGGGCTACCACATGTAGTCTTTTTGGTTCTGGATACTTTTTTGTTTGTTTTGTTTTGTTTTCCCCCCATGTAGAACTATTATTTGAATGAAAAAAGAGAGACTTTGGTCCTCTTTCAAGATCTCTTAGCTAATACCATTGCTTATTGTGGACCAGCTGCAGATTGCAAGGAGCATGTGGCTGGTGTGCCACCGGTACACTGCAGACCTCACAGGGCACAGATGGGTACAGCTCTCTTGGGTAACCCTGTGGAGAGGTAAGAGAGTCTAGAGGAAAAGAGACGTGCTGAAAGCAGCAAGCTATGTGGTCAGCTTTGTGTTCAAACAACAAGTATTGAAATTGAATCTCAACAGGTTGAAACCACAGGATGTTCTGCCACCAAGTTAGAAACTTCCTTTCTGAACACGTTGTGAGTCCAGCTAATCTTGCAGGGCTCTTGGGTCCACTTTTTTTTCCTGTTATGCAATGTTTGCAGCATTTTATAAGCTTTTTTTATTTGTTGAAGATAAATGATGGTGAAATTTCATTCAACAGACTGCTGGGTAGTGAAGCAGCTCCAGAGACAGGGAGCAATCTTCCACCTTTGTTTTCCTGGCAATTTCCAGGCATGCTGGGACAAATATGTGGCCTGGGTGTTTTCCACATGAGACTGGCCCTGTTTTCCTCAAGAGGGCTTGGTAGAAAAAGCAGCTCAGGCACCAAGACTTCTTCACCTTCTCGAGCACCATGCTGGAGGTACAAGCCTTCCCCTCCAGGAAGCGAAAGAGTAGTTCAAGTTGGTCAGGTTTCCAGGTTTTTCTCCAAAACTTAGGCACCACCCAAAATGGCTGTTGGCTTAATGCACAGAGTAATTATTAGTATTATTGCTACTATTACCATTAATAAAATAGTGCTTCTTCCAAAAGTGCCTAAGGAGCAAGCTAAGGTAAACTTCATCTTGCTAGATGCTCCACAGTTTTGGGCTGCTGTTCAAGAACACAATAAATCCTGCTTCAGGGCTCCCACTACTGGATCAAAAGCACCAAAGCCACATGAGACAAAATGCTGATCCTGTATGAAATAATGCCTCTCCCAGCCAACCAGTTTGGTACCAAAACAACCACAGCCTGTTTTCCCAGCACTGCAAAGTCAGTATACAGCCCCAGATCAAGTGAGCCTAAAATGTGGTTGTGTGACCTCCTCTGGGTCAAAACTTTACTGATCACAGAACTAATGTTATTCTTCATGGCAACATGGTTTCAGAAGATCCCGTGGTTTTCTCCTGAAGCGCTTGCCAGCTACACAAAGAGGTGTCAACAGTAGAGGTCTAACGACAAAGTGAAGGGAACAGAAAGATAACTGGTCGTATTTGGAGTGACAGTGACAGAGTGAAAGACTGTAAGGAGAATACACCAATGGAAAGATGAAGGAGGGGAGAACACAGAAAAGCAGGGAGAAATAAGAAAAGACGGATGGGAAACTCTTAAAAGGTCTAGTTGAGAAAGAAGAAAGGGAAAAAAGAGACAATCAGAAGGGAACTGGAAAGCCTGGGCATAACTATAGAAAGATGCTGTAGAGTGCATATCCCAGTTGCTCACAGGTAGCAGAAATACTTCACTGAGGCTCAGGAACAGCCTC
Source organism: Anabacerthia variegaticeps (assembly GCA_035583185.1). Classification (NCBI taxonomy): domain Eukaryota; kingdom Metazoa; phylum Chordata; class Aves; order Passeriformes; family Furnariidae; genus Anabacerthia; species Anabacerthia variegaticeps. Next base: position 117,147,152 of record JAWWEW010000078.1, read on the forward strand.
TGCCACATCCAGAGCTGTAGTTCCTCCTTTCATCTACTCTTTTTGCTGGTATTTGCTGATTCTTACAAATACTTCTTTAGTATGGTAGAGGTGAATAAGGCATAAAGGACAGCAGCTGCCTGAAGAGTTTGCTCTTCACAAAAGGATGAACTGCTCTGTCTTCTAAAACTGACACCTTAGCAGAAAAGCAGAACTTGATGACATTTAGCTCTTGTTACAAATATTTACACGTATAGTTGAGATGTGTCACTTTTGCTGCACTCAGCATAGCAGAGTATGGCTTATTTGCAGTATGATTTCACGTGTCATACATCTTTAATCAGACTGGAGCATTGACTGTTTTAGGTTTTTTTCCCATTGATGGTTCCTGCATGTAGACTAGAAGAATTGTTTATGCTTTGGCTTTTCTGAAGAAAAGTCACATCATGGAGAAATGAGTGGAAGTAATAATTAATTTTACACCTTGTAGCTCATTCAGTCTGATTATAAATTTGGATTAGTGATGTGTTTTGGCTGCTGCATCAAGATGCAACATTAGAATTTCTTTTTTTTCAAAATGTCATGTGAAGACTAGAAGACAGCAATGTGTATGCATCTGTATACTGACTATGTATTTTTAAGTAAGATGATTCTAAAATGGTATGGTATAATTTGATATTAAGGTTAATAGGTGCCTGCTGTTCCTGCTTCCCAAGAGCAAACAAACAAACAAACAAACAAACACACAAAACCCAAAAAAACTAATGGTGGCTTATGTGGCATCTTTCAGTTTGTACAATGTGTATAACCACAAAATGCTGAGATCACACACATTGCCCAAGGAGAACATGGCTCCTGAATTGTCCAGGCAAGCAAGCTGAGGAACTGGCTTCTGAGGAGAGAGGAAGACAGAATGGATCAGGCAAACAAATCACTGTATGTCTGCTACAGCTGAAATACCTTTGATTTACTAAAAAGAATGGAGAGGTAGCCATCTAATTTAGAAAAGCTTGGAAATCTTTTTGTGCAATTCTACAAATCTGAAATAAGTAGAGCCAAAAAGAAAACTGTTTTAATAAGTAAATAATAAGTATTTGTTATGTATGTTACGAAACACCTGGAATACTGCACTGCAAATAATATCTTCTGAATCTGTGAACTAGTAGTAAGATCACTAGTCATACGCTTTGTTTCTTTTCTGCTTTTAAAAATGCCTCAGTGCATAGTTGTTTCTTTATATTGAGAAAAGGATCTGTTTTACTGGAAATAGTAACAATGTATTAGTTGGTACTAATGTAAGCTGAATGTTCCATAATTTTATTGTTTCTGCACACTGAAGTGAAATATGAAATTATATTCCCTGAAGTATATATTGATTATTTTGTATTATCTAAATACTAATTTTACAATCCTACTTCTATTGAATGAAACAATACAGCAAAAGTTTAAACCAAAGGGGACGTGCAAGTTAAGACTGAGCTCAGAAGAAACTACTGTGATCAGGTTATCTGTCATTTTGAGATATGTATCTATATGTATTCCTGTCCTTAAGATTTACATGGCTTTATGGAAATTCCTAACCCTTGCTCCTTCTGGCTTTTGAGAAACTTGTTTTATGTAATGGCCCTTTACCTCTCCTGAGCTCTGGTGACAGTTTTCACAGAGGTGGACCAGAATTTGCAATCTTATGGGCTTCCTCCATTCTCCTCCTCCTTGCCCCTGGGACTTTTACATTTTTCTTCTAGAAAGCCTATTTTATTAAATAAATCAAGCTTAGATTCAAAAGTGTATTGAACGTGCTTGCAGAGCTGTGAGTGCTAATAAAGGAGCCTGTGGGTGTGTGGGGTCACTGGTGCTCTCAGAGGGGAGGACATGTAACAGGTCAGCTTCACATCCCACTCTGCTGCACCACCGCTGCCAAGGGAGAGCGGGGGGGAGGAAGGCAAGGGGCTCCCTTCAGCTTGTGCTACAAAGCCTTTAAAAACAGCTGGTCTTTACAGATTGGAAAGAAAAAATTTTACATAAGAATACAAATCGGGAAATAAATTTCTTTACAAGTCCTCAAAAATGAGTGTGACCCACCACATATATTATGTCCACCACATATATTTTGTCCCTGAACTGAGCTAAATTGAAGCCAGATATATATTTCTCTTCGATGACTCCATCAAGGTACATTTTAACTCCTCTCCCCAGTCCTTTAGTCTCTCAAAAGATGCATGTGTAGATAAGGAGGCAGCCTCAAACCCATGCACAGTAAGAGCAGCCAAACAAATGGCTTTGAAAAGAAAAATCCAGCTTTGTGGATCTCCCTGCAAACAATTTCCTTTTCCAGTTATAAATTTCAGTTCCTAAAATAAACTTCCCTGGAAGAGGCAGATGAGACAGGGAAAAAAGAGTTTGGGTAAACCTATATATTCTGAAACTGGAGAAATGTAACTCAAACTTTCTAAGCATCCCTCAGGTGTACAGATGTAAAGCACCTCTAATTTGTCTGCATATGTGCCCTAGTTAGTAACTCAGACATTTTTGGTATCTACACATACTCATCAAAGATACAGTGGTGTTCAACAGACTTGCTCTGCAGGGAGTTTGAGCAGGGTGCAATTGTTGGATAACATGGTTAGTGTTAATGAGATAACTGTTACTTGAGAAATGCTTCTTGTTCTTTATTACCTCTTAGTGAGCGTCAAAAGCAGCCTACTAGCTTATCTATATTTAGCTTACACTGTCAGGTCTAAGAACCAAAACCTGTTCTGAATTATATTTTGAAATGCTGGACCTGGTGAAAATATACCAGATATCCTCATTTCAGGTCAAACTTAACCTTGCTTTTGCTACTGCTCCCAAAGACATCATTATTTCTTCAGAGGGAGATAAATGACTATAATGGCCTCTTAATAAGATCAGGAAGACTGGATGAAACAGGAGAAAATGCGCTTCCTCACCAATTCCCATCTCCATAGAAACTCCGCAACTCTGCTCTGCCTTCTGCCTATACAGATTAGGCAACCCAGTTTTCCAATAACAGACAGTGAAGTCTGACACCTGCATTGTCTCACAGAGGGGTATCTTGAAGAGCAGAATTTAAGTATAAAAAGAGAACTTTGCCAAGTGCTCAGTATTACCTCTCCCAACTTTCAAATTCTTCATGTTGCTTTTCAGGTTCCTAAGAAAATTTCTCATGAGAAGCAGCACTATTTGCTGACAGGCTACCCACAAGTCTGATGACGTTTTTGTCAAACTGTTTTTGCTTCAAAGGATGTGTTGTCATTGAAAGACTCGTGCACACTATCCAGTATTACAATTCATGTCACTTATGGGGAAAACAGGCAATCATCAGGAGCAGACTGCAGGATGCTAATTTAAACATAGAGCTTTATTTTCAAATTCATTGAATAGTTTATGCATGAATGGATGTGCTTTCCCAGCAGCTCAGATAAGCAGATAAAGTGAATTTTTTTTTTTAATGAAGTGAAATATAAGAGAGAACATATTCATTGATTATTGTTAGGAAAAGAGGTAGTTATTAAACTGCAGTAGATAAACATCAGCTTGCAAAGTTCCTTTGTTAAGTATAAATTGATAGATTTATAGACTTTAAATTTGGTGAGATCATTTGATTGTCTCATCAGACCTGTAAATCAAAGACATTAAATCTCACAGTATTACCTCTGAGCTGAATAGAGCTAGACAAAACATGTTGGTAAAGCAGCACATGAAACAAAAGATGCAATTCAGCTTGACAGAAGCTTTATAGCTTTGGGTCAAATCTACTTTCATTAAGTTTTAAAAATAGAGAAAACAACTAAAATTGAAGTGCTTTTTTCCCCAGTTTTTCAGCTTTGACTAAGTGTATTGTATTTTGGTTTACCTGTGAAATATCTGTTTTCTTTGTTCTAGCCTTAGTCCATAACACACACACACATACACACACACACACACACACACACACACACACATAGAGCAAAATCATGCCCCTCAGAAAAACACGCAATTTTGACAGGAGGATTTCAAACAACAAAAATTTCAAAACTTCTCTTGTTTCAGAGGTCAATCACTCATTTTGTATGAAAACCCGAAGTGCATAATTTCTTATAAAAATATGTCCAGCTTTAGCTATTTTTTATTGTACCTTCTTGACTGCTAAAGGGCCCTCTGTTTTCTTCATAAATGTGCTTATGCACTGTAGTCAAGTGTCTCAACTTCAGTTTTAATGGACTAGATCTGTTGAACTATTTAAGTCTCTCCTAGTAGGGTATTTTCTATGGTTTTCAAATAAGTTTGTGACTCTGCTTTTATAAGCTTGATTTTTTTCCCTAATATATCTGCCTTTCTAATGAATTCAGTTTTGCTATAGAGAAATGAAGAACTCATGCATTGTTTCTACATCTATACATCCATGGATTATATTAGCCCTTTGGTCACTGCATTGTAGTGGAAACTTATGCTTTATTCCTTGGCTATTTGACCCTAAATCATTTCATAAATGTTGCTTTTCAAAATACTACTCTAAATGGATCTCAGAATGCCATTCCAACATGTGCCCTAAGTTTATAAGTCTGCAATAGCCAAAACTCATAGCAATTTTGTCTTTTGAAAAGATTGTCTTATCCAACAGTTGAGACCACTTTGAACAGGTGCTCTATCTTCATAAATATATATACTAATGTTAGTAATGTTCAGATTTTATCTGAAATACTTCAAATTTGCACATTATTAATTAAAACAGTAATTGCATTTAGTTTTCATGCTAACATGACCAGAGACATGCCCATTCAGTGAGTACTTTTTATGAGTAAGTCTTAGAGATTTCTACTTCAGGAACAAGAAAGTCACATGTGTCTATTTCTTTACCCATGTATATTTAATCCCAATACAACTGCTGCTGCATGTGCATCCTTTTCCCCAACACTCCTTGTCCCTCCATGAGATGTGTTCCCTAGCCCATGTTCTCTGATTTATTGCTTATGTTATCCTCAGGTTCGTGTCTCCTCTACAAACCCTTCATCTCATCTCATCTCATCTCATCTCATCTCATCTCATCTCATCTCATCTCATCTCCATTTTCAACAAAAATTCTCTTAACTTTTTTTCTCTTATTGGTTACTTTGTTTTCTCTTGATACAGATACCTTCCTTTACCTATAGTTGGAAGTACCATGTAGAAATAGTATTGCTGGGCTGAAAGATGAAAAGCTGTGCACTGATCTCACGCTTCACCTATAAAGACTTTCCCCTCAGCCCAGAGCGGACTGTGTTCAGTCTATTTATGCTGTATTGATTTCAAGAAGGAAGAATTACTGTCTGACAGCTACACCACATCCTTTATTAGCATCCAAAGTAGAGCTGGGATTTAGCTAATGAGGCTTAACTGTCTTCTTTTGCAGCTGCTGGAAGAAGTAGTCACTTTGGAGGTGCAATTAATATCAGGGTTATGTCCTCTTGTCACACTTAAACACCTGAAGCACATTGTCCTTGGAGAGTCTGGACCCTGGCCTGAACACCACATTGGCAGAGTTATAATGATCTGTCTGTCTCTGCTCTGTCATTGTTTAAGGACATTAAAAACATGGAAAGAGATGGGACTTTTACAGTTTAGAAGAAATTAATTGTTATTTTGGTCTTTGTGTACAGGATTTTTTCCTACACTTTTTATAAAATACTGAAATAACTAGTTATCTGTGGTACCTATACATGTATTAGTTACATGAGATATCATGACACTGACCCTTGCTATGTCCAGTACACCCAAACCAGATATTTTCAGTTCATTCCAGCAGCAGTCATAGGGCCGTATTCTGTGCTTACACAATTGGTAAGAGTTTCTCTCTGAGTGATTATATACCATAGGACAACGTGACAAAATACCTTCCTTTGTGGTTTATGAACAGCACATGATAGAAAGTATTACAAGACTAATTGGAATTATTACAATAATCTGCTTGGTTCCCTTCTCCCTCCTCTTGACTAATTAGCCTTTTAACATTACAAAATGGTTCTGGCATGAGCTGTCAGAAAGCAGTGCTCCGAAGTCACTACTACACGTGAGGCTGTCTGCACACATAATGAATTTGCCACTGCTGTTAGAAATCCTTGTTCTCATTCTTTTCTTATTTTTTCTCCACTTAAGGATCTCTGAATTCACTAGATGTTATAATTGAAACGCACTTATTCTTTGCGTTGTCTCTCTGCATGCTCAGGGTATTCACTTGAACACAAGTTTTGTTATTTCTCTTGCACAGCCATGGGTCAGCTATGATGCTCCTTGCAACCAGGAAAATATATGGGATTCATCACTTCTATATAAAAATACCGAGCTAGATATATAATTGTGAGCCTCCATTAGAAAGTAGTATTTTCTCAATCAGTCTCGTCACAAACTGCAGTTTGGTGTTTGTTTCTGTACCTCACTTTCTCCATTCCCTGTTTTTACAAGGGCATGTAGTAATAGTACAAGGGGGAATGGCTTTAAGCTGTAAGAGGGCAGGTTTATATTGAATAATAGGAAGAAAATCTTTCCTGTGAGTGTGGTGAGGCACTGAAACAGGTTGCCCAGATAAGATGTGGATGCCCAATCCCTGGAACTTTTCAAGGCCAGGTTGGATGGAGCTTTGAGCAACCTGGGCTAGTGGAAGGTGTCCCTGCCAATGGTGGGAGTGTTGAAGTGAGATGATATTTTAAAACAAGCATATTTGTGGCCCTCCTCTGACCTTGCTCCAACAGCTCCACATCCTTATTGTGCTGAGAAGACCTGGACACAGCACCCTGGGTGAGGTCTCATGAAAGAGGAGTAGAGAGCAAGAATCACCTCTCTCAGCCTGCTGGCTATGCTTCTGATGCAGTCCAGGACATGATTGGCCTTCTGGGCTGCCAGTGCACATTGTTGGTTCATGTTGAACTTCTCATCAGCCAGCACCCCCAAGTGCTTCTCCTTAGGGCTGTTCCCAATCCATTCTTCACCCAGCCTGTGATCGTGTTTGGGAGTGCAACTCATAAACAGCACCATGCACTTGACTTTTTAAACTTCATGAGGTTCACATGGGTCCATCTCTCAAGCTTGTCATGGTCCCTCAAAGAAAAGGATTTTATTATGAACTGCTCTATCACTCTATAAAAATTGCACTCTTCTGTCTTTTTTTCAGCACATGTTCTTTTTCTCAACTTTACTAGTGAAAATTCAAACTCTCTTTCCAATTTATGATGTCTTCAAATGGTTTTTAGCCTCTAGAGGATGCTCAAACAGTAACTGTATATTGGTCTTTCCTCAGCTGATGACTTTCCTCCTAATGCTACCCCTGTGCTCTCCAGGACAGCTTTTTAATTTAATACCTAGAGCAGGCAGTTACCAGAATAATTCCTCTAAGGGAACCTAATCAACAGTAGTTCAGCTACTTTGCTAAGAAAGGTTTTCTCACATACCCTTTCAAGTTACTTAGAAAGAAGGAAGATTTGTTTTGAAATTGCATTTTCCATAATTTTTTTCAGCTTATTTCAATTTCTTCTTTGGAGAAAACAGTCATTATGAGCTCTCAGATATATAAATTATTCTGATTTTTCTCAAAAAAAAAATAAAAAATTTAGCACTGAATTAGTTGTTATGTCTTATAAAATATTTGTCTTGAAAATGGTTGCAACGCACAACCAGAACATGCTCTGAACATGTTGCAAAAAGAGTTTTGTTTCTTTCCGTGGACAACTGAAATGAAAATCCTTCTATTGACTGGTCAGGCACTTATACAATTTGTTAATGACATTTTTAAGGGACACATTGGTAGTATTGATTTACAGCTGAGGAGAGGAAAAAGTTCATGACTGTGTTTAAACATGAGTGCCAAAAGATGACTGTTAAAGGTACCAGGGGTTGGTTAAACGCAGACTCTTCATGACAGGGTTTCTTGTATGTTCCTTCTCCCAGAAAGCAAAACTAAATGCTATATGCCCAATTTCCCATGTGTTTTCATTCACCATGACAACTACCTAAGTGTGACCTTGACTTTAAAAGTATGTGTTGCCATCTGTAGTAAAAGAGAGCTAAAGATTAAAAATACCTTAGCGTTTTTTCTCCCAAAGAAAAGATAGGGATATTATGTGATTTTCTTTACTTTTGGTCAATGTGATAGGGAAATTTAATTTATTAAATATAATAATTTAATTAAATATAAGACAGAAAGAAAAGTGGTACATCTATGTATGAGGCATGAAAAGTCAATGTTAAACTCTATATTACTAGGGTAGTTATTAGGATTGTTCAAACACTTTTGATTGATTCTGTTTTCCTATGGAAAATAGGTTTTCAAGACATGATTTTGTGCCTTGAATATTTGCTTTTTATAAAACACTCTCTTTCTTTTTCCTTTCTTTCTTTCTTTTCTTTTCTTTCTTTCTTTCTTTCTTTCTTTCTTTCTTTCTTTCTTTCTTTCTTTCTTTCTTTCTTTCACTTGCTCGCTTGCTTTCACTTACTTGCTTTCTTGCTTTCTCTTTCTCGCTTTCTTGCTTTCTTTCTGCCTAGCATTTGATTGGGGAAAGCCAGTAAAGGGGAATTTTAAGTAAGTTGCAGGTTGGTAAATTACCTTTTTTTTTTTTTTTTTTTTTTGTCAGAGTGCCTACCAGTTAGGTCTTTCTTCCAGAACTGGAAAGCTGGAATCAATTTGCTGCTTCTCCAGATGATTTTAGCATGTATGTCCCATTTTCTCAAGCAATGTCCCAGCCATTGTTCTTCAGCTAAAAGTTTTCTACCTTGCTAAAACAATTATGTTTCTCGTATAAGGTATTCTGAGTCAAACACCCCTCAGTTGCCCATATGAAATAATCCCATCCTGTATAATACAAAAGAACATACATTTCTGACACAAGGTGAGAGAGTGACTCAGGCTAGCCCTGTGTCAGGAAAGGGCTCTGCTATTCTGTTACCCAAATCTACCAATTTTTAAGTCTTTTTAAATTGTAGTTTGAATACTCTGTTGAAACTTTGTAAGCTTTTAGAAACTGTTTCCAAAGAATATTTTTACATTCGAATTGGATATGTAATTCTGTTTGGGCTGTTTAGACTATCAAATCCATTTAACCATGTCCTTAAGGATTTCCTGCCAGGTCCCAGCAACATGGAAAAAGAAGGTGTTGTATTTGAATGAAAGAGAAAAAAGGCTTGTACAGCTGAGCAGCAATGGGAAAACTGGAAAGAGATGGCAATAGGAATTAAAGAGGAAAAGAAATTGGTTGAAAAATAATACTGCAAGAGGAATTAGGGTAGACAGGGGATTTGGACCTAAGGTCCCTGGGCCTGCACGTGCTGCAGAGAATAGACAGAGTTCTGTGCATGCCCCATCACACCTTTCTCTGGGGGATAAGGAAAGCTCACAGTGCTTCTGAGTCATGCTTGTCTGCAGGCAGGACAGAGCACTTGCACCCCACAACACAGCTGCCCATTCTGGGTATGCTCCAGCTGGTGCAGATCCCATAGCTGCAAGCAGTTTTCTACACCCACAAGTGCGGGTAGTCATTGTGATGGCACTAAGCCTTCCAGATCTGGGGATGTCCAGGACAGGTTTTGATAAGGGAACAGAAAGTAAGTAAATTCCCGAAGTATTTTCTTTTTTAAATACCAGCTTAGAAGAATATAATGTCATAAAGCTAAGCAAAGAAAGACGAAAAATGCCAGAAGGCAGTTTGCCTGCAAATCGTCTTTCTCTCTAGCACCATACCCTGGCACCCTGGGTAGGTATACAACCACATCCTCCTTGGATTCAATGGGCTCATAGGGGCATCCAGGGGAAGTCACACTGACTCACACCAGCCTTCTGTCCTACTGAGGTGTTCAGAATTTCCCTTTGGAGGCACTTAATCACTCTTCCTTGACTATGCAGAAGTTTGGTTTCCAACTGCAGCGTAGATGCCTAAGTGTAAAGGCATTCAGGTGGTCTTGACTCTATTGTTATCCCACAGGACATCATCCACACTATACAGAGAAGCTGCACCTTTTCTGAGATCTGATCAAAACTATTTAGTGAAGACATTGCTGTTTGTGGGACTCCTCTGTTTGTTAAGGGCAAATCCAGTAGGAATGGCAAGAAAGGAAAATTAACCTTGTTAAATTTCAGGTTGTCCTGTGATTTGTGGCCATTCAATGAAGAAAAAAATTTTCAGATGGTCACTTATTTTTGGCATGCCTTTCTGGAGGGATGTGGGCAGATTTATAGGGAAAAAATACTCTTGAAGCTGAAGTAAACAAAGTAATTCATGCTTCAAATACATAAAGCTCTTCTTAAGGTGAAACACCCTCAAAAATATCAGGTCCTGGTTCTTTAAATCACATGGTCAAAATCCTTTTGGCCTTTTGACCTCAGGTTCCCCCTCTATGAAAGGCTGATAACACTTTTCCTGTTGCAGTGTGTCCCTGTCCTCAGAAACATGCTGTAAAAATAAATTCATTTTGTTCACAAAGCCCTTAGATACAATATTGTGAGTAGAGCCATGAAGAAGTTCATGGGGAATTTAATAACTGTCTTCAGAGCAGGATATGAATTGTGTATAGTAAATAAGGCCTGTGGGCAAAAATATTGTGTAGTTGCTCATTATTTGAACTCTGCCCATCCTGTGCATGGAATAAGAAGAAAGGGATGGGAAAAGGAGATGATTTTACTTTTTCTATTTGCCTTTACTTAGAAAATTTTACTTTTGATACTTCTCAGCTTCTGAAAGCTTTCCTTACCAGCTCTTGTGAACTTTTAAGATACATTTAACATACAACTAAAAGAGTGTTCTTCAAATCAGCAGGAGGTTTGCTTTCCATGTAGCTCCCAAATTGTTCCTGGCTACATCCATGTTTTGATTCATATCAGATTCTAGGCAGCTGAAGAGGGTCCATAGACATATCTGTTCCTTTTCACTGCTCCTTTGTCTTGATGTTAGGGAACCTCAGCTGCCATCAGTAAGAAAACATGTGCTGATAAGAAAACCTTACTGTATTTTTTGGCACTGAGAGTAGATACAATTCCTCATAGAGCTGACTGCAGAAATCAACAGAAATTAGATTTTTGAAGAACACTATCTTATTCCCCATGATTTATTATTTTAATATTTAAAATCATTTTATTCACACCGAAGTGTAACTTAAAGATTTTTACTTGAAGTATCCTCTTGTCTCTGAGTTCTAGTGACCGTTATCCTGAAAACAGTACTGTTCATGGTGCAACCTCTCATATGAAATAGAGGACCGATCATTCCTAAAGGATAGCAAGAAATAAAATAAAAATGCAGAATGAATCTTTAAAAAATATAATGAGATGTTATTTCATGTCATTCTTTTCTATGTTGTATTTAGACAGAAATCTTTGCAGTCTCCATCAAACAGATGGTACTGATAAATGATGTTAGATATAGCATGTTTTCACTGGTCTTACTTGTTTTTCATCTTTTTTTAAAGTAAAAGTTGAAGATCTACTTCTGTTTGGTCTCTGAAAAGGCAGGGAGAAGCCCTCTGCAGGAATAACTAGCTGATATGGTGAGGTGAATTACCTGCCTGCCACAAGACAAGCCAGCATGACTGGGGTGAGCCCTTCCTGGGCTGGTGCAGAACCACAAAAAGTCAGTCAGGTTTTACATGTTCAATTTGGAAAAGATAGCCTCCAGTACAAGTCCTTATCTGGGGTATTCAAGTCAATGATTGCAATCTGATTTTCTTGAAACAGCTGCATCATGTCATGCATCATCACACATGCACCTCTCTACTGAAAAACTCTACTGAGGAATTTCTGTTAAACCTAAACCCCTGTTTATTATATATCAAGCCTACTAAAGCCAAAGAATATCTTCGTCCTGAAATCCCTTTTTCCCAGTTAGCCATTTCAGACATCTTCAGAAATAACCATCTGTAGTACAGATGCTAGAAGCTAAAGATCAAGTGGTAGACTTAATGCTGAATTTCACTTTTATGTTTAGACGTGTATGACCAGGTCTCATTCTCTAGTGGATTTATATGATTCTATTTTCCTCTTAAAAATATACGAGAAAAATGCTCACAGACCCTTAAATGTAGCAGTATGAGACACCACTATAATTAACGCCCTGGTCTACTCCTTCTTTTTCTTTTTTTTTATTTTCAGTGTACAAGTCCTGTGGAGTTTGCAGATTGATTCAATTGCAAAGTTAGATTCCCACTGTGATAGCCGTTTTCAAACCACTGGGCCATTCTGCCTGTTCTGCCAGCCAGGGAACAATGGGTGCTAATTAAAACCCTGCTTAAAAGGTTCCCCTTCAGCATTGAGGCTTTCAGGGGGCAGACTGGGGAGGGATGCCTTGTTCTGTTTATGCATATGCAAGCACTTAGCGAGCTGGGCAGCTGACTGTGGGTCGAGAAAACACTACAAAAGCCTGGTGCTTATAGGAAAAGACTGGATTTCAACCTGATGAGGTTTGCTAACAGACTAGACTGAAAAGGGCCCAGCTGTATTTTCTTTCCAAAATTTGAGGCATATTTCAAAATAGGGATTGGGGTTTTTTTATCATTTGCTTCTACTGAAATGTTCAGCTCTCTGTTTTCTTGTATTGAAATGAGCAGTTTTCTTAAATTGCAAGGATAAGAAGTAATAGTTTCATTTATTTTTACTATTAAGATTAATATTTTTTAAAAACTAGTTTTGCTAATCAACTGGGCTGCCTGTGCCAAAATGTATATATGGAATAAAATTGCTTTTCTATGTCAAGGTTTTGTTTCTTGAGCCACTCAACATTTCTGTTGCTCAGTGGCATAACTGAATTCTAAGAAGTATACAAACTTCTGCCATTTTCAAAAAGAAAGAATGAGAAATGAGATATACCTTAAAGGTTCATTTGTAAATTTATATAAAATTGCTTAGTACCAAAATATGGCAGATAAAGAATCAAGTTCAATATGTTTTTATTTTCAGCTAGGGCAAAGAGCAGAAAATACAGCATTGCAAATAAACTCATCAATAAGCCACATAGGTTTTTGTTTGATGTCATTTGTAACTGACATCTTGATCAATCTTACATTGAATAGTCCCTTAGAAATACAAGAGTAATAGGAGAAGAATCTGTCTTGTTTCTTTAGCTGAATAGCAGTTCACTTTGGCATTCACAAACCTGTCCTAGCCTTCTTCAGCTGTTTTTCTTGTATAAAAACTATCTCATCCATTGAGATAGTAGAAAATATTTAATAGGACAAATTGCATGTCATTGATAGTGAATAGTCAAAATGAACAATTCACTGATAACCTCATAGTTTGACAGGTATTATTCTAAACTCTTTTTCTTGTTTCAATCTCTATGAAGAATGAGTGCCTGTGCAGAAATCAGGAGTGCCTTGCAAATCACCCACCAAAAAGACTATTAATTTTATCTTTTTTTTTTTTTCCTGTATGCAAATATTTACTAAGTGGTTAGATGTATAGTTATACTAATCAAAGGACTGATAAGACATTTCTCATCTTTATCTTTACAGACATATGCTGTAATAATTCATACTGCTTAATAGAGCTACTTGCATGCTTAAAAGACTAAAGATGTCTAGAATCAGGACATATGGCCTTTGTTGTGAGCCCCATGCACTGAGGAATAAAGACAGAGAAGCCCAACCTACTCTCCCTCTGTCACTCAGTGGCTGTTCACACTGTGATTCCTGCTGCGGGGAGAAGACAACTGCTTTTTTCTCTCTTCTCCCCACCCCCTTTATTTTTTCTTCTTTTTTTAACTTTTTTTTTTTTTTAAATTGTTTTCATTCCCCACAGAAGTGGGGAGAGAAGTGAAACTGTTTGGGAGAAACCTGTCTCTGTCCTTGCATGTCCCTTCCCCATTTACCCAGATGGCAGAAAGGAAAAGTTCCTAGAGCAAAGAGGACAGGGTCTAATACAGTGTGCCTTGTCATGGGCACAGCTAAATCCATATGACTGGAAAAGCATGGTGCTTGTGACAAAACAGCAGTCCCAAGCCCAGATGCACACACTGGTTCATGGACTGGCAGGAGCTTTGCTGGTGCAACGCTCTACACAGCTAATCAGCTCTGAAGGAGCATGGCTGTCGTGCAGTCTCCAAGGTCCATCCTGTACCCACAGGTACCACTCTGCCTCACCAGGGTGAAGAGACTGAAACCACCTGAGGAACCTCTCTCTATAACAAACACCTACAGTGGGTGCTAAGGACCAGTTCTGCAGAGGTATTTGAACACCTCTTGAACACGCACTTCAGAGGGTGAAGAAGATTTTAGGAACACCTCAGCAAGGATCATACTTCCCCATTCATTAGAGCTTTTTCAGGGAGGCTGGATTGCTCAAGGGGAGGAACTGAAATAATCAAATCATCAAGGCTGTTGCCCAGACCCCCATTAACAAAGAGCGAACAGCATTTTGCCTGGTCACAGGAGAAAGTCGTGATTCCTCAGTTGCTGTGGCTACAGGCAAGAATCCAAAAAAGATTAACAAAACCCTGTTAGCGGATAATCCCTGGAAAGGTACTCTAACAGCAGATTTCTCTCTCTTCTGTCAGCATCACCCAACCTTACCTAGCTTCCAGTTTTGATAGCTAAACCTCAAGAAGGTGCTAATTTCAGCTGGCCAGCTGGCCAGCATGATACAAGCTTGCTGTAATGAAGATGTGCAATTTAGGACTAGGTGCCCTTTGATTTCATCATCTCACTGACTCATCTTCACATCTGCTGCTGCCCCTGCCACCTCAGGAAAAGTTGATGCCAGCTCAGGACTTAATTTCCCATCAGATAAATTGATCCAAAAAGTCTAATTTGCCTCAGCCCATCTATCTCCATTTTCTTAAAGGATCGTACCATCTGTTCCTCAGCTGGATGCTAGGTAACCAGGAGGAGATAAGATTCTCTTCAGAACATGCTGCTGATTGATCCTGGGAAACTAAGTCAGGGATTCCTGGGGATTTGAAAAACTATGCCCCGTTTCTGTCAAGTAAAACTGGAGACTGCATCTCCTCTGTCCTGTGATCTTCACGATGATACTGTTTGAGATGGTAGCAAGGAAAGGATTTTGAGTCTCAGCATTTGGGCTGTCTTATCTGGTGGGCCCCAGCTGACTGTGGGTGCTCTAGAGCCAAACTCTCTTATGTACACACCTGCACCGCTCTCTGCTTGGTATGAACAGGCCCAGTGTAAACCTGAGCAGTCAACTTCTGGAACAAACCTAGAGTTGGAGTAAGGTGGGGAGGAATGGGATGAGTGGAAAAGTATGTCTGATTTTGGGGGCAGTGTGAACGTGAAGGCATTTCATGATTTGGGAGCAGATGATTTATCTGATGACCCAGGAAGTCACTTCCAGATAAGTGCAGTACATATATTTTTTGAGGGAAGGAAAACAAACCATTAGCCATGGGTAAATCTAGTCTCATCTAAAGAGGATGCTTGAACTTTGCTTCATGATTGGCAGAATATTTTATTGAGATGCTGCACATGGGCTTTAAAATGACGGTGTGTCTCTAATAAGTAAATCTGTTTACCTAAGGACAGTAGATTCAAGGTTGGCCACCAGATTCTTTTCTTTTCAATAGCTGATTTACACAGCTGCTGAACTTCAATCTTGAATGAAGTGCATGGGTGCCATAATCAACAAAATTCTATGCCAGTCAATTTCTTCTTATGCCATGTTTGATCCATGATGAATGAACTTTAATACCACCTGTGAGACTGGCAGGTGAGTCATGTCAGCTCTTGCACAGAAGAACTTGTGCTGTGCAGAACTGGGATACTCAGGAGTATCCTGCAGGATCTTTCTCTCCCAATTTCCTCTGGCTCCACGAATCACTATGACTCTTAGATTGTTTGATGGCAGAAAGGTCAAGAATGTATGGAGCCTTCTGAGAGTAAAGGCAACCCTGCAACAATTCCTAGTCGAGTTCTGACAATGCACATGCTTTACTGTGTGCTCATGCATAAGCCTTGCCCTAGATGCTAGTGAGCTAAAAATTTGTGATTACTCTAGTGCATGTTCTAACCTAGATCTTTCTAAATCAGGCAGGTAGTTAGATAACGTATCATTTAACCCAGTCTTTGTCCTCTGATGGAGTCTTGCCAGGAGCTAGATATACTCAATATTATTTGAAACTGGTTTGAGTATGTCCTGACTTTAATCAAAGGCAATCTCATCAGTATTATTCTGTGTAGTCCACAAGAGAGATGAATTTGCCCTAGAGTTTCCATCCTCTCTGTTCTCAGAGGATCTAAAAAGAATTCTTAAGAGTCCATGTACCAATGAAAAGTATTTATAATAATTTCACTTTTGGTTATCAATTTTTACCTGTTGCCACGGAAGTATTCATAAATCTCAGCAGCCAATATTTTGGTGGATGATGGTGATGTGCCATGATGTGTGTTTGTTTATGTTTATGGTATCTTTGGAAGCCTATGGCTGAGTGATTTTGAGAACCCAAGAGCAATTTTTATTTATTCTACAATTTGCTGCAGTAGTGCAGAAGAAATGAGCTTTTGCACCAGGGCAAAACATGACAGCATTTTGTGGGTTGAAATGTTTTTCTCAAAGTATATGTGGATGAAACTTCCAGCAAGGAGTGACAGTATGTGGGTGGATGTTGATCAAAGAGGTAAATAATTGTAATAAATTTGGGCTTACCCCATTAATTATAAGCATCCTTTCAGTATGTTGTGAGCAAAATATTTTCAGATATTGTGCTACTTAATTTAAATGTGATTTGAATACAGCTAAGTAGATACTATTGGGTTTGGTAACAAAATGCAGGTGATATGCATCAAAAAAAGTATAGTGAAATTGTACAGCTGGCTGACAGTGGAGATTTCACATACCCATACCTTATCCTGAATTGTGTTGTTTCCTGCTCTGGGAAGCCTCAGAAAACGTATCAAAGAGTATTTTGATAATCCAAATGCATTTATACGTAAGGATGAGACAAATGCCATGCCTGTAATGTCTGTAGTGGTTTGCATAGTGGAAGTTTGTTCAAGAGTGACATCAGTATAAGATTTTACTAATATGAAAACCTGCTGTCTAAAACTGGTAGCAAGTGCTGTCTGAAAAATACTATCTGAAAAATAACAAAAAAAAAATCTGCTTTCTGTTCTCTGCTAGTGCCGAGGACCTTAGCACTGTGCACATAGTATATAAATAAACCACTGTGATCAACACCTGAGAGCTTATAAATGTCTGAAATGTATGGTGACAATTTGCAGTACTTCTGCATTGCTCCCTCATGCCCACTTACAAACTATTTGGATAATCTGGAACCTGTTAGGCAATACCATACACCATTGTTTGCTGGTCTCCTCTAGCCTTGCACAGCGCAATAGTAAACACTGCAAGGAATGCTTCAGTTTGTATTGGGGACCAGCAGAGACATGACGCTCTCCTTCGCTTTTTGTGATGCAAAGATGCCTGACAAAATAAATTGCAGCTGAACTGTCTTAGCCACCTGGTAAAATCATGCCTGCTTTCAGCTACCAGTCTTACATGTTAGTGGTTCACTGTTTTCTCCCAGGTTTGCAGTATCCTTCATTCCATGTGTCTGGATGTTTGTGGCCCTGCAGTTTTATCACTTGGGGTCTGTTTGCTGTGGGAAACTAAGTCTGGAAAACTGTATATGTTGGGCTTAGTTCACCTCGACTATAACACTGTGGATTCAAGAATACTTGGTGGCCGAATTCCCCTGTAGCTGTTTGCAGCCAGCAGATGGAAATTTTGCAGAGGTCTCTGGATCTCGTTCAGAACTGACCTGAAAGATTGTTACTCGTCAGGTGTGACTGACCATTAAAAGGCCTTAAAGTGTTCCCAAGCTGTTCCCCAATTTATCGCACAGTTTGGATGCAGGGAAGAAAAATATATTCAAGTTCCAGTTGAAGAAAAGGAACAGTAAAAGGAACAGAGAAGGTTCTATTCACCTTCCACCCTCCTCTTCCCTTGCTCTTTTCTACTTCTGTACTGTTGCACATCCATATACCCTTCACATATCCCACCCACCACTAATTCCTACGCTGTCTAAAATGCCTTTGAGTCCTATTTCAGTTCTGGTGTTCAATAGATGTGAGTCCCATTGATTTATGCCAGGGCTGAATTTTGTCCCCATAGCATACCAAATTGCTTCTGCACACACATGGAATGCCAAATCAGTGTACAGACATACTGCTTTGTAACTACTTTATTACTCATTTACACTTGGCATGAAATTTATACCCTTATTTATGACACTTCTGAGTCTAGATTGTTATATAAATTTGATCCTGTACAAAGCTGACTGGCTTTCAGGACTGGCAGTGGATACAACACCTATCCCTTGTAAATTATCAGCTCAAATTCTAATCAAGTCATTAAATCAAACTGACCAAAACCTCTTTCTGTGTAATGCTATTGTAAAAGTGAGGTTGGTCTCCTCCTGGTTACCAGTACACGTGTGTCAACACCACAGTTGACTCTAATTAGCACCCTTGCTGGCTACGAAAGCTCCCAAGCCAAGGATTTAAGCAGGCAGGGAGACTGAACTCTTTGTCTTGGCCGCAGGTCATGGCAGGTTGATGAACAAGCAAGTCCTACTTCTGCCTCAGCTATAGTTGCCTTCTATTTTCTGGAACTAGCAGCCTGGCACCTTCTACAAACATGTTGTTTTCATAAAAAACATTCAACTCTAGTCTGATTGTATAATATATGTATTTTCTCTCTTTTTTTAGGAAAGTGTTAGAGTTAATAGGCCTTTGGTCTGAGTAGGGATTACAGGATTTGACCCCCCTGGGATCTTTGTCCTAGATTTCAGCCTTGGCAGGTGGAGCATTCTGTAACCATTTGACATTTAGTGGCTAGCTTGTGAGTCAAATATCTTGTTTTATTTTTTCCTTTTTGGTTTGGATGAGTTAGTACGGGTTTCTGAAGTATTTGGGAAAGTTGCACAAGCTTTGTGGTGCCACTGTACCTTCCTTGAGCCAAAGAAGTTGCTTTTCTCATTGAGAAATTTCACTTCAAAAGAAGTTGTGATGTTTTCTAAATTACTGTTTCAGCTGGCTTTTATTTCCAAATGTCTGCATCACTCAGAAAATCTGAGTTTATCCTGGTTTGTGGTATTTCTGATTTATTTTCCTATTTAGACGGAATTATTTATTTTTTTTATGTGTGTCCACTTTCTTCACACACAAAAACACACACAAATAAAAGAATTTGGAGTGACCTCTGGTCTTATTTCAGTTTGAGGAAAGAAAATAAGAATGTAAAAAGATTCTGGATCTCAGCCATTAAAATGAAAAACATCTGTTGAAGACTTTGCAAGCATAAATTTATCTTACCATGGGCATGATTATTGATTAAAATTCATATTCTTTTTTCTAATAAATCATTTCAGTTTCATAACCTGAAAAAGGAAACCTGTTGCATGTTGGTGCTTCTGTAAAGCAGAGGTGACTAAATTTTATTCTATGCACAACCTGATGGTGGTCCAAAGTGCTGGATGATCACACAATGCTGGCTCCTTTGCTCTCTTTCTCACTGCTAAATTACACAAAATAGTTTTCTACTGTTGTGTTTCCATATAAGCAACCAAACAAAGTACTATGTAGGTATGGTGATGTCCCAGATCAGAGGAGTGGTTTCTCGAACTCTTGAATGTGCAGTGTGAGGCAAATCTGTAAAAGTACTATTCTTATTTCAACAGCTCTATCATATCTGAGGAATGCAATGTCTCCAGACTTGCAAGGACACCAAATCTTTATGGCCAAGGCAGCCTGGTTATGAATGTGTATTACACAGTCTTGCTGGAATACCAATCTGTTTTGGGATCTGTGTTGGAGTCAGGACTTGCCCGTGCCTGAGTCATAACAGCAGATCTGGAGAGTCAGAAGAGGCCAGACCCAGATGGGTTCCAGCCCCTCTCTGAGACTGAGCAGGGAGCCCTTGGGAGACTCAGATGTCTGCTTGCCACAGAGGTCTCTGTGCTCTCTCCCCTCAAAGAAATTTTGGTGAAAAAACAGGAAAACACTCTTTCTCACTACAGATCTGAGAATTCAGTGTGGAATTTTTATTTAATTGCACTGATGAAACTCCTCCCTCTGATTTATTTTCTGTGACTTCTGCAGGTCTAACAAGGAAAGTGAACTCTGGTGAGTGCTCTGTACAATTCCATTCAAACTAAACATGTGTCTTCTACAGAAAATCCTCATTTCATGCCCCTGTGTGGATTTTATTTAATCCTGCAACTCCATATCTAATCTAAAGGCATAAAGCACTTTCCAAGACCCAGCAAATTCAATGGGTGTGTTAGGCTGCCTCAAATGGCTGGCTAAAGAATTGGGTCATGGACTTTGCAATGTTTGAGAGAAATTGTAAATGATGCCTGTTTTTATTGGAGTGAAGTAACATTTAAGCATAGGTAATACACATGATAAACTTGCAACACTAGCAAACTGAAAAACACATGGGACCCATGCGTGTGCCAATTCAAATATAGCTTTATTAAACACACCTGATTTTAAGCTACCTTTTAGTATTCCATTTAGCAGTTTAATGAGAACCAGTTATAACAGAGTTGGGTTTTTTTCTGTGTTCAGAATTCAGCAAGCTACACAGCTGACACGCATATCGATTTCGTCAGAGAGCATCAGAAAAACACAGTGAAGGTCTTATACAATGAAGACCTTTACTGTAAGTAAATATAGGAGATCCATGTGATCTTCGAAACCAATACATCATTTACACAGACTGCTGAGAACATCTGAAGCAGAAGCTGTCAGTGTTTCCTTGAGACCTTTTAGCATAAAGATGGTATCATGAATTAAAGAGCTGAAACTGTTGACTGCAAGGACTCTGACATTGCTCGAGAATGGTACCTAGCAGTGTCCATTCTTACATAGACATCTGCAGCCATTGAAATGGCCACTTGGTCCTGAAGGCAGGGGAGCAGTCTATTATGGACATGTTACAGAGTTCTCTTTCAGCTTCTGTTTGCTTGAAGTGCCAGGTGCAAAAGATGTGCTCAAAAAGAGAAGAGGGTAATGGTCACATCGATTATAAACTGATAATTGCTCACTCCCTATTTCCTCAGTATTCAGCTGACTAGCTGTTTTGGCAATTATTTTCCCGTTCTTTATTTTTATTAATGGTCTGCACGATATTGGGGACTATTTCCCTCTTTTGTAGCTCTAACTCTCTATTGAAGTCTTGGAAGTGTAATGTATAGCATTAGCTCTAAGCATGTATGATTAACATAATCACAAGCTTAGTTTTGGAAGGAATCCACCCTGTAGTTTACATTAGCTGTTAGATGACCTAAAATTCTCCCCTCTCCCCCATGTGTGTGCAAAGTACTGGTTATATGTTTTTACTTTTCTTTTTGTTTATTCTTACGATTTTTCTAAGTCTGGTGAAAGAGTTGACTGCCTGCCATTTTCCACATTTGCAGTAACCTTATAGTTCTCAGTTCTGTTTTCAGATGCACAGGGGTGTTGAGGATCACAGAGCACCATACATCTTTGTTATCTTACCTCCTGCATCTGTGGCTGCTGATTTATATAGGTTTAGACCATAACCATTCAAAAAGATAGCCACAAAAGCCTGCAAGCATCTCTTTTTCTTTTTCCCTCTTTTTTTTCTTTCTTTTTTATTTTTTTTTTGTGTGGGTGGTTTGGTTTTGTTATTGACAATTCTTTATCTTTTTTTTTTTTCCAGCTGAGATATTATGAGAGGTAACACCCTTTGTGTGAAGTAATCAAATCATTGCTTTATAAAGACAGGCGAATTACTGCCATTCAGTTTCTTTAGTTATTATTTCTTGTCTCAAGAAAGAAATCTTGGATTACATAAAGATTTCAAGATCAAATGCAAGTTGACTATATTTTTTTCAGAGTCCAGAAATGTAGATTCTGGGCAGCTTTTTGTTTTAGTCTGGTTTGGTTTGTACTTTTTTTAAAGTTACAGATAATTAAATTCCATGGCAGCATACATCAGTTAGTAAAAGAGGCTAAAAGAAACAAAACCTGCGTTCCCCTTTCTCTGTGAAGAAGGGAGTGAACTATTTGAAGAGGCCAATTATGAAAGCTGAGATCAATATAGCATTAAAAATCAGGTTGGATGAAATGCCAGACGATGATAGATTATCATATGAATTAGATCTTTGCGAGCAGGAACAATTATCACAGCACCTGTTAGAAGCTTACTTTTGTTATTTCAGTACAGCAAATCTCTTATCAATGAACAAAACCCTCAATAATATTGATTAAACCCTATTGATTACCCTACTGTGGTAAACAGGTCAGGGAGCAGTGTAAGTGCCCACTAGAATCTGGGAGTTTGCAGGTGGGGACCTGTAAATGAAAGTGATCAAATTATTTTAAATAGAGTTCTCTAGAATATGATTCTTCTCACAGTGACCTACAAAGCTGGTGATACTCATGAAGCCAGAGCAGTTTCCTGGATAGCCGCAGGAAGGCTTTGAGTGGCAGTAGCTGCGTACTACTAGATTCATGCAGTGAATTAAGATACTATGCAAATCCTCAACAGTAACTGGAAAAAAAAAATTATTCCCTTGCATACAGATTAAGCAGAAATAAAAGGCAGAGGTCTCAGGGGTTATTGTTTGTGCTTCTGGAAGTGGGAATGTAGAAACTCAGGAATACATAGAATCTATGCTCTGGCCTCCCTTGCCGCCAGTGTATGTTAATTCTTTTACTTCTAACCTCAGAACATCCAGGCTAGCAAATATGGCAAAAAATAATTGCCTAACCCTGTGTTTCAATGTCATTCAGCCACAAAAAAAAAAAAAATTGCTGCATGAATTGTTATTTTTGATGAGCATTATTACATCTACTCTGGCTGTATCAGAATAAAGGATGAGTCTACCACAAGAAAAGTACAAGCGGATCACTTTTCCTCTACAAGCCATCTCAAATACCTGCTGGCTCTGCAGGCAGGCATCTCCCTGCCTGCTGGGGCAGTATGCTTGCTGTGGCTAATAGGGTGTTACTCATGCCTTCCATTTTGAAGTGTTGCTTTCTGATAGCAGCTCCTCACAAGCCAGGAAGAAACCAGTCGTGCTTCCACATCTTTTCCCTATGATGCTGTACAGAAATCCCAATGTGTACTTCCCTGTGAGAAGAAGAAGAGTGTATACAGCAAATAAGTATAAATTTTCTCCTTGTTGTTGCAGCCAAATACAGGGCAGGGAGCACAGTCCTTACCTTGAAGCTGCTGTGCCAGTGGAACAGGGATGCCAGTGGAGCTGGGCTGTGCAATGCCACAGCCTGGCCGCTGCTTTGTGCAACTGCCCTAATTGGGGATGCCAGGTCTCATCCATCCAGCAAAGCGTGCTGAAAGCACAGTAGCCTGCCTGGGCTCAGCACTGTCCTATCCCATTCCTGGCTGAGAAATGAAGTGTAACCACAGCCAGACAGTTTAGGGGACTACTTGCGGTGAGTACTGTATGTGGCAATATGTGGGAACGGTTTTAAGCCCCTTGTCATAGTTTCAGTAAGTGCAAAGGATGTTGTTCTGTGTTCTCCTTCTTTCCTGAACTTTTAACCTCATCCTACCTCTAGCCATGCTCAAAATGACAGCAACCGAAAAGGGGGGGTGGGGGAATGCTTTCCATTCCTTTCTCTGTTTAAATATGCAAATATACTAATGTGCTTAAGCTGGCCATAGGCTCTGGTCATCTTTTCACTCCCCCTAAGTGATTCCATCCTCCCGGCCAATGTGGTGGTTCCCATGAGTAAAAGGGAGATTACTTCAAGGTAAGGCACTTTATTGCAGGACAGATGCCAAAAAAAAAAAAAAAAAAGAAGAAAGCAGTTAGACATTTGTAATGGACAATGGTTTTACTGATGCTCTCAACTTTGAGCTCACATATGGGGTATTATGAGCTAAGTCATCCAATTGTATGTATTCACATTTAATTAAAAAAAAAATTAGGAAGTATAAACTCTTAATCTTACTAGAGAAGGCTATTCACTTTCCAGTTCACTATTTGCTGATTTGTGGATATTAAAAATGAAAAGCCAAAAATAGTTCTTAACTTTGCAGTTAGATCAGCATCAATGCATATCTGTCAGTGCTACCCACTTAGCCTGTGGTTACTCTGCGTAACCTGACAGAGGGTCAGAGCCATTCTGACAGCTCCACAATGAGAGTAAGACGTGGTGACAAGCAGTGCTGAAGAGCCGGAGATGTCAACAGGATCTCCAAATATCCAAAGGCCTTGAAAACCAGAACTCTGAGCTGCAGAAAGACAGTAAGTTTGTCTAACATTGGAAAAGCAGTCTTGCGTGAAATGGGTCCTTTAGACCTTATCAGAGGATACTTGGAAATACCAGAGTGCCTAAACAATTATGCATCCTATTTATGGACTGCTATGGTTACCCCAAAAGTACTGAAGTCACTTTGCAGCTGATTATCAAACTTTAACCCATCATATTTTTACAACTGAAAGTTGTTAAATGGAAGTCTTTTTACACTTCTCTGACAAACTCCATTAAAAAATATTTCTAAATTAATTTTTCTCATTTTTTATTTTCTCCCAAGTATCTCTAAGTATCTATAGTACTATGTGGTGCATTTTAGGTGGAATATCTTTTTTCCCCAAAGTATGTCATAGTTTTCAAGGAAGGTACCAGAAAGGATAATGATTCTTGTTTTATAATTTGCAAGAGCAGGGATAAGGTTAGGTTTAGGTTTGGAATTTATTAATATATGCCATATAATCTGGTATCTACAGTTTTACCATCTGTATTTGTGCAGTTAAATATATAATTAGGATTTTAGATGACACAGGTTTAGAATTTCTGCTTTAACACAAACATGGTTAATCACTTAAGTTAACTGTGTGTTGACTTTCCAAATGATATTCAACAACACTGGGGGTCATTTCAAATTTCTAGAGTTAAAAATGGGAGGTGATGGTAAGTTCATCACGTGCCTTATCATGCCTATAGTTCTGTTAGCTGCCTGTGGTACTGGCAGCTAACAGAAAAGCAGCTAGAAATGCTTGGCATGTTGAGGAAACTTAGAAGCAAAGGTTGACGTAATTGCTGTCAGGCATGCACTTAAAAATTTGTGAAGATTTGTCTAGATACTATTGTTATTCCGTGGAGCCATTGTGAAATACCTAATAACTCTAGATGGAACACTGAAAAAAAATATATGGTTGCTTCCTGGGAACTCAGACAGTAGCTTTAGTTAGCAGCTCCTTGTTGAAACAGACTTTGCCATGGTTAAAGAACTGGAGCATAAGGTGTATAAAATCCAGTGGAGACATGATTCCATCATGGCTGCTTTGTCTGGTGGAGACAGAACTGGAGACACAAAATTAAGCACAAAATTCCTTACCACTACCAAGAGGGAAGGTCCTGCTTCCCCTTCACAAATCTCCTTCCTTGCCTACTTCCTGCCACATTCTCCCCCTCCCCGCTTCATTTTGGCACCACCCTCCATGAGCCAGCTCAGCTCCCCAAGCTGACAAGAAACACAACAAAAACATGAGCAATTCTCTTCTGGTTTTGGTCAGTTAAATCTCTCAGCTAAGGGATTCTGTTACTAGGCAAATGTGGGAGGAAGGTGAGAGATGAAGATGGAAAGACACAGAGGGCCAGACAGCAGAAGGAGCAGAGCAAAGGACAGCAAGCAAGAGGTGATGCCATCTTATAATTTGAAACTACAGCAGGAATGTGTGCTGGAGGCAGAGAAGTACCACTATGCAATGCTCTGCCCAGCTTCAGTGGCCTGAAAAGAGATCCTCTTAGAAAATCTGCCACTGTGTTGGGAACACTTATACTTTAATTATAACCTTTTTTTTTTTCCCTTTCCCCTCCCCCCAAAAAAAAAAAAAAAAAAAAAAAAAGATGACTAATTTGGATCAGGGACAGAGAAAAAAGAAAATTTTGGCTTATTCTGCAAACAGGATATGGATGTTTATTTGAGTGAGGGATATTCCTGTTTTTAAAGAACAGTATGATGTGTTGCTTCTTGCTATGCTATGGACTAAGGAAGCCATTCCTAATTCTTTTTGAAGACACGATATTCTCCTTTTCACCTCTGACTTAAAAATGGTCTCTGGAAGAGGCTTCAAGGGAAAACTTATGAACAACATACAGAAAAGTGTCAGTGTCCAGCTAACACTCCACAAGTGTGATGCAGATGTTTCAAATCATATTTATGTTCCACTAATGTGTCTTGGATATGTGCAAAGGCATGGATAGGGGGATTGACATCCTTATTGTCTAGTCAACATGTCTTAAAAATACATGTTGGTATTTCAGTCACTACTAAAAATGCTTTACTTCTGCTCTTACACCATCAGTGATGCACAGTTTAATTGTGTGGTAGTTCTTGCCAGGCCCTGATTTTTAGCTATTAACAAGACTTACATACAGAGGAAAAATACTGTGATATCTTAAGGGTTAAATTTGACAGCTTCAGGTAAATTAGGCTGAACATCCTTCTCCTTAGATCTAGTGGGTTTGAAAATCTGACTAGCTTCCATCATAATATCCTCAGAAAATTTGCTGTGTTCCTTTTTCCGACAGAGGTATTCAGAGAGCAGTAGACTAGTGCTAAACCACTCTAAGGTCCTTACATTCATTTACTGACCACATTGCAAGCAGAGGAATATATGTATATTAGAGCTAGAGTTAAACTTAAGTATTGATAGATGTGAAGTACTTCTTGCAACAATCAAATAGGCAAAGTCCTGGTGTCACATTGCTGCAGTGAATACCATCCCCCTCTTACTAGCAACTTTAAACTTACTTGGTATTCTGCAGCCAAGCCTCCAGCTGTAGTGCAGATGTAGCCTCTGATGGGCCTGTTTAAAGTCCTGCTCCCACTGTCTCAGTAGCTTTTCCTTGACGTGGTTTGCACTGCAGTAGTATCCTAAGCATTTACGTGGATGGCTTTTGGATGTCACAGTGTTGTAATGCTTCAATCTCTCTAACATCTCAGCCCTAAAAGTGGGAGAGGAGGAGGTGCAGAGGCAGGCATAAGAAGTTGTCTATTGCTGTCTGCAACAGACATTAAGAGCAATTTAAAGGTTTAGGAGAGCATTAGGGGTGCCCTGTGCTGTTTTCTATTTCTCTGATTTTGCGTTTCTGGTTTAGCCAAAGAAAATAACCTGAAGGCAGAAGGAAAGAGGAGACTGAGTAGCTGTTACTGAGACCCTGGTAGCAGCTGATTCAGCAAACAAAAGAACAAGATGTATTGATTTAAATGCATAGTGGTAAAACACCATTTATTGGACTGTAACATAAGTTATATCATCAGTATGTGAAAAAACCCACAGTTGAGATAAAGCTTTGGAGTCAGAGACAAGAGAAGTTTCTACAACAGTGCTCCAGTAGGGTGAGAGTTGTGATGGGAGGCAGTACTACCTACGATTTCCCTGTTGTTCAACAGCCTCACCCCAGTCAGCAGGGGCTGGCACCACTGTTTACCTGCTCCTCACTCCACTTATGGATCTGTAAAGCAGAAACTATTTTATGGAGGTCTTCAGGGTCGTAAATGTTGTGCATTAAGGTAAGCATAATTAAGTCCCTGGTACACCTTAAGAAATCTATAAATTGACAGTGGGTACTTGCCAAGGCAGAAAATTTTGGCTGCAAGAAGGGGTTAAACTGCAGATCATCACAGACATCAATGGCTCCAGGCCTCATTTGGAAGTGAGTAGGGCTCCAGTGCTCTGTTCAAGCACGTGTCCGTCAGACAAACTACCAGAGTAGAGGAAGTCAGCATTTGCAAAAAATATGACTGCCTGATTTTTCTAGGACATGGGATTCATGTGGTCCTCTGTAAGTTTAAATTAGTTGGAATGTCCAACTGCTTCTTTCTGTGAGAAATGTTTTTTGACAAGAGTGTTGCTGACCCATCCATTTGCAGCCAGGAGCACTTTGAGTGGACACGTTACATAGACTAGATAATGACTCTTCTGTAGGCAGTGATCTTTTAATGAACAGCAAGATCCTGGGAAGAATAAAATAATTCCTCCAAACCAAGAACTCAATTCACTTTGAAATTAAATCAGAAACCCCAGATGAATGTACTGACTAATCTGTTTTAATGCTCTGCCAGTTGGTCTAATAATACTTCATTAACTATATGGCAGCAAAACCTACTATAGCTGGAGTACTTAAAATTTAAAGGGTCCAGTATTTCCCAGACACTTTTTTTCCCCCTGAGCCTAGGTCCTTACTAATTAAGGAAGTCCAGCTTTATAGGTGGAGCAATACCAAAAAACCACCAATAAAACTTTTAAAGCTCTCTAAAACATTTTAGTGCCTTATTTCATGTGGCATATACAGAGTTATGATGGTTTGTAAGGTATAAATTTTTTTATTAGCAGTCCGTTGGGGAGATGGCATAACTCAATCATTGCTTTGCAACTCATTTAATGCACATCACCACAGCATTTGAATAGCACACTTATCACAAATTGAAGTCAGTAAAATATTTGACTCAGCAGCCCATTACATACTTACACAAAGAGAGAGTAACTAGAAACTAATTTAGGGAATTAGTGGTCAATTACAAAATACAGCATAAACACACCAACTTTTCTCCAGATTATGCTGTATTATTCCCAAAAGTTTATAGGTCTTGCAGTGTTTTCCCAAAAAAATGTATGGTACAGAAATTGTAAGAACAAGTGACTTGTGCTTTAACATCTTTTTATGAAACAAATGGTAAAACTGATATGGGCGGTATAGCATTCATTTCCTTCCTCTCCCTTTACCTCGTTCCTCCCCCAGCATTTAGAAAGATTCACTTCAAGTAAGTTAAGCAGGACTAGAAGGTTCCCTTTGCAAGAGCCTGCTTCTTTCCATGCTTGAGATCATCTGACAGATGCAGATGCACAGGGATGGTGTCGCCACACATAGTGCATGCACTTCTTGAGTGACCATTGCTCTTGATTTCCCTCTTACATAGTAGTAACCAGCAGAGCATCACAGATGGCATCTATATGTGTCCAAAAGAGAATACAGACTGGTCCTCCTCTGTTATTTTATGTATCATCAGCAGAGCATCAGGAGACTGTGTTTTCAGTTGAGAATTTCCTTTGAATTACAAAAATTTTGGTTAAAAGCCTCCTGTTTATCAAAGAATAAACACAGGTGGTTGTAGTCTTACTGTCTTATGATATGGCATACTGATCTTCTATAATGAACTTGAAGCTTGGTGTGTATGCAGCAGTAGAAAAGAGGAGGGAGAAAAAGCTCAACAGGAGCAGATTAAAGATCCAGATATACAAGTATTTGAGAAACAAGGATTTTAATTTAGATCTTCAGACATTTAAGGAGTAAATACTGTTTGATTCTTCTGGAAAGATGACAAGAATCATTTCAATCTGTTCCTACTAATATTAGCCTGTACTGGTTGTATTTATAGAAGGCACACTTTTCAAGGCTACATGTGGCCAAGAAATGAAAATTTCCTTGGTTGACATTAGAAGAAACAAATGATCTCCTGGAATTGTTTTCATGGAAATGTGAGGAAAGCCTGCTGGTTACATAATTTACCTGAAATCTAGAATACCAGCTTAAAAATTGCTATACTGTTCGACTTAAAACAGGAATATGAGCAATAGACCAGAGAAATGTACAACCATTGGGTCTGAAAAAACCGTCTTCCTTTGGCTTTGATGATTAATTATTTATACAAAACAATATTCCCACTAAGAGGCTAAAAACTTGGCAAGAGAGAATAAAAATGTATTATTCCTTGACATCCTTTTGAAAATCTATCTACAACTGGCTGAAGTATATATATTTGAAAATTGCAGAGTTGCAAAAAATTCCAGTACACTGAATATGTTCCATTCACATACAGCTCTGATGCGTCAGCAGGGTTGAACGAGTACCTTCCCAGAGGTGCAAGGGAGATACAGATTTCCCTGACATTACTTGGTATTTACTAGGCTTGAAAAAAATTGTGCATTAATTTAACACATTTTCTGCCACAAAACCAAAGAAGGAAGAAACAATCTACCTAATACAGAAAGCTGCGGATTTTGAAAGAGGCAGGAATAAACATGTAAAACAGGCAGGTGGATGAATGAGAGTGATAGGAGTCAAAGGACACTTGGATAGTTTAGAAATAGTGCAATAACTATGAACATTCCACTCCTGACTAGGAAATAAATAGCTATTGGAGTATATTTCTCTTCTCTGTCCTTTATTAGCTGCTCTGCAAAGGGCATGATATCCTGCTGCATTTTATTCAAGAAGCTGGGAATCCAGATCCACTATAGGCTTCTGCTGGGGAACATCAAGGTCTTGTCAGGTTTTCAATATTTTATTTTTTTTCAAAATCTGTGCATAAAACCAGATAGATGTTGCCAAAACAATTAAACCACATAAAATCTCAGGCCAGTAACTTCAGCCAGAATGATGATATTCTGATAAACTTCAGAATTCTCTTATATATCCCCAAATATAGTC
This sequence comes from Anabacerthia variegaticeps, assembly GCA_035583185.1. NCBI lineage: Eukaryota > Metazoa > Chordata > Aves > Passeriformes > Furnariidae > Anabacerthia > Anabacerthia variegaticeps. The sequence continues at coordinate 117,177,527 of JAWWEW010000078.1, forward strand.
TTAAACTTGTATGTGACCCATGCCTTATTAAATGGCACCTTAATTTGAAAACTACTAAGTGCTTGGAATACTTGATCATTGAATCTAAGTGTTCTTTTAAATTCTTTTAACTTCCTCCTTAAAAAAAAATCCATCAAAGTACAAAACATATTTCAAAGAGCTAGTCCTTTATCAGCAGTTAATAGCTCAGTTCTGCTGTGCATACGCAGGCAAAAATCTTATTGAAGTCAGTGTCTAAGTTCAGAGACTTCTTTTCACTGGATGCCTTTAAAGATGTATGGAATTGCTATCCCAGAGAGTATATGGCTCAAATTAAATTTCTGCAGCAGTTAGGTTCAGGGCTACAGCCCAAGGACTGGTGGGATTTGCAACAGACTGGGTCCATCACAGACATATGGTCTGGTAAGCTTAAGAAAGCCAGGGTAGATGTGGAAGAAAATTGGAGGCAAGAAAGGAAACCCAGGTGCCATTGTGATGATTTAAAAGCAGTGCAGAGATGGTCCTGGACTTAGAGTTCCAGAGACTTTCTCATTGTGCAGAAGTAACTGCACGTAGTATACACTGTGTTGGGCTGATGTAGTACAGAAATGCGCACTGAAAGGTTACTGCAACTCCAGCAAGGCAAGTGTTTCCATTTGCTTAGCATAGAACAATAAGGAACTTCATCTTCCATCCATCTTTTGGCCCTGAAGACACACAGGTTATCTTTCCTCTAACTAAGGCTACCAAGAGGTACCTGTAAAGGGGCAATATGTTCTCCCCAACTTTGCTCCACCATTGTGAATGCCCTGCAGGGAAGCTGGGTATTAGAATTTGTAGTGCCTTCAGTAGGGAAGATCTAGGTCCAGCCTGCTGAGATGCTACCCTATGACTGTCTGTGGCTACCTACTCTCTATGTTTGCTGGATATAGCCTCTTCCACATTTGCTGTTTGGATCTAAGGTTGTTGGAGTAATGAATGGGGAATTAGTCCTAATCCAGCATATTGTGCCAAGCACATGATGAAAGTGATTTAACACATTAGCCCAAGACCATGACAAAAGTGAGCTTTTGCTCCTACATGGGATTGTGAGCTGGGCAGATGGAGCATGTACCCACTGTCGTTTCTCCCCAGTGGCTGCTGCCCAAGGCAGCTGCCTGCGATGCCCGTTCTCTGCCTTAGCCCTGGAAATTCCTGGGTGGAGGAGGCAATTTCATCTCTCCTTCATGGTAGTAACTCCTAGACAGACTGCCCTGGAAGTCTTTGCTTAGACAGCAGCTCCAGGTTTCAATCATGTTTCACTCAGCAAATTATATTTAACAACATAATATGAAAGCCATGCTTACAACATGAGGATAGATATCTGCCTTCCCAGTAAGCAAGGGCTCTTTCCCATTTTACACCATGGAGACCAATTTCAAAAGAGAATAAATTCAATTATCAGATAAATAAAACAGGTGATAGGTATAATCCTCTAAACATTCTAATCATTATTAACCTCATCTTCCTTCAGTAAATTATGAAAATTTTCTGTAAATAAATTCACATGCAATCTTTTATATTTACTAGAATGTGAGACTAATGCAAATATTCACATTATTTTTTCATATATATAATACATGTCTTTATTATATAAACTTCTGCTCATTGTATAACTCTTCCTGAATTTGAACTCTTCCATTTGGAAGCTCTGCTTTCATAAAGACCACATCTTAGTTTAGGTTCTTCTTTAATGCTTAAGCTAAAGGACTACTTGAGGAAGGCAGTAAACACTTGCAGTAAAATGGATTAACCAGTATCTTAACTGTAAATTACCTTTGGAGTTGGCAACATCTTGTGCTCTAGAGCAGAAAACTCTGAAGAAGCTTTTCCATGGTAGCAACAGTATCAACTGTGAATTAGTAGAACAGGTACTTCCAAAGCCACATAATTAGTCTGTGATATGTTTGGTTTTTTGGCTAATGTTTGCTTGCTTGTTTGCTTGCATGAACTAAATCATGGTGATACTTTTGTTAAAGGTAACTGTGGACTGAAGCTTGTGCTACACAATATACTACACTTTTTCCCTTTGAGAAAACATAGGAGTCCTATCCCACTTCATGCACCAATTCCTGAGTTTGAGCAAGTGTTTTCAGGAATGGAAATGGCTGTCCTTTCCTTATTAAGACATTGACATGAATATCACTGAAATGAGACTTCTGACTGAAACTTCCTGTCTCATTCATTTATCTGCTGGTGGTGTGTGTTTGTTTGTGTGTGTGGTACAAGGGAGACATAAAGAATACTGCAACTCAGAGACTGTATATGGAATCTGGGTATTCACATATTTATATATACTTTGAGTATAGGCTTTTGAATCAGAGGCTAGAGATTAACATTACCCATTGGTGGCAAAAGATATCAACCTCTATTTAAGAAAACATATGTGTCTATTATCTTGCTTGAAGATTAAAAGAATTGAATTGTCTGCCTAGGTCCCATGTCACTTTTGTGCCTGCTATAATGCTTCTGGATGCTCTGTTGTGTCTTCAACCCTCACTGCTCACATTGTCATAAAACTCTTCTAGGAATACTCCTTCTTAGCTTCCAGTGACTTCTGGCTTCAAAATAAAAAAAATAAATTAAATGAAACTAAATAAAATTAATTTTAAAAATTAAAATTAAAACATTTTTAAAATTTAAAAATAAATTAAAAAATCCAAATAAGGTTAATTAAGTTCAAAGTGAACCAACAATCCCATGTATTACATTTTTCCCATGATCTGAACTCAGTGATCTTAGAAGTCTTTTCCAACCTAAATGGGTCTGTGATTCTGTGAGTGCAATAAAAATCAGAGAATAAAGCAGAATCAACTGACTAATTCAAGTCTTCCAAAAGGGGCCATTCATATTCTTCAAGACAGAGAGATGGTATGTCTGTGGTAGTGAGTTCCAGTGAAGGAGTACTTCAGCTCAGAAAACACGTATGTAGCACATTGCCATTTCACCTCCAATGCCAGCCTCTGGCACTGCTCCCAGTTTTGCTGGGGTACTGAGGAGCTTTCTTCCAGGTAGCCTCTGGATTCAAAATTGGCCAGTCCCTTCTTAGTCTTCTGTTATAATGAACTAAGGAGATAGACTTCCTTAAGTTTCTCTCTTCATGCTGTTTTATCTGACCTTTGATTTACTTGTTCAACTTTTTTCTGTGTATAAATACTTGTTCTAAAATGGTCACCTTCCAGACACTTATCTGAATTTTACAATAACTAGTAAGAATTAGGGTTGAGTGTTTCAACTCAGTGCTTTTGTGGTTTTTCATCTCTGGGTACTCCACTTGTAAAGATAGAAGGGGTCTGGAGCTTACAGAAACATATGCTTCTCCTTTTGAAAAGTCTAAAACTTATTTACATACAGCATCCTAGAAACACTATTACCTCTGGTGCTGACAGCAGCAATCAAAAAGTCACATAAACAATGAAAGACTGAGGAAGAAGCCAAAGTTTTGGATATACATAGGAGGACAAGTAATAGCTCCTAATAAAAGATCCTGTGGTACTTTTCATGTTCACTGAGAAAAGACTTTATTTTTTAAGCCTGCATCTGAATGGCCCAAACACAGTAATCATGGATGCGTGTAATTTTTTTCCCCTCCTTCTGCTTGATCCCGAATTTAAATCATAATGCTGAACTTGTGACGTCACTCTCAATCTTTTCCACGTGGATTCACTTGTAGGATCAAAAAGAAGGTGAAGCTCTCTTGAGTAAGCAGAAAGCCGATTTCAGGTATGGAAGATAATTCAGTGACATTTCTAGTAATGACAAGAAACTTCAAAGAAGCCTGCAGGTAAAATACTGTTCTTTTTCAGTAAATAGTTTTTTTGCCTCGAATTTACCATGTTAATAGAGGTTCAATTTTAAAAGGGGCTCTGCTCATAAGTAGATTCTGCATCTTCAGATGCTCCAGCTCCCTTAGAAAATCTGTCATGAATTTAAAATTGACAGGTGGATTCCAGAAAATAAACATCAGTGGCAAAACAGGGTAAGATAAGAGCACATTGCGTCACCCAGCTTCATATTTCCATTTTCTCTGGTACGTTAGTTTTCTAAAGGTGGCATTTTGGCTCTGATCAAATGGAAGGGCAAAGGTTACTGAATGTGAAGCTGTGGCTGCTGGAAAAGAGAACAACCACTACAATGGTGGGGAAAGGCAGGCCACCAGTGTTAAGCATAGGGAGATGTGGGAAACTGGCAAGAAGGAAGAGGATGTAATTTTCTGAGAAACCAGGAAATGAGCTCTGCGTTCAAGCATTTCTATTTATGGTATAAGAATTGTAAATATCGCCGGAGATATTTGATACTGAGATGAGGAAATATGTGTCAGGCCTTATAGTTTTAAGCCTTTGTCTTTGCATGGGCTGCTTTTGTTCAAGGAAGCAACAATGGAAAAGAAGGGATTTGAAAAAAAGGCTTCTGCTGCAGCATTTCCCAAACTATTTTCCTGTGCCCTTCTCCCAATTGAGCTCTACCGTTCATGACCCTTCTCTCCCCCCTTCTTCCCCAACTCATTCAGCATCCAGCATTCAGGATTACAGCTGCTCATCTCAGTTTGCAGCCCGGCCAGTACCTCTCATACCCCTCCCTTCTTTCCCAGAGGGTGAGTCCTAGTTTGGGAACTGCTGTTTCCACTGGATTTCAGTTCCTGGCAACCTATCTGTAAAATACTTTGACCAAAAGGGAGCTGTTCCTCAGAGATTGTGATTCTAGTTCTGCTGCATAGTTCTGCTGTGAGAGTAAATCTCCTGGCCACACATCATCATTGTCCTCCTGGGATTGTCCCTAAATGTGTAAAATGAGAAAACCTCTACAATGCATTTTTGAAATGTAGCACCTCACTCTTTTGCCTTTGAGGTTAGCTGCACTGTTTAGTTAGCAAAATGTCCCTGTGCTCATTTCTATTTGACTTGTAGCCCAAAAATGTTCTCCCTCTTCTGCCGATAGCCTTTATTAATTTAGATACTTTAAGTCTCATTAGTTCTTTGTTTGAAGGAAGAAATCAAGCATCGTGGGATGGGAGGGTGGGACACACCACAGCTTTCACTGCTCTTTCTAAAAATACAAAGGCATAAAGTGTGTAACTAACTCTTCTATGCCAGGGTCTTTCCCAGAGCTAGGTTTTGTTCCCACTTTTCCTTTACAGTGATGGCTCATCAGAGGCACTGACTCTCTTATCTGAGTGAGTGGCTGCTCAACTCCTGGAAGCTGTTTGCTCTTATCTTACAAGGCAACAGCAATGCTCAGCACTATCTGTTTATCTACCCAAATATAGATTTTAAAGGGTCACTGTAGTCATTTCACTTTGAAACTTCTTGGCCCCACAATACCAGATATTTAAAACTGATACGTGATTTGATAGAATTTCTCCTCGCCCATGCTCATTGACACTGAGGGGGACACACCAGCATGTCAGGCACCCTTTTCTTCACACCACCCTACGTCTGACACCTATTTAACTTCCCTGCCATGCACCAAAGTTAGGAGAAATTGCTAGACATCGTCATGGCCCATGTCATCTGGGGCACCCTTTGTGACGGTAGGTGAATTGGAGTTACATACAGGTTTTTGCCTGAAACTCAAGAGCAGCTGCTAATTGCCAAGGATAAGTCTATCATGAACAAAATATGTTTCAGTTCCAACCCTATGCACATGAGAGGTTTTCTGTTTCCTGCAGTAATTTTGCAGGTCTCACACACCCCATGCTGGCTGCCAGGGCCACCACCTTTGCCTGCCAGAGGATGTGAAGCAGCTCCACAGGGGCCGTGGAGAGGATGTCCATCACAGCTTCTGTCAGGCCAGCACTTGTACTTGTGTGAGATGTAGGTGATTGGTAAGCTTGTTTCCAAGACTGCTTGTAGTATAAAAAAAGACAGTGACAGAACTGCACGGAAATACAATCTGATGTAAAATCACAGTGTTTTTTTACTTTTTAGAAAGGTTTTGTAATGTCTTTGAATTGGTCACCTGGCTAGCTTTGGCTGTGACCGCAAATCCTTCAGTATTCTTGAAGGTGTCCTTGATACTCTGAATTAGCTGATATTTTTAGAATATTTCAATTTTTACTTTCAGTTATACAATGGACATATCACTGGATATTTTCATGTCAGTGTGATTTAAATGCTTAATCAGAGAAATTTGCAATGACTGAAACCACAGTTAGAAATCAACTTTCAGTTTTAGAGGAGTGAAAAGTCAAGTAAATTTAGGAAGCAACAATTTTTCCCATAGATTTTTTCAGTCTCCTTAAACACTGGGACAGATTCTTTGCAGATGCAAACTCGATACAAGTACTACAGGGATACAAGTACTGTCTTCTGCGTTCATAAAATGGGTGCCTCAGGAGTGGTGCTCCAGGCCAATACAGAGTTTCTAAGCAGCTTAAGGGACTGTGAGAGCAAAGTGGTGTGTGCTGACACAGTGCTGGGGACAACTGAGAGACTGCATGTATGTGTTTAGCAAGAATCAAAGTGGTCCAGATCTCACCTCGTGGACAAGACATGAGGCTTAACTTGGGATGGGAGGCACTCTCTCTCTGTAGTGACTCTTGCTTTCCCAAAATGATCAGAATTCAACTCCAATGAAACAATTTTCAGAAAACACAGTAGCTGAAGGGCCTTGCCTGGGAGGTCTGCAATATCATTCTGCTTGTGGAAATAAAGACCCTCAGGAAACAGAATCTTTGCATAAGAAAAATTACATGACCTAATTAATGCATCATGTTCATAAAGGAATTCTTTCTGACAATCTACTATATCGACTTTCTCCACATTTTTCAATATATTCCTGACTTTTCAGCAAACAATATGTAGTGTGCATGTTCAAATCTTGATCCAAAAACTATTAGCTGTAATAATTAAGCACTTTTAATTTGCCTAAATGAGGTTGAAATTTAGGCCTATGTTTCTCAAAAGCATTACTGATGTCACTTCTTTTTAATATGCATTTTACTGTACAGTCTGTATCAGAACACTTTGCAGGGAATTTTTGTGGTTTAAACAAATGTCTTTCTGATCATTAACATTCAAAATATAAAAAGGTGCTCTCTTCTTTTTGCTTTTTTTTTTTTTTTATTATTATTCTCTTGAGAGACAAATTGAAAGTTTGGAATCACAAAGGGCTCTCAAGTATATGGGAGTCAGATTTCTCCTTGGAAAGGTCCAGATAGTTATTTTCAAGTTCAAGGTGTCCATGAAGAGTGTCTGGGCTGCTGGAATGAATTGCTAAGTTGTACGTACAGGTGCTAAGTGTGATTACGTCAAGGTGTAAGTGCAGGAAATGAGATCACCCAAAGGTAGCACAGGCATTGCAATATTAATTACTGGGTCCTGCAACTGTATTTACCTCCAGGTTTCAATTCCCCCCTGTTAAAACCACACATTAACTACTTTGTTAAATGCTGTGAAGGAGACCAGGCTGGGGTGGAGGTATACAAAGAATTTGGACGGAGTTTTCAATTAAAATCCGCAGTCTGTTCTGTTTCTGATAATCTCTAAATTCTTTTAAAGAAATGATCATTATAACTGTGTCTAATCTGTTTTCAAAACAGACTGTGAAATAGCCATTGTGTATGCACCTTCTGTTTTTATAACTTCTGCGCTTTGATATTGTAATTGATGCAAGTGGGTGCAATTAAATCTTTATTTGGAAACTTGCACCAAAGCAACTCATTCAGGAAAAAAAGCCACCAATGTGCTTTGACTCTAGATTCTCACACATATTTGCACTTACAATCAAAGCTTTTGTTCTGTTAAACTAACAAGGGCTGTTTAGCATAAGAAAGAGTTAACACAGGCAGCCTTAGCTTGTGCTAATTTCAGGAATAACAGTCAAATGGAAAAAAAATTGCAGGAAACTATGCTGTCCCAATAAAAGTGACAAATTTTTATTTTAATAAGTAACTTACCACAAGTGGAAAGGTTTAAAAATGACTGATAGCATGCCAGTGATTACTGTCATTCAGTGATAAAATACCCCTCTCTTGTTTTTCTTAAGTGAAAGAAAGATCACAATAGAGAAGATCAGATCTCTAGCTCAAACTGCTTCTAAACTAGTCAACAAATTCTACCACTTTCCCTTAGTGGGATTTCACATCAGCACAAGACAGGCAGGGATCAAGATCTGCAATTAGCTCCAATGCATGGTTTGTTAGCATATCTTTATTATTAGTGCTGTGACACAGCTATTGATTGGCCATCACTTTGCTGCTTACAATTCAGGTATTGATGTCTTAAAACTTAGCTGTGGATTGGCTTATGTGAAAGGAATTTTTGTAGAAAGGTAAGCATGATTTATTTCAGTGAAATGATCTGTCTGCTTGGTCCCACTGCAGGGAGAGGCTGTAAAAGCACGAAGCTTAGTTCAGGCTGTCAGCTGCTTCTGGAAAAACTACAGGTTAAAAGCTTTTTTTCTGTTGCTCAGAGACTCTCACCTAATAGGGAAAATCTTAAATGCAATGAAACATTGTGTGTATATGTGTATATATATATATATTTACATACATATAAAATATAGTTGTTTTTTCTTCTCAGAAAGTTCTTGTAGACCATTTTACCACCTATGAAGCAAAGTCATGAAAGCACATAGTATTCAGTGTAGTCAGATTTAAAAACCCTTACAGTGGATTTAAAAACCTCTATATCCATTTATCTGCAAAATGCCGTCTTGGCCTTCTTGAGACCCAAAGAAGGTGGCTTCAAAAGGGCATTCTTTGGCAGAACACACCTCCAGCACAAGCCAAGGTTATTTATGGAGTTCCTGTGTCAGGCTATCTTCCTGACAGGAAAGGTCAGCCTCATCAAGTCCCAGACAAACATGGCAGAGACTCTAACCTCAGTCAAAGTCTATCATTATGAGGAAATCAAGCTCAACTCCACTGAAAACTTCTTTTATTGTTTATGAGACTGGTGTAAATAGCGTCTGGGCCAATACCTAAAAAAACTGTGCTCATCATCTGAAGTTTGCCTCTTGAGGCAATTTGGCATCTCAGGGACAAGTCTCATCTCCCGTAGTAGGACAGGTGCACGTTATTAGAACACTCTCTGGCCCTAATGCCATCCTTCAGAAGGTGACTGTTGTGAAGTTTCTCCAGCCTGACTTGTCTGAAGTTTGCGTGAGTACCAAAACTGGATTTTAAGATCAATTTAAGCTCATTTAAGATGAGATTGTTTCTGAAAAGAAATATGTTTTATTTCTTCTCTCCCTTGGCTCTATGTTTCTGTGCCTTTTCTTATGTTAGATCTAGCATTTTCATAGCTTTATCATCTGATTGAAATTTAGACTCTAAAAGAAAAACCCAAAGTGGTCAGCTAATGTTTATGTAAAAGACTCAGCATGAACAAGAACAGTCAGGATCAGAGCAAGGGAAAAGAGTGGATTGCTTTCAGGAGTTTTTGCTGGATGTGAACCTGTCCTTGGAAACTGCATCATCTGCAGGTGGAGTGCAGCTTCTAGCTGGCTCTGTGGAGTCAAGTGTCGGTCTGCGCATCAGACCACAGCCCTTAGTACAGTTCCTTTGCAAATTCTGATTTTTCAGTATAAAAGTGACTATCCGATAGCATTCAGTTTGAAGAAAATGTTAGAAAGGCCTTGGATTTATTAAAGTGAAGAATGAAAACAAGTTTCGAAACTAGTTGCAAAATGTCATTTCTGTCCTTTTTTTAGAACCATGTGTACAGCCGTGGTAAGAAAATGAGCCAACTATAAAAAATATTCTGAATTCCCTAGGATGGTACAGAAGTAAGAATGGCTCTGCCTCTTACACTAGTCTAACTAACCAGGTTCTACCTTCCCACTCATTGATACCAGAGTGAAGGAAGAGGAAAAATATTTATCCCTCCCTTCAACCAAATGTGGAATTCAAATAAAACCAAAATAAACCAGCCAGGCAAATAGTACAACTTCCTGCTACAGTCCCTTTAAAATTCAACTTTACTGACACAAGCCTGGAAAAGATCCAGTGCCCTAACTTACCACTGAAAGTAAATAATAATTACATTTGCCATGACAGGAGGTTCTGGGTAAGTGTCAGCCTAAGGACAGCAGATGACACTATCTGTTGGGGAGTTTCCCTTTGCTGGTGTACTAAGTTTTGCTTGGACAGGGAGGGGGAGAGGAGGACTGAAGCAGCACTCAGGCTCGTGGTGGCATCAGGAGCAGCAAATACTTTTCCAGCCAGACTTCCATTTTGTCCCTTTCAGTCCTGCCCCTTTCCTCTCTCCTCTGTCTCTTGCCCTTTAGTGCTCACAGTCTGGGAAGTGCCAAGGGACTCTATCTAAGTAGAGAGAGAGAGCATAGCTGCTGTGTTAAAGGGCAGTGGAGGAGAGTGGTGGATACTAAGAGAGAAAGGGAAAAGCCGTGAGGATGAGGAACAACATCCTCCTATGCCACAGCTGAACAGAAAGTACAGAGAGGTAGACTGGCAGAAGGGTCAGGAATTCCTCTTCCAACCCATAACCTTTTAGAAATATCACGTCCAGTAGGCTCTGAAGCCCAATGGTATTTCTTTTCAAATTTTCACTTTTGTGAAAAACTCTTTGAAATGGATCAAACTTTGTTAGCAGCCCTTTCCTGCAAGGCTTCCCCTAAGCCCTTTTGCTAACCCCTCCAAAACTCTTCTGTTTCTCTGAAGACCCTCCAACTCCTTGTTGCTCAGCTTGAATGCCCTCAACCTCTTTTGCTTTCCTGAATTTTCACTAATACCTTCTCATTCTCCAAAGTACCATGACCTTTTCCTTCCTTTCTCCCCCAAATCTTTTTGCTACTACTATAACACAGAATTATGCTTATCCTTGGGTCAAGATATTTACAACTATTCAATACAGTTGAACAATCTACTGCTCTGTGGGCTCCTCAGATGGCACCACTCACACCTGCCTAAACTAGCTCTGCTTGGAAGGAAATGACATCTCTCTTTTCTTTATCACTGAACACACTCATCAACATCAATACAGGACCCACACCTGCTATTGGGATTGTTTATACATCCAGAGGGATCGTTCTGACCTGCAAAGTAATCATGATGTCTTCCAGCAACTCTCCACCCCACATTAACTTTTCTCTCTTGGCCTTTCTCAATATTACATTTCATTTTTCACTCTGTTCTCGCTTTTTCAGTTCTCTCTACAATGAATTTTTTTATATTTTTTTTGTTTTGCTGACACAGGATGTGAGACATGGATGTTTTCAGGAGGTGAACTAGAGGTTTTGGCAGTAGAGTGAGGATACTATGGACTTTTGGCACCTAGAAAGAGAATGACAAGTGGTTTGGGTTTGGGTTGGTGGGACAGGCATATTAACTTTTTTTTTTTCCCCCTTATGTTTTCTTTTTTTCCTTAAAGTAGCAGGCTACATTTGAATTGTTATCTAAAGGTCATGTTTATAAATATACTGGTTTATTATGGTTTTATTTGGCTATCAATCTATGATATCCCTAATTTAGGGCCAGCAACAAGAATTTAGATGTAGAATTATATACTCATGTATACATAATTACATATATAAAAATATATCTTCTATATATTTATTTATTTAATTCTACATATCAACATTATCTATACATGTCTACACATACCTTTTTAGGGATAAATATTGGCATTTAAGTCATTCCCATGTGCAGAAGAAGGTATTAGTCACACTCAAGTCAACACTACGAAAACTTGACTCCAGCAAATACATTTTCCCATGCAGTGAATACTGGCTTATCATTCTTTTGGTGACTTGAAACTGTGTTATGAGTTTCAGATGTGCTTACCTTAGGTGTTGTGACTATGTCAAGATTTATGATCAAGTGGGCTTTGAGTGAGTCTGCCAGTTATTATTGCCTGCATTACCCTACCTGTTTACTTGTAGGTCCTTACCTTCGGTGCCAATTTCTTCAAGGTTAATTGTCTTAGCAGGTGTAACTCTAAAGTTAATGATATATATGAGAAGCAAGCTAACCATATTGGCTTATTTTCTCAGTGAGAACAGATGAAGTGAGACTGAAAGGTCCCTGCTACTATATAAAAGTTGCTACACTATAGCAGCCCCTGCAATGTGTCTGGTCTTTCTGCTCCCATCATTATGCCTGAGCTGAGATCACAAAAGGGTTAAATGAAATGTTTTCCTAAAGTGTTATGGGATTTGCTGATGCTTCGTTGTTATAAAAATAAAAGGGCTACAGGGGCTGTTGCTTCCTTGACTCTCTAGGAAAAAATGAATCTGTATGTTAAACTATGTGTATTCCCACGCTCTGTCCAGAACAACATCATGAAAATAGTTGTTTTTTTAGGCAAGTGGTACCTTGACTATGTGCAATATTAGAGGCATACTCCAAGGGAGAAATGGTAAGACTGAACCTTCATCATTAAAGTTTTCCTGATTTCGATGTGTTTAACCTAGAAGTCATTCAAGTCCTTCATTCTTTGTTACTGCAATTTTTTCGGGCTGAAAGTTTTGAGTAAGGGGAAAAATAACAATTATGTAAGAGGGAGGATTTAGAGATGACCATTGGTTGTCAGTTTGCTAATAATTAACATTAAAAGCTATGAAACATTTTGGCTTCTAAATTTTTGGCATTTTTTCAATTTTTGTTAAGTATTGGATGGTTTACCTCAAATTTCTTCAGTAATGAAATTGAACTCTGTCCAAAATGTGAAGTCAGCACAAGTTCTGAGAGCACATTGCTCTCTGAGTTCTCACACTTTTAAAGCCTTATAGGCTCCATGTATACTCTCTCCTTTGCACTTTCCCTATTGTTGAGCATGGGATCACCTACCTTGTGCAAACTGGTTAAATCTGTTATTTTCCTGCCTTTATTTGCCCCTATTTTCCAGCTGTCTGGTGTGTTCAGCTCTTCCCAGACTCACTGATCACTTGTTTACTGTGCTGGAGTTGGAACTCTTGGCCAACTGGCAGCTGAGAAGGGAAGAACCACAGCTTCTCAGTGCATTAAATCGTCATATTAAGCTCTAGCTTGGAAAAACTTTTACTGGCTTTGTTTTCTTTTTCCCTAAGCATGATGTGACTAATATGTGGGGTTTTCATTTTTTGGGTTTTTTCCTTTGTCTTTTTTTTATATATATATATATATATATTAAAAAAAAGTTTAGCTATGACAAATCTAACCAGCTCTCTTGCTAGGGTCAAAAACATGTATTTTTCTCATTATTGCAGTGGCCTTGGTTGGTACCAAATTATGATGCAACCACTAATAAGGTAGTTACCTTAGAACAAATAGTAACCAAGGAGAATCAGTATTTTGGGAGGGGATGTAAGTGAAGAAACACAAATTTGAAACTGACTATTATTTCAACCATTAATCTTCTTCTGGCGGCAAGTGATAGTGATGACAAGAATCTGACAAATTGAAAAGTCCTGTGATGAATTGAGTCAATTATGAACTTTTGTCTGTCTCACCTGCACTCTGTCCTCTGTTCTGGTTACCCCTCAGGGGAACTATTTTTAGCATTGCAGTCCTGAGACAAATTGTAGTTGGGTATAACTTTCATACTATCTGATTCCACTGCAGGGAAGATGTAGGAGGGCAAGAGAGCTTCCTTAAAAAATTGAAGAAGTCAAGACTCTTCCATCCCACAACAGCTACACTCAGGCAGGTAATCCTCACTCTGGAACTGTGCCCTTAATGCATTTCTAAAGTACTTTTGTACCCAGCATATGTATGGATTCAGAGTGAGAGATTACATGTATATGCCCATGCATATTACCCCAGAAAATACAGAAACTGTTCTGGGACACCTGAATTAGCATCCACACTTCTAGGATATAGAACTCTGCATTTTCCTGTGCTTGCACTGTATGTAACTCACTGAAATTTTTAGTAGTTTTTGTACGTTAACCCTACTGTATTTTTACACAGAACTAGAGTTTGAACAGGCACAGTGAGAAGAAAGCTACCCAGTATGTATGTGGTTGCATGTCCTACAAGTTCTTAATTTCTTCTTCCTCTGGCCAAGTTTTAGAAAAAAGAGTTGACCTTTAGCTATGCCACTCAAAGCTCTCCAAGACTGGTAGATGCATTCTGAGAGTCCAGTGAAGCAATTTAGAGGACTGTAGTAAGGAATGCCTGACTCCTGAGTCTTGCTTGGCCTTGGGCTTTCAGCATGGGGGAATGTACAGAGGTGCCAGGGGAATGCACAGAGGTGCCAGGGGAACGCTTTTGAAAGACCATGTGTTTCTGGAATTCAGATAACTCTAGTTTAGGAAACAGCTGAGCAGAGTTTTGCACAGAGTGCAGTTTGGGATTTAGCATCCAAATTTTACATGAATCTATATCTGACTTTGGAATGCCCACATATGGAGAAAAATAAAATTAACTGCTGGCTTCACTAGCAGCTACTGTATACTCAATACTCTCTATCAGACCATTTTTACTTAGGTTTCTGAATATGGATTTATGAGCTAACCTCTAAAAATCTTGGCTTAAGTTCTTAAAAGGAATTCATCTCTCTTATAGTACCCATGATGAGGCCCAAAAACTACCAGTGGCTAAATTCCTTAAGAAAAAAAGAAAGAAAGAACAGCTGTGCCACACTAAATCATGGATATGCTGGGCTGGGCACCTTCCAATAGTGGACAATAATGGGTAAAGTGTAAGAGTAGGACAAGCATAGAATGATACTTGTCCAGGATCCACTCCACGGATTGTCTGTACCAGAAGTCATATATTTGTATTTAATTGCTGTAACTATATTATTTTTTCCATGGACTTGCCCAAACACTTGAGCGCATGTCATTTTTATCGCCACTGCAGCACGTAGCTCCAAGGCTTCACTGTACTCCTTATGAAGAAGCATATATTTCTGTCCTTCTTTGAACCTGCTGTTTTCTGGGATCTTTAGTGAGAAACATTTGTTGGTAATTCCTTATTTACCTTTTCTTTGCCACTCAGGATTTTGGAGGCCTTTTTATTATATCTAATTATTGATGACATATCACCCAAACTCAACAGAAGCATGAGTATATGTTAGGCTAGAATTTGACTTGTCCGTGGATTTATAATTGTGTTCTAGAACCTCTTCTGTTCCCATATAACCTCTTAAAAAATATTTGAATCCACAGTAGACTTGTAATGATTCAAGGAAATAAAAAATCAGATATTGGCAGAGAAGATAGATTGAGATTGCTGCAGGAACTATGAAAAATCCCTTTTAATTATTTTTGAGAGGTGAAAATGTCGGAGTTGAATTACATGAGGTTCTTGAGCAGAATTGCACATGTGTGAATACGTAGATATGTCCACATGGACATGAAAAACTGCCAAAGCTGTCTGTGCTGGAAGAAAGGTGGTGAATTTAAGTCTAGGCAGCACCGAGTGAAGCTTAGTGCCCTGGCTTAAAGATGCTGTTGGCTACCATGGAAACCAATTGGAGCTACTATGTAAGGGACATGTTATCTGTGGGAACAAAACAGGAGTGACTGTTTCTCAATATCACAATTACCTACAATTAATCTTGCATATTAGGATTGTCTTATTTGCATAAAACATTATTCACTTCGCTGCAAGTCTTATGTTGAGTGGGGGCAGCCTGACCTTAGCAAGAGTTCATGGGTTTGATAGTCAACTTGAGAACCTGTTTTATGATGCATAATTTTTACAGCATTTTGGGTATGGCTCTTCCAGTGCAGCTTTCATTTCAGCCTTTAAAACCTAAACTCTTTGCAGATGGCAGTCTGGATAGAGAAGAAGTGGTGGAAAAGTGTGTTATAAGCTGCCATAGCAAACTCTGTCTGGCTGTAGTCATACAAGTAGCGGTTAAATTATCCCACAACATCAGCAGTAGCTTTTAAGTGAAAAAATGATCATGCACAGGGTTTGGGGGCTATTGCTAACATTGGTTATGGATATGAAAATTTGTATTTCAAGTCATTGCAGAGTCTTTGAAGATAAACGCGAGTGTGCATGTGTCTCTGTATACCAAACACTCAATTACGGGTCCTTTTAAACATGCCAATTTTACACTACTGTGACTTAACAGGCATCAACTGAGGCACTTCTTATTTACACAGGCATAAAAACTAACGGATCTGGACCTGTACAGCACGCAAATGCTCAGTAAGTTGCTTACATATATTTATATACAGCTATAATACACAACATTGTGTAAGCATACAAACAGCACAACATAATTGTACTGCACATAACTCATTTACCTTGGTTAGAACTATCTAGAGGTTGAACTTTGCTGAGTCTGCATCTTATCAAATAGAGCAGCTCTGAGCTGAGCTGCATTTTAGACAAGTCAGTACACAGGATGATACAGCACAAATTTGGGGGCTTTTTAATATTCCACATTTCTGATCCCTAATGATTTTTAATGCAATTACTATACAATACTGGTAATGGATGTACAGCTAAAGAGAATGCAAATGAGTTTAATAAAGTCTCTGGGGTTTTCCAAGGATGTAAGGTTATCCGGCCTGTTTACAGACCACAGTCTGGTAGAAAGAAACAAAATCAAATCAAACCCTTGCCCTGAAGACATAATTGGCAACGTTAAGAATCTTACAATACCCCAGGGACAGTAGTTGCATCCCTACTTCATCACATATTATTGTCCAAAATAATGTTCAGCTGTTTATTTATCTGGAATTAGCAGGTTAGGGAGTAGCATCTTAGTGGATACCCAACATCTGTGTTAGCAGTTTCAGAGTAATAGGCTGAAACACAGACTGTATCATTAGTTGGGGCAGAATTTGAGCAAATGCAAATATGACTACAGTTTCTTCTTTTTCCTTGCTTCTCCAGGTCAGCTCTGATAACAGCTAACTGGGCACAGACCCCAGCTCTTGAATCTCACTTTTTATTAAGTATTCACTTTGCCACTAGTCCTTCAGAAGGAGTGTTGTGTAAGGTATTAACAAGTAAGCCAAATCAACATTTCAAGAGTCTCATATGGCTTTCATATTGCTGGGCAGAGTGTGTCTTTTCACAATTGCAAACCTTTCTTCAAGCTGGATGTTAACACTTTCAGAGTAACTTTTAATGCCAAAACGACGTCCTTCCTTTTCAGTTCAAAGAAAACACAACATCTGTCATAATGTGAAATGTAGATTTAATGGAAGTGTCAAGTCAGGCACTTGGTAATGAGGTAAAATCCTTTGAGATTTTAAGTCTTCCACGTTATCCAGTTACAGGGAGGGGAAAGGAAAGAACTGTTTCTTTGGCACTTAGCAGTTTTTCTGTGTCCCTTATCTATCCTTCCCGGACATCTTCTGTAAATTAGTGGATTTTTCCTGGCAACGTCCCTGAGAGAGAGTAAGGTGTGATAGTGTTTCCCTTGTGGCCGAGGGAAACTGAGGTACAGACTAGACACAGTCCAGACCGGTCTCGGCAGTGCCCTGAGCCCCCAGCCCAGACTGGGGTGGTGACGGGTCCCCAGGGGAAGGGCGGCGATCCTGAAACTGCGGCTGCATCTCGCAAGACAGTCCAAGGCTGCGCGAAGGTGGCGGAAGCGGGTGGGGAGCGGGGGAAGCAACAGGCTGGTGGCACCGCTTCCCAAGGCGGAGGGGCGGCAGGGAGCGGCGCGGGGGAGCGCGGTGCGGGGAGCGCGGTGCGGGGAGCGCGGTGCGCGCAGCCCGGTGCGCGCAGCCCGGTGCGGGGCCGCAGCTGTCAGAGCAGCGCGGCGGGCGCGGAGCCGCTGCTGCAGCAGCCCTGGGGCGGGCGGGTGAGCAGCGTGTGCCGCTGGGCGAGCGAGCCGCCAGGCACGTCGGGGAGCCCCGGCGTTTAACCCGCGTCCCGGGAAGCGCTGACTCGGGGGGAAGGAAGGACTCGCAGATGTCTCTGTGCAGCAGCAGAAATATTTGCCCTTTGGATTCTCCCCTCATCTCCCCGCCTCGCCCCTCGGTTTTCCTCCAACCTCTCTCCGCCGTTCTCCCAGGAAGGCTGGAGGCAGCCAAGGGGTAACCGCGGCACGGTAAGGAGTTGGGATTTCGGGATACAAACGTCACATTGCCGTGCAAACGACTCCCGCAGTAGCACTTTATCAGGATTTCAAGCTGCATCTTTTATCTGTGTTAGAAGAGTGTCTCTCGGAGGAGATTGCCCTCAATAGACGCGCCATAAAAACATTTTAGTGTTGCTCTTGTGCTTCTGTGCATCCCACTGCGAGGGGGTCCCGGTAGTCCTTGGGGAATACAAGGAGTTGTGAGAAGTTACACAACTGGCCACCAGACTAATCCACTCCCTCTACCTTCCCGCGAGTACCTCCCCCTTCTGCTCTTTTTTTCAATAGCAGCTCTTTCTCAAAATCTCAGGTTACTTTGCTAAAGAGTTCTCAGCCCTATAGTTTCTGCCCTTGTCTCTGCCTCCAGCTCCTTAAGAGCCACCCAACCCTAGCGATTGGATTGGGCAGCCCGTCTTGACACACCACTGTGCTGAGTGCTTGAGGACGTGTTTCAACAGATGGTTGGGGTTAGTGTGTGTCATCACACTCGAGTGGGGATTAGGGGAGAGAGGCAGCCTTGCTGGAGCTGTGTGGTCTTCCCCAAGTGTGAGCTGCAAGCAAAAGAAGAAATACCTAGCTCTGGGGGAGAAGAGGGAGGAATCGTTTCCAGCAGCTCAGAGGGAAAAGTAAAACCCCACACTTTGTTCAGGTAAAGTAAAAGGCACCTCATGCCTCTCTCTCTCTCTCTCTTTCTCTTTTTTTTCCTTTTTCCTTCACGGTTTTCAGAGGAATGCTAGCGCAGCACACTTGTCAAAGCCAGTTGCTGCTGCCTTATCAATGCTGCTATTGTACGGCTGACAGATAACAGCGAGCACAGCCTGATGCTTGGCTGTCTTCACAGGGCTAACAGTCCTAACGCCGCTAAGGTCACGCTTTCGAAGGTGTAGATTGGAAAATCTCCCCTGGAGCGGTGTATCCCAGCTCTGCGGGTGCCTCCTCTGACCCCCCCCGCGGGCACCGCTCTCCGCTCCGCGCACACGTGCGTGGCCGGAGCGGCGTGGGTAAAGCGGCACCCGGGCACGGGTGGGTGCTGTGGCTGCGGGTACAAACGCCTCCGTGTTCCAGCAGATCCGTGGTCAGGCGGGAGAAGGAACCGCGGCAGAGTATTTCCTAGGCTTTGAGGAGGATGCTTCAGTAGTGTGCAGCCTGTCTGGGGCTCAGCTGTGAGGCAAACCAGACTGTTTTGAGATGTCTGTAAAGTTTGAAGACTCCTTTATAGAGACCTGGCTGGGCTTCTGATGATCGGCATCGGGATGGTTTGGCTTACACATGGGCGTAAAGTTAAGTGAAAATCAGGAAAGTGGGGAAAGGCAGGGTGTAATGTAGTGCTGGTCTTGCAGCTGCAGCAGAGCAGATGGATGTAATTCATTTGCAGATCTGTTTGTGAAAGTTTTACAAGTCATTGAAAACTAAGTAGCATCACTATAATGGATCATTAAAGTCTCGCTATATTTATAGTTTCTAAACTGGTGATCTGAAGTGTTAATTAAAAGTAAGCAGAAATTGATTCTTAGGAAGGAAGAGGGGCAGAAATATAATTAGAAATTAGTTATGGAAGTACTCTGCTATCATTTTCATTTAATTCCGCTATTAAGTTCATTGATGTCTAGAGTGTGGGAAGCCCAGTAAATTAACTAAGTCAGAAATGTTATCACTAATTACAGTATGTTAGCTTATCAGAGAAGATGTTCCTACTGTTTTACTCTAAATGATCTAGATGGAAAAATTAGAGGATGGGTTATTTTCCTTTTATTTCTTTGGGGTTTTTTAATAAAAGATTTACTGCGTGTATATGCTGTCTTCCTGTGCAGAGTAACAAAATTATTTGTTTCTTTTGCACTATAACAGATCTTCACACTAACTCTGACATACCTGTGGTGCTTAAGAATTATTGGCCTCCTACTTGTGAAAGAAATCTAACACTGTCCTCACCACTTACAGGTGAGATATTCTATAAATACTACTGTATATAATGGGTTCTGAAATAAGATCTGTTTAGTGGGCTGAGCAAGGGGATTTATAGCTGGTGCTTTGTGATTTTGGCATTCAACTGTGTAATGATGCCCATAAACCCGTGTTTCAGGTTGCACATATATTTTTGCCTCAAACCAACTTTGTTGTTAACTTTTTTTTTATTTTGAACAGACTGTTTGGCCCCTTTACAGGTTGTTCTCAGCCTGTATTTGCAAACACATTCTTTAGTATCAATGTATCCTCAGAAGTCATCCACAGCAATTTGAAACAGAATTAGCTCAATCCCCTAAATGACTGCACAACCAGACCAGGGTTTATGTGTATAAATTTGACCATTTTGATTTTTCTGTCAGTCCACACTTTCTCACTGTAAAAAGTGATGGAAACTTTTACAAGCTTAAAATGGAAAACAAAACCAAAGGAAAACCTCATTATGACTCTTACGTTAAAGTCTTGCATATCATATTTCTCCTCTTTCTCCCAGTCTGTCCTGTGAGATGCCCAGTACGCCAGCTTTGGCACACAGGGATTTAGTCTTCCAAAGCTAAGGTGCAGCACTGTGAGCTGCACAGCCTGCTGCTGTCACTGCCCAGCTGAAACGCATCCCTCTATGTGGGTTGGATGATCTCTAAGAAACCATATTTTTTCAAGAAAGTGCATAGTTAACTACACTTGCCCAGCTTGTTGTTGTTTTACTAGGAAAAGAAAAACAAAACTAGTTTCTCTAGCACTGCCAGAAAATCTTGCTGAGAAACTAGGAACAGCAAATCATGTTTTTCCTTCATCTATAATGATGGGGCTGTTTAAAAGACAATGCCCACGGGGCAGTCCGGCTTCTTGTCAAAATGTAATCTACTGTTCCAGATGGTAAACATTCAAAGACATATTTATGGTGACTTCTACATACCTTCCTTTGACATTGGCTTTTTTTTCCCTGAGAGCACTTGTGCTGGGTACACACATGAAGTTCCCATTAGCATCCTAGCAGCTGTAAAAGTGTTCAGAACTCACAAAGATGTTCCTCACAGTGAGATAAAAATAATCTGAGGAAAAGATCTGAGACAGTACAAGTTCCACGATGCTCAAGGTAAAAAATTCCAGAGGTACGAAAAGATCCATAAACTGCTGCATGAAAGCTGTAACACATTTTTGTTGCGGCTAATTCATCTTTGCTTGATATGGAATGCTGAACATACCAGGCATGTCTGTACTATCAACTCTGTTTGTGATGTGAGGGAACCTGCACTGTACAAAAGCTGGTGTGTTTCTTTTTCCCCCAGCTAGTGAAGACTAGGTGGGATACTTATTGTCTTCATAGAGTTTTCAAAGTGTCACTCTTTTTTTTTTTTTCCCCTCTCACTGCTCTGAGCAGTGAGACAGAGCACAAGAAAATGTTTTCCAGCCAGAATGTGTTCTGCCCTGAATTGTCTTAATTATGTGTCAGTTTATGGCTTGTCAGGGGCTTCCTTTTCTTAGCACTTTATAATCGAGGTGGGTGAGCTTGTTCCATCACAATATGCAACTTCAATTTCTGCTTCTTGGCATGTCTTCTTGGCCCTTCATTGATTTTTGTCTCTGTTTCAGAGGAAAAAAATTAATTATGATTAGTGTAATTTCACAATGAAAAAAACTTCCCTTGGTGAATTGCCAAAGGGCATGTAAATACACCTTCAGAAGGTAGGCTAAATGAGAGGTCGTTAGGAAAAAAATTGCAGGTAGAAATACAGAAGTATCCTAGAGATGGCAAGCAACAGCGTGAAAATTATCGTAACAGCTCTCACTCCAGTCAGAAACTGATAAAAATGGTTGATTTAAAATGTTGTGGTGCTGTGGACAGTGTTCCCAAGTGTGGAAACCATTATAAAATGCACACTCAGTGGATGTTAGACAGCTATGGAAAAAATATTCTGAAATATTTGCAAATTCTCTTCTGGCTAGAACACTTCATTGCAGACTATTTTGACAGTTTGCAGGGTTTTTTTTTTTATCTAGCTTTGTTTAACTTACATCCTGCACTTGAGATAGATAGATATATATATATATATATATATATATGACCAAACCTTCATGCAGGGTCAGGAGTTTGAGCGTTGTGTTATGTGAGGGCCCATTCGTCCCCGAGAGAGGCTGGGCTCTCGTCGCAGATGTCATGGGAGTCATGGGTTCCATGATTTCCTTAGCTTTAGAAAGAGCTTTGGGGGATTTGTGTTTGAGTGAGAAGGCAGACTGATGCAATAACAATTGAGAAAGCTCCTTTCTGAGCGCCTTGAGGGCTGCAGTGTTCAACAGAGAGCGAGGGTCCCGTGACAACTCTGCGGTGACACAGAAAGAATCCAATTAGTGGCCACTCCTGCTGTTGATACTAGATCTCTCCTAAAACATTTCCACCATTACCACCCTCATTGTAATCCCATCCATGGCACTGATAATGGGATCAAGAGTGTCTTTTCAGAATGCCTGTTTAAATTTTAACTGCTGTCTTTGGAGATTTTGAGGATATTAAATTAGAAGGCACTGAATAGCACAGTTCCTGAGAGAGCTACGTGACACACATGTCATCCAATAGTTGTTCTTCTCATACTAGAATTTCCTAACACCTCCATTCCAGGTAGATAGAGTTACTGTAAGTGGGCTACAGGTGAAGTAGGGGGGTTGTATGTACGTAATGAATAATCTTTTGAGTTGTGGCTGTCCCTGCACTGCAGTTACCTGTAGACCTTGTCCCTGGGCAGTTACATGTGTGGAAAGCAGCAGAAGAGGGGAGCGGGAGGTGATAGTCTCCTTTGCTGTGCCCTAGCAGCAAGTCAGCCTGCTTCTCCCTATAACAAGTCTTAAATCATCACTCTGCCTTCCCAGCTGAATCAGCAACATAACATTCCCTCCTGCTCCCCTTGAGTTGTTGTTTGGTGTTTTTTTGTTTAGTTGTGTTTTTTTTTTTGTTTGTTTGGGTTTTTTTTGTCTTTCACTATTCTTGCTTCAACACTAATTCACCATTTCCATATGATCAGAGTGCAGTAACTCAACTGTTTTTCTTACCAAGTAGGGCAAGTTCAATGCTGTCATGTGCTTGGAGAGGATGCTGTAAAATGAAAAGACTCAAAGCTCTAAACAGTGTCACCTCAGAATGCAGCACAGTAATATATAGATTGCCAAACCAGACACTTTTTAGCTGAATTATTTTAGCAAATTTCAGTTATGTCAGCAGACTCCTTTTGAGAGCCCTGGCAAAATTTTTGTTTAGCATTGCTAATCCGTGTTCAAAAGTTACTTTTAACCGGTTAGGGTAATTTTTTAATTTTTGGTGTCTTAAGACTTTTGGTGCCTTAAAACTAATGCTTGTTTCATCTTATGGTTTATGCTTACACAGCAGATTTGGTATCAGTGATTATCCCAGAACTTTAGTTTCCATTTTTAGAATCTGTTTAAAAGTTTGGTAAGCCTTTGTTACTGCATGTGCTCTATTAATACTGTAGCTCTAAACATTCCCAGTCTTAACCATCACCAGTGGTTTGGTTACAGTGAAACATTTTTTGCAGCAGTTGACCTTTGCACCCAAGATTTTAGCATGATTTTCTTAATATTTTAATTTCTCTTATAGCAAAAATTAACTTACAATTAAATATAATCCTACATTGTAATATTTATAGTTTCCTGCATAGTTGATAATATTGATGGAACTCAAAAAAAAAATTACTCATTATCACCAATTCATCAAATACTGGAAGATTTGTAGATATGATACTGTGCTATGGAAATCCAGTCTGTTTGTATATCAATGCTAGATTATCCATAGAATATTTCATGGAGTTTCTAAATGGAAGCAAAAGACTAGAAAGTCAATGATATTATATTCTAAAAAAACCTTCTCCTGGTGCTGTCTGAATGTAATTATGGCACTGCATGTTGCCATTTCTCTATGATGTGACTCTAGCCCATCTTAGCAAGGAGAGGAGCTGCTCGACAGCAGCTGTATTTTTGTGGTGCTTCACAGGAGGTGAACTCTGTTTGGAAAGCCCACAGAGAAGATGGGGAAGCTTTTGGCACTGTTGTTCTGGAGAATAAATGTAACAGGGAGCTGAACATAGGGGATTGTTTTTCTCAAAAGCATCCATTAAAACAGAATAGTGGTCTGTTCCAGTATTGTAATTGCAATGTGCCAAGATGCTCGTTATTCTAACATGTGCACTGTTTTGTCTGTTTTCACTTAAAAACCGAAAAATGTGTTGCCAAGCCCATAAATGTCTGCAAAACTGCCAACTCTCCTGACTTTTATCAGTAGTCTCAAGATATTTAGTCTCCTTTGTAAAGCTTGAAGTGTTAGAGTCAAGATACAATGTGAGAAGTTCAGATCTCTACTTTCTGGTTTTTTTAAACCTAATCCTCCTGGTTGCTGAGGCAGCTGGCTTGCATGCAGTTCCAAAAACATGAAGGAAACTAATAGAAATTCCAAATCTCCCTATGTAAATGCATGCAGGCTGTGTGAACATGGTGGGTTTGTGCATGTCATGCCTGGCAATTAAGAAAACTCAACTTTTTTTCCTGAGGTTTACCATAATCAGTTCCCCCTGAAATTTCTGATCGGTTGTCTGATAACTCCCATTTTGTTAAAGAGATTTTATTGCAACAGAGCGTGAGGTTTCTTGACTCCTCTCAGACGGTGGAATAGCTTGGTGCCCTGGAGAAACCCACCCTTGATCCTCCCATCCTCTGCCTCCAGCAGTGTGTTCCCATCTCCTCCCTTGTGCCAGGTTTGGCTCTTGGCTCACCTCCTGGCATGATGCATGATCTCACCAGAGCAGCGGGAAGCTGTGTTGGCTGCTTGCCTACTGAGTTGGTTCATCTCAGCAAGTGGACAGAGGGTCTACATGGTGCAAGTGGTTGGAGCTGGTGGCTTGGGGTGACAGAAAACATGGCCAACCCTTTAGGGGAGTGTGAGCTGTAGAGTACTCAACTACCTGGTGACACCTCACCTTGCGAACTGGGGCACTTTGTGTCTCTACAGGAGCAGGCATGATAACAGATGTGTGACTGTGCCAGTGTCACCAGGAGCAGAAGGCTAAACGTGCACTTTTAACAAAAGCCTATCTGTTTTCATTTAGAAGATTGCTGCAGTGTCACTCAGAATATGGAAAGTCCTCGCTTACTGTTTCTGACTTTCTCAATCAACAATTAGGCTTTGGAGAGAAGCTAATAAGCAGTGTGAGGAGAAAAGAGGAAAGAAACAGAAGTGCCTGCTGAGTGATGCTTTTAAAAAGGTGAATGAGGTTCTGAAGGTGGGATCCAGCCTGCATAGCCAAGGCACTCAAGGTGCCCCTTGGGTCTTAAATACTTATACAGCAGCTACCTAAAGGCATGTTCTCTTTCTGATTAATGGAGGGAGTCCCCCTGAAGACCTTCAGGCATTGCAGTTAGGCAAGCAGGATTTCCTCTTGAAAATTTTCAAAACCATCTACCCCTTTCCATCTGCAGGGATGGACCGTACCTACTTGCTTTGCCAGGATTGCTAAGGAGCTTAAGCTGGAAGAACTTGATATCTTGAGTTTCTTCGTTGGCCCACAGATGAGCAATGCCATGGATAAGCACTGTCTGTATTTGAACAGCTGTGATATATTTCCTACACAGTTCTTTAAGGCATCTCCTATACTTTCCACAGAAGAACACGTGAAGCAGGTCTTTCATTTGAACAGCAGGACATACAATTCACCTAAAGATGCTTAGATCTAAATCTAATTGTGGTATTGACTGTAGAAATGGAACACCGGTGTTACCCCTTTTACTGCAAAAAAAAGCAGCTTAGCCTTTTCTTTGTAAATTGTATAATTTTTTAAAAATCACATAGTGTTGTTACTTAAAGAGTGTATCAAAGGCCTGCGAGACATGTAAAGCTTAGGGGAATCACAGGTGATGTTGATGCCTGCAAGCAGTAAAGGTATAGTGACAAATAATGGATGATCATAGGGGAATACAATGTTGGGCAAAGAATGGAAGAAAGGCAGAAATATAAAATATTCACAACCCATCTTTCTAAATATGGCATAGGTAAATCCAGAAATGTAAAATATTCAGGACCTATGTTTCTGGATTTACCTATGCTAAGTCTTTTGTGGATTATCTCCCACTGACTTGGGTGCCTAAGGACATGCCAGTCACAAATTAGAGAACAGTAATGCAATAATAAAATAAACATCCTGCAAATAATCAGCACAGGTTACCTTTTAACTATCTCTTTTTTTCCGAGGACTTAAAAATGCTAATAATAGTAGATTTCAGAAAAATATTTGGGGCTTAGTAACTTTGTGACAGTAAACCCGTATGCATTAAGGCAGTCTTTGTAGCAACATTGAGCAAAGTTTCCCTTTGTGTCATTCCCCACTATTTTATTTTAGCTATAATACCTGAATTGTTGAATGTGTCTTTAGTAAAGCATGTGTGAATTTACCTTATTGTTACCTATTTTACATCTATAGCCAGTTTATGAACTGAGTCTGTAACGCTACCTGCTTGGCCACCAGGAGGTGATAGGATTTAGGGAGACCAATATGGTAGTTAGACCAATAAAAATGTTCTGAAAGTAACACAAATTTTTCTGTCAGGCATTCTAGTAGTTTCTTTTATCTCTACATCAATAGAGTGTTGGCATTTCTTATCTCACTGTAAACTTCAGTCCATTGCTGGTATGGAGACTCAGGGAGGAAGGTTTCCTGTGCTCTACTGCTCCGCAACTCAAGTCCTAAGTCCAAAAGGCCCCTGAGTTTGTTTTTTGGTTTCCTTCTGCTTGGTGTGGAGAATTCCTCTAAGGCACAGATCCTCCAAAGTGAGGAAGGGTTAAATGAAGAGACTTTGAGGTATGCATGGCCAGGGATCACCAGACTCCTCAGAAAAGTAGCAGTTCAGTACAGGAAAATGTGCAGCCACAGAGAGGTATTGAAATGGGTACATCTTTTTTGAGGGGTTTTTTTCCAATCTTTTCCATCCTGTGCGGCTCACATCCAGTTTTTCCTTTCACTAATTTGCTCTGCAAATGTTTTCTCTACACAAACGTTGCACTGTGTTGAACGGCATCAACTTGTGAAGGGTTTGAGATGCAATATAACCATATCTCAAGAAACAGATCTATGTTATAGCTACTTGTTTTGGTCTTGGGTACCACGGATACACATAACATAAT
The DNA here is from genome assembly GCA_035583185.1 of Anabacerthia variegaticeps. Taxonomy (NCBI): domain Eukaryota; kingdom Metazoa; phylum Chordata; class Aves; order Passeriformes; family Furnariidae; genus Anabacerthia; species Anabacerthia variegaticeps. Next base: position 117,204,623 of record JAWWEW010000078.1, read on the forward strand.
GAGGACACCTACCAAATCCTCCTTTAGACTGGCTAGACAGCATGGTCTGCAAAAGCCAGGTAAAAGAAGAACATGGCTAAGTAGAACTGATGTCTGTGCTGTCTTGGGCAAGTGACATTGTGCAATTATATCTTGACATTGTCCATTTTGAGGAACCCTGTCTACCTTGTATGTAAGCCTGAAGAATTCACTGCTCTTTTTGGTAGCTGTACAGTATTTGTGCTGTGAGCATATCATGTATACTTTGTGTTTTCCTTCTTTTCTGTGATGTAGAAGAATGCTTGGCTGTTGTTAAGAAACCCCACAGGGTTATTGGAGAGAATCACATGCTGAGGAGCTTGAACATATCCCTGTGTTGAGTGAGTTCTGCAATCATACTCAAATACCTATCACACTGCTTTTGGGTGCTGGTTCAGAGTTGCCTGGAGTAAAGCTTTCTACATACCATGTGCAGTTTAATGAGGTCATCAATATGGGCATCAGCACCTCAGCTTTGGAGAGTGACACTACTGCTGTAACCTGTCTGCTTCACTCCTCTGCTGGAGATTACTCATGCACGTGCACACACCTCAGGACCTCTAGGGCAACATCCAGTGCAGAGCAAATTTTAATTTGCCTCAAGAATATTTGCCCTTTGGTCAGAGACAGTTCAGATAACAAGCAGCAGTAATTCAGCCATTCTACATTTGCTGAAGTAACACAGCCCTGAACTGAAGCCTGAACTGTGACACAACCGTGACAGAGAACAGAGACATGGACATGTGGAGCACCAGTGTGTTAAATTTGGTAGCTATTTGAATTGTTCACTGTTGTTTTTTTAGTCTCCAATCACCAGTGGCTTCCCGAACTGCTCTGCTTCCCTGCCTACAACAGGAAAATATGCTGGGCTTTTCAGTTTGGAATTGATTTCAGTAATACATGTATTTATGAGTCCGGCTGTTTTTGAAGTCATACCTTACTGTCAAACAACTCATCTCTAAAAAAAAGTGTTGCAGTTAAATTGGATGAGAGCCTAACACAGGGAGGGCAGAGCAGGTCTCTAAGAATATCTTACCCCTCTCTTCCGGAGACCTTGCTGAGTCACATCTGGTATGAAATGAGGAGCCCACATCTCAGTCCTTATCTCCAAAGCTCTGTGTGGGCCACTCTCATTGTTTGAAGCAGCTTTTTGCCCCCCTTCATCATGAATCACCAACATATATTCTTTAATAGGAACAATATTGCTGAACAATGAAGGATGAAAATTTAGGTGGGCAAGAGAGTGCCATGCTGACATGATAGGGAGAAGGATCACAAATGAGCCTGAGACAAGGCAACTTCTAAAATAGGCAGAGTAGGAGTCGGATTCATGGCAGATATCCTGAAGGAGCGCAGACAAGATTTGGTGAGTGGAGGGTGGAAAGAAAATCCATTTAGTTTTCTCTCTCAGAGGCATTTCAGTGTGCTTGTTGCACATATCCGTTGATCCATTCATGTATCAGTATGCTGAAAGAGGTATTTTTCTGTTATTCCAGGAGAAATCCTGAGTGTGCTATTGCACCTTCAAACATTTCTAGGGCATTTACCATGTATTATATTCTATTGTCCAATACCTATATTTGCTCTAATGGACATGAGGAGGTGATAATCTCAAAGCAGAACTGATCTGTTTTCTAAGAAGTTTGGAAATCACATACCTGTAGACCTTAGTTTCAATCTGATTTTTTGTAATACTGGAAGAAAATTTTTTCTTCCTTAGGAGCCTCATGTAAAACAAAATATTTCCACTTTGGTAATGCCACATATGCTCTGAGAACCATTCAGCTTAGAGTGCATGTACATGAAAGTACACAGGTTGGATGATTACCTTGTGCACCACCAATATGTAATTTGCAAAGACTGAAGTTATTATTTCTATTTTGCTTTTGCTTATTTGTCCTTCATATTTTTTCCTATTTTTTATACAGTACACAAACTGTTTCCCATTTGCACTTTCATCTTTTGATAAAAAGATGCTTTAAGATCTTGTCTTTAATGCTGTCAGGAAACTGCTTTAAGTGAAAGTGTGGAGTGATGTGGAATAGTTTTAATGAAGGCTAAAAGGATGTGAACTTAATCTTTTTCACAGGAAGATTTTTTTGTTCTGTTTCATCCTGTGCCCTGCTTAAACACATTGGCCTTTTTTGACCTCTTCCTTGATGAAGGTTGAGTGGGAAATATCTTGGCTGCAGCCTTTCCAGCTTAACCAGAAAGACTTTCCACAACTCATATTTACTTTCCCTGCTATCTATGTTTGTCTTTCTCGAATCAAAACTGTTGGATTTTCAGAGAGAAATTAGTTGCTTGTGGCAATGATGATGAAGTGTCAAGCCTTCCTTTCTCATGTCTCCAGATCTATTTTGCCAGCCCTCTTGCTCGAAATTAACAAATCTCAGGAAAAAATATCTCCGTTTGGTTAATAAGTTCCTTCCAAGCGTCATCTTTATTGGCATTAAAAACAAATGTAAAGAATTGCTGCATTTGCAATTTACTAATATTGAGTGCACTGCTCTGCAAACCCCTAGAAATATTGCCATATTTTTCATCTTTATCGGGGCATCTTTTGTACCTACTGTAACGTACACAGAGGGAGACAGAATGCTCTTGGCTTTTGAGGGGTCTATTCCCAGTCCTTGGTGTGCTCGCTCCAAAATACTTTGGCAATTTTCCTATAAAAAAGTTTCAGAGACAGCAGGAATTATGTCCTCAGGACACTGCTGCTTTTAGTGGAATGGCTGTCATGTTCTTCAGCTACCACACTCTTGAGAGGAAAAGAGCTAGGTCTGAACCTGTCTCTTGCTCTCAGTCCCAGTAGTAACCATTGCAGAATTTTGCAGTTTGGGACGTGTCCAACTGTTATGCCACAACAAATTGTGTTCCATGTAGCTTTGTTATGAGACACACAACAATGTGCAGTGACAGTGTGAGAGCTGGCTGTAGTGCAGGGACAGTCCAGCTCATTTCCAGGAGGAACAACCCCAGATTCTCACTGCAGGGCAAATACTTCATCCCTAAAATATCATGATAGCCTGCCACTGAACTTGTTCCAGCTTATAATTTCTGGTTTTGTACTGTAGGCCCCAAAACTGAGCAGAATACTGTAGGTGCCATCTAATGAGCTCTGAGCAAAGGTACTTAACATCTGTTCTTACTGAATTCCATTAGGTTCCTGATGGCCCATTTCTTCAGCCCACCCAGATTCTTCTGACTAGCAGTCCCATCTTGAGGAGATCTACTGCTACCCCAAATCTGGTGTATCATTCTCAAGCTTAATGACAGCTGTTTATCTTGCTTAAAACACTTGCCCTCAAATGGTTGTTTTCATTATTTTACTTTAAATTCAATGTGAGTCTTGATTTTCATCCCAAGTTCTCAGAGTCTTTGAGAAAAAGCAGTATATTAAGGCAATCCCCCATTCCAGCTTGCAGTTTGTTCATGATGTATGCAGTTGTTCTTAATTGACCTTTAAATAGTTCTTCCAGTCACAGGGAGCTGCAGGAAAATATTTCTCCAAAATACATTCACATGTGATGCTCCTCTTCCTCTTTTTGGCCAGATCTATCACATTGGACATCTTTAAGATCTCCTTCGAAGAGTATCTTTCAGATTCAGTGGTTTGCTGTGCAGTCCATCTAAACAGTGTTGAAGACTACTACTACACATAAGCTAAAACTATGCAAAATTTTAATTTTAAATTATTTTCAGTTATAGATTTTTATTGCCTTTTACAGAAGTTTGGGAGGATTTGAAATTAACTTTGTGAGTCCTGAAATAGATCAATTTCAAACAACTGTACCCTGCAGTCTGCAGCCCTTATCATAACTGATATTAGTGATATCATTTCCTGTGAGTACCTTGCTGCTCTTTAGCAATGTTGCCTTCCGTCATCTTCATTTTACTTGAAGTTTTTCCCATAACTTTTCGATTCTCAGTAGTAATGGTTCTTATATCTCTGTATCTTTAGAACTGATAATTATGACAATTTGATTTTAGTCCAGCATGCGTATCCTATTGATGCATGTATTGTCCTTATGAAGTTATTTTAAGATTCTGTTTGTTGCCAGATAAAGAGTTAGCCAACAAAGCTGAAATTTATGAACTTAAAACATATGAAGTCCAAAGCCACCCTAGTTTAGAGTTTGGGTGGTTTTAGCCTGTTTGACTTCTACCTGAGTCTGCTCATATTTGCCCTCTTAAATAGGTTCCTGATGTCTGAGCTTAACTACTTTGTGAATGTCACTGAACATTTAATTCATTCAATGCCAGTCATTTGATTAGGAACACATAATTTCCACTAATCTCTAGTAGTATTCTAGGAAACACAATTTCAATTTCTCCTCTCATAATTTTGAGGCAAAATATCTGAAACACTTTTTAATTGATTGTCATGTGAAAAATCAACTGTTGACTCATCCATTATGAAAGTGATGTGATTACATGCACCATTCATCCAGTTCTTGAATATTTAGAGTAGAATACATGTTTCTTGAAGCTCAGTCCACATCTGAACTGTCTTTGTCAGAGTTTCATAGTGTGAGGAAATAAAGAGAAAGGAACTTTCATGGGTTTTTATAGAGTTGCAGTAAAGGGGAATACTAATTTCCAATATTTTTATGAGGTTTAGCATTGAGAAGACTCAAGGTAACCCAAACTTTAGTAGTATTTACTGATTAAAACCTGGTTACTGCCCTGATATTTTTGACCTTTTCACTGAATTGAGTTGCTAGTAAGCATGATCTGATTCAGTTTTTATCTGCCCTTCTTCACTATCCATCATCTTGTAACTTCTTGTAGGTAACCAATAAGTAATAGCAGTCATCATCACAAATCTGTAAATGTCTCTGAAACTCACAGCATGTCTACAGTGGCATTTACTGACTTTTTAAATCAGTGCAAACCTGCTTGTACAGATGCACTGAAACTGGCTCAGCATTCCTCAAATAAATGTGACACTGGACCCACACGAGCTTTGTAGCTGTTTGGTAAAGTTACTCCTGTTGAAGAGATGTGTGACGACTGGCATCTAAAAGATGCTTCTAATTTTTTTGTCAGTGTTCTTTCCACCACAAGAGCTTTGACCATACAGTGGCCGAGTACCTCCTATAACCTGCTGAAGAGAATGAGTTGTCTATTCCTGATCAGGATAATTTAGACACTCAGGCTCTGACAAAGCAAAGGTTTCCTTCTCGTTAGCTAGTTGAGTCTACTTTTTGCTAGCAAGGTGATGGGTCTGAAATATAGTCTTAGACTTCTCACTTGTAGCTTGGAGCCCCAACTCAGATCTTTATACTGCGCTGATCCATGATCTCTGGTGCATCAGGAAGATTTAAGAATCACTCCTCCCAGCTCTGTTAGTCTTCTGGAAATTAGAGGTCCCACTACAAATAAATATGGATGTGCTCCATGGCATCTTCTCAGCTACTCTGCATCTTGATGTACATTGAAGTAGCCATTTTTAAATGCTGGTTTATATGCCAGGCTATGAACAAGAAGCACTGGAGCGCTCTCCCATCAGGACAGATCTCCTATTCTGCTGTCTATGTTAGAGGGTTAGTAACGTTGTCCAGAGATAAGGATATACAAAATGAAAGAGCTAGCAAAACTAATTTATTAATTTAATAGTGTACAGATTGCCTTGACTTTTACTGGGGAATTGATACTGTGCTGTCCTGTGTACCATGATATTGAGGGAAGGATGCTAATACCAATTTTCCAGCTTTAGACTTCAGGAATAGTTAACAATGTACAATGGAAAATCTGAATGAGAGAAAGTAGACTTGAGCTTTTAAGATCAAAAATAGCTTTTACAGCTAAGAGCTTTCACAGTTCTTCATATTGCTGGAGAAACTCAAAAGCTATGTAGATGGTAAGAAAGCCTCCTCCTTGGAAGGGGAGACAATGTTGCTGAAGCTTGAATTTAATCTAATTTAGGTTTTGCGAGTAAGGCATGCAAAAAAAATGATCTTAGTAAGACCTAGTTCCACCATCATGTTTTAATAAGGAAAGTAAATGTTTTTTCTGTGTGTGCATATGTGTGTATGGGAGGCACAACAACAGAAGTATCTGTGTCCTTACTCCCTGTACCCCTAGCAGTAGTATATTTAGGGTAGCTTTCACTCTTTTGGACATATTTTGCTTCGGGAATTTTCCTTTTTTAAGTTCATTATAAGAGCAGCAAAATATACAAATTACATGGCTATGAGAGAGGCAGTGCAAACTAGCTCCCAGCTAATCCATGAGCTCTTTTGCATCCATCTTTAGTTCAGCTTTGCCAATATAGCAGTATAAGATTTCAACAAAAGAGGATGTTTTTCCTGAGAAACAAAATTTCCTAGCACTGTTATTATGTAATGTTCTGAGAATGCAAAATATCTGGTTAGACTGATAAATCACCTCTTTGTCTTTTTAAAACGTATTCACACTGATTGCTAAAGCAGTGTTGCTTAAGGATAATGGTGTAATAGATACAAATTAATCCCATAATTCCTTAAACCTCAGTAAATATATTGCAAATGTTTAGTGTCTATTGTGGCAACATAAAGCAGAAGTCTTAATTAGCCTAAACAAAACAAATCATCGGAGAGTTTTAAAATCTGTTTCAAATTTCAGTTAAAAAAACCTCATAGATTTGCCTTTTTTTTAATTTTTTTTTTCCACATCTTGAATCAGACATGAACAAATGTGGTTTTGTGTGTGTGTTTTCCCCAAAGCACTGAGAAGAATGTTGTGTAAGAATTATCTTTTCCATTCACAGTCATGCTGCTATTTGGTCACATTTCAATCCACTGAAAGAAAAAAAGAAGGTAGGGGGAATTGAAAGCACAACAGACCTGCTTAAATTATTTCAAACTTCAATGGTGCTGCAACCCTTAACAGAAGGCAGAGCTCAGTTGTGTCTATGGAATGGTTCCACATTTCTCAAAAAAAAAAAAAAAAAAAAAAAAAAAAAAAGCACGGATGTTAACAAGCTAAAATAAAAGGTATATTGCTTATAGTTATTTTTATTTCTCTCTTTTTCTGGTAAACTTGTGGTTTCTCCAAATGCGAAAGGCAAATTTCCAGCAAGTAGGTTTCCTTCCCTCCTTCCTTGCCTTCATGTTTTACTTTCTTAAATTGCTCCTTAAATATTTAAATAAAAGTCATCTTGCATTTTGACTCATTGATCGTAGTGACCTTGTTCTTTATGTTAAGAAGGTGATAAGGAGTGGTCAGGTTTCAAATCACACTGACTTCGTTATTTTAAGTGCTGAAATTTAGGAAAAGTCTATTTTATGAAAACCCTGAGTTATTTTTCTGTCTGAAACAACTTTGTCAGTGGTTTGTGTTTCTTGCTAAACAAAAGGCTGTATTTGGCTGCTGAAAAATGTGCCAGAACATTAAGGCAGAGGAAGACGCTGATATTTTATCTACTAAGAAAACACACACATAATTGGGGGCTCATTAACTCTCATCAAGTCACATCTAAAAAATGTCCTGCTCCACCTCCCCCTTGGTGCATTTCGAGTATCGGTTAACATTTTAAGTCTCTTTTGTGGCTTCCAAATACCTGTGCTGGGGTGGACATTCTTTTAAATCCAAATTATTGGTTTTCTTCTCCTGATTGCATACCAGAAACTTGTGAATACCTTACATCATGAGAAATTATAATAGTTTGTATAGAAGCTGGTTTTGAGGAAAAAGTGCCTGTCAGGTTCAGGATATATTCAAGGAAATTTTGTTGCCTATGTGGTGTTTCTAAGATGAGACATATTTACTTCCATTTTCCTCAGTGACTTATGTCATTGGAATAATAATAATGGGAATATCCCTCAAAGACTATCTTTCTATTCAGTATTGGTACACTTGCCAAATAAAACCAACCATAGAGTCATAGAATGATTTGGGTTGGAAGGGACCTTAAAGATCATCTAGTTCCAACTCCCCACCATGTGCAGAGACACCTCCCACTACACCAGGTTGCTCCATCCAACCTGGCCTTGAATACTCCCAGGGATGGGACATCCACAGCTTCTTTGGGCAATCTGTTGCAGTGCCTCACCGCTCTGACAGTAAAGAATTTCTTTGTAATATCTAATCTAAATCTATCCTTTTTCAGTTTAAAGCCATTCCCCCTTGTCCTATCACTACATGTGCTTGTGAAATGTCCCTCTCCAGCTTTTTTTTGGCTCCCTTTTTTTAGGTACTGGAAGGCTTCTCTAAGGTCTTTTTGTAAACTTTTCTTCTCCAGACTGAACAATCCTCGCTTTATCATGCCGTCTTAATAGGAGAGGCGTTCCAACCCTCTGTGTATCTTAATGGCCATCCTCTGGATGTGCTCCAACAGTTCCATGTCCTTCTCATGCCGAGGGTCCCAGAGCAGTGTGCAGTACTCCGGATGTGGTCTCATGAGAGCAGGGTAGAAGGGCAGAATTGCCTCCCTCAACCTGCTGGCAATGCTTCTTGCGATGCAGCTCAGCATGAAGTCGCCTTTCTGGGCTGCCAGTGCACATTGCTGGATCATGTTGAGCTTCTTGTGAAACAAGGCCCTCAAGTCCTTCTACCCAGGGCTGGTCTCAATTCATTCTCTGTGCAGCCTGTATTTGTGCCCCTGATTGCCTCCACCAAGATGCAGCATTTTCCACTTGGCCTTACTGGTCTTCATGAAGTTCGCTCAAGCCTGCCTCAAGCCTGTCAATGTCTGTCTGGATGGCATCCCTTCCCTGCAGCATGTCAGCCACACCACTCAGCCTAATGTCTTTGGCAAACTTGCTAAGGGTGCATTTGATCCCACTGTCCGTGTCACCAACAAGGGTATTAAATGTGCCAGTCCCAATACTGACCCCTGAGAAACACCACTTGTCACTCCTCTCCATTTGGACTTTGAGATACTGACCCCAACCCTTTTAGTGTGACCATCCAGCCAATTCCTTATCCAGCAGGTTGTCCATCCATCAAATCCACATGTCTTCAGTTTAAAGACAAGGATGTCATGCGAGATGTTGTGAAATGCTTTACACAAATCGAGGTCAATTATGTCGGTTGCTCTTCCCTCCTCCATGAACACGGTAACCCCTCTGGTTAAATCAGAGTAGGAAAAATTGCAAGTTATATGTAAAGTGGCTCATTGTATCAGAGCTGAATGGAATATTTTCTATTATTTTAGACTGCTTAATTTGTTTCTATCACCGACTATGTTGGCTTTATTGTATTTTTTACTTCTCTTCATGTTTTAATTTTTAGTTTGGTTTTCTATGTTATGTTAGAAAGCAGAATTTGCCCTTTGTTCTTTTGAAGTTAAGAACTGTGTCTAGTTTTGGCACCAGCTAGCTAGCTAAGCACTGGGAAGCAGGCTTGAATCCTTTAGAAAGCGTTTTTTCAAAATGTAGCAAAATAGATTCCAGTGTCGGGCTAACACATTTTTCCAAATGAACGATTTTCCTAATTACTTCAGTAATTTTTAGCTGTATCCACCAAAACCATGATGAAAAATTAAATTAACTGAGTCAGTTGTCTCAAGAAAAAAAAAAATGTATCTAGCTCAATTTTATTTAATTTAAGGGGTTTGCTAATGACTGTTAAAAGCAGTATGTGCCCTTCAAAAAGGTGGAAGCAAGAAGTTTTCTTCTGCACTTTCTCATGCAGAAATGGGAGTCAGGGATCATTTTAGGATGATGCTGAATTGCCCCTTGCATATCCAGTGCACTGATAACAAGTAATCTCTAGCAGTAAATGATTAAAGCCCTTTATAAGTTAGTCTACTGAATTAATCCTACTGAGTTATGAATATCTAGAAGTGTATGAGATTAGTTATAACTGTCACTGTTTTGCATATAGATGTTGTATTGATCTGCATAGGCTGCTAAATTGTATTTTTAAACAGGACATGTTCCCATTGTTATGGCATTGCTGCTGAATGAGTGGTGAAGTCAGTAAGGTTCATGAGCTGCTTACATTTGGTGCCTTTTTACTACTCCGTATTCTGAATCTATTATGAACAAGGCTAGATGGCATGATAGCAGTGCTGGGCAGCGGGAGAGCTCCATGTAGGCTGGAGGTCCCTTATATATAAATAATGGAGCTGCAGTTCTGAGAAATACTAGAATATATCCTTATCTAGAAATACTTTGTACAGTGCCTACTGGAGGCAATGAGAAAGACGAAGCCAGAGGAGAGTTGAATGCTTGCATAAATTGTAGTTGCTCAGGCTGCTCTGCGATCATTCTTATATATGGTCCAGCAAAAAAAGTATTGGATAGCTGGAATTGGATTCTCCTGTCCACTTATTGGAAATTGTGAAGTCAGCCACCAAAATGTTTTCTGGGTCATTCTGTTTTCAGTGAGTTAGAACTGCAGTCATCTGCACTTCTAACCTGTGTATAGAATATTGAAACCCGGGAAATGCAAGAGCACTTTATGCATGCAGAAATCACTGGAACAAAGTTGTTCCTGAGTGAAATCAGAAGCTGCTGCATAAGGACAGTCTTTGTACATCATTGGTTTGAGGAACTAATGATCATGTCTCCAGCTGAGTCTGTAGAAAGATGTGGTCTAGTATTTTCCTGTTTTCTGGAAGACCTCCCTTCTGGCGTGAAACTGAGTACATAAATTTAGGTCTGCCTGAGATGAAGTGAATCACACACAACACTCCCTGAAGTCCCTCCGGTCTTCCTTGGAGGCTTTGTGACAATGTTTCTTGTGTGAAATAAGATCACTGCAGCCCCGGGAGATGGTAACAGCCATGTATTTCCACTTCTGGATTGATTGGAAAAATGTTTTATCACCAAGATGTCACAGATATGGAAAAAGTCCTGGACATAGTAACCCCTCCTATGTTTTAGTGGTTACCTGTGTCACACATACACCTACACTCCCTCCAATTCCCAAACAATATGCCATCCAGCAGTATCTAAACTCCTGCTGTTCAAAGGCAGAAACAGTAAATACTAACCTTGCATCACAGGATGCTGTAAGCCTTTCTCTTCCTGGGATGCTGTTAAGTCTCCATCTGTACCACAGGTTGGAAATGTGTCGTGGCAAGGTTCCTGACTAAGGCTGTATTTAGAATTTTGATAGTAAATGGTGTACAGAAACCTGAAGAAGAAAAATTAAAGAAGAAAAATTAAAATTCTCCTGCAATTTCTTTAAGCACAGCAGCATTTAAAGAAAGGAACGGACCCTTTTTCCATAGAATAAAATTATGGCATAACATCCTCTCTAAAGTCATAATGAACTCTCTTGTGCACCTACTGGAAAGTATTATATTTTCGTATGCTCATGAATGTGGAAAACAGGAATCTGGAAACTTTGACAATGGTAGCTACCACCTCCGTGTGTATTTTTCTGCTCTGTATGGACTTATTCAGTGCCTGCTAAGGTAAATGGAAAGATTTCTGTTGATTCCAGTGCTTTGGACTCATTCTTCTGTATATAATTCAAGGGCTTAATTCATCATCACTCTGTTTGATCATCTGATATTCTGACTCTTTTGTATGTCTAGATAAAGAGGTTCCTAATGTCAATGTTTCACTCCAGCTGGTGCGATTAGGTGGTTCGTGATTTTGTCTTACGACATGTACTTGAAATCGGTAGTTTCAGTAGTGGGCAAGAAAGAAAAATGAAAAGTCATGTATCTCTCACAGTGAAAGAGGGAGATATTTTTAAAAGTGAAGGAAAAAAGAGCTTTTGTTGTCCACATGCAGTCAGCTTGCTTACTGTGAACAAGAATGATGTGAGGATTGTTTTTAAGCATCTTCTCTCTGCTTAATTCGCTGTTCTAACCATTGTTTCTTCAATAGCTTGGTTTCAGCTTGATAATTTGTTTTCTTTGTTTTCTCTGCTGTTACATACTTGGCCATTAGAAAACTCTTTCTTTCCAGAAGGTCTTTGCCCAATTTGTTTCCCACAACAACAACAATAATAGGAAAAAATAATTCTTTTTAATAGCAATTCAATTCATCTTTTGGTTCTTATATGCAGTTACCCTTTCAGTGGGATTTGCACTCACATTACAGAAGCTAAAAATTTGGCCTTGTGCATCACAGCCTACTCCTCCATGTAACTACAACAAGGAAGTGTAATAAAATAGAGTAAGAGTTCATTTATCTTTCAAAACTGAGGGTATAGTATGGTTAATCATCTTCTAGTGTTTGCATACCTATCCTTCCTTCACATCCTCTTGTGCTGTCTGATGGCTAATATCTCATTGCATCATGTGCTTAAGATTTGGTCTAGCTAATACAGTAAGTGGAAAAAATGTGTCACTTCTGACTTTGTGGCCTTTCATTATATCACAGATTATGCTGTGGGAAAAAAATTGTTCTAACACTACTGTTCATTCAACCAGCTCCTGTGGGAAGTGGCCTGGTGCACTCACCCATCCTTAGCTCTGGTCACCCAAGAGTTATTGCGCTCAGAAGGTCAGCAGAGCGTTGCTGGCTCCTATGATGTGGTCAAAGGAGAGCTTACATGGCCATTGGGACAGATAAGTTGTGTCGAGGGTGATTGACTATGAAAATGCTTTTTTTTAATTTCTAACCACTTGGCCCAAGCAGTATGCATGCCCATGAGTGCTGAGGGTATCCAGAGAGAAAGGCAGGTCTTCACTAGTTTCCCATAACTTTGTATGACATTAAAGGTGAGCACAAAGATTCAATAGTAGATAGTGACATTGTCAAAGAAACCCTTCAGTCTGATTATGCTAGCTACTAACTGCCCTGCTAAAAAAAAAACTTGGAAAGCAACCAACAAAAAAAGAAACATTATTAAAAGCTGGACAGGCTAATCTTTCAAATAAAGAGAGCCAAACCCACCTATTAGGTAATAGAATAGTAACATTAATTTTCACTTCTCCAATTATTTCGTACCTGTGTATTTTTGAACATTAAAAGTGTTCAATCTAGATTCTGGGCTTAAATTTTCAGGGTGAAATTGCTAAAGACCTGTTGGTTTTCACAGCCACTACCAACTTTTAAACCTAACACCACACTGGTTTCTATTTTGATTTATTAGGAAGCAGGCTTAACTGAACTTACTGGCTGGAATCTAAAAAAGTCTTGCTGGATTTCTGCTTTGGACCTGAAGAAGCAGCTTTAGAGAGCTACTGCCCTCTGTAGATACTGTATACTATCAGTATAACCTCAAGAAAATATTAAGTAGGAAAGAAAATTGTTGATAAATGGAGAAAATTGGAGTACCAATGTACTTTGCTATAACCATTCCCTGCAGAAATTTGAGGCAATAGTCCCAGTGAGGCTTATGGGGTAGCTCAAAAAAACATTCCTCTATGCAGTGTTTTTCTTTTTGTGCTGGGATTTTTCCTAGAAATAATATATAGATAAAGTGATTTGTTTGGGTTTTTTTCTTTCAAAATATTATTAAATTTATTGCTTAGAAATTGTTATAATTTTCTACTGGTTTATTTATTACAGAAAAAAAAGACTGAACTGAGGAAGAGTGGAAAAATAATGATAATATTTCTTTCCTGCATAAGAAAAAGGTAAGATTTAGAGGACCATAATACTGCAAGTACTTATTTATTGCATAATAATAGCAATGAGGTAATTTTTTAAGATCCCAAATGCTGGCAGATTTGGATTTAAACTTATTCGGGCCTTCACAGTCTTGGCTGCCTAAAAACTGATGTTTTAAAATTCACAGTCCTTTCCAATTAACTGAGACAATGAGTCCACTGTTTATGCCACTGTATTAACCTGCTCTGCATTAGAGAAGAAAAGGTTACGTTTAATTTTGTAGAAGTATATTGGGTATTGGGGTTATGTGTATTTTATGTATTTCAGGTTCCTTGATTTATACTATCTCCAGTTTGGGGTTGTTGAAGGGAGGGTTCTTTTTCTTTTCTTCCACTCAATTCCCTGGAAGCTATAAGTGCCCCAGTTTTTCCTGGGATTTATTTTTTTTTTGGTCCCAGGTACCCAACTGTGAATGAAATAATGCTCCCCATATGTGTTCATTGTTCTCGTTGCTGGTGTCTGTGCAAGTCACCAGAATTTTCCTAATAAGGTTGGGTTTGACCTTTCACAAGTTCTCAAACGAAGAATCTAACTGTAGTCATTAGCCTCAAAAGAGATAGACTTCCCTGCCACTGCCCTTATAAACAGCTGTAAGAAACAGTAAAGCATGATTGTTCCAAAACCAAAGCCGGGCCTCAGACCTGTTCTGGAGTGCGCAAGCATTAGGCAGCCAGGGTCTGGCTGCGCCTTCCTAGAAGGGTAGTGCACCAGATGCAGGCTGATCCGAAGAACGGGAGCAGACAGACTGACAGACAAAGAGACTTCACAACAGGGGAAACCAAAGTCTAGAGAGCAGCCCTTTTGACTGACAGGCTGACTTAGGCAAGAAAACACTGTCCAATAGTTTTAGTGCCCCCATGTTCAAGGTGAGGGCATCATGTTCTACGTGCCAACTGCTGGGGTGGTGGCCCCTGATTCTCCTCATTTCTTGTGACGGCACTGAAAGTAGTGTGACAACACAGGGAACCAGGTGATAGAGCTGACCCATCTGAAACCTACTCTTGCTTGCTGGTTTGTTGTTATGGTTTTGGCTAGCACGATTAGTACTTGGATAGATTAGTTCTTTCACCTGGCTCTTCTACCCTCCAGGAGTGTGTGTGTATGGGCGCATGCTGGAGAGATTCATGGCAGGACAGTGGGGGAGGGTAGTGTCTCTTCTGTCAGAAGCTTGTGACTAGTCAAGGCTGAAACTGTAGCTCATGACAACAAAATATTTCCTGTGTTAGTCAAAATAAATGAAGCAAAGCTCTTTTTTCTGTCAATGAAACTGTCTTGACTGGAGTCACCTATGAGGTCTTGAATCTTAATAGTAGCTCAGGTCAGAAAAGGAGAAAGTAGATATAAACCAGTTGGTTCTTATCACAAGAAGCAGATGAGTGAGGAATTTAGATTGATGTAGTAGATACTAGTAGCTGCCTTTCAGTTCCCTAAAGACAAAATGGACTAGTTTGTGCTAATTTGTGTGATTTTAGTATTACCTAATTTTAGTAAAGAACAAAACTGAATTTTCTACTCAAATATTACAAATATTCTCAGAAAAATGTCCCAACATGTTATAGAACTTAATAATGGACTTCTAGGTTTTTGAACTGTCCATTAGAATATGGGTCTGGAGATGTAAACATTTTGCTAGTCAAACAGTAAAACTACACTGAACTTGAAGATCTACAGTTCTGTTAAACTTGATAGAGCTTTCCCACAGGGTGTGCAAAAGGAAAGCACTTTCATTTGATTTTGGTAGCTAAATAAAATATAGCTTCTCCTTTCTGTACAGTTATTTTACAACAGTAGAAATTGCTCTTTTTATTTTTTTTCTTATATAGAATAACTTTTGCCATAAGTTATCCTGGCCATATTAAAGCTCTGAAAAAGCAGATACACATTGATAAGTACTTTTATAATGAATAAAACACATGGAAGTCAGGATCTTTAAAAATTAATGTATGGTCTCTGAAGTTTCAGTTATTTTAACTATGACAGTTTGCTAACTTGTAAGCAAGGTAATTATACGTGGATAAACTTGGTTCTGCAAAGTGATTCAGCAAAGTTAACAGGAATTTAGTTTATTTTGTTTAGTTTTGCAAACAAATTCTAAATCCAGTATGAACAGAGCTTGTGTTAAAACTGTGTGATTCCTAGCAGTTTTAGGTATTAGTGTGTTCTACTCTTTTTGCAGGTTTTGCCTATAATAAATTCACTGAGCAAGACATACAGACTTCTATCCAATGCTATGAAAATTAACCCAGGAACCTTAATTTCAGGAATTCTTCAAAGGTACAAAAGTATAGTACTCATTCAGTAATTAATTAAACCAAATAAGCCATCAGCATGTGCTACATAGCCTAAGTATTATGTCAGGTCAATAATTAAGCTGTAGTAAATCTTCTGGAGGTTCTATCCTGCCAAACTTTAAAGGCTCAAGACTAACCCAAGGACCCTTAACATTTTAGTAAGCCAGTAAATGATTACGCAGATAGCTTTTCAATCCAACATTTGCTACTATTAACTTTCTGGTTTTTAAGAGATCCAGGAATTGTATGTTTTGTGGTTATTGAATAATATCCTGTGAACAAAATATATGCCTTCTTGAGTTTACAAAAAGAAATATTTTATAGGTTTCAGTTATGTCAAGATAAAAGTGCGCTTTTCCTGCAGGGAAAGGTATACATTAAGTGAAAAGTAATGGTTTGGAATTTTCCCTTGTTTATGTGAACATGACGATTATGAAAACTTGAACCTAACCTCACTGTTTGCAGCTGGTCATGGTAAAGAAAAAGCATTATGCAAGCTGTCGTATTTGACTCTGCCAAAGCAATTCCAAAATATCTGCAGCAGTTATGTGCCTTCCAAGTCTAACTGACTTTTAGGTGGAATTCGGAGGTCATAGCAAGTTGTGTGGTGACCTCGTGATGTGGAAATTATGGCACTAGACTGAGTATCAAATCTTACATTTGAGCTTAACAAATAAAAATATAAAGCCACATGACAGAACACAGAGCAGGAAGTTTGAAATGCTCTGAGATTCATTTTTTCCCTTAACTGTATTATTTTCTGTCACCTCATTTACATAAAGTATTTCTGGTTAAACGATTTGCAAATACATGTGATTTAATAGTGAGTATATGTGTGGCAGAGGTAAATTTGGATTTAAAATTAAGACATTACTAGCAGTGAAAGACAGCTGGTATGCATCAAGTTTATTTCACGTGCAAGTCTTTGTATGGAATTTGTTGGAAACAGTTACGCTTTGACATGTTAGCTCATAGTTTATTTTAATTACAGAATATTTAAGTTTCCAGATCTTTAGATAATGTTTCATAATGGTTGGAATTAATGTAAGATTATTCAATCTGCTTTATTTTCCCTCCAGATATGTGGCTGTATATTGGTACCATATAAAGCACATATCATTTTCTTCCATTCAGCATTTCAGGATATCCAGGCTGTTCTATACCAATGATCTAGTCATTAACTTAATTTTCATCTTAATGTTCTCTCCCAGCTTTATCTAAATTTTTACTAGGTTTATCTGTATTTTTCCTAGGTTACTCTTAAAGAGATTGGCTAGACTAGGGCCAAGAAAATGCATGCCTTAGATTTCCACAGAAGTGAAGTTATGAAATAACATAATGTCATTGAGTGATCTTGCTTTTGATGAAGAGAATGCATTGGATTATTATTTGCCATACTTTCCAGTTCTATTCAGTGAAATGACAAGTGATCGTTTTGTTCATATTCCCAGATTACCAAAGTCAGGAAGCACAAATAATCTTATTAAGGACATTATATTGGGAGATTTCCTAGCAAGATCCAGAGATTAATTTTTTATTTTTTATTTTTTTTAAAGCTTGGACATTGTTTATATAACCTGAAACTTTAATGCTTCACTCTTTATTGACTATATTATCTGGTGTTCTAGAGAGGTTTTGCAAGAAAAGTTTATAAACATACTTTTTCTCTACAGATTTTAGGGTCATAGGATCTCATACAATGAACCTATAACTGTGATGTATGCATAAATGTAATTCATATTTGTCAGTATTAGGAATGCCTTCAGAATATTTATTATGAAATAAAGTGTTATCACTTGCACCATGGATAAAATAGTTGAAAAGTTCCAAGAAAAATGAAAAGGCGGCTTTTTGACCTGAAGCTTAAACATCTTGTCTCTTATGTATATAATCTATTAATGACACACTCAGCGCAAAGACTTTCCTGGCACATTATCTGCTGACATTCCAAGAGCCAACTTCAGTTAATTAAAATGAAGACAACTTAACCCTTGGGGTCAGATTTCTTAGAAACGTAGTTTCATTACTGCACACACACATATCTCGGTACCAGTTCCAAAGATATATATACATATATATATATATATATATATATTGTTCCCAGTTTATTTTGGGGAAGTCTAAGAGCTTGAAAAACCCATTTCAGTTCACCTGAAATTTGCATGATTTCGAAACAAGGACTGGAGAGGCTTGTGCGTTACAGGACTTAAGAGAGTGAGTATGCGTGAGGTCAAGAGTACTGGGCTGACCAGTGGTGTCTCATAGCAAGAAACCTGGTTATATGGTCAGATGGGTCTCACAGAATAATTTGCAAAAATCCCAACAGGCAGCAGATTGTTAGGAGAGGGTGAGAAACTGAGGAGCAGAGACATAGAGCATGTAGTATTTCCTTGCAGTTCACTTCATCAACCTTCATTTTAGTGTATGTGCACTGAGGGCACAGTCACTGGTCTAGTGGCAAAGGTATTGATGAGTATCGTGCTAGAAGGTGCACAGCAGAACTACAGTCTTTCTGTGTTGTGATGTTTCATTGTTATTAACTGTCTACACAGGATGCAGCCAAGTTGTGCTGAATCTGCAATCAGGCAGCCTTTCTCTAGCCAGGATCTTGTCAAGCATCTTCATCTCCTTGTCTAGAGGCTCTTTCTTTGTGTCCTGCTACAATGTGACAAGGAAGTACCTACCAAAAATAGGGAAGTCCCTTAGGAAAAATTCTCTGACACAGAGGTGCATCTCCGTGTTGCATGCACATACATGTTCAGACACAAACCTACAGTAAGATTATCTACTAACAAGCATGCTAAGAAGCTATTTGCTTCTGCATCCCTTCCAAGTGATCTCTGCCATCAATGACTTTAGTTCTCACTAGTATATTCCACTTTTGAAAACAAACTGTTTCATTCTCAACTCTTTTTCCTCTCATGTTTTCGAGTTTCTGAGTTTGGAAAAGAGGATTGTGTAGAAGGGGATTATTAGCTGAAAGATAAGGGGGTTTCCCCCAGATCCATTAGGGTAAGTGATTCTTAACTCTTTATCAGTTACAGCTGATAAAACCAGGTATTCGAAGAAGTCACAACTTTGCCCCTTCATTTCCTCTCTATTTTGGGACTTTCTTGTCTACATCACATTTCTGATCTGACTTTCTAAAGAAGTGCCCTTAACATTCGTGTTTTTTTCCATCACACTCTCACACATAAACCTTTTCTATATTTTTCCATATACAATGTTGATTAAGTTCTAAAGGGCAGTGTGTTTTTTTACAGACTGTCAATACAGTAGAAAGTCTGTGGTCTTGGAGTTTTCCAGTTACAAGCTGTGAAAATGAAGACTCTGGGATTCTCTTTTAGTATCTCTGGAACCTACCACATGTCACTTAACTTGTTTGCCTTTGTGGCTGCTCATCCCTATTAAATTAGTTCACACCAGTAGAGCTCCAAAGAGAAAGGATGAGGCTTTTCTCCTTCGTTTCCTCCTGCTACTTTGTGGGAAGGGGTTCTCAGCTGCTGATTATGTTGCTTCATTGGTTTTCTTGCTGGAACGTTTCTCTGCACCACATGCCTTAATGAGGAACAGGCGGTCAGCAGTTTGGTGGGCAGTATGCTGAGAGTACTCTCAGGAAAAGAGAGAGGGGTGAGAGCTAAATAGATCCAAATAACTTCCTTTCTAACCTGTACCAAAGTGAAAGCAGGAACTTTTGTATGAGTGTACTCTGAAGATTTCAAGATCAACCTGTCAAATTGCCCATCTCTGGAAGTATTTATGAACCTTTTCCTACATTTGGGTGGTGTTTTTTTCCTGTAAGAGACAAGTCGCTTCCTTCCTATCCAGTATCAGTCATATTACTATGCCTTACTGGAGAAATGATGCCATACAAGGTCATCAAAATAAAGACGTTGTCTGGTAAAAGTACTTCTAATATTTCATGTAAGAAATGTTTTTAAAGTGGATTTTGTAAAAGAATTATATGTGTTGTTATTTCCTCTACCCTTTCCAAATATTTCCACTGAGGTGAACGTACAAGAAGAATTGAGATTTTTTTAGCCATACACTTCTGCTGCCAGTAACTTGATCCAGAAGTATCTCACTGGGTTTTTTGCAAAAATACAAAGTGTCTTTATTAGGAAGTAGACCTATAGCGTTACTGAGATTGTAATTATCATAGAATCATAGACTCATAGAATGATTTGGGTTGGAAGGGACCTTAAAGATCATCTAGTTCCAACTCCCCACCATGTGCAGAGACACCTCCCACTACACCAGGTTGCTCCATCCAACCTGGCCTTGAATACTCCCAGGGATGGGACATCCACAGCTTCTTTGGGCAATCTGTTGCAGTGCCTCACCGCTCTGACAGTAAAGAATTTCTTTGTAATATCTAATCTAAATCTATCCTTTTTCAGTTTAAAGCCATTCCCCCTTGTCCTATCACTACATGTGCTTGTGAAATGTCCCTCTCCAGCTTTTTTTTGGCTCCCTTTTTTTAGGTACTGGAAGGCTTCTCTAAGGTCTTTTTGTAAACTTTTCTTCTCCAGACTGAACAATCCTCGCTTTATCATGCCGTCTTAATAGGAGAGGCGTTCCAACCCTCTGTGTATCTTAATGGCCATCCTCTGGATGTGCTCCAACAGTTCCATGTCCTTCTCATGCCGAGGGTCCCAGAGCAGTGTGCAGTACTCCGGATGTGGTCTCATGAGAGCAGGGTAGAAGGGCAGAATTGCCTCCCTCAACCTGCTGGCAATGCTTCTTGCGATGCAGCTCAGCATGAAGTTGTCTTTTTGGGCTGCCAGTGCACATTGCTGGATCATGTTGAGCTTCTTGTCAACAAACACCCCCAAGACCTTCTCCTCATGGCTTCTCTGCATCCATTCTCTGCCCAGCCCGTATTTGTGCTTGACCGTTACGCAGGACCTTGCACTTGGTCTTGTTGAGCTTCATGAAGTTCACACAGGAGCTATATTGCATGATATAGTCACAGAACGGAAAGAAAGAATACTAGAAAGCAAATTCTTTTCTGACTTTACTAGGACCAGAATAACAAAAGAAAACAGTTAAATCAAAATCATACAAACAAGCATAACTGCCTAATGTGACATCAGTGGCAAGACAAAGTAATATTAAAACTGTAAATACTTTTTGAGTGAGGTGTATGGATGAGACTGACATTCTTTCACAGAGAACTTTTTGGACATTTGGAAAAAAAATTGCATATCTGCAACTCCTTAAATCTACTTGTAGTGAGAAAGGCACTTGGACATGTGTTTATATAAGTATATGTGCTATGGACATAGCAATGAAGCAGCTTACTGACTTGGGGCCAAGAAACACTAATGGGAAAACTTCCCAGCATTTGTTGTTGCCTTGCAGTTTTACAGATCTAAGACAACATTTCTTTCTCATTGTTGCCTCAAGTTGTAATCATTTTCCCTACTGCCTCCTCAATCAGTTACCAGAAGGAAGAAGAAAATGGCTTATTATCTGTGTCACATGAAGGTCTGGTAAATTTTTGTCTTGACACGCAACCAGATTATGTGCAAGTGAAGTGCAGGCTCTCAGCTAAAGAAATGTTGAGAGTGAACATGTTACTTCTGGGGAAAAATTCAACCATGTTTCACACTCTATTCCTCATGTGGAAGAAAAATTCATGTTTTCCAGCCAGCTTTGCAGTTCTTAATATATATCAGTGTATACAGAGGAGAGGTGTAAAAGAGATTCTCTAAGTAAGTCATCATGCCCTTCTCAGCTCCTTTGGTGCTACACCGCAGTGAGAAAACTGTTGTACTTGTTAGCTGATTAAGCTGGTATTTAGAGGAATTGAGTCTCACCTTCTTGCTCCAGGCAAGACTTCCTAAATGACATAGGGAAAATATTGCTTCACCATCTCATAGGACAGATACATTTAAGATTATGGAGTGCTTGGATAATGCGGTAATGGGATGCTCATAAATGCCACAGAGAAATCCCAGGCTTCATGGCTCAGCAGCTGTGTGTTGCACAGTGAGCATGTTTATCTCTAGGAACTGATCCTGGAAGCTTCAGACCACGCCAGTTCACACTGAAGGCATTCTCAGACCCCTCAGTGATTGGGTCCAGAGCTTCTATGGGATTTTGAAATCCTGTGAGATGTAAATTAAGATGACTAAGGCAATAAAATATAACCACTGATTAACAAAGCAGGTCTTTATAGCCATTAATTCTATATTTATAAATAGTCAGTGACATGACTGAGTGACGATGTTCAACCATGCAACTAATTGAAAACAAATAAAGATATGATGACACAGTAATTGTAACTGAAATGAAAACATTCTTCACCAGCATTTTATATTCTTCTACACGCATTAACTTTTTCTTTTAGGTAGGAGGCCTTTCCCACAACTCTTCATAGTGTAAGTGGTATGAAATTAAACCATCATGTGCACCATTAAACCATCAATGTTCCTGAATATTTAAAACTTTGCATAAGTATTGAAATAATCCAGAATACCATAAGACAACAAAAGAAAGCAGTTTTTCTATGGAAATTTGTACTTTGAATTTCAGTTGTGATTTAGGTAAATTAATATATACCCCAACTAATGGCCATGATGCCATGGAAGTGGTGAACTGTGTTTGCACGCTCTCATGCTTAGGTTACACTTAAAATTCTCTAAGGGTTATATTCTGTGATGTTCAGAACACAGTGGATATACTCTACACCTCAAGGTACTCAGCTGGATCCTCATGAATTTTTAACTTTTTTAAAGAAGAAAGATATTTTAAGAATATTTTGGGGTGGAGGTTGTGATCTTAATTTTTTTCCTTCTATTCACTACCAAGTGTTGTTGTACCACTTTGAGAATGCATTGTCTGAAGCTCAGGTGCATAGTAATTTTCTGCTGGATCTCTGTTGAGATTTTTGTCCCAGTTTGAATATTGTATCACACACATAGCACATACTGGGATTAAAACAGAGGTGATACAGCGGTTAAGGTGAAGCATGATGCTGAAATACAGCAGCAACAAAGATCCAACTGTTAACTCAAAGGATATTAACTGGAATAGACAGCACAGGGACACTTGTAGTTATTAGCTGGAAAAAAATCATGATAAGAGAGAGTTGAGTGGATCTGTGTCATTCCAGGAGCATATCAAAGGTAGAACAGTTCTACTGTTCTACTGGCTTCTGAAAAACTTGCAATGACTTTCATTAGTGTATAACTGTCATAAGAACCATATCATGAGTTTCCCATGTCTTTTGTGGTTCATGATTGTTACAGTGATTGTGCTAAAGTTATACAGCTTCTTCAAGCAACTTTACAAACATAACTTCTATCTTATAAATCACTATTACTAAAGGTATATAGGCTACATTAGATGTATTCCTGTAGCAAAGATTTGCTGGCTGCAAAGTTTAAATGCCCTATATAGAGTTACTCATTAGGTTATCAGCATTTTAACATCTGAACAAGACATCTGTCTCTGGAGAACTTCTCTTTTTGCTGTTGGATTTTTTCTGAAGTTGCCTATTCACTAAGCAAATATTGTTGAATAAGAAGGTATCACTTTGCAAGTCAAATTTTTCATACAGGGCAACAATTTATGTGCATTCTTGATCTGATATTGAATAGCAAGAAAATACTCCTGTAGACCAGAGCTGTAAAATGCAAACCTGAAATGGGTGCACCTTCTGTCTAAATAATAGTATAAGAGATTTCTGGCTCTTGTGTTTCACTTTTTGTAGACTTGTCCTTTCAGTAAGTATAAATAAAGAAAACCATTTTCAAGTAGCAGTGTAACTTCACTATATGAAGTAAACAAGCGGGATCATTTCACCCATCACTGAAATGCAGCCATTTCAGTGATGTGTAATTTTATGGATGCTAGCAAACTAGACAAGGATTTAGTGAGCAGTGGAATAATATGTGCTGTTAAAACTGCAGAGGAAAGGTAAGCAGGATAGATTGAAGCTACTTACTTAAAATATTTTGTATATGTCTCAGAGATGTTTTTATTTTAAATAATGGGTATTTTCTTTAGCTGTGTGAACTCAAAAACTTTTGATACAGGAAGATGTTTGACCTGCTTCAAGCTATAAAAGAAGATTTGTGATTCTCCTAAGTCCACAAGCCCTAGATTAATGTGAGTGTCAAACTGATTCTATGTTAAGCTCATTTAATGTACCTCTGGGCTATAAGATGTTACTGTGCCAGCAGCAAAGGTCACATGTTT
This sequence comes from Anabacerthia variegaticeps, assembly GCA_035583185.1. Taxonomy (NCBI): domain Eukaryota; kingdom Metazoa; phylum Chordata; class Aves; order Passeriformes; family Furnariidae; genus Anabacerthia; species Anabacerthia variegaticeps. The sequence goes on from JAWWEW010000078.1 coordinate 117,228,648, forward strand.
TCAGATATTGACAGTGCAAGTAGTGACAAGTTGTTTCTGTGTTTGAGTAGATCACGGTCTTTTTAGCTCCGTTCGATGAATTTGGCAAAGTGTAGCCTCTGCCCAAGAGGGCCCTGAGCCTTTGAGCATACAGCTGGGAGAATTATTCAACCTCCAATTCTGAAATCTATAGCTTCATTTAGTTCAGACCTCCCAAAGGAATTTTTATGCCCTTAGCTAAATAACAAACAATTTTGAAGCTGTCTTTAGGTGGAAAATTTCTTCTTGATCATAAAAAGAAAGAGAAAGAATCATTTATATATTTAGTCCTTTTAAGCACATTTTTTTTAAATATACTTAGGTACAGTAGGTCAAACTAGCCTTACAATTGCAGTTATGAAAAAACAACAGCTTCAGTGAAACTTGCAAGCATCTGTCTTAAGGAAGGAAGCCTGATGAAATAGCTGAAACTTAGGAGCAGTGCTGAAGTGCTGCTTTCCTGGCTCCTTCCTGGGTTGTTGAGTGACAAAGTAAGTCGTGTAACAATAGCAAGATTTACACAATGTTGTGAGTCATCTTTAACAGGTAATCAGAAAATGCACTGAGCCGCTCAGATGGGAGCCTGAAACTTCTCAAACAGTCACAGAGCACACATGACCTCTCCTGTACATTTGAGTGGTGAAGAATGCTCAGAGAAAAGTTTTGTTCTCTAGGGCAAAAGGCAGTAAAGAGAGTTTAGGTTAGAATGTTCTGAGAATAGAATTTGCTAGATATTATCAGACACCTGCAATCTGAGCAAGGGGAAATGGAAACAGTTTAAGGTGGATGAGAATGGGATGGATAACCCAGATAGCTGTCTCTTGCACAAACACAGATACGTAGGTCAGGGCTACAGTCAAGCTTCTCTGAGAAGCAGATACTTGGAGCCTGAAGTCATGTCCTCAGTCTCAGTGCTTGCTCCTAAACTCTTTCTGCGTTATCACAAAATTGTCATTTGATAAAGAGCAGAAATGTATCAAGAGTGCCAGCAGCCTGTCCCCACATCAAGTGATCTAAGCTGCAGAACCAAGCTCTGCTCCTCCTTGTCCCCAGCATATGGATCTTGTATGGAGCAACTTTCCCAAAAGAGCAAGACTGAACCTTTTATCATCATTGCCTGATGGCTGAGGAACACTCCTGGGACTGGAGCTCCAGATGTCATCATGAGGAGGAGTGCTAGAATCTCAGATTTCCAATTTCTGTTGGATCCCCAACATGCCATGAATTTTCCATGGCTGATGTGTGCCTCACAAATTTGGCTCCTTTGAAGAATTATGCCTGTTTTGCATCTCCCAAACAGCTTTAGCTAAAAGGCAGGATCTTAAGCAATTAGTGCAACACAGACAAGGTGACAACTGAGCAGACCCAGAAACCTACCATTAGGTCTCCAAGGAACTTTAGGTATCTTAAGCTGTGCAGCATGATAGGTATGGATTATTTTAATTGCTCTTGTGAAGTTAAGCTTGTGAGTTTCTCTGAAAGGGCACCGATGTGATTTGTTGTATGCTTGCTGAAAAGCACATGGGTTCATGCTATAGTGACCCCAGTACTGTTGGACATTGTTAATTTGTTTGTGTATGTGTCACAGTTCCTAGAAGTGTCCATACGAGGGTTTAACTGAACCTGATTAGCTTTATCAGCACAGACCTGTACATGGAGATGCCTTTCTCACACCTTTGCCATTTGTTTCACTGCCTCCTTTCTATTTTTCCTCTTGTCAAGGTTTCTATATCAAAGTTTCCCTAAATTTAACACTTCCCTAAACCTTTTCCTTTTTATTTTCTTCCCAGTTGCCTTTTTATCTTTGTAGAAAGCTGCAGAAGATGTCAAAATGGCAGATGGAAGATGAGAGTAAAGATTTGAAAATGCAATGTCATTTGCCCCCAAGCTTTTCACAGCAAAATTTGTGATCTGAACATTTTCCTTAGTCTGCTTGGCTCAGCTGAGCAGAGGAAGGATAGCAAGGCACTGCTGAGTATGCTGGTAAGTTAGGGTTCAGGAGAAAGCCAAAAGGCATTAGAGAGCCAAACTGGCCATGCTTTCCGTCACAGTAGCATAGGGTACTCAGGCATGGCTTCCCTAAAGCATAAGGAAAAGGCAGTATTTTTAGTACTGCAGGTGTAGTCTTATAGCAATGTCACTCTTCCAAAGGCAACAGTATGTTATTGGTTTATACTGATAAAATTCAGGATTAGAATTGTTGCTTCTGAGCACAAGGCTATATTTTTCCTCCCAACTGCAGATTACAGGACATTAATGTGCTTTCTCCCTCTTATCAGGAAATTAGTGCACTAAATTTTAAATGCATGCATAAGAAAGTAATGCATCTCTATGTTTGTGTGTGTGTGTGTGTGTGTGTGTGCGCGCACCTGTAGGTAGATATAGATAAAGATATAGGTGTAATCTCTAGCCTTGTTTTGTAGTGGTGATCGTTGATTCTCCAGTCACAAGCTGTTAAATGATGAAAATTTAAGAAACTGTCCCCAATGTGACTTTTTAATTTTCTTCCTCTTCCTCTGTAATTTTGTAACGGTACAATAGTTGTGCCTGGCATACAGCTTAAAGGAATATCACCAGAGAGATTTAGATTTTAATCCATGTATGTTGATTGTCTCCTAAAAATTTCAAATTTGTGCTTTTCAATATCTTTTCAGTTAAAAGGGTAGGGCAATAGCTCAAAAATTACCAATTACCTCATCTACTGGATAGGATCCAGACACCTAGATGTAGGTGGTAGTGTGTGAATATCTGGGCTCCCATTATAGGCAATAGCATTTGAGTGAATACAGCCAGTGGAGCTTGGAGGGCTGCACCTGGACAGTCCCCTAACTGTACAGGCTAGATTCCTCTCTGTCTGCTGTGGGAGGCTTAGACACCTACCTCATGTAGTGACACCAACATTTTGAGAATTAAATCTTGGTTTCTACGATGTAAAGGTGAATCCCACCCAGTGAAATTACTTAAGTAGATGCAGATGTAAGTGTGAAGTAAAGACAGTGATTGAATTAAAACTAGTGTGAATTTAACATGAATGAATTCCAACCTATTCTGTTATGTGGCCCTTGGTGGTAATTAAAATCCAGTGTGTGGCTATCTTACTTTTATATGCATTCACCTATCACAAGAGGGATATATATGCCTGTATTCATGAGGCAAGAAACTATTTTTTTCATGTTTAAGATTGAGGGTGCTCAGTAAGCTTTTAGTAATGTTAACTTCCATTAAGCATTACATAAGTCAATTACACTTATTCATTTCCAATGAAAATATTAAAACCAGAAGAGAGCTAGTCCTGTAGAGTCTGAACAATTCCAGATAATGATTAGTTCCATAAAGTAAGAACACTCGTCACCTTCAGAAGTTGTTTAGCACTAAGCACAATGAAGGCCTCAAGGGCATGTTCATACCAGAAGAGAGGCTCAGCCCAGGACCTAAGAAGCACTGACAAGTGGTCAAAAGAGACCTGAAGTGATTCATAGATTTTTGTGCTTGATCCCATGCATGAAGGTGAATCTGACTCTCTGACCTTCCTTTAAATAATAAAATTCAGTCTTGTTTTTCTGTGCAAAACAAGTTGCTGACAGCCTAGAAATAAATAAGGGTTTGAATTTCTTTTAGGCTCAGAGCTCTTAAATTCTTCTGTCTCAGCACTGCCACACTGGATATGTTGTTTGTGCGCCCATTCAGAAGCAGAATACATTCAGCACTTGATATCCATGTGTTGCAGATTATTCATGCCACAGATTTTAGCTGAAGCTCAGAGCCACATGAATGTTTCTACACTCCTTCCTGGAGCATCTCAACTCCATAATCAGTACAGCTGCTTTTGCATTACACAGAGCTGGAGTTAATAAACCCATGTAAATCTTAGCTGGCTCCATGGTAAGCCAGTTCCCTGGGAAACACAGAGACTCTTGATGGTGTCAACCTGTATCCAGCTGGAGTTTATTAGTTTGGGCTCAATGCTGCTCTGACAAACCCATAGTGGAGCTGGCGTTGGCGGCAATCCTGACGCTAGCAGGTGACAAGGGGTGGAGCAAGTGAAGCAATTGTTTCTGTACCACAGTCCATTTTTCTAAAAGAGAAGCTTGCAATTTATTAATGGAGGCACAGTGCCACGAGATTTCATACAATTTGTTCTTTTTTTGTTTTTAATTTCAACTAAAATGTCTTCTTGAAGTGGCAGGGGAAGTTGCATGGACCTGTGTTCAGTCAGAGAAGTCCAGTCTAGAAATCTATAGATTGAGGGGATTTTAGTTCTTAGTTTTAGTAGATGTTTTGAAGTTGCCAACAGGTGATCAATATTAAGAATGCATATTGATCTTTAAATTGTGCTTCACATCACGAGACTCCAGTGCATCAATCCTAGTCTGACACTTGCACCATGACCTGGCCAGCTCTGGAAAGGCTATGGCATGAAATAGCACTCCAGCACTAATTCTTTCAGTTTCTCCAAACTTTTAACATTTCTACATCAGTAGTTTCTTCATATGACAATGAGACTTGTTCTAATCTTGAAAGCCTAATCTCAGATTTATTAAAATCTTAGTGGTTTATGATATTCTATCAGTTTCTTTATGATTCTCTGTTAATTTCAATATTTTTACTTTTGTCTTCAGCAGTCCTATTTCAAGTAATGAAGGTTCTAAAACTGTAATATCAGCTTGTGTAAAAATGAATTCAGGAACCTCAAACCATCTGTTAGACAATGAAAACTGAGATCCATGGACAAGACTGAAACATAATTAGAGAAAATGTAACAGGAAAAGTATCTTAATTCTTCTGAAGGAAATTTTCTATAGGCTGCAAATATTTTTGATTTCTATAGCAACTTATCATCAAGAACTTTCTAAAAATATGAATTAATTGAGCCTCATAATTTAGAAGATGAGTAAGAGTTATACTGGGATGGTCCATTTATCACTAGAGTATAGTCTGATCCACTTGTCATTGATATTTAACAAAACATAGCCCTGCTGACCCAGATGGGAACCATCACATCCAGCAAGTATTTCTAGATTATAACTCTAATCAAGACTCTGTCCCAAACTTCCTAAGCAGTGGCAGAATTAAGACACTGCATAAACTAAGAGAGGAACTACTGTTGGTATTTGTTAAATGCTTTGGCAACTGCCATAAATACAGGTAGTTCCAACCATGCCTTGCTGTTCGCCTGGGCAAGTCCGTTAATCTTTTCCTATCAAAACAAGGACTAAAGACACACCATGTGGAATAGATTCTGAAAAAAAAAACCCTCTGTGGAGTCAGAAAAATCTGTGACCCCACAGAAAACTTCACATTTGGTAAGACTTCAGTTTGATTGTATTTCTTTGAGCCTTTCTGCTACAAGTGTTTAATCATTTGAACTATGTCAATAATTGCCCAAGTTAGCCTACATGAGTTAAGTAATTTAAGAAATTACTTACAAAAGTAATGAATTTGATGAGAGTATAAGTTAAGCTAATTAATCATCAGTTAGTCACGGCCTTGTGTCTAGACAAGCAGCAGTCCTGCAATATGCAGTCCCTGGGGCCAGTAGGTAAGAATACTGTATCTCCCGTGAGGCTTTTATTTCACTGGAATGGTGGTAGCATATAGAGACACTAGAACTTGATTTAAATGCAAAACCGGATGTATTTTGTACAACCTTTGCCCTTACAGTGTTATAATCCAGATACTGTATTCTTCACCCGAGTTTTCTCAGCCTGTTGGAAAAAGAAAACCTCAAATGCAGGAATCCCTGTGCCACAAGCACACTGCCTGTTCTATTCTCTTTCATAAAAATCCATCTTTCCCTAAAGCTTCAGAAAATTTTAAGTATATCCAACAGGCAAACTAACAAGACGTCCCTGTTGCAGAACTGTAATTCAGAAAAAAAGGCTAATCTGTTGGGTACAGTGCTCAGAACCATTTCTTTGTAGATGAAATTCGGTGCTTATCGCATCATCAGAGCAGCTAACCAGAGCAGCTTTTGTTAGCGCATCATTTTGCTCTGTAACTCTCCTGGAGTTGAAGGTTCTGCAGCAGCTTCAGAGCCTTAGTGTGTTTCTAAAAGCTCATAGCCATGCGTGATACAGTACTGATACATAGCTAAGTGTTGATGGGGGAAGGGTTTTGATATCGATCATGGAGTTTGTCCAAAAGGAATAGTGTCACTGTTTTGATAACAGAAAGCTTAAAAAAAAAGCCTTTGTGGTCTCAGCTGTCATTTTCACCTTGAAGGATCTTAAGGGCAGTTCAGCACACTTAGCTTTCACATGGCAGACCTGTGACATGTCCCTCATCTCTCACCAACAGTTCCCTACCTGGGAAGCTCCTTTCAGCTCACATGAGTGGACTAAGTCCATGGGAATGAAACTCTTTTAGCTGTCTGAATTGTACCAAAGTTAGCAGGGCTAAAACAAGAGCAGTAGCAAGGAATTATGAAGCTGGTAATACCAGTATGGCCAAATGTACTAATCATAAACCAAAACATTTTCACTGCTCAAATGAAACCTTCCTGCTATATTGCACCAATTCCTTTATTTTGCATGCTCAGTGGAAGATCGAAGAAATGTCTTTTTTTCAGGGGATGATTTAGTTCATTCATACCATAGCCAGAGGCAAAATTCCTCAGCACACTATATTTTGCTGTGAGAGCATTCATGTTCTGAAGTCAAGCTCAAATGTTTAGTCACTTTAGCTATTTGAACAAACCAACTGTTTAACATTTCAAGCCACTTTTTAACAAAGTCCATTTTATATACAAAAAATGCTCCTAGCTAATTCTTGAGTTTACTTTGCTAGGCCAACCACACTTAACTCTTGAATACCCAAGGAGTAGGTGCAGTAATATGAAAGTACAATTAATGCACATTATTATATTCACCTAAGCAAACTCACTGTAGAGAAGGCCCTCCATTAGCAGAGGAACCAAGGCATTTAAGGTGATGTAAAACTGTAGTAGCAATACTGATATTCCCAGACTTGCCAGCACACAGTAAGAAGACAACAGGTCTTTCTTTTGTCTGGAGGAAGAAATAACTCTTCTACCTGTCTCCGACTACTCATCTTCTGCCCTATCAAAATGAGTGCAAGGACAAAATCCTCACAAAACAGTTACATGATGAGGGAAGTTTCTCATGAAGGAGCAACACACCAGCTCATATCTTGGTAAATATGGCTGCAGAACTGAGAAGGGCTTAAATTTCATATTCATTCTGTGGGTTCTGTGGGTCCCCACTTTTACAGATGTGAGATTAATTTATTGTAAAGAAGAGAAATGAGGAATCAAAAACTTTTAATTCTATCAAAATGAAAACTGTCCTTCAGAAACATATAGCTGGTTTGGCCTGGTACGTAGGAGTGTTCCCTCCTACTCACTGTCATTAAAGGAGGCACTAACTAATTACATTAAACCAGTAAGTTGAATAAAATTATTCAGATTTGCTTTATAATATCATGAAGGAAAATTCCCTGCACAGCTTCACGCATAAAGCAGAAAAGACTTGACCACAGGAGTTGTGCAAAGAATTGGAGACAGAAATAGTGGTCAGAAAGAAATGATACTTCAGACAAAGTGGAGCAGTATTCCCTGATAGTTCTGCCAAATTTGTTGATTTATTTTTATTATTTTTTAAAGCACTGAATGATACTTTGTTTTAGTGGAAGTAACCTGCCCAAGCTAGCAGGCTACATGACACTGAAGTCATGTTTTGATTAACATCAAGATTCCTACATACCTAAATCAATTCATTGTGCAAAGGTACAAGAGCCAAAAAAAGTAATACTCAGAAAGAGTGATGTTTGGTCATCCATTCTCCAGTGAGTCTGGAAACACGAATGTAGTGCCCTTCCCATTGCGTGTTATCAGATCTGTCTTTCTCAATTCTGAAAAACCCACATTTTTAACATTGCCAGCTCCCTTTGCTTTATCAGACATCTCATTTTTGGCATCATGTGATTCTAGGAAAACGTATCTCTCATTTGGAAGAAAAAAAATAAATGTTCTGTAGTACTTAGGATTGCCAAAAAAACTTTCAAAATGAGCTATCATGGAGGCTATGAAGCCAAAAGATAAGTAACACGAACACAACATTTATTATTTTTTGTTAAATAACATAATTACAAAAAGTTTCTTGATTTATCTTGGGGATTTCACTCACACCTTTTTTATTTAACACTTTCTGCTGGCAGGAGTAGAGTCTGAATTTTTCAGTGATTCTTCTGATTTCTGTAGTTCAGTAACTTGAACATCATTTTCATCTGCATGGACAGCCTTCTTTCTTTAATGCTACTGTTACTGTTAAAGTAAGTGAGAGTGTTGCAAATAACTTCAGAACAGATCTTAACAAAAATATCTTCTAGGAAATCTAAAGCAGAGTCCTTCAGACTTTTTCAGATTGGACCTATTGTGCATCATGATTAAATTATTGTTAGTCTTTTATTCCCTCTGTATAAATATAACAGCAGTATAAAAGTCTTTTTGATGTCTAGGATAGTGTATATCATCACAGGAAAACTAAGGAGGTCTTCTAAGCCGATTAAATAAAACCAACAAGAGTAACAGGAGGGAAGGGAGGAGGGAAAACACTTTCTTGCCTGATCTGAGTTGTTTGCAAAAGCTGCAGCAATTCTTCATGAGTTAAAGATTGAAGTTTCCCTGGTGGACTGATGACCTTTGATGTGATAATTGCTGGTTTTCCTGAAACTCCCGAAAGAGAGCGTGTATAGTAGAGTTAGAAGAAAAAGGGATAAATATTAATGAAGCATTGGATTTTCATTCAAAAACAGCAGGAGCCAAGCAGTTAAACGCTCCTTTTCATCCCATGAAGCGGGATAGAAACTAAGATCCCTGTAATATTTGCCACACAACTTACAAACCTTAATCTCTGAGCAGTTTTGCAGAGTGTCATGGATCTCTATGGGTAAGAGCTTATTCTGTTGTTGAAAGGATTATTAATTCTGTTAGGTTTTTCTTCTTTTGAAATTGTCACATAAAATTAATTTTTTTTTTTAAGTATTAAGTTTTTACTTCCAATGTAACACCCACATAAATAAAAGGATATCAATTTTCCATGATGGTGACCTTAGAAGTTTCATTCTTCAGGACAGGCTGGATAAGGTGCCCTAGGATAGGAAGATGGTAGAAGAGTTATCCTTCTTTTGTTGTGATCTGCATGAAAGTTTTTATTCTTTACCTGAATTCAAGTGAATCCTAAGTTAGTATTTTTCAACATCCGCTTGCACACAATTCACTGTCATCAGCTTGATCATAGGAAATAACAGGTACATGTGCTATAGTTGGCATGCAGTGTGCTTGCTCTCTCACAAGCTGGATGAAAAGAAAAATGCTTGCAGAATAAAAAGAGGTAATATTGCCCAATGCTTAACACAACCAACTTTTTCTCTCTTTCTTTTTTGAAAAGTTACTTAGAGTTTGCCAAAAGGCTTACCATCTCCAGTCAGATGTTAATTTGCATGTCTGTCGTGGCTTGGAAAAGATTATGTGTTAGCCTTTTTTCTAGCATGTCAGTCATATTGTACTGTTATCTTGAAGTATTTTAAAGACAAATAAAATTGAGATTTTCAGACTGCCTAGCTGTGTGACTGCAAAGGCATTTTTGTATTGAAGAAATGTCTTTGTTATAGCAGCCATCATATCTGACCTGTTCCCTAGGTCAATAAAGATGAAGGGCTCTTGGTCGTGCAGAAGAAACTCATTGTGACCCAGGGCCGGCCCTGCTTTCATATGCATACACTTACTGCCAGCCTAGCAACATACACGTTCTCTCCAAATGATTAATACAGCATCCAATGAGACATACTGTTTCTCTGGAAAGCATCCTTGTAAAGCTAGCTGAAATGGGAGGTTAAATATCAAAGGGCTAACACAAAGAAAGGGACTGATCAAACAACTAGACTATTCTGTGATTTACATAGGTTATTTTGCTGATGATTAGGTAAAGAAAAACCTCCTGAGATGAAGAGTAAGCAATTACATATTGAGGAAACTCTCATACTTATTACCTTATTAGTGGTATTCATAGAGAGACCGTCCACAGGGTGATCCCTTGCTAATTCCTCATAGCCAACAGCTTTGTTGTGTTTACATTATGTGATTTTCTTGGAGGAATGGAAAAGGCAGGAAATACTAAATACATAACCACCTAGCATCAGGGAAAAATTGAAGAATTCAGGAAATATTTGTAAATAAAAAAGTCTTACTAATGCCAGTATCCCATCCTCTGCTGTCCATGCCATTTCCTAGAGGGTGGTTAATTAAAAAAATAAGACGAATAAGAAGAATCATAATCAGTGGTTATTGCAGACAGAATATTTCCCAAATTGAGAGGGAGATACTTCATTGTGAGCACAGATGACTAGAGAGTAATAGCTGGCTGTGAAAGTAGAGAAAAGTTTGATCACTAGACTATAAAATTTCATTTTACTAAAGTTTTGGGATATTACATGTATAGAAAAGAAAATGGCAAATGGTACTTCACAAGATTTTTCACTAGAATAGCCATTCCTGGTTCTTCCCATCTGTGATGCACCTTGCTTTCTGGTAAGAAACCTTGTCTCTATCCTGATGGTCATTTTAAGCCCCTTTCCTGCTCTGGGGCAGGGGAAAGGTGCTCGGGAAAAATTAGGTTCAGATGCCAGTTGATATTGTTAGATAGATTCAAACACAATGGTGGATGAAACAGGACATCTTACCTGAATCTGTGCCTCTAAGGAACCAAAACAGCAACAGATGGCGACTACTGTTCAAATGCCGGCAAGTGTTGTTCCTTAAGGCGCAAGCATGTTATGAGGACTTTTCTCTGTGACAGCACATAGTCTAGGGACCTCTGAACAAAGTGTCAAAATAATGCCAATAACTTGACTGTGGGATCAGTGAGTTCATCTATGGTCTTACAGTTGTTCAAGATGTGCTGCACTTAGCGGAACAGGTGACATGCTCGATTAACAGATGATGCATCTGCCATGATAGTCCACAACACAGCAGCAAGCATATTTTTGTCCTCACTGTTAGTTTCATTACTGAAGTCTGAATGCCCTGCAGATTGTGTAATTTAAATGCCCTTCATCTTCAAAGAGAGAAAAGACATGGTGTTGAGAATTTAAATGTAGAATGTCTGATGGCTGCATATTTATATACGGCAGAGAACCAACATAGATGAAAATTGTAAAATAAACCTGTCTGAAAATTTTGTATTACTAGATAGGTAAATACCAGGGAATCCTTCCAAGTTCCCTTACTTAGCTGCTAAGGTAACACACACCATTAACAATGGCCAGGAACTAAGCCCTACACAGCCGCTTGCTCGCTCCCCGGCCAGCAGGGTAGGAGAGAGAATCCAAAGAGTAAAAGTGAGAAAATTGGCGGGCTGAGATAAAGATAGTTAGAGGGTCGATAAAAGAAGATAATAATACTATAACAATAATAACAATAGAATGAGAATACACAAGTGATAGAATTGCTCAACACTCTATGACCAAAGTCCAGTCAGTTTCCAAGCAGCAGCCTCCAGCCAGCTTTCCCCCCAGTTTGTATACAGACCATGATGCCATATCTTATGGAATGTCCCCTTGGTCAGTGTGCCCTCCCAGGTTCTTATGCCAGTCCAGCCTCCTCACTTTCAGGGCATGAGAAGCTGAAAAGCCCTTGACAGTATAAACACTACTTATCAACAACTAAAAACATCAGTGTGCTATTGACCTTGTTCGGGTGCTAAATCCAAAACACAACACTGTATCAGCTACTAGGAAGAAAATTAGCTCTATCCCAGATGAAAACCAGGACACACAGTCTGTCTTATATTCATGCAGTATAGAGGACTAAGGGGAGTAATGGTTTTACTTTGAATGTTGACCCAAATATGACACTGTCAACTTATCATTTCTCTTAATAATTTCTGATTAGTGTGTGATCGGTTTACAAGTAAAGAGGTTAATTAAATGTAAGACAGTATTAGCTCATATGCAAGGTTGATAAGTGGAAACAAATTCAGAAATACGTCTTAAAGAAGTCTTATCTGGGTGATCATTAAAGATCCAAGTTTTCATGGTCCAGTCTAGCTTGACATGTCATCATCATGATGAATTACAGAATGGTGTTGATTTTGGAAACTCCATCTAGTATAACATCCCCAGTAGTAATATCATTGGATTTTAGGGGAGGCTTTGCACTTAAAACTCTTGTCATTTAATGTCATAGGGATGTATAATCTGCACTATGTCTTTCATTAAAAGTAGAGGTAGCCAGAGGATGTCAGTTTAGTTTTCAAGGATACAGATTTTTTCATTTCACACTGCAAAGAAGGCAAAAGTCTTGCAGTGGTTTTTTGTTTTTTTCTTTCCCCAGCATGAAATGGTATTGAAATTTATTTTCACACTGAAAAGTTAAGGAATTCCATCTGAGCCTTACACCTGGGAGTAAGCAGAAACCTTAGTCTGGACTTGGAGTAGTCAAGCTGGTCCTTCTTTGTTTTAGTTTCAATGCTATTTCATTGATACCAGCGATAATCAATTAGCTAATTCTTCACACAGTGAATCAAGGAGCTTATATGAAAGACATTATGTAAGAAAACATGAAAAATACTGAAAATGTTATATTCCATATACTGTTTACAAACAGAGAGAATGACAGACTAAAAATTTGTTCAAAAGTCCTATTCAACAGGATATTTCCATAACAGATGGCATAAAGAGTAGTTTTTCAAGCCTTAGGCAGGTATTGGATATTAACTTGTGAAATTCATCACACTGTCTAGGAGATCCATCTGATTCACACTAGTCAATCAGCTGCTTTGGTTTTATGCAATTTCATGCTAAAAAGAAAATATATTAGCAATAGCTCTTTGCTATTGTGTTATGGTTATTTGCTTCCTAAAATTGCTTTCCCACTGTGTTCTCACCTGTATCGTTTGATTGTTGCCACTGGATATATATTTTGCATAGATGCTGAACTGAATATTAAACCATGGAAGATATGATAATTTATAATAAATAAGCCCCTCTTTATCATGCTGGTAAAGGTGATGGTTTGTGACATTTTACTGTGTCACAATTTTTGTTGTTGTTTACGCCCCTCCCCACACAATAACTGTTTCGATAACAATTTCCTGGTGAGATGTACTTGCCCATTATGACTTTTAGGGCAACTTTCCTGCAGTTATATATGATGGTTTTGTTTCTTACTGAGCTGCACAGATACTTACTCCATCTTTTACAACTGATGCTGTTGCTGCCTAAGTGTGTCATGGCCATCAGGCACTTCTGACTCTGTCAGCCCCTGCCCCAGCCAGGGCCTTCACTTCCCTGCCTATGGCCCAGAACCCCATTTCAGCCCTTTGCGTTCCCCCCAGCCCTGCTAGGCATTTTCCAGCCTGGCCTGGGCCTGCCCTCATCCCCAGGGAGGTGTACCCAGGGAGCGTGGGGCTGGGGCTGTCCCTGTGTCCTGCTGCTGGCTGGAGGGTAGAATGGGACAGGCTGCCAGAACCTGCCTGGCTGCTCGCAGCCATGGCTGACAGGACCCACACTGTGTCCTGAAAACATGCTTGTAGGTGTTACTTGAAACACAGGAGGATTTCATTTGCAGGTACATAAAAATTACATTGGCAGGTGTAGGAGACAGATGCCAATGCTCAGGCATTTTGCTGTATCTATTTCCCAGCTCTATTCTGTGAAAAGTGGAATATGTAACTCAATATTGTAAAAAAGGCCTAGTTTTGGTAAATAAAATCATGCAAAGAAATGTGCAAGAGTTTTACAAATCACTGCAGTGTTAAGATAAATGCCTCTGACAGAGGTCAACAGAGCTTTTTTAATGTAGGAGATAATGGAAACATAAGCCAGTGCCATGTGATACTTTAGCACAATGCATTTTTCATTTCAGATCCTTTCTCCCTCCTCATACCCTGAAATGATTGATATATTTTTAACCAGATTTAAACATGTCCATTGTCCAAACATATTTTACCAGTTAGAGAAAAGGTAAGCTTCTAGAAGCTTTCAATAAAATGGAAAAACAAGAAGGTGGGGTAGTGCAAGCAGGTAACTGAGCAGTGGGTTATGCTCTGTACTGTGTGGATGCCATGATCCACATTTTAAAGGTCAAGAGAAGGGATTTAGGGTGTGTCATCTGCTTGAAACCACCCTGCTTTTAAGGGAGGTGCAAAGGAGAGCCAAGAATTTTATAAAAGCACATTATAAACTTGAATGAAAGAACAGAGAGGTGTGGAAGGCTTTTGCACTCTGTTTAACACCACCACCACCATAAGTAGTTTTCCCAAACAGAGTTAATGCTTTTCTTTAGTGCAAATTATAATTTCCAGGTACGCATCTGGGCACTAAACATGAATATTTTCAGTCTGAAAGTTTTTCTGTATTAATGTACATTGTTGAATTCTTCTGCCACAAAGGGAAAGGTTCGAGCAGAAAATGGTGACTATGCTGCAATCTCCTTGCAGACATTTTTTCTTCTGTCCAAAAGGCATTGTTGGCTCTTCACTGTAAGCCATGGAAAGCACCTTTAATTTTGGAAGGAAGTTATTAGGAGTCTGTGTTAGTCTAAGAAACCTATGATCCTCAGTCTCAGATTATCTATTAGTAAGAATTTATGAACAGACTTGCCTGCATGAGTAACCCTTACTATTGGGAGGATTCTGCATTAACAAATGCAAGTTAATAACCTCATTCCCAGTGTAGAGAAACTCTGGGAAACACATTAATTGTTGTGAAGTTAATGGATCATATTGGTATCTCAAGACGAATAAAGTTTTGATAGCTTTTAAGATATTGAGAAATAAAAAGGATTTGTAAAATTTAATACATGCAGGGCTGGTTATGGTTTGCCTTCTTTTCCAGGAGACTTTTCCTATAAAAACTGCTTTATCATGGTTATAAACCTTCTGTCAAAGTTTCTTAAATCTAGAAATAGACATATTTTGCAAATGCAATGCCATTGTAAATAGAAGCTTTGGAAAATTGTCGTGATTTACCATCTGCAGCCCTGTGTTTGGAGTTTTCCAGTCTTCTTAGAAACAAATAAGCAGTTTTCAGGAACAATTGGGACTTGTTGATACTGTTAAAAATTCGAATTTCCATATTTTAAAGCAGTAACTGTGTCACATACTGAGAGAGAGGATGTAGCATTTGAGCTGCCTTCATTTAGACTTTAAAATCAGTCATATGGGACAGAAAGTGGTCCCTCTGGAAAACTATTCGTTTAACTCGATAAATTACTCATTTTTTCTTGTTTATTTTAAAGAACAGCATACACAGGAATGTATTCATGGCAGATGAATTAGCTCCTATATTATGAGTGTGCAGTGTGGTTAGTGTGAAACATTTACACCACCCAGCTCATCAGAAACCAGTGAGATCATTTGTTTTGTTCCAACTGTGCTCTTTGCATTTACATGGGACCTGGGACAGAGGGTATTTCAAATCGCTCTTTTCTTGTAATAAAGTTGCACTTTTTTTTCCGAGTCCCAACTGCTTTAACATTTTTATTAACAAGGCAAACAAACAAAAAAAATTTCTAAGTCAGCTTTCATTTCTGTTGAAGCAATGACTACTGAAATAATTGGAAGACTTCTCCCCGGTTCAAAGGACTTTGGATAAGGCCTGAAATTTTGGCTAAGTCCTTTGACTGAGGAACAAAATTTGGTTTTTAACATTGAAGAATCTTAAATGGGGGAACAAGTATCAGGGATTTCTTATAAACTGTGTACAGTGATGAAATAAGTGGAAAAGGAGGTCCATAGAAAGGGTCTCTGACTTACGGGCAATGACACACACAGATGTTGCTCCATGTTGCTGCTATATTCCAAATGCTAGGGCTAACTAAAATAAAGTGTCCAGCTCTAGGTCATCAATATGGCAAAGACATCAATAAACCAGAGACTGTTCAGCAGATGACCGTGAAGATGGTGGAGGGTTGGAGTTCTTGTCCTGTGTGAGGAAGCTATGGGAGCAGGGTTGTTCAGCCTGGAGCAAAGAGAGCTTTTGGGGGGGTTTAACAGTAGCCCCACAGTACCTAGAGAGAGGTCATTGAGAAGATGGAGCCTCATTCTTGACAGTCACACGTGGTAGGAGGACAAGATAACAGACTGTGGGCATAACTTGAAATATAAGAGGTCCCAACTGGATATAAGGAAGAACAAACTTCATCCTCAGAACAGCTGAGCAGTGTCCACCCTTGGGGTTTTCAAACCTGACTTGGTAAAACCCTGAGCAGCCTGGTCTGACCTCACAACTGAGCCTGCTAAAGACAGAGAATTGGATTCTCTGTATGTTGGTCTAAACATTTCTGAATTGGGTCATTGACACAGTTTATGAGACACCTTTTATATAAGAACAGCTCATCTACATTTAAGGGAAAAAAAACCCCAGCCATCTAGTAAAGCAAGCATTGATGGTTTCCCCACAATAATCACTGTAAACTGGGATGCCTCCCAAATTCCTTCCTACACAAAATGAAGAAAAACACTGCAGTCCTGTCTTTTGCCTTTCTATCTCATCTCAGTTTTCTGGGAGTAATTTCCTGTACGTCCTGGTCCTTACCATTCCTGATCCATGCTGTATTATTCAGAAGCTTCTACATAATGATTTCCAATTTCCATTCCTGTCTTCCCGTCTTTGTGCATAATGCACAGTCAGGTGCTGTGACATAAGATTGACTGCCTGCTCCATTACTGCTAGAGAAAATAATTCCTTATGTGGTGTGTCAAGCATCTTCATAGAATCTTGGCTCATGAGCAGGCTTGCAATTAACTGTATATAAAGATACTATATATAAAGATATTTTATATATATATATGTATGCAAAATTTATAAAGATAGTATAAAATAATGTCTCTTCATCCCAAATAGGAACTTTGCTAGTACGAAGTGCTTTGGAAATAAAAAAATGTTTGCCTCAACGCATTCAGATTCATCTTTCATGCTTTAAAACTGCTCTCTCATCTACAGAAGCCAGTACTGTGAAATTGAAATACCTGTATGTGCACTTGAAAGATGAAGAAAGTGTTTCTGCAGGCATTTTCATCTGGAAAATGAAGGTGCATTTATATGTGCTACCCTTTCAAAATGTTTTCTGAGATAAAGTTATTCACAGAATAATTCCAGCAAGTCATTCTTGAGTCTTTCAGATCTCAGACTGAGGGTTATTTTCAAACAGCTCTTTGAGAACTGATTTTCAAAATTCAGGCTGGTATTCCTCAGACAGAGAAGCTATATATGACATATTCTGTCCTTGACCAGGCAAATGTGACTCTAATTTCAGGCTTTTTTGATAGGAATACTAATTTTCAGGTGAAATTCAGTATTCAGATGCTTCACACATTTGGCCTTTCCTCATGTGCCACTGATGCTTAGCTTTTTTTCCGAAATAGTACCAGAAAGCTTAAAACGTCCTTGCACCAGGAATGTATTGAAGAGCCTGCAGGTGGTTGTTTTAAGGAGCTGAGCAGTCCTGTTGAAGCCAATAGATATATTTAGTTTGCACAGTAGAACATATACATCAGGGTCTAAATAAGTCTTGGACACTGATTTGTCAATAAAATCCATCAGTTGTACTCCTTGTTCGTATTTGCTCTCATTCCTGCACAAAACTGTTTTCACCTGACAGAACATGGCCATGTGAAGAGGACTTTCATTTTTCCTGTGATGGGTCAGTCACAGATCACTCTGGGAATCCCCCAGAGGTGTACACAGAGGAGTGGTTCCCGGAGTGGGGAGTGTGGGACAGTGAGGTGATGGGATATAAGGGGACTGGAAGGACCACTGTGATAGCAGGGACAAGTGCCAGTGTTCCTGGGCTGGGGCTATGCCTTGTGCCCCAACAGGTAACATAGCTTGGGGATCACCAGGGGCTTCCTGATCACAAAGGCAATTAAAAGTAAGATTGATGCCTGGGTGGTGCCTGAAGTCGCACCAGTGCCTGAAGTCATTGCAACTCCTTTGCTGACTAGTCTTTATGGAAAAGGATATTAAGCATCTGTTTTTTGTAACAGTGTTTTGTTTGGTCTGACTGTCTATTTACTATTAATAGTAGGCTTCTTTCTGTTTAGTGCAGGTTTGTCAGGGAGAAACTTACTTGAAAGCACATTTCTTGGTCTGTCACAGAGCTTTTACTTTTATATCAGTGAAGGTAGATTTTTATGCCGTGCCAGGACTGGAAAAACTGCTTGACAAAAAGCAGTAGCCTACTAAGAGAGAGTGTGCTTTACAAACAGTACTCAGGACCTGACCCATTGAGTCTATCTTAGTAGTCCTATTAAATTCAGTTTGAACTTACTGAAAGTAAAACTCACTTGAATATGATGGGATTATTTAAAAAAGAAATAGTCTTGGGGTTCAGATCTGAAAGTGAAAGAAAAAGTCAACAGACACCACGTGCAGTCTGTAATGGCTCTACATTTGCACGAGCACACTCACAGTGCATGTAGACACACGAAGTGCTGATGCTACAAATAAGTTCACTTTCTGCACTGTAGTAGTAGGGTAAGTTTTCCCAAAACACTTAGAGCAACTGCCTGACTCATGTGGTTATGCAGGGGATGGCACCTGTCTGAAGTCCTATGGTGTTTCTGAGTAGTCAATCCTTCGTCACTACAGCTAAAATACATTTGAGTTCCTCTCCTAGAAATACAAATTATGCTATCTGTTCACATACATACACTTATGTAGATTCATACTGACATTTCCTTACCCTTCAGTCCTTACATAGTAAGGTCTGGTCCCTGTGAATTCCTGTTGCTTCTCCTGCACGGTCAGCAAGGAGAGTGGCCAGAGCAGCCATGCATTAGGCTCAGGTTCCACTCAAGACCACCCACCTGCATGATGGCACAACCTACCCTAACCTCTCCCATTGAAAACAGAGGTGTGTACATTGCCATGAGAAAATGGGCATGTTCTCTGTCTTCTAAAATATATATGTAGATGCTTAGGTACTCTGTCCTAAAGATGCTGTATTTGTGATCAAATTAATCATGTCCATTTATTTAGGATAACAAACTGTTTACAAGATCAAAAATTAAAATTCCATCTTTCAAAGAGGGTTTCAGGCATTTGAGGGGAAGTAAAATATTTAGACAGTAAGCTTTTAAAATTTAGAGTTTTCTATCTAAAGGAGATGTGGAAAGCTATGCTCTTGCAGTTTCTAAAGTCAGTGGACTTAAATAGGAGTTTAAAGAAACGTGCAAACTATACTGCTGTTGTTAACTTCTGCAATATGATCTCCCAATGCAAGACTACTTACTGAATCAGTGAATTGACAGTGTGTTATTGCATATTTTCATAATGCCCCACACTACTGAAGTGAGCAGGAGTATAGCAAAGATATGTGGTTTTAAAATAGAATTTTAAAATTACCCGAGATTCCTTCATACTTAGAGTTTATTCTTTATATTTGAAAAATACTTGGAGTCTTTTAGTAATTATATTATCTCGAGCTGGAAAGCCACTTTCTTTAAAGATAAAAAAAATCTGATATCAGAAGCCTGCTTGGAGCTTAGCACACGTCTAATTATCTCTCTCAGTCTTAATTATTTAGCAAGTGCTAATAAACTGCACGTATCATGACACTCATGTTTAATAAGCATATAAATTTAATTGATTTTTTTCCCCTCTCTTTGAAGACTAACAGACATGGAATTCAATCACAAGGCAATGGCATTATAACCTCCAATATAACATCAGGTTTTAATAAGCCTCCTGTTTGCTGCACACATGTGCTTAAGACTGCCTGGAAACCAAATCAGTAGAAAAAAGGGATTACTTTAGATTACTTTGAAATGTGCATTGTTTGAAATGGCCTCTGGTGACCAGCTTTCATGAATGGCTGATTTTACTTGTGGGGCACGTCATCTGGCTCAATTATACCAGGATCTTTTGTATGACAAGTGCACTTCTTGGCTGTGTTGAAATATGAAATTCTAAAATAAAGTAAATCAGATGGTGAGAAATAAATTTAAGCAACTGTATATTATTAGAAGTTTGTAACTTAGCAGAAGACATTCTTCTTAGTGAAAAATATGTGGGAATTTTCTCTTAAAACCTTCACAGATTGAAGGTTAATATAAAACATTAATTTTAATTTTCTTTAATGTTCTGCTCAGCTATATTAACAGCATTAAAATCAAAGGCATATTTTTCTTTTCTCAAAGGCAGATAATTTCTTCTACAGTTATGTACTTTTAAAATGTTATTGGAGCTTGTTGTTTCACCCGAACAGATGAAATGTTGGAAACTTCTACCTCCTAAGAATATCCCTTAACCTGTACAAGGTTATAAAAGTGGGTTAACAAGTGTGCATTATACTTTCAAGTCACTGCAAGCTTTTTCCTTTCCTGTCTGTAACTGCTTGCAAAATTACAATGTAAAAACGTAATATAAGGTTATGATTCTCCCTACCTGCAATTACTTTAAATTATAGTTGCTTTAAATTAATCTAGCCTGAGGCACTGAGGATACATCATTAGAATACACAGATTACATTTGAAAGGGGAGCAGATAGCTGATTGATTAGTAAAGTGTGTTGGAAATCCAATAGATAAGGATTAGATTAAACCCAGATAGGAACTACATTCTTTGTGTTCACTGTAAATCCTATA
Source organism: Anabacerthia variegaticeps (assembly GCA_035583185.1). Classification (NCBI taxonomy): domain Eukaryota; kingdom Metazoa; phylum Chordata; class Aves; order Passeriformes; family Furnariidae; genus Anabacerthia; species Anabacerthia variegaticeps. The sequence goes on from JAWWEW010000078.1 coordinate 117,249,272, forward strand.
CTTTACAACCTAGATTAGGGGATTAACCTTTAAAAAGAAATGGTAGGTCTGGCTTTTTCCTGACTTGGGCTGTACTGTAAATGTGTTTCCCATGGCTGCAGGCTCAATATTCCCACAGGAAACTGACCTGCAGATTTACGCGGTTGTGCCTGGTAGTCTGAGATTGCAGTGTTTGCCTTTTAAATACAGGACAGAAGACTAAGATGTGAGAAGAGCATTAACATTACTAAACTTAAAACAGTCATCTGTCAGCAGCTTTTTCCACTGAAGTGCTTCACTGTATCAGTGAAAGTGAGAGTTGTTATTGTTGTAGTGTGTCACAACCCTCTAGTTGTCAAGGCAATGTGATTTAAGGGAGAGATTTAAGACCTCTGAACTGCAGGGTTGCTGTGGTGCTGATCAACATGACCTTTTATTATACAGTTTCAGTCTGCCTGTGCAATCTTCATGCAATTACTAATCTCATGAAGTTACTAATTTTGTTGGGTCTGCAACCACACACCTGTTATGATTCATAGCACAGACTATGTGAGACTTTAAATGGTCCATCCACCCTTTGATATAAACATCAAAGATTCACAGAAGCTGTATTTGTATGGCCAAGAGAACCCCTTTCACTCTCTTCCACCTTGGAGTTTCCATGTATGCAAAATGTTCTTGAGTACAGCAGCATTGCCAGGTGGACACGTTTCAGTATAAAGCAGAAAACTGCAAATAGTAGCTGTAAACCACTAAATCTGGCATTTTTAGGGTCACGAGTGGATGAAACCACTTCCAGTTAACATGACGCCAATGACAATGATTTCTGGCACTACAGGCAGACTGACAGGTTTTTGAAATTATGCTCCCCAGGTGCCCACCAATGTGACCAACCTCCAAGGTCATATTGGAAATTACTAAACACTGACAATAGCAAAATCCCAACTCTGAATTAAGAGAATTCTACTAGTTGTCCTTTGCCTTTCTATTTTTCATATGGAGGATCTGATTTTAAGGCAACAGAGAACAGTGGGGTCATATTCCTGTAAAATACTCATTAAAACCAAAACTGTCAAGTCAGCAGGTCATAGGTAAACTACATAGGAAGATGGTTTTCTGCTTGGGATGAGAAAGGAAAGCTCATTTTCTTGTGGTGATTGATATCTGAAGTTTTGTTTCTTTGAGAAGTTTTATCTGTTTACCAGAGAAGCCTATAAGAAGAAATTATCCAAGATTATCTTTTGCATAAAGGAAATGAGGCAACTTGACACTTGCACTGACAAGGCCTTCTGCTTCTTTTCCATGTGTTTGATATATTCTTGTGCAAGTTCCTAGCACTTGTCAGAGAATCTAAAAAATGTCCTAAGTTGCAAAACATCTGTTTTGGACTATATCTTAGTTATATACATCTATGTCAATTTTTGGAGGCAGGGAAATCTAACGACAGAGATGAAATCTGTAGGATACTGGATAACAGTGAGGTACACAACACAACACAAATTGCTGCCGCATTAGGAGTTTCTTGATTTAGGAGCCCTGTGATACCTTACACTCTCAATTCACTGGGCACATTTATTGCTATTATGTGGGGAACAGAAACCAGAATTCTCATTCTTATGTTTTGTAATGATACAAAACTGGCGGTAGTGACTGATACTGCTGAAGCTTGTGCTGCCTTGGCAGGATGTTGGGACTACATGATCTCCAGAGGTCCCTTCCAACCCTAATGATTCTATGACTCTGAGTCTGTGATCCTTAAGTTCCACAATCACCGACCACATCATTACTGTTACTATTATTAACACCGTTTCCTTTATTTGCCATAGTTGATCCATTTTTGCTTCTAAGGAAAGGCCACTAGAACAGTGGGCCTTAACCTATGACTTTGGATAATGTCATATCCTCAATGTTCATGCTCAAAAGAAAACACCAACACTGTGGTATAGAGAAGACAAAGTTATTTGCCCTTTGGTGCCGCTTGATTGTGAATTACTGGTGTGGAGCATTGTGTAGCACATGGTACTGGGGATGGACCTATGTCCGGTATCCTTACTCATTATCCTGACATTTGATTTCAGATTTACAAACAAGAAATCTGTTCTTGCAAGTGAGATTCCCTGTACAAGGATATGTGGAAGCTGAATTTGTAGAATATTAAATATGAATAAGTCCACATATCTTTAAAGCCTATAATGGAGTGTTCTTGTGGATACTTAGAGCCCTATTCCATAAACTAAGTGCATGACTCAGGACATATTTTTATTGGCCAAACACAAAATGGCATTTTAAGTGAACAGAATAAAAATGTAGACATGAAAACAAAGTGGAAAATGCTCTTCTTAGTCACTGCACAATACTCTCTTAAGAGACCTAGAAATAAAGTCCTCATAGTTTTTATGCCACATCACACAAAGTGGAACTGTAACCTTTCTTTGCAGTGCCCTGACAATGTAATTGAAGTTTCATGAGTAATTAATTCTCTATGCCAACAAGTCCTTGAACTGCCTGTTATAATACTAGCAGGACAGAAACAACTAAAGATTTGAGTTTCCTGATTTTATCCTGTGAAAGGTGATTGCAAACTATGAGTTTCTGCTCCGGTGGGAAAAAAAAAATGACAGAAAGAAAAAATTATATCCAGATGACAAAAAGTAGTTTCTTTGGATTTCTTTGGTTTCATTTATTTACTGACTACATTTCAGTTGTCATAGATTTCTTCTGTAGGAAAAATATACTTTAAATTTCACCATTAACACTTGTTTGTTTGGCTAAAGAAAAGCATTTTATGGTACCATCTTGATTTCTGAACACAGCACACAAAAAAATTTGAGTTTGCTTCCCCATGTAAATTTCAAAATGTCATTTTTAGAATTTCTTCTATTTTTGTCCATTTCTCAAGACAAATTGCGGTGTCTGCAGGGGCACTTACAGGCTACCAGCCCATATCCAACACAAACACTGCAGCCTTGTCTTCCCTATCAAGCCTGTATTTTGGCAGTTTTCTTTACTTCATTTTCTTCTAGGACTGGGAAACAGGCTGTAAAAGAACAAGTTGTCAAAGATCAGCTTTTAATAAAGATTTGCCATAATCAAAACTGAATTATGAGAAACAAAATGGGGCATTATTCTGTTTTTGTGCAAGAACCATTCAATGAAACTTGAATAATTAATGTTGTATGTGTTGATCTGGCCTGATATTTTTCTTTATCCATCAATATGAAAAGATTAGAGTTGGAGAAGAAACCTTCATATTGTTATTTCTAGAAAAGACTTGCCAAAGGTGGCTTTAACTTGCTACAGAAAAAGGATTTTTTTTAAAACTAAATAATATAGACCAGAGAGGGTGAAATGAAAAATACTTGTTAATGTCCATCTGGATTAGTATAAATTTTATTAGCACTGAAGTGTAATTGTCAGAAACTTGCAGTTTTGTACTGTGGGGGATTATTCAAACATGTTGGTGCCAGTGTTTGCTCAACACAGTCAGAATGACTGCACTTTCCGGGTCAGCATTGTCTGAAAAAGTTTGCTGTATGGTACAACTGAGGTAAGAAACTAAACATTGAGTCTCACTTCACGTAGTCTTTTGTGCTTTGTGATGTGAGTCAAAGTTTCGCTATTTAAAGATCAGACATTTAGAGACATTGTATTTCTGCTTTTGCACCAAGAGCATGTGATATCTGGTGTCTGTGAGAAGAAGGCTGACTTCTCCGGTAACCCTGGTCTTCAGGGCTTTTGTCAGTTTTTACGTGACTTAAAAACAAATACATGGAAATTGAACTATTTTTAAAAGTCTGTCAAGACAAATTACAGACTTCCAGTTACTTATCTGAATGTTGTATAATCACTGAAATAGCATTTAATGTTAAGTGGTGATCCCCTGTATTGACTTGCAGTGCTGTAATATTAGTGGAATGCTGGAGTGTTTGTTGGTGCAGAGACAATGAAAGACAAGATTTCTCTGCCACAGACACTTGGATTTTCCTTTTAAAGACATTCACACTCTTCTGGTGTAATTACAGCCTGCCAGAGTGAGGAGCATGAAACTGTTTAGCTTGCGAAGCTTAAAATAAAAGGTGTATGTGGAAACAAGAACACCATCCTTTTTCTAGCAGTCCAGCATCGAGTCCTATCCCCTCCCTCTCTTGTGGCTTCTCCCCCCTGAAATTTAGAACGTCTTCCTATTAGCACGTTTTTAGGTGAGTGATGGGGTTCTTTTTGTCTTCTGCCTTGCTCTCATTAAATTATTTCTGCTTATTAATCTGTTTGTAGTTCTTGTTGCATGTCCGAATATGAAGTCTCAAGTGTGGGTGCACAGATCTCACGATTTATGCTCCATAATGCTAATTATATAAGGCGCACCCTAGTTCTCATGCAGTCTTCCCCTTGGGCAGAGATCTTGATTGTTCTTTGGCTTGGATGGTTTTGTGACTTTTTTTTTTTTTTAATTGACCAATATCACCGTGCCTTATCCATAGTCCCAGAATAAAAACAGAAGAAACATATGTGGCAGGTCAATACCCTGGAGGAAAGAGGCATGACTCCATGGTTTCTTTCCCGCCCCCTTCCTTTTTGCCCCCAGATATTCCCTCCCTTCCCTTGTGTTACAGGACAGCTTTGCAGACCTTCAGTCAGTAATGCCAAAAATGTTAAAGTTTAAGTGGCTGCCCCTTCCTCCCCAGACCAATCAGTCATTTTCAGTCACAGGTTTAAATCTGCTGCAGCAAAGCCAAGCCTCTGTGCTTGCAGCAGGTCTTACAAAAGCAAGGCTGTTTGACTGACAGGCACAGAGTGAGGGTTCTGATAACGTACGGAGCCAAGTCTGGAAGCAGAGTATCAAGGACGAGGCTGTGGCAGAGGTACTGTGCATTATGGATGAGGCACTCAGGTCTGTTGTTGATTGACTGAGGGATGGTCATACTCTTTCACAGTTCTAGGTAAGATCGTATGGATCGTCACTTAATATGAGCTTTCTTGTCAGTGGGAAGATGACTTTTCATGTAGTGATCCAATGCAGATTTCAAATGAAAGTCATGCTCTCCCCCCCGCTTTTTAAGGGTTTAGTCACGTGTACAGGTAAGTTAAAATAGCTTAATTGCTTACCAGGTGCCATACACCATAATTAACTCTTATTCTCAGAATCTCACTATAAATTTGACTATAAATGTTGGAAAAGCATCTCTGTCTGATGACGTGAGCTGTATGTCCTTTATCTCAAGCAGCCAAGGTGCCGTCTAGCCCCTGCATAGGTATGGTATTAAATTAAGTAGGGGGGCCGGAGAGAATGCAGATTTTTTTTCTACTCTTTTCTTTCAGGACAGAGAAAGAAGGTATAACAAACAATTCTAGAAACTTTGAAGCACAGCTACAGTACTGAGGTCTCTGACTGACAAGCGTACTGCTTTCTCCTTTTCACAGGGCTCCTCCTACAGATGTTCTGAACACGTCTGCATCCCAGCAATTTTTTGCTGCGCTCAGGTACTGAATATAGGGAACAAGCTGCATAAAAAGAAGCGTGGGGTGTAGGAGAAGGAGCACTGTGAGGAGTATACCAGAAGTCATGCCTACAAAATGCAGGCGATGGCATGACTTCAAGCAAAAATTTTTTGAGAAAACATAGTTGCAGAATGACCGAGTTTATTCTTAGAAAATGACAGAATAAAGCTCTTATTCAACAATATGGCTTATAATCATGTTACATGGTATGTGTCAGGCTTGACTTCCCTAAGTATCTTCCTTTCACTGTATAACTGCAAGTTTATTTATTGCTTGAACTGAATTGCTCTTTCCTCCCTACAGGCTTGAAAACTAGAGCTCAGAGTACTTCTGGATCAGTCTTTTCATTGAAATACTGGAACTACTATGAGGTCCTCTTGGTTTGCACTAATCTTGGCAGTGCTCAGTACTGAATTGCTAACAAGTCAGTGTTCCACCATCAAGTCCCCAAGGTTCAGAGGGCGTGTGCAGCAGGAGCGAAAAAATATCAGACCAAATATCATCCTTGTACTCACAGATGATCAAGATGTGGAGCTAGGTGAGAAATAATTGTTACTTGCTACTACATTTTGTCATGTGTCTTACAGTAACTTCTGCCAAGCAGAAAGTACTTTAAATTCAGGGAAGCTGCTGATCCTGGAACAATATCAGAGTGTGGGACAAGTTTGGAAAATGAGTTAACAAATATTATTTAATAGTATTCACCACATTTAGTTAGGAAATACATGCTTATCAAAGTCCACCATGGAAGGGTTTAATCACCACCACAAAAGGATTTAATAATGCATGCATGGACATACAGGTAAAAAACTTGCATCAAAAACCCTTTTTCGCTTTATGGCTTTCCATAGTATTTAAAAATTTGAGCCTTATGAGGTCAGCCTTTCCCTCAGTGCTGCATAGGTATCTCTGTCTTCATGTATTTGTCACAGGCATATGTGTCATGTCTGACATGTTTATGCACACAGACAGACAGGTCTGGTTTCAGGACATAATATTTCTATGCATTATATGAAGTATTACATATTATTGACTATTTAAAATCCATCTGCTTTGAAACTGTGCTATTTGTATAAAATATGCTAGTTTTGCTTTCAGAAGTATACTAAGTATCTGAGCACAACCTGGACATACTAGCCAGAAGTGATTTTTGCATATTTTTCTTAGGGTGGAAAAAGTTAAAACACTTGGATGATGTTCCAGGAGGCCTTTGAATGTTTTCCACTAAGTAAGTTAGAAAGATATTAATGGTAGTTATGCATATAGCTGATTTTTTGGTTCACTGCCCAAAGTGAAAAATCAAGGAGAGAAAGAGGATCATTTTAGGCTACCCCCAAGCAAATATTTTGCGTTTGAGGGTGGGATGTGAGATCAAGAAGGTGAAAAAATGGCAAATTAATTTGGAATTGAATCCTACATTCTTAGCTTTTTTTTAATTTAATGAAAGTCATATTTTTAACAGAAGCATAGTGAATTTCTAAACAACATACCATATGCCATTGAAAATTAAAAATGCTTCATTCCAGGAAACTTAGAATCTAAAATCACATACTACAACAGAAAGTTGTAGACAAAAAATGGTCTGGATCTAAAAGCAGCTCTTTAGTTGCTAGTATTTTTGTATTTGTCACGATGCAATAGTAATTTCACAGCCCTTTAGGGTTTTGAGAACATGATTAATAAACTACATTTTGTGACTGAATGTTGGTGCCTTTATGCAGCAGAGCTCCAAAACCAGTTCTTAAGATCTAAGCACATCCTATCTTTTTTTTTTTTTCTCACTCTTTCAAATGTCTGCTCTGTTTAGCCATGCTGCATAATGAATAGGTGTTCCCAGCTCTATTTTTGGCCTAAAATACAGCTATTACAATAGGAATGCACTTCTTCTTGTTGGAGTCGTTCTGCAAAATTTCATTAAAAGGGTCTAGTCATGTCTTCCTTTTCTGTAGTCTGAAAGACCCTACTTTCTTCAGGGCACTGGGGAAGGTAGGTCAGCAGACACACATCTCTGAACACTGTTACCAGCTTGCTGTCTTCAGTCTTGCAAGGAGGTTTGCAAGTGGTGAAAGAGGAGGAAGGATGTGGCAAGTCACTTGTTCCTACTGGGAGCTCCTCGCTTTGAAAGCAGCTCTGAATGTTCACAGGACACTCTGGCTCCTATTAGCAGGCAGCTGAGCAATAGCCTGGGTGTGCATGCATTCTCACTGCATTGAATGAAGACACAGGTTTCCCCTTTGCATAGATCATTTCACAGGAAACAGGATTCAGCCTCAAGACTTACTGTACTGCATTATTCGCACTTCTGATAATAAATCATTCCACTTATTTGAAAAATAAAGGCGAACTGTTTTCCATGTGTGAATTTTCCCTTGCTCTTCACTGATTCCTGAGAAAAATCTTAAATTTCACAAAGGTCAATAGGAAGTAACACTTGCTACCATGAACAGAATAAAACTTAGGAATTGGTATCCAAAAATCACAAGACTGAAAGTCTCTCAATATGGATTACTTGCTGTTGTGTTCCCAGCACAAACATTTCAAAAAGCTGCTCTAAATGAATGCCTTAACATCAAAGCATATAAGGTACTTTATAGACTTCAGTCAGGAAGGATTTGTCTCCAGAGCATGTGTAAACATTGAACTAAAATGCTCATCTGCCTGAGTGCAAATGATATACAGAGGAGTTATTCAGAGTAAAATTTGCAAGACACGGGGAGCTTGCATTTAGTTACTGCTCCAAGCATAGGAGTATGCACGTCTTCCTATTGATCTGCACCATCCCCCTGAGTTTTGCATTATGAGTGTAAAGAAGTTCAGCAGAGTTGCTGTCTCATTCCTCTTATCAGATAAAACCCATAAATTCCTCCACAACTCCAATCACTTGGTATCTATGCTAGGAGAAATGTGTCACAGAGAAAGGATATTGTTTATCGACTGGTGGATGACAACTTAAGTGGTGTGAAGAAGCGTGACCCACAGCTCTTGAAGAAACTCAGCAATTACTTGGGCTCTAAAGCTGGGAAATTACATCTTAAATTGTGCCAGTGTGCACTTTGTTTCCCCCACCAATATCCTGAGGGTAGAGAAATAGCTGCCCAATACTGAGGCAAATCGACATCTTGCTCAAGGCAAAGCACCAGCTCCCAGAACCCAGAACTACTTCCCTGATGGAGACAGCATATTGAGATTCTTAGTACATTGGCCCCAGCTCCTATTTGGGTCAGGTCTGAACTCTCTTCAGTCCAACATTTTGCTCACTCTTTAATTTCTTCCCGTGTCCTCCAATTTTCTTATGATTTGCACACACCAGTACCTCAAAACATGACCCGCCCCCCCAATCACTCTTATAATCCTCACTGTAAACAATCTCTTGTGTAATGTCAGAAAAAAGTAAAAACTAATGAATATGTTGGTAATTCTGGTGTTTCTAACTCTTGTTTACAGCCTAATGCACCACCCAGTGAAATCTGTATAAACCATCCACTGAGTAGAGCAGTAGGCGAAGAGATCACAGCATCATCTAGATACATCACATCAGGCATAATTTGCCTGGTTTGCTTTCCATCTTCACTGGAACTAAAGCACTCAAATGCACAGCCTGAAAAAATGGAGATATGAGAAAGTACATTACTTTCCTGGGGCCTTGCATACAGCCCATATAAAGACAAGGTGCTCCTAGCTATTCCTTTGTGGAGACGCCCACCTGTGATGAAAATCCATAGCAGCTTTAAGACTCGATATGAAACCTTGGTTACCAAACATATTTCTTGATAGAAGATAGACTAGGATATCTGTCTCAGGATAGACTGAGAAGTGTCACTGAATTTCTTGCCTGACAAAACTTACTAATTTCTGTGTCCGAAGTGGCTGTTTCCAGTTATGTGGTTCCCCTCAGGTGCTCCCCAGTCAGTCATGAAGAGCGCGAGTGTCCTGCTGACAGACAGCGCATGAGTACATATGCCCTGAAGACTGTGGGCCAGATGGCAAAGAGCACAAACTGTGAGGAAAGCTACAGACAGTAAAGGATTATAACTTATATCAGCAAGTTTTATCTCCTACTAGTGTTTTGTTTTCCAAATGAGGAAGTCTCACCTGCTTTGAAGTGCCTATTCCAGAATTTCCAGAGGGGCTAAATCTATTATCAGTGTCAGTAAGTGCATACCTGGAGGGAAAACTTAGTCATAAACAGCAGGTTTGCAAGAGCAGAGGGCTGACAAGCTGGAGGAATAAGGAAGTACTCTAAGAGCTACTCATTTATACTACATGGAGGCAAGAGAGTGCAGATCAGCTCTGCTGCAGTTACCATGCATTAGGGTACCTGAATAGTGCACTTTTTACCTGAGCATTGCGAAGCACTTTACAGCTTTCTCAGTCATAAACTGTGACACTTCAAAAATGGAAGAGCTATAGCAAAACCAAAATGAAACAAAACAAAAAAAAAGAAAAAGTCAGCCTGGGGTCCAAGATAAAGAAATGTAGAATGAGGACAATCTCTCATTTGTCTTTTACTCAACAACTCAGTGAAATGCTCCCACTCATGTAAATGGAGACCTTTTGTGCTCAGGGACCTCTGTTACTCTCCTGCTTCTCTATAGCCCCAAGTACAGGGGTTCAGGAAAGCACAAATGCAGATGTTCTGCATTTGGAAAATAAGGGCTGTGGAAGAGGAAGAGCCTAAAATGATGGTGACTTATATGCACAGTATTAAATGTATCCTTAAGGACATAGGCCCTGGCATTTCACAACAAAATGCTGAAGAACCTACTGCTTCTTCCTCTTTTTAAACAATATTTTTTTTTTATGCAAAAGTTTTCATATTCAGCACTGACTCCTTAGCCCAAAACCAAAACAGAGCATGTTTAGCTTTGACTAGTAAGATAATTTGTAGTATATTACTGCTTATACCTGAAGTTGATCTTCCTTGGCAGTTTTATAGTTTTACAGCCATCAATTGCTATAAAACATTTTTTAATTTGATTTTAAGGCAACACAAACAAAACCATCAAGAAAAACTCTTGTTATATCAGTGGAATCAATGGATTTAAATGTAAAATGACTGTCAACTGTGCAAAATTAATTGTCAAACCAAAGAAAAAGAAAATGAAGTAGAATTCCAGAAACCTTTTTATTTCCACCAAAATTGTGCAAGTATTACACTTCCCAAACTTGTTTGCTGGGTACATCCTGATATATCCACGGTTGACCCTCACTCTTCAATCTCTGTTCTGTTGCATAACAGAAAGAACAGACTTTGACAGCTGTCAGGAAATACTGACAGACCCTATATGGGGCTGCTCAGCCTTTCTGCAATCAGAAATCTGCAAGCCCAGCCTCTCACCTTGCTGTTTGCAAAGATGTTTTGAAGGACGCAGAAAAATGTCTTTGTTCTTTAAACAGTATCAATGCAATTTCTTGACAAATATTCTGCTTTTTGCCAATGTTTTTGCATACATATTTATCCCCAAAAACAGATTTTGAGAAGAGTGCTTTAGTATCTGAGCCAGACCTGCTGATCCTGTGTCCCCAGGAACTTTCCTTTAGAAAAATTGCCACTGAGTTCTCCTGTTCTTCTCCCTCCATCTCTCACTCCCTCCTTTATCCCATTCCTCTCTCTCTCTCTCTCTCTCTTTGGTCATCTGATAAAATGGACAGAATATTAACATATTCTTTAGTAATGTCAACATTCTATGTATTTTACAGGTATATTGACTAATAATTCAGTCTGTGTAGCAAACTGTTTTCCTCACAGCCACATTGGAAGAACTATTGACCTATAAATTTGATACAGATTTAACACTCTATTTCTAGATTAGTCCATATTTTAACTTTGTTTTGAAGCCTGAGAAAAAAGAACTCATTCTTTCCTGAATCCTGTAAAATATTTTTGGTGATACAGTAAAAATCTGATCTTTTCTCCTAAAATTACTCAACCTACGGAGTAGCACACACTAATGTTCAAAGGCAAGCTAATCACTGATGCTTTACTTTTAATAGCATTGTAACAGCCAATATATTCAAACAATCTTTTACAATACAACTATGATCAGTACTTCTTTTTTTCAGGGTCCTTGCAAGTGATGAATAAAACCAGAAGGATTATGGAGAATGGGGGGGCCTCTTTTATCAATGCATTTGTAACAACCCCGATGTGCTGCCCATCGCGTTCCTCAATGCTGACTGGGAAGTACGTGCACAACCACAACATATACACCAACAATGAAAACTGCTCTTCTCCCTCATGGCAGGCTACTCATGAGCCACGTACCTTCGCTGTGTATCTCAATAACACTGGTTATAGAACAGGTAAGAAACAAATGAACAGCGGTTCTTTGTTTAAATTGAAGATGACATATTCAGCAGTCGGTCTCGAATCGCTGCCTAAAATGAAACTGTCTGGGTTGTGACTGAGATAGAGTTCATTTTCTTCCTAGAAGCTGGTATAGCTGGTATAATGTTGAGTTTTGGATTTAGCATGAGAATAACCTTGGTCACTGAGTCTTGATTCAATGTGTTCACTGAAGTTTTTAATTGTTGCTAAGTAGTGTTTATACTAAGTCAAGAACTTTTCAGCTGACAGCGAGAAGGCTGGAGAAGCACAAGAATCTGGGAGGGTATACAGCTTGGGTAGCTGATCTGAACCAGCCAAAGGGATATTCCATACCATATGGCTTCATGTTCAGTACATAAATTGTAGGGAAGTCTGGCCAGTGGCTTCTGCTTGGAAATTGGCTGGATATTGATAAATGAGTGGTGAACAATTGTACTGTGCATCACCTAGGGGTTCGGGAGTTTTTACCTGCTTTTCTATTCTCCTCCACATCCAACTGAGAGGGAAGATAGGGAGTGAGTGAGCAACTGAATCATACTTAGTTCCTGTCTGGGGTTAAGTCACAACAGAAGCAACTATTGTCCCAAACCGGCTATGCAGAGCAGAGGTTGAATGTTGTGGAGAGGGAGGTAGTACTGCCCGCTGGTCCACATCGGCAGTAACAACCGTGTAAAGAAACTCACTTGCAGTGAAGCAACATACTTTCACATTTGGATGTCCCAGGTGGGAAATAAGCTGTTGGGCAGTTACACCTACTGTGAAAGAGGTGCATTTTAGTGGCATTGTGGGTCTGAACTGGCAGTTCCAGCCATGATTATGGTTAGTGTTATGGCCTGCTTATGGACAGCTGCTAACAGTTACAGAAGAAGATGTCAGGGCCAGGCTGGGAACTGGTGCCAAAGACCTCACAGGAGTGGAGTGCCTGTCATGGGAAAGAAACAAGGTGAATGGTATAATTTAAACTTTGCCATGGGGCAATATTTCATTTGCATTTTCTGAAAAGGAATAGAAACATGCCTTTAAGAAGGATTGTTCTACTGTGCACCAATAAGATTTGATAATTTTCTTGTAAATTCCTGGTGGTTTTCCGTAGTCAGGAGATCCCTTTCCTGTCTACAAAGAACTGTTCTTATTCCTCTCCTCTGTGCTTTGGCTTGATGTAAAACCCGATTCATTTCTGCATCACCTATCCCCTAAGATTCAATCTGTAGACATGTTAGGCTCCAGCCTGACTTCCCCTTCACAAGGTACCGGAGTTGTGCGAGGTCATCAGAGTGCAATTTGTCCAGAAGTGTCGTTCAGCTACAAAGGCTCCCCTTTTCAGGACCAATGAGGCAGAGATTTTGATGCCAACTGCCTTCCTTACTGGCAGTGAAGAGATTTGTTTCTATCAGCGTCTTAGGCACAAGAATGGATTGCTTTCAAAACATGTAGCTGGTGAATGTCACCATGGTGTCTGCTCGTCCTAAATCTCTCAATGCTGCTATGCCCAATGCCTCAAACTTATCTGCCTGTCTGCCATCTTTTCTTCACCACACAGACAGTTCAGTTTTTCCTTCTGTCTCTCTGCATCTGTAGTTCTGGAGACCTTCTACTCCCTGTGTAAAAAGCAAAACCAGACAAATCTTTAACTTGTTTGGACATGGTGTTGGCTCTGACCCATGCGCTGAATAGTACTTCAGTCTCTATTAAGCTGGTCTCAGTGAAATTGCCATCTGAGTACAGCACTGCTAAACCTGCATAAGAGTCAGCATCAAAGCTTTGAAGAAGAAAAGGAAGGAAGACAGAATTGACAATCACTGCTAGAAAAGGTGCTGAGTTTGACTGACCTAAAATACAAGCTTTGTCTCATGACATGTCTCAGAAATCCTTTCTGCTTGATGTATGGCTGCTTAATACAGGACCCGGCTTTCATGTTCTTAAAAATTTGTATCTTATAGGTGTGTCATCTAAGCTTTGCACAGCTAAATGCTTCACACATAAACTGGACAGAGCTAGTGACAGAGCTCTGTCACTAACCCTCTCTGCCCTTCTGGAGGTAAACACTGCTTTAGGCATATCTTTCTCACTGTCTTGTATTACGAAGGCCGGTGAAGATAACTACTAAATACAGACTTGACCCTCTTACACTGAAAGGAAAAAGGGTTCAAAAGGAAAAAAGTCCTTTTCCAAAGGCAGGCAGAGAGAACATCAGGGTAGGTGAGTTTTAACAAAGACCAGGCAGGAGTAAAAGAAAATGGAAACAAGTGAAAATACTTGTATGACTCTCCAGTTCAGATCAAGGTACATTGTATGACCCAAAATACTATGGCCCCAAAGATTTATCTTTTTATTCCTTATAAGATGAGCCTACCTTCTAATTAAGCCACGATTTTTATTTTTTTTTTTTTTTTGAGGTGGTAGCTTAATTAGCAGGAGATTTTATAATATATTTTTCAAGGATACTGTTGCCTTATTAAAAAGTCATCAAAAGTGTTCTAGCCAAGTAATAATCTACACTTCACAGCTAGAAAGTTAGTAAAATTATAATGACTCAAGAATACCTGGGAGTCAAAAATAATTGGGAGTGAAAACGAAGGAATTGTGGAGAGAGAGTGGCTGTGCCACACACAGGCTAGTCGTGACTTTGTTTTGATGTTGCAGATGTTGTGGGCACTTACCTTGTGCATTTCTGCATGTTTTGAGAGTAAATCAGTAACGCCCTTGATGGGAAACAGAGAAAGAGAAGTGAATGACCCAGGCCAGTGAGAGTTTGATGACGGTCCTTATAAGGCACTTGACCAGAGAGCTCCAGTCTGCATGAGACTGTGTACAGTACCTCCAGCCTGGTACTCAGACATCATGAGAACTTAACTCTCACTTTTTGCATAGGATCAAATTATTATACAAGTCAGTGGAAATAAAGGGGTGGGGAAGCATTTATATAATTTCCTCACTTCTGTTCACTCCAAATAGTTTTCAGCATCTATAAAGCACCCACTGTCTAAACCTGCTGCAGCGTTAACTAAACCCTTGTATTGCAATTGATCACATGTGGGCAGACTGTTATGAGGGGAGTCCTGCTGAAGCCATGAGGACTCCACACAAGCACAGCAGGCCATTTAAAGAGAGGCCTGAAATGTGCTCTAATAAACTGCAGTTATAATTAGAGCCCACTGGGAAAACCTGGCAAAGAACAGAATGTTTTTTCTCGCCTTTTTCTGTTTTACTCTTCTACTCTGATGAGACCTAATGGCAATGTTGGATTTCATGGAAACATCCCTTTTTGAAGATTATACATTAGTGCTAAATCATAGATCATAGGCAGGAACTGTACTGGGCACTAGCAGAGCGGGCAATATTCAGAAACCACACTGCCAAAACAAAATCACTTTTGCTGCTAATTAGCATTTTTAAAAATCCCTAAATAATTAAGGATTTGTCAATGTTTACAGTTTCCCTTATTCACAAGCTGTATGCTAATGCAGCAATGAGCCAACTGCACAGCTTCTTGATTGTTGAAAGTCCACAAAATTGGCAATATTAAACTAGAATTTTTAGGGAATAGCAGGGAAGACACAGTAATTAGATAGAAGGAGAAAACAAAGCAACTCTGGAGAGATTCAGAGAGATGACACTTTTGTTTTAATTCCATAAGTTCCAGGTATTCAAACTAGAGAGGAAAAAGAGTAACTCATTTTCAAATTTTCTGGAAATTGTTAGAAAAGCTTGAGAATTTTTCTTTCATTTCATAGTTTTCAATGTCAGTAGGTATCCCTTCATCTATTTAGATTTAGAAATTTATTTTTTAAGATTATTAGATGCAGGAGTTAGAGATTTTGCTTTGTGCTTTCCAAAGTGTTGGCTGGTTATTTGCTGTTCTTTCAGTCTTAACCTTTCTTTACCTTCTGCTGTCCTGTTCTGTTCTGTCCCAGTCCCACAACATTTAGTCTTGCCTCTCAGGAGTGCCATTTACTGTTGCCAGTTCCCACTGCCATTCACCTAGACAAACACAAAGGAAAATCCCAAGAGTGCACTACCTCAGCCTTGGCTTTGTCCAGTAGTAGGAAAGGAGAATTGTGCTATATCTTAATAACTGAGAAGTAGCCAAACATAATCTTAGTATTTTAGAAGACAAAACCATTACATGAGAACAGCCAATATCCAGAAGACATAAATGTAACAAATATTTTATTTTTAAATAGTGTGTCACACTCTGTATGTTGCAGGATTTTACATTTTTACCACCTTAAGTTTCTTCCCTTTCCAAGTATGAAAAGAAATGTAAGTTTAAAATTCTTACCCTGACTTTACATACCTAGAAATTCAAAGCCCCCTGCTTAATGTTACTTTGTAGAATTACTACCTTCTAATCCTAGCTCCTCTTAGCCCTTCACAGCCAGTGTAACTGTGCAGGAGAGAATGGGAGTCTGTGTTGTCTCAGCAGCTGCTGACAGCCTCACAGCATCGTGCCAACTGCAGGACCAGGCTCTCCCTTTATGGAATCCCACCTGAAAGAACAGGGATCACCAAATTAGGCACTTATTTGCTTACACATTTTAAAATTATCTTTGGGAACATGTATTTCCCAGTATTTTATTTCTTGCGCAGGTGTATCAACTGATTAGGATAACATTCAAGATAAATGCGTGTGTGTTCTGATGTCATTATCTACTTTTTGTGTTAGCGCAGCAAAGTTAAGCATTGATTCCTAAATGGCTGCATTTGCAAAACTCAAAACTCAGGAAGTGACCGGACACCAAGGTGCCCCTATCTGGCATGTGTTGACATTAGTCACAGACTTCTGTGTAGTGATGAACAGAAATGGTCACTTGGTTGACAACTAGCTAATGTGTGCATCACTACACATCAGCATGTTATAGACATCTGTCACTTATGGGTACATTTCTTAGTCTAATGACCAAAGGACTCATAAACCACAAAGATGACAGGAGACTGAAAGCTAAGGAGTATTTAAACTGTGCACCATTCCCTTCCAACACACTGGGACAAGTTAATCTTTCATAAAGGGAGCAAAAGCTATGCCTCCTGAAGGTGTGGGCAGACAATATGTTTCCTCTGAAGGCAAAGCAAGTGTGTTTCCTGTTCACAGCCCTACAGCACAAATCACTGCCAGCACATGCTATTTTTAATCTGCATCATTTCAGTGACCTAATTTGTATCCTGCCTCATGTACCCTTTCAAAGCAGAGAGGGTGGCAGAATATGATACAGAGGTGGGAATGAGTGAGCAGAGAATGAGTCCTGGTTTTTAGATTATTTCTAAAGTGAAAATAAAAAAAAAAGAGGACTCTGAGCTTCCAGGTTCTTCCTTAATTCATATAAAAGAGTCTGGGAAGCATCAAACATAATTTAATCTCTAAATATTTAAATAATTAAAAATATGCCACACTTTTCAGAATAATTTGCACTTTTGGTCAATGTATAAATAAAAGTGAAATATGCTGAATAAATGCACATAGTCCACAAAATATGAAAGTAGAAGAGGAAAAACGCCAAAAGGAATAACATGCAGGATTTTCTAGTTCTATGGTATCATGTAAAGTAAAACGTTTTTTGGTTCCTGTCCAGGACCTCATCAAAAACCACAGCATATCTGCCTACTTATGCTTAAAGCAGAATTCTATGCTATTAAATATCACACAGAAAACCATACACTAAAAGACTTTTAGCAAGTTTATGTATTCAAGTGCTTCATTTAGGAAAATCTGGGTAGAACATTGTCTGTGGAACCATTTCATCTCTTGTTCACATGGCCAAATTATAGCATTTAACTACATAATAATGTACCACTTCTTGGAGGTTGAAATTTCCTCAGTTTAAAAAGAGGCTCTAGTTCTATTAAGAGATATAGTGCTGTCATCTGCAAGGATGGGGCTCTTAGATCCCCTCTGAAACACTCAACTGCTTACTTGCTGGGGAACTAAGCAAAGTGGGGTTTTATCACATACATGGGGCTGGGGACACAGCTATAGGTTTTCAGATATCTGGTGAAAGGAAGGTACGAGTGAGACTCAGGAGTCCTTTCAGACGTTGTTGTGTCCTGCCTGCTGTCCAAAGCACTTCTGGCTCCCCTCATCTACCCTGTTAGGCAGAGCAGTGTCTGCTCCTCATTTTTCTTGTCCCAGTTTTCTGGCCCAGGAAGAGATCACCTTGACCTCTGCTCTGAGCCTTGTCCCCCTGCTTGTCTATTCTCAAGTCATTCCCTCTCTCCCTCCCTTCCCAGGTCCAGTCAGTTCTTGACAGATATGTCCTGTTCCCACTGCTTACCATTAGCAATCTCCTTTCCCAGACTGATCAGCAAATCTGCTTTTCCCACCCCCCCGGTCAGTCAGCTTTTTTCTCCTTTCTGCACTCATTGTCCAGTTTCTTGGTTGACATTGCAAGTCCTGGGCCCCCAACCCCCCACTGCTTTTCCCCCCTCTCAGCTCCTTTGCTGGATTTCCTGCTGTTCCCCAGACTGCTTGTCCTTATCTGGTCACCTCCTGCCCTCTGCATTTCAATCAACTTTCTCCCACCTACTGACACCACTCACAGGTGGACAGGGAATAATGTCCTGGGGTGTCCTGATCTCCAGCACATGCAAATTGCAGGGGTTTTTTCCAAGTATTCTAATTGATGCCTCCTTGGCAGGGAGTCCATCATGTCTTTGACGGAGTTCCTGCTCTCAGTGCAGAGCATGTAAGTGCTATCAAATGAAATCTCATGTAATTTTTTTCAGATGTTAAGCTTAATTCCTTTTCCATTACTGCGGTTCTCAAAGATGGCTACTGTTTGGGCTAAGAAGTTTCAAAAAATTCAGCTTGAGGCAGACATCCAGTATGGAAAATTTATGTCCAACTGTAAGACAGTTATAAGCAGCTGAAAACAGGGTCTTACAATGAGAAGTGTCAGACAACATCAATACTGGAAACTGCTACCAGCTTGGCCCATAATATAGGCTTTGTTAAAGACATCACCCAGGCTAACAATTGCTGTATCAAGTTATAGGCTAATGCCTTTTGCAACTGCTGAGTTATAAAATCTTTAATGATCCTTTTGGTTGCAGTGGTAAACCTGGCAACAACTGGGAAAGACCCACAAAGCTGGAGAAAAAGTAGAAAACCTGAGGTTTTCTACTGCGTTTAAGTTACAAGACTGGGGACTGAGAAATCTGAATTATATTCTTGGCAATGCCACAGGTTTCCTGTGTGACTTAGGTCTAGCTGAAGGTTAAGCTTTGGTGCCTCAGTTTCCTCACCATAGTTGTTGGGACAATGTTTATTTCATTTTTTAGGCGGTGCTGGCACACTGAGCTGGCTTTCTGCACTTCAGTGACGTGATACACTAATCATCTGTAATTTTTCAACAGAAGGGAAAAGTCAAACTGCTCAGGTTTGAATCTATGGCTTGCATAATGGGAAGAAAGCAAGGAGGAATTTACTGGAATAATCCGGAAGTTGGAGTTG
Source organism: Anabacerthia variegaticeps (assembly GCA_035583185.1). Lineage (NCBI taxonomy): Eukaryota > Metazoa > Chordata > Aves > Passeriformes > Furnariidae > Anabacerthia > Anabacerthia variegaticeps. The sequence goes on from JAWWEW010000078.1 coordinate 117,268,522, forward strand.
TGCTGGGCTCTGTCCCCAGAAGCACAGAATCATTGTGTGTCAGCCCTGAAATGTCATATAAACAGTGCTTTGCAACTCCTGTAAATGGTTTCCTGACTTTGTTAAAGGAAGTGGGCTGTCTACTTAAAGCTCTTGTCTGGGTCATGGTGACTAAACCTTTCTGCAGCATGCCTTTGTAAAGGTTTGGGTTTGGTTTAAATCAGAAACATTTCTGTAAGTCTCAACAAATAACAAGGGTATAGAGCATAATATATGTCTTTTGGTCTGTGGAAGTGCAGAGTTGTCTCACTAGTACATGCAGCCTGGTTTGCCTGTACACTAATCCACTAATGCTGACAGGTCTTAGAAGACTAACCCTATTGTGTAACACTGTAAACATTAGTAATAATTGCTTGTAAAAAATGCTGGGGAAAAAAATCCTAGGAATTATGAGAATCTGAATCACATTCACTTCTAAGTATTCCGGATACAGAGATCTCCTGGGTCAAATTCTCTTCGTCTTGCACCCATTGCAATTGCCTGGATCTCTCAGTCCAGTTCAGAAATCATTAGCTAATTGTTAAAGGGAAAAAAAAAATTGTATTAAGGCATCTATTCATGTTAGGTACCAAACATCAAACATGTATATTCTGCAGCCTTCCAGAAATACATAGATGTCTGTATAACTGTTCATCGTGCCATGTGTTATTGTTTGCATAACCTTAATTGAACATGCTCATACAGAATACAATTATTCTGATATATTAAACTACACAACATGTGATTAAAAAATAACAATGTGTCCTGGGAACAGTTAGCAAAACTGCCAGAATGCGGGTAAAAATTGTGTTATTAAAATGCAAAAGTGGGCATTTATCTTTCCTGTTATCCCTGTGGGGGCTGTTACATTCAATAATGAAAAGATGTCCCTTGAAATGGCATTACTTTTTAATGAGGCTTTTACCCATTGAGTCATAATCTCCATTTTACTAATTACAAGCAGAAATGGCCTCCAAAGCCCTCTAACTGCTGAGCGCAAGCAGCTTCTAAAACTGAGCATTCTCAGTCAGTACTCAGACTTGGACTACACCTGAGTTAAGGATGGGAGTTGGCTCTACCAACAAGGACATTTGCACATCACAGCATCAGTTCCTGGGCACTTCTGTGACATATTCCATAGTGCTTTAGTTGTTTACAATCCTCTGGTCAAACAAAAAACAACTAGGACACCCATTGTGATTACTTGCTGATTGTTATTTGGCCCCATGGACACTACTGTGCTTTCCTTTTACTCTGGCACTTGTCTTCATTCAGAACGTGAAGAGCCAGACACTGACTGCTGGCACTGGACCCCAGCTCTGACTCACTTGCCCTATCCTATATTCAGTGGTACTCAGAAAACCACATGGTGCAGGGACTGAACTCCTGTATTTCAGTAAAAGGCTGGCTTTTCCCTTCATCTGTCTAATTACTCATATCCTCCTGAGCTTTTAACCAACAAACTGGTTTTGGTTAAAGCAGTTTGGCAAATGCTATCCATTATCACAGCCACTGCTGCTTCTCCTGGCATTCAGGGCTTTGCTACACATTTGACATGGGAACTGGTTTACTCTACAATAGGGGGAAACATCTATTTCTGCAAACTGTCGTTCAGGGAGCTGCTTAAAACTTGACAGCACTGAGATTATTTTTATGATAAAATACTAAATCATTGCCAACACAAAGGTGAATGGTTCAGGCTGTCAATCCAAAGTCTCATAACATGCACCAAAATATGGGATTCAGGGGGCCAAAAGGGAGCTATCAAAACATTATTAAAGTTAGAAAATTAAGTAATCTAAAGCAAGGAAATTCCAGGATGAATTGGCCCCCACCAGCTCCAAGCCACCCTTTCCTTTTCTAAATTCAGTTTATCTGTTCTCATCCTTATGCCCCAGGTCATTTCATCTCTGCTTTTTATGCTGTTGCCTTTCTCTCAGGTAATGAATATCAAAAGAGAGAGGAGAGGAGAGGAG
>JAWWEW010000078.1:117270615-117366505 GCA_035583185.1 Anabacerthia variegaticeps
GAGAGGAGAGGAGAGGAGAGGAGAGGAGAGGAGAGGAGAGGAGAGGAAGCTGGTGGCTTTTTGTTTTAATGCCAAAACTGAAACTGTGGGAACCTTCTCAAGTCCACAAAGGAACACTCCATGGTGATGTTAAACTGAGAAGCTGAAGTAAGACTTTCCTCATCATCTGTATGCTGCAGTTTTTCAGTGCTTGGTCATTTTGTGACAGATTTTCATAGCCACCTCTTTATTTACAAAGGCACTGCATCAAAACCTACAAACACTGGAACTTTTTAGAGAAAAGCTTGACAATGATTTTTAAATGGGCAAATCCGTTTATTTTTCCATAGCCTTTTCTTGGAAATCCTGAACTGTTTGGCTAAAAGGTTCCATAGAACAAAATACAGCCTGAGTCAGATAGCATGGAAACTCTCATCACTAAGGACTGAAGTTTGGCAAGGCTGTAAATAGCAGAATCCAGGTCTCTGTATGAGTCAATCTTAATAATAGATGGGGTGATCAAACCATCTTATATGATAAAGTGCCATAACTTCCATTTCACAGCTTGACAGCTTCTAATGTTTGTGGGAGGCAGGTTGGCAGTAGAGCCTTCTACTGATGAGCCTGGCACTCAGAGGTTCCCCAAGGTCATGCAGTAGCTGCTGGTGAATCTGGAATGGCACTCAGGAGGGCTGACCTCAGATTTCCCCTGTAACCACAGACTGTCCTTGATTTTGCTTGGCTCAACAATGCTTCCTCTCTCTCAGTCACGTCACTCCCATACTTTTCTTCACTGTTGTCTCTCTCTGATTTCTCTTCCTCTTCTACTCTTTTGTTGGCTTCTCTTCTCACAGTATTTCAGTCTTTACACTTATACTTTCCCATGACTTCTAACTGAAAGTTTAACCCAGTTTGACTGCCTTAGAGAGAGGCATGGTTTCCATTCCAGGAGAAAACAGTGCTGGGCACATATTTCCTGCCCACTGTCACCTTCTTCGCCTCACAGTTCTTGGCTTCTGGTTGACCTCAAGAGTAAAAAGGAGACAGGCTGGATTTTTTTCTTGGTGGCTGTGGGAGGAAGAGCTGGAAGCCTGGTCTAGTGTCTGTAGGACTTGTTTATATGTCACATTCCACATGGTATAGGAAAGCAACATTATATATGGCTGTAATCTCTGGTTAGTGACATTTGGCAGTTCCACAATTGGATTGCATCATATTTATCTTGCCTCAGGCAAGTCTTAATTGTGAACATTCTCATTTTTCCACTAGTTTTCCCAAGAAGTTCACCATGCCCACATCAATCAGATCTGAATAATTTAAAGCCTTCCACAAATGTGCTTTAATGGTTAGATTGAATGTGCCTAGGTTGGATGTGAGGTTTTCCAATGTGACTTCATTTCCTAGTAGGAAACAAATACAGGGGTTCAGTGCGTGTCCCACGGCCCAGCTGAAAGACAGCAGCTCCAGGCAGCAGCTCTTTGCAGGCAGGCCAGGCTGCTGAGTTGGGTCTGGCACTGAGGGCAGGAGGTGGGACACTGTGAGGGGTGCAGGAAGCAGGGCAGCTATTACTCAGCAGAGCTCCTTCCCTGGAAGCGGAGAGGTCCCTGGAAAGGGAGATGTCTCTGTCTTTCCCTCCTCTTCAGCAATTTCTCATGTTGTGAGCACCTGGAGTACCTGTGTGCAAACTGCTGGGGATACAGGCAGCAGAACTTCTGGCACGGGTGACCCTCCAGGGTCTTGTAAACCTCTAGGTAATTAAAGATGAAAATAGTAAAGTTACTGAGACACCCACACATTCACTTGCTGGGACTGAACTGAAGATAATAAATCCCTAGAAACCCAAGTTGTAGGTCTGATCAGGTGTTTTGCCACTGCACTTCCCAGGCAATGGAAAGGCACAGGAAAGCCATCCAATTGACTATTCTATCCAGGCCACAGATCATACATATGCAGCTAAGACCTTCCATGCCATCTCTCCCTAGAAGCAACATGGCTACATTTGCCAGGGTGCCATGCCAACATTAATGCTCCCTCCCAAAGCCAGTTGCCTGGTTTTTGGTGTCTGTGTAGCTTTGGCATAGGCAACCCACACTCCCAGATAGTTGGGAGCCCGCTGCATTGTGAGATTGCTTTTCTTGTTACTTCCTTCCAGAGGAATTGGCAGGAGTGCTTACAAACCCTCCTGGGCCCGACGGCAAAGGCTGAAATTTTCAGTCTGAGTGGGTTCTGACTTGTCACCTTGAGCTAATGGAAAAAAATGCATGCAGTTTGGCAGGCCAGATAGAGGTACTTGACCTCCACGCCTTTGTTTCTATTAGTTTTGCCTTAGAGAAGATGTGGCAGCAAAGCAGGGTTGGGATTCCCTCTTGCTCTACAGACATGTGTCACAGTGGGATGGAGATCTGGACTTTCCAAACCTTTTATCAAACGAGCAAATGTAGACAGCATAGCAAGTCCAAACTTTCAGAAGTCAGAAGCCAAGCTTCAAAACATCACAGAACTTGCTTAAAACCACAAGGTGTTTCTCAGATGTTTCCTCTGAGTGTTTATTCTGTATTCAACTGGAAACCAAGAGCAGCATACTCCTTCTTAAAAAAAAAAAAAAACAAAAAACAAAAAAAACCCCCACAAACAAACAAAAAACCCTTGAAAATATGAGCATTAGATTTTAAAAGATTAAGGATACAACGTAGAGTCACGAAGGCTTTCAACACCCATAAAATTCTGGAAATAACTTATTTTAATTTCAAAACCCTTTAAGCTATAAAAGGAAGATTTTTGGTAAAGCAACTCTGACTCATTCTAACACATTTTCTCCTCATTCATGCATTCTTTTGACTCAGACTAAAAGACTTGGATTGCAAAGCCTCATGTGTGTGTGTGTTCTTTTTTTTTTTTTACTTCACAGCTTTTTTTGGGAAATACCTCAATGAATACAATGGCAGCTACATCCCTCCTGGGTGGAGAGAGTGGGTTGGATTAGTGAAGAACTCTCGCTTCTATAATTACACCATTTCTCGCAATGGTAACAAAGAGAAGCATGGATTTGATTATGCAAAGGTATTTTCCAGACACATAAATGCCACATGATTAATCCATGTAAAAATAGCTTTCAGATAATTAATTAACCAGGTAATTAATTACTTAACCAACTACAACCATGAAATTGAGATGTCATTTTCTCTCCAGGGCATTACAGATCAATTTCTATGTGAGAATATTAATCACTCAACAGAAGAAAGTTTCCCAGGGCTCTTCAGCGGAGCCTGGTGGTTCCTCCCTTCCTCCCTCCCTCCTTCGCTCCCTTTCTCCTAGACAGTGATGTTTTGGTGGCAGAAGCAAATAGTAAACAAAAGCTTTTACCCAAAATAATTGTGCCCCTTGTGCTACTGAACTTTAAAGTTTGCTGAGTGTTGTGAGGTATTACCCACAGAAGAAATCTCAGTTAATGTTATTTTCCATGATACAGTGCACACCAAAGAAAGTCTGTATGGCTGTGGTGTCAGACTCCGGATGTGACTACAAGAATAGATAAGCACAAGAACACGGCCATTGGAAAAGTTAGGAACTTGTTTGTGCTCTTGACAAAGTGTGGAAAGCATGCCAGGGTGACCTGCCCACTGCCATGAAGTTTCTTGGAAAGGTTTAGGATTGCAGATTGCAGACTTTCCAGCCTGCAGAAAGCAATCTGGAATTTCCTCAGACTAGCTCAAGGAAGATGATACAGATGTTGCAGCTGTGGTTTCTGACCCATGTAATGAGATTTTATTGGAAGCTCGCATTGCCTGTTTCTGATTTTCTCATCCATAGAAATTACATGATACTGATTATATATTTATAGAGAGTTTAAAAAAAAGAAAATAAAGAATATTGGTTAGTTATACATTCCTTAGACAGCTTGTGTATGTAACTAGAATAAATAGGGGAGTGGGAGGGGATCGAATGCTTTGGGAGAGCACTCATACAGGCATTTCATTTGAACAGGGCGCAAACCCAAAAATTATCACAACCCTAGTGCCTCGCACTCATTATCCATTTTGGAAACTGAAGGCTCACTCACTGTCTCTTCCATATGCTTTGAGGGTTTGTAGCAGCCAGGGCTACTGTATGTGCTCCAAGTGTGCTGAAGGAGAGGGGAAGGGGCAGGGGGACAGGGAGCGGGCGAGCAAGGAGGTCACAGCTGGTTGCCTTGTCCTAGCACTGACATGCGACACAGACCTTGTCCCTCAGGCTCTGCTTTTGCAGCTGTTTGGGGCCTCGAATCCACAACACAAGATTAGTCATGCCTGGAAGTGCTTGAAATTACAAACATTGTCTCAGCACTTTCTCAATGAAGCTTGCACTAGACCTCCAGGCCAACAGTGAATACTCTAAGGTGGCAGGTGGTTTAATTTAAGTTTTCATCTTTTTTTCTTAGTTCCATTTCCTCCCTTCCCCTTGTAGGCTTCCATTTGCCACCTTGGCTGTGGGTTAAGCCAGTTTATTAGCAAGTCACAACCTTAATCTCAGCAGCTGCACTGCTTAAAGTTGCACAATTAAATGAACAGAGCCTGCAGGAATTCAACTGCACCCTGTATTCTCATTTGCAATTTCTTTGATAAAGATTTTTTGCAATCTGTTCCACTTTGTACATATGCAAAAGTAGAGTCTGAACAAAGACTGTGCGAGAAAGGTTTATGTAAACATAAAACCAGCATAAGAGTCAGTGTTAGTTGGGAGCCAGTACCTTGTGAAGTGTTTTATCAATGAAATTCAGGAAACGTATCTTTGTCAGTACGGTCTGTCATTTTAAATGTTACTTGGCATTATATAACAAAATCTGGTAATCAAATTTACTTAATGCTTTCTGTTGTATCTGATTTGCAAAATACTGTCTCATTTTCTGTGGCATTGCCTGCTTAAGAAAGTAATTACTGCTCAATCTCCTCCATGCTCCCTCAAATCATATATCTCTTTGATGGTATGTTTTTACTTCCTGATTTGAGCTTTAATGAGGACTTGAAAATAACATAATAACATGATAGTATGTGATCTAATTAATCATGCACTTTGTAACTTTTGCTTTGTGTTAATCGTATGTTCCAGGACTACTTCACAGACCTAATCACTAATGAGAGCATTAATTACTTCAGAATGTCTAAGAGGATATATCCCCATAGGCCCATAATGATGGTCATCAGCCATGCTGCACCCCATGGCCCCGAGGATTCTGCACCGCAGTTCTCAGAGCTCTACCCCAACGCTTCACAGCATATGTAAGTCAAAATCACACCCTGCCAGGCCTGCTCCTTGTACCTGCTCCTGTGAGGTGTTTGTTTATGGAGACATCGCGGGAACAGAATTCAAATGTGATAAACTCACAGTAAGCAGTGAATGTTTGCGTGGTTTTTTTGCTGTGCTTGCTCCTGTTGCGGGGGAGAGTGACAGCTCTGACCATTATTAAAGCAGAGAGAAGCTCTTTTCCTCCTGGGAAGTTGTGGGAGATTAAAAGGTCAGTATTTGGCTTTGTAAGGGCAGCTTCTTACAATACCCTGAAAATATGTAGACACAGGTCAGGATCTGTTGGAAAGATATTACTTCCTTCATTTTCCTCTAAGATATGTGCTTCCTGGCTTCTAACTAACTGAATGCATTGAGAGTAAAAACACTCTTTTGAAGCTTTTTAGTACATCAGATTTGTTTATAGACTAGATACTGGCAGATTACCAAAATAGCCTATTAGACCGCATTTTAAAATAACATGCTTAGTCTTTCCTGGTGATTAAACTATAATAATCAAAAAAGAACTATTACTTTTGTCTTTCGAATGGAAACCAACTCCAGCTAAAAATCTGTGGATAGTCCTGAATTCCACATCTTGCTTCATACCTCGAATATTCTGCGTCCTTTTCCTTAGAGTGAGATGCTATGGAAGCTTTCCACTGCACTTGTGTCTAGTGTGGATTTGTAGACCAGTCTTTCCATTTGTTCTTAAATGATGTCTTTGCACATCAAACCCCACCTTAATAAAATATTTCAGCAGGATTGTACATTCATTTGGCCTCTCAAAATGAGGAGAAATCAGTTTCATAGGACAGTAGGAAAGCTTCTTGGTCTACAAATTGAATTTTGGACGCTGCAGTAGCTCACACCTAAAGATGTTTTTTGCAGTTACATTAACTACTTTAAAATTGCAATGTAGCAGTTACCACAAAAACTGCATACATAAACTGATCACTAGTTGGGGCCAGAAAGAGATTTGCTGGTCTTGGATTATGGTTGAATATTTTTTAGTTTTTATTTTTTATCCTCTTACTGGCTGCTACTTTGTAGATACACCAGTTTCCCTGACCTTATAATCCTATATTCTCAATGATCCCACATTCCTGAGACTAGACTTTGCAAGTCAGCCATGTTTTGTAGTTATTTAGATATTCAGAAAAATTTCTACCTGTATAGAGAGCTAATGAAATTGAAATTTTTGTTTGCAAACAAGATAGACATGAACACATAAAGCCTGTTACATTAAGCTGTATGAAAGACCTTTTTAAGTCAGTATCCTGAATTATGTACTCCAGCAGAAAGCAACAGGGAATGCTTGTGGAGGGCATGGGGAGGAGAAACCCCACAAACTTTTTCCCCTGTTTTTCCAGCTTCTGAAAATTGTCACTTTACGTGAAGCATCCAGGTCAGTGTGCCCCATTCTCTTTGCATTGGTCTGATCTCTTTTTCAGCTCTGGTGGCAGCCCCACCATCTCACAGCAACAAGTTCCACGGTGTCACTCCGTGCACTAAGGGCAAAGGTCCACCTTTTCTTTCCTTCTAAACCTGGAGCTTGGCTGTGCCACCTGTGTCTCTTACTTCCCATTCTGTGAAGAATGAGTAGCCACTACATCAAATTTAATGGATCTCTCACGTCTCCTTTCAATTGCCACTTTTCATAGCAAGAGAGTTATTTCTACTTGTTCTCACCCTGTTCAACAGATTGCTTCCCGTTCAGTGGCACAGACTGCCTGGCCTGGGGCAAGCCATCCTGTCTGCTGGGGGACCATCCATCATACAGGAGGGTAGGATTCCAACTGTTTCAGCTCAGCTGTGGGGACAGTGTCTGGAAGAAAAGCACTGGAATCATTGAATCTCCTCCTACCTCTCCCCAGGCCAAAGGAACTCATTTTAGACTCCTTTCTCACTGTCTCACTGAAAAGTGCTTGTAGGAACTTGCTTTGGTTTATCATGCTCTTGAGGCTTTCTACTGCTTGGTGTTCTCAGCCTACTTGTTTTCTAGTTTGTGCTGCTAGAACAAATTGATTTAGTTAGTCTCCAGATTTTTAACTACCTCTCTGCCTTATACAGGTTGTATGTTACCTGCAAAGATCTAGCAAAGATCCTAGTTATCTCTTTGAGGCTTAATTTCATTTAAGTACTTGAGTGTAAATTTATTTTTATTTTTGTAGACTCCTGGGGTCTAAATACCTTGCTCTGCTAGGCTACTTGTGAGAGCCCTGGGCTGTGCTTCTTCTTTCCTTCTGGTGGTGTTGATTTCTTGGCAACCTTCTTGCAAAGAGTTTTTTCTCTATTGACCTCAAGAGATCCTCACGGTGTTGTTTTGTGTTTCTTCTTGCACTGGCTGACTGCATGTGTTAAAGTTCAGTCTGCAGACTAAGAAATGAGACAAAATGAAGATAAACTGCCAATTTGGGTGGCTAAAGATTCCAAACAACTGATTTCTCTACCGGAAATATTAGCAATATGCTCTAAAAGATATAAGAAGTTCAGTTCTTACAGAAATACTCAGTGCTCCCTGTGAAAACAGCGCAAGAACAATAAAATCCCTCCTGCCAAGGTTTGTGTAATTTGAACATTTAACCCTTAGGTTTTCTTCCTTGGTGGTCAAGCACCATTTGAATCTCTTTCTTTCTGACCTTGGGTGACAGCCATCTGACCTTGGATTTTGTTTTTAAAAATGTAGTTGCTATATCATGTTACTGTAACGCCTACCTCCAACAAAGAAGGGAAACCAGGTCAAAAGCTGCTTGCTGGCTTAACAAACTGAGATGGAAGGTTATACCTACAAACCAAGGATTAAGATAGCCTGTCAACCACATGTGAGGGGAAGTTTTGCTTGAAAGAACAGTAGCTGAAGCAGACCCTTCAATTATACGATGTCTCTTTGCTGGTAAAATGCCTGTCATTTGATTGAAATGCTGCTTCTATAAATTAAAAAACAAACAAAACCACAAAAAAAAAAAAAAAAGAACAAAATAAAACACCAACCCACAACCCAGAAGTTTGTTTAGAAGAAGTTTTCCGCTGGCACGTATAAATAGGGGAGTGGCTACAGCAGGAAATACTCCAGTTCAGGAAGAGTTCTGCCCTCAGATGTGGGCGTCTGTTGGTCTCGTTTCCTCCCTTATCAACATGGCAAGAAGAAAATCAAATGAATGTAGCAGCGAAGTCCATAAGATTTATGAAAAAAAACATCAAAGCCAAAAAGAAAATGAAGAATTACATACCACCATTATGTTACAGTCCTGTCCTCCTCAGCACAAACAGCCTGCTGGAGTGACACGAAGAGTCTTACAAGGACAAGAACAGTAATGATATGTACGCTGTTTAATTACTAATATTAAGTGATTTCTGCTATTTCTTACTAACTCCGGTTTAAAATGAAACACAAACTGTATCATACTGGAAGCAGCAGACACTCCATTGTTCTTAAGCATCCATTCTCCCCCCCACTCTCTCAACTTCTGCGCTCCTTAAAATGTGTCCTATTTTTGACATCTAAAAATATTTCTGAAGGTTTATCCTGGCTGCTATCACCATAATGAGTAACATATTTTCTGAAAATAAATCATACTAATGCATGTACTCTAGCTATGCCCAGAAATTACTTCTGTGGAAGAAAATGGGACTGGAGAAGATGAAATAGATGAAAGTAATACATACATTTTTGCTGTGGTAACGAATATCATCTGTTGGCGAGTAGGGTTGCTAGACCTTTAGAAATGTTGTTGTTGAATGTGTAGTTATGAAGCTGTGTTATGGGACAATCTTGTTCCGTCAGACAGCTGAGCAGGAAAGCTCTGACTCAAAGGATGCTCTAATGAAAGCCTGAATTCTCAGTTAAGCTCAGGGCCTCTGGCACTTTAACTTCCCTTTGCCTTCCAGTGTGAACCAGTCTTAGGGGAACTGTGAATCAAACCTAAGCTGTTTATAAGCTGTGAAGCAAACAAACATTTGAAGCAAAAATCTGCAGGAGGCAGGTTTACTGAAGAATGTAAAAAATGGAAATCTGAAACACTGCTGGCTGTGCTGAGTTAAAGATCCTTGTGCTGGCAGGAGGAATGACAGCCAGATTTTATGACTACCTGGAAGAAATCCTATTGCCAAGCTAGGGATCTCAGGAGGAGCAGATAGAAATGGTATCTTGGGAGAGATCAGAAACCTTCCCAAGCTAATGTGAGAAAAGGTAGATGCATATGAAAGGCAGAACTTTATATTTCCATTTAAAGATCATATGATGGGTCCTGGTAGACCAGGTATGGAGGTAGCCGTATGTCTGCAGTAGTGAAGCATGGAGAGAAATGCTCTTGCATCTCCAGATCTCCAGAGAAATCTTAACTGGGAGTTCGGGTGTGAGGTGACTGCATCTGGTGTCACTGAGGCCAAGTCTCAAACATCTGGCAGTTACAATGTTATCTGTTGTAATGTGGAAATTTGACCATTAGAGTGGGATCGTCCATTTGCATGAGTAATAAATCTTGACATGTCAATATGTAGTGTCAGTGCTGGGCTGAGCACTGATGATCAAAATCATCCCATGTCATTGGGAGTGTGACTTTAAACCGTATTAGAAAAAATGGTGTGAAATAGAAATGTAAGTATGATTTTAGTTGCGCAATTAACTTCTGCAGCAGCAACAAATAATGTTGCCTAAAATAAAAAGGTGTTATGTTTTACAAGTAACAACCTTTTTGCTTCTTTATTCTGAAATACAGCAGTTGTTTTATGTTTCAGGAGTCAAACTTTCATAACTCACATCTGCAGATCTATAAATATCACTGGATTTAAAAGATTCCCCTTTTAGAAGGCAGCAAAAGTAGACCAGTATGGTGAAATTCAACTTCACATTAACACTGACCATAGCCACTAGTCATGGGTTTGGATTTTTTTACTTTTAATTTCTCCCAGAATCCAGGCTTCCTGCTTTCCAAGGAAAGTGTCTAAACCTGGAAGTCTGCTTTCCCTGAAAACAAAGAGTTTGCTTCCTTTTTTTGTTTACATTTTTTCTGAAGAAACCTGACTACTTACACTGTGTTTGCTAATCATATTTCAAAGAATAATAGAGGTGTTAATTCTGTACAGAAACTATTCATTTTTCTCCATCAGTTTTACCATTGGTATTACTTTAAAATGTTGTTGACTTTTATTTTCATGAAAGTAAAATGTTCCTGGGGTACCTAAGTGCTGTATTATTATCACTAACTGGAGGACTCCCAATCCAAACAGATTAGCCAAACACTTATGGGATAAAAACCCCTGAGAACTCTATAGAATTTTTCTAAACCAAAAAATTTTAGGCAGTATTTTTGTGAACATAATTTTCTTTTGGTGAACAGAAACAGAAGGGAATTAGGAGATTGCAAATAGGGGTAAACACAGATTTTTACTACAAGCAATTGAACAAATGTTTGTAAATATGTTTGTTTCTTTCCACATTACCCCATCTGTTAGAGACTTGTATATATTTAGATCATTTTTTTAGAAAGCAAACATTAATTTTAAGTTGTACTGAATTCTAGAAGCTCTTAAAATATGCTGTACTCTGTTATATTTCTTTTTCACACAGATACCACAACTGTGTATACAGCATTAGTCAAGTTGAATCTCCCATTCTTTTCTAAACTGTAAAATATCTTTTTGTAATAATGATTTGCAAAAGGGCTATATTCCGTTGACTTCCTTGAATATCACAATTCAGTTCAGTTACTAGTATAAGACAATGGAATTAATTTCTGAAATATTTGCTGCTTGGGGACCCATTTTAATGGATCTTCAAGTAAAAGCATACATTGTTTTGGGTTGTTGGGTCTGATTTTTTTTTCATTTCTTGTCAAACTTAAAGTAACTGTGGTACCTTAAAAGCCAAATAAGATGCATTCTTTATTTTGAAGTTTGAATTTATATATATATAAGTGTAGTAAATATAGTTTCAGAAAGAGTTACTGAGGTGTTTTGACCACAAAGGTGACGGATAATACAACTCCTTTTCTCACAACATAAACGCCTATTTGTGGTGATGCATACAGATAAATAAATGATAGATTTTGTGGTGAGTCTTCCTGTAAAGAAAAAAGTGCAGTAATGCTTTATGATATTTACTCCTTCCATGGCCTATAGAACATTTAATTACCACTAGATTTCTCTGTAACTTTATTTACACGGGTAGGTGAACGATAACAAATCCTCAGGGTGAATTACTGTTTTCATTATGAGGATGTGCTTATAGGAAAGTGCCTGACTATATATGTTGTTTGTTATTGTTAAGTACTTGGGGTTTTTTGTTAGTTAAACTGAGGGCATCAACTCAACATTTTATGAACCTGGCATCTTCCAGTGTCCTGCCCAGTTCCAGAACAGATCTGTCATGAAGTGCCAAGAAGTCTCTGTGTATTAAGATCTGCATAGTGTATGTTGCACAAAGGTAAGTGAGTAATGGAGCAATCTAGATTTGCCCAAATTAGTGTATTCTATAAGAATGACAAATACTACAGTAGTTCCTTGCCAGACTTAGAAGCCAGGGACAACCTGAAAATAATGGGCTACGTGGCACTGTCTTCTGATCATGGATCAACTAATGTAACCTCCATGACTGAGAAGAGGCAATGGATGACATAGTACATAATCTTCAACTTTATACTCCTAGTGCAAAGAGGAATCAAGGAAATGTAGATGTCAGTGTTACTTTTCAGCAGTATTTGTCACTACAGAGCAAACTTATTCCCAAAAATGGAAGAATAGAAAGAGTGACAGACTGTACCATAATGACTTTCAAGGGCTTATAACAGCTGAACATTTAGCTGGTATCTCCAGCTACTTCAATAAAAAAAAAATTGTGATAAACAATTATCACTGACAGAGAAGAAGTCTGTTTACAAGGAAAAGTTTTCAAAAATCAGCCCTATTCTCCCCAGGATTCACCTCTGTAATGTTTGTTTGTTTGTTTGTTTTACACAAGAAAAAGGTAGATAGATCTAAGGGAAAAGTCAGATATTGTGCCTGGCAACCAGTGCCATTCTGGTGGATTTCTGAAAAGTCCAACAAACGGGTGCAGAGGCAACACAGACAAGCTGTGGGATTTTGGAATTAATTTCTGTCTCTTCCCTAGAACTCTTTCTCTGACACTTTGAACTGCTGTTTCATATTTCCATCACCCAGTGACACTGGATGTTTCACAGAAGGTCCTGTTCCTTAAATTGTCTGGGGGGAAGATTCTGCTCCCTCTCTGCCTGCTGCATTACTCACCCAGAAAATTCAAAATGCTTTTGGAAAGTGTCTGTGAAAGGTTTTAACCGCCCTGCTAAACCCTTGAGTGCTGCTTTTAAAGACTATCCATTATGTGGAGGAGGCTTCTCACAATGGCCTGGGAACATGAGAGCTGAGCCTGCTTCAGCAGCTGGCTCTCCTTCCTGGCACAGCAGCAGGCTGTCACGGTGCGGCCGGCTGAGCGTAGCTCACAGCCACCTCATCCCTCTGAGGCAGGGGCACTCAGGGCTCCGCTGAAAAAAAGGAGGGTTTTACTAGAAAATGCTGATTAATCAAAACTGAGCTCTTTCGTGGGAAAACATCTTGTTTGACAAACTTCCAAGGAAACAGAGGAGAGTTTGCACTGGAAGTATCCTCTTCTGTCAATGTGCCTGATAACCAATAGGTGACCAAAACTCCTAAGTCTTGCTTCTTCAAGGTTGGGGGCTCCATCAGTCCCTCTGTTAGGAGTGCTGGCTAGCCAACAACACAGAGCACTGTGCTCCTGGGATAAATTTTATTAATTCTGTGGCCATATTCATTTTAAAAATCAGACTTCAACCATAGGAAATTACAAAAACTTTGATCTTTCAACATGAAATAAAAGAACCTCCGGCAGAAAAGGAATGGTGGTCTTTGCTTGGTAGAGAGCTAACCTCTCTATGCTTCTGAATCTCTGTCAAAGGTTCAAAAATCCTGTGATACTGTTGTCTCACTTCTCTTTTCCTTGAAGCTGATGATCAAGTAGGTTAGTCAAAACTAGCTGTATGTTCTAAAGGCATACTTCTCAAATTCTACCTAAATTCTAAAAGAAATGGTCTCCACTTAAAATCTGGACTCCATTAACTTATTGCAGTTGACTATATGTCCATTATGTTATCGTTTCAGCCGATTTTTATCCTCAGAATATATACTTGTAGTTTATACATAGGATATCTGATACAGTAAAATCAACTGCTTCCACTATCCACATACAACCATGTAAAGAAAAATGAAGGACAGGTCAAAGGTGTGATCTTAAGTTATCAGTATACAATGTTCTGATATTGTTCAGTGCTACCACTGAAGAAAAGACCGCTACACATACATATTTTGGTGGGGGAAATGTACTTTTTGTTAATGGTACATAAATTTTCAAGACCTAAATAGTAAATTAATACTGAATTGTGTTTTTATTATAAATTGAAAAGAGAGTTATAAGAATCAACTAAATCTAATCACACAACAGCATTTTTTTCACTTTTTTTTGTACATCTGTTTTTCAAATGTAATGCTGTGATTCATTTATCATGTTCTGCAGTGTATTAGAAACCGGGAAAAATTAAAACTAAAAGAATTTAATCAAAATGACAAAGCCTAGGTTCCTTTTTTTCTAGAGAAGGAAGCTGCTTATACATAGATTGAACCATTATGGGACATGGATTTTGTTGGGTTTCTCTTCACCTTTTGGTTGTCATATAATCTAGGTATAAAAATAGGATTGATGGGGAGCTTTTATAACATGCTTGTCTGTACAGCAAATTTACTTGGCATATTTTTTGCAGTACCTTCCCTTCTGAGGTGATGTATCTGTGAACATATTCTTGTTTCTTTTATGATATCCTTCAAAAATTCACTGGCTGTAGATAGAACACCACTCATATCTTTCCTTTGATGTTTGTGCAAACTCCTAAAGCATCATTCTTTGCTTTGGACAGGACTCTGTGCCCTTACTTCTTCTTAGTACTAGTATCAATAGTAGAGTTAACTCAATATTGTTGTTATAGTTCATCTTATGCTGGTGATGCATGTGCTTTACATTCACATTGAAAAAATAGTACCTTAAGAGTATTTAGTGTATAAATGACTGTGGGATTTGCATGTGTGCCACATTGCCAGGCATCACTGGGACATAGCTCAGGTGAGGGCCAAGGGCAGGTGATGGAGATTGAACATGGGTCTGGAGTCAACAGTGCTGGCTGCATCGCTTTCTCAGCTCTCTCCTTCAAGGCCACCACGTGGCCTCCTGTCAGGACTCTACACCCAGTCAGTCAGCCCTGAGGGGTTTTCACTCAGGGTCCTGGCAAGGCCTGCACTCGCCTTTGGTGATGGGGAAGGGAAAAAAGTCAGTGTCTTCACTCTTTGGGGCGTCTTGAAAACTGATAACACTGGTGCTATTCTTAGTACTGACTATTAAATTTTTCTATCCCACTGGAAAGTGGCTTTCTTTGAGTTTTGTTTAAATGCAATTTTCCTTCGGGAAGCATGAGGGCAGCTTACCTTAATATTAAGGAGATGCAGTCATCTTTGATCTCTGACTTTCTTACTTCTTATCTTTATGGAATGTGTCATTCAGATCAACCTTTTTATTGACTATAGATTTTGTTTAAGGAATACATTTTGGCATATCCCAAATATTAACGTGGATCTTGTAGTGGTCTTTGAGTCTGAAAAAAAAGCACAGAAAGCAAGTTTTGAGTTCCTCAAATTTTGAGGAACCAATGAAGCTTGGAAGCCACTGAAGTAATGTTTGTTGGTATTTGTCAGATAACACATGGAATTTGTCATTTAACTGCTTGTTGGCTACTTCTCTGCTAGAGGAGTTCCCACCTTCCTCTGATGCCTTTAATGCTGCACAACTTTTCAGATCTGTTCTTTTCCCCCAGCACTCCCAGCTATAACTACGCACCAAACATGGATAAGCACTGGATTATGCAGTACACGGGGCCCATGCTGCCTATCCACATGGAGTTTACAAATGTCTTGCAGCGCAAAAGACTTCAGACCCTGATGTCAGTTGATGATTCTATGGAAAGAGTGAGTTCAAGAAACTACTGTGAATACAGTCTTATTAGTTGGTAACAAAATTAAATTATTTAATTAGTTTTTTACCTTCACCAACCATATTCTGGGGAAAGTCATTGTGCTATGAAGAATTACTCCACTTACCCCAGCAGAAATTAATTCTCATTCTTTCCAATATAAAGCTTCTTTCTTTCTTTGTTTCAATTGCTGGGTCAATAAACTGATGACTTCTTTTTAAAGGGAAAAGTCACTGAGCCTAATATAAAGCATGGTATTAACAGAGGATGCATCACCTGTGTGTACACATGGATAGACACAGGTGCCCATATGACAACTTCTATTCATTTCACACACTCCCTTCACAGTTCCTCCTTCAGCTGAAATCTGGGAACTGGCAACTCATAGCAACTCAGGTGTCAGTCTACAAATGTTTGCAGAAGTTAGGCAATGCAGTGGACAGCTAATTATAGGTAACATGATACATGAACTATTAGGTGTACTTTGTGTGACTTTTTGTTCCAAAATCAAGCACCATGACCAAAGATCTTCCCCTAGAGAGATTTCTTTAAACTTTAATAAAAATTTACAGCCTTTTCCCAAGCTCCCAACTATAAGGAATGAGAAAGCTTTAGACTAACACAGTAAATCAAATTTGAGTACCTTTTCTCCTAAAGCTGTAGCAGACTTTTTTTCACAATCTGTGTTTGAGTACACAATGAATTCTGAACATACTAATGAAACTACACCAATTTTTTTTTCTATTTTAATTTTCTGGACCTGTTTAATTGTCCCCACTGTCAAATGTGAAACTGAACTTGCAAGCTGATTTTTTTAGCAGTATGGTAAAGACAAGATATAAAAATGCCCATCCTCAGAATGTCTGTGTCAACAGCCTCATTGATGCCATGTGTGGTCCTGTGTATTAAAGGATTATAAATTATGGTTATGCATGATTATGCACAAAACATGTTTTGCTACACTTTACTCAGAGTTCTTTCTATGCTGTGTTGCAGTTATACCAAATGCTTGCAGAGATGGGAGAACTGGAGAATACCTACATTATTTACACTGCTGACCATGGTTACCATATTGGGCAGTTTGGACTGGTCAAGGGAAAGTCAATGCCGTATGACTTTGATATTCGAGTTCCTTTCTTTATTCGTGGTCCAAGTGTAGAGCCGGGATCAGTGTACGTTCTCTTATGTCTCTAGCACAGCTGTTGAGCATGATGTAAAATGTTTCTAAGACCATGTAATTACCACTCTGTCTAGCTTAATTTCATAAAGGATGCCCTCTTATTGCTGAGCTAGGAGTCTCATAAAGAGGCAGGTCTTTCACTTTGCATATTATGAATAAGTTATAATGAAGATGAAAGAATTGTGTAATGCGTAGTCCTGTAGGGCTAGACTCTGGGTTTTGCTTTTAAAAACTGTGTGATCATCTTTACTGCTCACCCTATGGTTTATCAGAATGGATGGCATCATACCCTCATTTTCAATGAGATAAGAGCAGCGTGGCTGCTGCACCTCCTTGTTTTATTGTGCTTGGTTTTTTCTTTGTGATGACAGCCTGCAGTACTGGCCTATCGTGTTGAGTTTTAGACTTCAAAGGAGGCTTTCTAAACTTAGCACTTGTGTAGAGCTCTACATCTTCCAAGTCCTCATAAACATTAATTAGCATTCTATTTCCAAGAGAATGTTAAGACTTCTGTGTTGAACACATGACAATTATGACCTTTTATGTTGATTTTCAGAGTGCCTCAGATAGTTCTGAATATTGATCTCGCTCCAACAATTCTGGATATAGCAGGACTTGACACACCTCCAGATATGGATGGCAAATCTGTCCTAAAGCTTCTGGACTTGGAGAGACCAGGAAACAGGTGGGTCCCAATATTTGTTGTTTTTTTTTTAGCCAGTTCAGAAGCAAACACCTGAGTAATTCAATAATTGAGTAGAAAAAGAGATTTGGTGAAAATGAGCTGTGTCATGACAATGACCATAGCTTTTCGATTTGAAGAGTCTCTTAAATAGCACATCCATAAAATTGCAGTTATTTATAAGTGAAGAGTTGCTTTTTGTAAAATAATTTGTTAAAAATAACAATTCTATACCTAAATTCTGGCAGTAAATATTATTATTTTACTTGCAGGTTTCGAACAAACAAGAAGTCCAAAATTTGGCGTGACACATTTCTGGTGGAAAGAGGGTAATTATTAGGAGTGAGAGAGTTTTGGGAGAGTATGCCTGCTGGGAACACTCTCTTGTACATGTTTTCCTTTCTGCTCCCTCCTCTTCCTTATAATGGTCAGAGAATTAGTAAATTTTGCAAACAAGCTTACAGGCCTGACATCATTCCTAGTTTGCCACCACTGCCATTGCAAAGCGCTGTGCTCCCAAATCCCTACTTCTGAAGAAATGTGAAAGGATGTTTTTCTGGTGACTCTCCTCGCCTCTTTCCCCTCTTTCCATGACGCTATGCTCACACCCACTTATGCCGTCATCTGATGTATTTTCTTACCAAATTTCTGTTTCAAATCCAGTTGTGCAGAATCCTCTTATCGACTGGTTTTGTATTTTCCATCACATATTGGAAAAATTCTTCATTTTTCTTCCAGCTAAGACACGTTTAAATGAGATTTATTACTATAACTGCTCCTCTTTTCACTGATAGCTCCTTAGATCCTCTCACCTTGCCAGTTGTTACTGAGAAAATTTTCTGTGGGTAAAAATTTTACAGCAATTTCCTTTCTGCACTTTATGACTTTACAGATTATGGAAATCTCCTGTAATGTGTTATAAAGCAGCGCATGTAAGAGACATTGTAATATATAAGGTACAGGCAAGCTAGTGCTGAGTATGAAAGTCCTGTTATGTCTTCAGCTGGGTTTTTCAGTCAGACAAGTACTGCTTTAGGGAGTTTTGCCTTGTGAAAGAACCTACATTTCTGTCTGAGTGGTGATGAACTGTACCAGTTAGACATATTTTAGCAACTCTTGTTTCTCTTTGGGCAATTTTCAGTCAGTCACCTGAGCCTTTTTTTTCACTGCATGACCTATGCTGAAGGTCTGTAATAGAAATGTGGGGACTTTTTTCCCTGAGAAGACAGTAAACCTTCAAGTAGCTTTGCTTTCCAAGTTATGTTCCTATCTTTAGAGTTTAAAATGTATCTCAAATGTTCAACTTTATTTTTTATAAGCAAATTTCTGCGCAAGAAGGAGGAATCCAGCAAAAATACCCAGCAGTCTAATCAACTACCAAAATATGAAAGAGTAAAAGAATTATGCCAACAAGCAAGGTACCAGACAGCCTGTGAACAACCAGGACAGGTAAGCCACAAGTAACTCCACTCTTCCAGGTGCCATGGGGAAATATTGTATTTTATGTTATGGATCAAAAAAATTTGAAGAATATGGCATTTGAAAGGTAACTAAAAGATTATTGTTATGAATATATCCAGGGGACAAAAAAAAAAAAAAAAAAAAAACACCAGACATGAAGTGCTCTAAGCAGTGCTCCAGTTTAAGGTGTTGAAGGATTGGCCCTTAGTTTGCTGTCTCAGTACAAGTCTTATGGTAAACCATAACTCCCATGCTCAAACATAATATGTAATGACTATGAAATTACTCCTTTTTCTTTGATTCAGTGTATTGCTAAATATGCAAGAGATAATTCAGTGTGCTCAGAAGTGCTTGCTGTTTCAGGTCACTGTAAGGATTCAGACAGTGATAGCTTTACCCAAGAATTACTTTTTCTTCTTGTAGTTTTAATTTTTTGGGTGTAAGGCCTGACTGCAATACAAAGGTCTAAGTGCCTGCTCATAAAAGCAGAAGGTACTGCACCCCGGACTACTATGCTTACACCTGAATCTCTGTACTGTGCATGTAGGGAGAGAGCTAAATTAAGAAAAAGTGAGTCTGACTCCAAATTCTCTTCAATCTGTTCTGAATTAATGCTATACCTATGGTAACATATAAAGATGAATTCACTGGGGAGACGTGTAAGGGATCTGTATACCTTCTCATTGACGCCACCTCCAGCCATGCTGGGGGCCCAGAGCAGTGGCTTGTGCCTGCCTTGCCATGCTCCTGCTCCGTCCCCATCCCCACACACCTCCCCAGAGAAGTGTGAGGTGATTTCTCCCAGGCAGGCACTTGCGCTTTTCCCTCAGATGTTTGCTCAGACCACTGCAGCCAGCCATAGACCTGGCGCTGAAATATCGGTAGGCTGTTTTGAAAGAGGGCATAAAGCCTTTACTGTGCTCCGCTCCCCTCCGCAGCCACCCATGGTGCAGGTCGAGCTCTGCACTGCAAACCGGAGGGCACTGGGGAGAGCTCGCTTGCTGGGAGAAATGCTCCATCCCTACCCTTCCCCTTCTCATTCATTAGAGCGTAGTGTTACAGTAAATCTTGGTTCCTCGGATTGGACTGCAGCAGTATTTTGGCTGGCACATTTTTGGTCAGGTCCTCTGTCACAGCTCTTACCTCACACATGTTCCTTAAACGCAGCCACTTTTGAAGGGATATACACAATATTGCAGTCTCACCCAAGGGCAAAGTTTTCAGGAGTTCAAGCACTGCCATTGCAAACAGAGATTAAATTTGAAAATCTGAACATTTTTTAGAGACTAAAGGAGATCAATGAAGTCATTTAGACTGTTAGACGCTAAAATGTTTAAAGTACCAAAATATTTTCTTTGCAATCATGCCTTATATTTATTACCTCTCACACCAAAATCCAGGTTTGGAATAACTTTACTTTTCTACATGTAAATAGAAAAGGTTAAGTGTCCTGACCAGGTATCACACCTGAAGTGGTCAGAAACGCTGCTCACAGCTCTGTTCTCAGACCAGGGCAGTAGACCATCCCAAATTGGTGAATCCCATTTGATCAAAGTGTGAAGGAAGAAGGGCTTGAGTCACCAAGGAGGTTATGAGGGCATTAGTGTTTGATAGCAGGTCTCCCACCTACAAACTCCCACTGAGGTCTTTTAAATACAGAAGATATGTCAGCTCCACAAGGCCCAGCAGCCATCCCTCACAGCTGAATGAAAGACAGAGCTGAACTGACCTCTTTAAGACCAATTTCAAGCCTCTCCATTGGAATATATAAACTATTTTTCTTAAACAAATAGGTGGGAATCATCCCTGATACTTCTAACATCCTGAAGGCTTCCTCCAGGGATGCTGAAGTTAAACATGCCTACTGGAACCTTCCATGAGGCAGAGCATCACGAGGGGTGGTAGCGCATCCTCTGGGCTTGTTCAGTCCCTGGTGCACAGGCCCACTCCTGCCACCCCATTCACCCTCACTCCAGCCCTGAGAACCAAGGGCAGTTTCTCTGTCAGGGATGGACTACATGAGGTTCTTGCAGGGAAGTCAACACAGAGCAGTAAAGGTGTGAATTTAAAGAGCAACACTGAAATAACGTGAGCTTCAGTGAGGCCCTGCAGTGTGAAATAAGTGTCTGTGGGACTTTTTCCATTTAGATAAGCTCTTAAAAAAATTAAAGTTTAGTAGGTCAAATCATTTTACTTCAGTCCACGTAGGTTCCAGTGTGCCTTTTTGAGGCATCGTAGTTTAATATGAGGTTCCTCCAAATTTGCCCTAGTCATTTTGCACCTCTTGGAAAAGAGATAGAGGAAATACTGTTATGTGAGACTTAACTTTGTTTTATCTGTTGAGATTATTATATTTAATTTCAATTACATAGGTGCATAGATAGAAAAAAGACACTCATTTTAATTACGATCGTTTATAATGCTTCCTACATTTACTCTAATCAATTGCAGCTAATGTCAGTTAAATTAAAATTGCCTTCACAGAATGAGTGACTGGTGCCACATTTTTAAATAATGAAATTACTGGTCTGTGGGAAGTTGCTGCTAAATGTCTGAAACTAAGAATAAGCATTTGGGGAATTAATACACCAATGTACTGTCTAGTACATTTAGAGCTTTTTCTTAACTTAAATTTACTTAAGTCAACATTTAGTTTATTTGAAATATAGAACAAGAGGAAGTTGAAAAAGAAAAAAATTAGGTTTTCCTGTATTAAAATGAGGTGTGATCCTGAGACCTTCTAGTTTCAAAATCTCCAAGGATGTGGTTCTCAGGATAATAATTGCTTCAGCTTATTTTCTATTAAAAAAAAAAAAAAAGGGGGGGGGGAAAAGAGAAGAAAAGAACGTGGCATAGTAAAGAAAAATTTTTAATTAAATTTTTTGATGTCCAATATCTATCTGAAAGTAGATAAACCCAAAAAATGGGGAGGGGGGAAGAGAAAATATTAAACATCTGTATAATATAAATATAAACTACTTTCACCATGAGGTTTTTTTTAATGTATTTGAATTTTTTAGCACCATTGACAAATCGCAGCACTTTCATTGTAGAGTACTGTGTCCTTCCTATTTTTTCATAATCCCCTTTATGGGACAACAGTTTCCAAAAGTTCAATCACCTCCTTGAGAACATATCAGAAATGAGATGTGCATTGGATATGTTCACTTTCTGAGTTACGTTCAGGCAGTCATTAACTTGGGCCAGCAGTGCGCCCTTGCCAAGGAGAGGAGCACGCCTGCTGAGCTGCACTCACAAGAGCGCTGCGAGGAGGTCATGGGAAGTGAGCACTCGTCTCTCCTTGGTGCCTGTGGGCTGCAGCTGGAGGCTGCATTCGCTTTGGGACCTCCATGAGCAGCGGGACTTTGCTACTCTGGAGCAAGTCCAGTGGAGGACCCCCGAGATGGTGAGGAAGTACCGAGGAGGGGCAGAGGGTTTTTTAGCCAGGGGAACAGAAGGCAAAGGGGCAATCCGATTGTTTCCTTTGACTGACTAATGTCTAACTAGAGCGAAGACAGACCCGGGCACTTCTTGGAGATGCGCAGCAAAGTGGTCATCAGCAAGAGACAAGTTGCAGCAAGGGAAAGTTTAACTAGATGCATGCCAAAAAAAATGTTACCATAAGCATGATTAAGAATTGAAGCCCAAAGAGGCTGTGGGAGGTCTATCCAGGGATACTTCCAAAAACTAATAATTTTGTTACTACCTTGAGGAGAAGGATAAACCAAATGACCTCCAGATGTTCCTTCCAGCACACTTTCTTAATTTTTTGCTTGCTTAGTACCTGGACTTGAAGAGTTCATGTTTTCTTCTTCCTCCTCAGCTTCGTACCTTGGGAAATGCTGTTAATTTTGTCCATCTTGTAAGTTATGGGTCACCTGCTCATATCATATTTGGATATAGACTAGATTTTAGCTCCCACGCTGACTCAACTGTTTACCTTTACTCTCCCAAAGCAGAGGCAGTCCCATCACAGCCAGGCCAGATTCACTTCTCCTGCCAGAGGAGCAGCAGCTGATGGGCTCTCTGCTCAGCTTTAGGTCTTGTAGCAGGGTAAAAATTTCCTTTGCAGCCCCTGCACATTGCAGAGAATGCTCAAGAAATTATTATGGGAACAGGAGGTTTCCTTCATAGTTTTTGTGCCAAATTTGTCACCACTTTACATGGTGTAACTTACTGAGGTCACCTGATTGAGCCCAATTGGTTTAGTGATGAATGCTATGGGTTTTAACATCTAAATGGTTTGCAGGATATTTTTATATTTTATTGATATATATTTACCCTCTCAGCTTTACTGTAATAAGGTACACAGTACAGAAATATCGATTCATCTGCAGCATTACTATCCCTGCTGTTGTTTTAAAATGAGGAACAATTGGTGTGAACTTATAACTAAAGCTTTGTTAATTTTCCAATAGAGCAGAAGTAATAGCATGCGAACAAATGTTTCTCTGGATTAATATGACCTTATCATGACACAAATCTCTTCTCAGATTTCCACTGGAGTTACCTGAGAGGAGAATATATGTTAGTTCAGGAGGTTTAGGGGCACGTTGCTCTTAAATCCTCTGGCAGGTTATTTTTGTTGAACTCACTCCATCTCCTCACTCATGAAATTCTTCGGGATATTTAGCAAATATCAAATAAAATCATGTTAACTGTGTTTTCATTTATACTTTTTCTTTCTCTCTTCCCTTACCTAAATGTATAATTAAGGAGTTGAATTAATTCATAACTATTTATTCTTTTTATCTCCACCAGTCTGAGTCATAGGAATTTTCCTGAGGCATAATTTTGGCTTCTGAGACTTAACACTCTTTCTCAGATCACAGTCACCTTTTCAGGTTTTGTGACTGACAGGCTGTCTCCAGTGTACTTTCAATCCATTATTTATAATCAGTATCAAACCCATAGCCAAACATGCATTCTTATCCTGTTAGAAAAATTACACAAACCACAACCTTATTTTAAAATTTTCCCAACAGGAGAAAAAGAATGATCCTTCCCAAATGAGGACTGTGAAACATTGTGTTTAAAATTTCAGCTCTTAGATTGGATGACTCAGCAATGAAACCCAGACATAGGACTGTTTATTTTATGGGCATACATCTCCTACCATCTGCTCGGCACTACCTGCCAGTTTGTGAACAGCAAACATCTGAAACTTGTAAAGATCTGTGGTCTGGTGCCAGCTTCAATGAGCACTGACAGGGGAAAATTGCATCGTGCTGCCCATGTCTGTGTGACATGCGTGCCCACGAACTCAAACTGTGCTAGACAGGTATGATGTTGTAGCCGCACCCTCTGTCTGCTCTCTCTTCATGCACCTCAGCTTTAGAGATGCATAATACTGTATTTCCTCCGGAGGAATTGTATTCCAAAACTAACCTGAGGACATAATGTTTTGTTTGGAGAAAATGCCTGAAGACTGTACAGTGAGATTTTAGTTAGATTACGTCTCAATGTATTTTACAGTGATCTGAGGCTTTACAGGTGGTCACTGGGGACATGTTGCTGAATCAAAACATCAGCTCTGTGGTAAATGTACAAGGTTCTTCTGGCTCTGGTCCAAAGAGCATGTTATGTAGTCTGTACTCTTATTTCACACGTATTCTTCACCCTTTAAAAACCTAGCATAAGAATTTAATTTTATTATTCAGATTCGTATTTATCACATTATCATATCAGCATTCGGTCAAAAGCGTATCTATTTGTCATACTAAAAGAACACTTGCCATCAATCAGCTTACGGATAATTTTGTAAAGGAAATTAGAATGGGGCTTATTAGGTGTAGTCTGGTTTGGCTCGAGTATCTATGTTCTCATAAAATAAATATCACAAACCATACATTTGTATAGGTCAGCTTTATGACCAGCTGCAGAGTATGAATAAAAACACATAAGCTGGTAAGAGCTGGCCAGAAGTGTCAGGTGACTTGCCAGCCACTGACAGCCAGAACCAAGCACCCACTAAAACTCAACTCAGATTTCGATATAGCATATAGCATATAAACATCACTCATGGATCCTCCTATTTCCAGAACAACCTCCTGATGCTTACAAAAGTCAAAAGGCACTGGTGATCAACCTGTTTTACCAGAGCCTTCAAAGATGGCTCTCCTTTGCCATCTGCCCATTGATACCATCTTTTCTTAGTGAGAATTCAACAGAGCACCTATATACAGGCTTAACTGGAAGCATATGTGTTTGGGACCAGTTATGTGCTTAAAATTAAGTGCATACTTCAGTGCTTTTGTGAACAGCTCTTGTAGTGATTCCTCACTTTAGGCCTTGCAAAGCCATCCCTCATAGTTGACAGAAACATGCCTGCAACTTAGTTGCTCAAGAATTCGTAGGAATTGCCAGAAATTATGATACTCCTAGTTAAAATACCACTCTGTTTATGAGTTGAAACCAAATATGAAGATAAGTTCCTTTATCTCTAAAAACAATCTTTCAAAGCATGGAATTTCATATTTCAGCCTAAATACTTCATGTTTCAGCCTAAATATTTAAGTTTTTTATTAAACAGAGGTCAGCTCTTCCCAGATTTGACAATTCTTCAAATTTAAGCAATCTTTAATCTGAAGTATCAACTCTATTCTGGATACAATCCACAGATATTCCAGGAAGATCACTGGGCTCACTGGTTTCATCCCTTTCAATGCACAGCTGTGATCAGTGTTGTCATCATCATCTTATCAGTGTTCTCTAACAGAAAGACTTTTTGGTAGAATGGCACCTTTTTACAATTTTTTAAATCTTTTTTAAAGTAATTTTTGGTACCAAAAATATGTAATGAGTAAACATAGTTTATGCAAGAATCATTTTTAGCACTTTCTGTAGTACTCCTTTGAGGTCCGATTTTTGCAGAGTTTCCATTTTAAATTATCCAGTGAAGCATGGTATAAACTATGTCCTCTGCGAATGTATATGACCCAATAGCAATAGATTATTATTGGTATTGTTATTGCTAACTAAAACATTAAATTTATCCTTTTCTTTGGGTTCTATTTGCTTGCACCTGGGAGTAGATGTTTATTGTATAACAGCAGAAGTCTGTTGATGTTGAGTTGTAACTGCAGAGAAGTTAATAGATTTGGTAGAGAATGCTATGGAGGTGAAATATTTTCTATCTCGACCTAGATGCCTACACTTCTAGAGCTGACAAAGCAGTTCGTGCATTTTTTATAACTAGAGAACTGCTATAACTGTGACACTTAAAATCAATCTTGTCTGCAGATCAAGAATGCAAAATTGTGGAGTCTGCAAACTTCCTAGGCAATTTTCTCTTTCTTCCTATTTCATAAACTTGTGAAGTAGCTCAAAATTGCCAACCTTTATATAGTTATTTCTGTTATACAATGATTAATTACTTCATTCTTTTTTTCTTCCAATTCTGTTCTGTGCATTTAGCTGAATGTATTTCGAAAGTCTGTCATACATTTCTGCCTGTATTATGTCAGTTCTTATAGGACAAACTGCTGCCCTATCTGTTGAACCACTGACCACTGCATTTGTCAGGAACACTTCTCAGGGGGTAAGGCTGTATATAAGTAACCCTCTTTGAATATGTTTGCATCGGCAAACTCTGGATCATGAGTCAATAGAAGGTGGTTCAGTTATGAGAGAGTGATACAGAAATTGGGATCTTTCCTTACAGGCACCATCAACCTAGTTCTAAAATGAAGGAGGAGATTTTTTTCCATAAAAATGCAGCAATTCCAAATTCCCTGAGCAAACCTGGCATACCATCCCTGTTAAACAGCTGCACTCACGTGCAATGTTCAAGTACTGCTGAGCTGTAACAACACAGATTATTATTTCCAGGGGCATTTAGGAGCTTTGGTCAGGACCAGGGTTCATGACTGCTCTAGGGGAATGCATAGAGGACACGACCTTAGCCCGTAAACATTTTTCAGTATTCAGGTCCAGTTCAGCAGAAATGAACTGCTGCTACACTGTACTGTTTACCACAGCCAACTAATTACAGGGTACTTTTCAATATGCTGTGTGACATGGCCACTTTGAGTGGCACAGAGAACACAAAAGCAAGACAATTCTGATTGCAGTAGCACAGCCCTGAACCAGACTCCCTTACCAGCATTCTCACAGCAATTCCCCTGGCACTCACCCACATCTGGTTACATCTAATAGAGGAGAATGGTACACACATACACAGCCCCCAATGGTATTTTCTTCTAAACCGTTTTCAAATTTAGAGCATACCTTTTGAATGAGGAAAAAAGGGAAATGAGGTCTTGAGGACATGTTCAAATTAATGAAGTCTTCATTTTTCAGGCCATATCTTAATGTTCTCTAGGCTGAGCAATAATACTCAGTCAGTCATACATTACAAAAATGAAAAAGCACCTGTAAAAATATTGCTGCTGTGTTATATTTCCGGTTGCATGTTTTTCTGGGTTTCGTAGCTTTGTGATAAAATCTGACAAGGTATTTAACACTGATGTGTCTACTGCAAATACTGTGTGTTTACATTTCATAGAAACCCTTAGCTTACCTACTATTGAGACATCTTTCGTGAATTGCCTAATTCATTTCCCTTCTTTATAAGGGGGCAGCAACTGTCTCAAAGTTGTCACAGTCTATTAACTACGCCAAGTTGATTTAAGTTCTGCCTAAGTAGCTATTTACAGTGCAGTGCATCACAATGATTCATGCTGAATGTACAGTTTTATGCCTTAACTATAATCAGTACTGAAATAGACTTACTTAGTTTTAAGGCTGTGGCACAACTGGTTAATGCCAGGAAACTGGGACCCCAGGTAGTTATTGAGTCAATTGGGGTTATCTTGCTTATGTAGCTCTAAGTCGCAACTGGAGCCATGCCAGTAGCAGTGCAAAGCAAAGCCATCAAGTACAAACAATACCTTTTAACCAGCCAATGTGCTCCCCTTTGTCTTTGAAATGTTTTTATAAGGGCAAACTTCTACCCCTAGAAGAGAATACATCATGCCAATGCCATTATCCAAGGAAGAGCTCCTGCTGCAGTATTGCTGCAGTGCTTCCCTCTCCACTGGGGCACAGGAACATGTACTTGCATGTTTAAACTTCTGGTTTGGCAGAGATTAAAGCATCTCGACTTCTGAAGGCTAGGCTAGGCTAGGCTAGGCTAGGATTAGATTGAGTAGGTATTGTGGTTTAACTGCAGCCAGCAACGAAGCACCACACAGCTGCTCACTCACTCCCCCACCAGTGGAACTGGGAAGAGAATATCAGGATGGTAAAAGTGAGGATGCTCATAGATTGAGATAAAGACAGTATAGTAGGGAAAGCAAAAGCTACACACACAAGCAGAGCAAAACAAAGAATTAATTCACTTCTTCCCATGGGCATGCAGGGTGTTCGGACATCTCTGCGAGAGCAGGGCCCCATCACATGTGATGGTGACTTGTGAAAACAAACACCATCACTCCAAACATTCCCCCTTTCCTCCTTTTCCCCCCAACTTTATATACTGGGCATGATGTCATATGGTATGTAATATCTCTTTGGTCAGTTTGGGTCACCTGTCCCAGCTGTATCTCCTTCCAACCTCCCACACCCCCTCAACTTCCTTGCCAGTGTGGCAGTATGAAATGCAGAAAAGACCTTGGCTCTGTATAAGCACTGCTCAGCAATAACAAAAACATCTCTGTATTATCAACCCTGTGTTTAGCATGAATCCAAAACACAGCCCCATATCAGCCACTTTGAAGACAGTTAACTCTACTCCAGCCAAAGCCAGCACAATAGGATAGAACAGAACTATTTCTGTTGGAAGGGACCTACAACAATCGTTGAATCCAACTGCCTGACCACTTCCAGTACTGACGAGAAGTTAAAGCATGTTGTTAGAAGTATTGTCCAAATGCCTCTTGAACACTCACAGACTTGAGGCTTCAACCACTTCTCTAGGAAACCTATAGCAGGTTTTGACCACCCTCCTTGTAAAGAAATGCTTTCTAATGTCCAATCTGAACCTCCCCTGCCATAACTTTGAGCCATTCCCACATGTTCTGTCACTGGATCTGCACCTCCTTCTCTGCTTCCCCTCCTCAGTGAGTTGTGGAGAGCAATGAGGTTGCCCCTCAGCCTCCTTTTTTTTTAAGATAGACAAATGCAAAGTCCTTAGCTGCTCTGTCCTTTTACACCTTTACCTCTCCTAAGTTGCCTCTGCAATTTGCTACCAGGGACCGGGAGGCCTCTGGGAGGAGCTGGCAGCCAGCACACACAAATCCAGCCAAGGCTCCAAGTGCACATGCAGAACAGGCCCTACTTGGTTCAGGGTGGCTGTAAATCAGCAAAGCCCCCTCCACTGGGGTAAGTCCCATCAGCTTTCAGGTGTGGGGTTTCAGAATTCCATTGGTGTGGAAGCATTAAAGATCCTCTTTCACCTTTGCTTCCCCTCTGAAGCTAAATTGAGGCAGAATGTAAACTGAAGGTGGGGAACTGAGGTGAGAGGGAAATAGTTGCTGGAGGGTAGGTGATGAAATGAGATGAAAGAAGGAAAAGATGAGTCAATGACAAGGAAAAAGGCTGACGCAGGTTAAGTTTCACAATGTGACTGAAACGATGTAACAGCTTGTAGCAGCCAAATGGCAGGGTCCTGTTTTTTCTCTATTAGTTTAGGTTTTTTAATTCTGAGTCAGTCCTCTTTTCTCCTACTGAGGTGTGAGTAAATCAGTGCAGTGGTTCCTAAATCAACATAGAGCCTGAAGCAAGGACTATCCCATATTCCTATGGCAACAGTGAATTGTTATATTAGCTTAGGTGTCTTGTGAAATATCACCATGAGAAAGAAGATAAACATGGAGAAAATAGGACAACCTATAGAAATTAAAATTCAATGAGGGCATATTTGGTTTGTGTATATGCCAGTGTTTTTTTAAATTGGTGGAGGAATGGGGATCCAGAAACCAAACCTAACAGTCCTGGACTTCAAAGAACAGTTTGGTATTCATAGCGGGAAGGAATAGGGGAAGGGAAGGGGCAGTGCATTCAGTCACAATCTTCTTTTATGTGTATTAATGCATTTTGTAGATCTAAAGATGAGCAGAAGTACCATTACGACTTAATGCATAATGCATGCTCAGTGCCTGAATGCACTGGCATGGGCAGGCATTCAGGAAAGTTACACTGAAAATTCCATCCTAGAACTCTAAAGCATCTTTATAATCACACTTTTTAAATTAAAATTAAAAAAAAAAAAAAAAAAAAAAAAGAGGAAATGAATCACATTTAATCCCTGGTTTAAATAGAGAACTATTATTGGCTTGTACTAGACACAGAGAGTCTTGTTTCGATGTTAGTCATAATACTGTTAAAAATGATCTAAATGGTTATTGAAGCCACTCCTAGAACCTCCTGCTATAATTAATGCTAGACAAAGAGAATGCTTATTCTACTTTAAAATGGTGCTTTTGAGACTCATTAAAGACTAGTGCCATATGTTTATAACTGTAACACGTACCCAATAAACACAGGAAATATAGTGGTGCAGTCAGCTCTTATCCTGGAACAATCATCTCTTGCTGTGGTAGGAAGAGTACACATGCTATTGCAGAATATAGCCTGTAAAGCTTTAAAGCTGTTGGACACCTTTACTTGTAGAAAGTCACATTGTCACTTGCAGGTGTATGTTTACACTTAAAAGTCTGGGCATGAGTGTAATTCCTCAGGCAGCCATGACTTGGTCAGGTTGATGTCCTTTAACAGATGGCTTACTGTTCTGAGATCAGAGTCATGTCAATCCACTGGCAAGATCTCACAGCATGCAATCCATCTTTAACTCAGCTTACATGTTAGGCCAGAGAGTGGTGCTGTGGTTCAGACCCACAGCAGCTCATCCCTCAGGTTGTCAGATCTGCAAATCTACCTGAAGGCTTTGTTTTCTTTCTTTGTTCTTCAGTCGGCATGACAGCATTCCCAAAATGGTCCAGACTAGCCATTAGTTAATGGAACTTACCAAAATGTGTATGCTTTGATATTAGTGCCCATTTCAAAACTTAAGTTGTGAGCTCCATTAGGCTTCTAGCTGTCTTGTTATTATTAATGAGGCAAGAGAAAGCTATTTATGCTATTCAGTCCTGGGAGCAGAAAAAAGGACATATTGTAGGGAAACATAAGTGAAACTAAAAGGTTCCAGTTATCAGTAGAATTACTGAGTTTTTTTCTTTACAATATCCAGCCAAACTTAATAGCTTTGTATGCAAAGTCTGGTGATTGTGGCTTAAGATGCAAAAAGTGAACAAAACTTACAGGGTGATAGTCACTTAAGGTTGTATCAAAATTACAAATTAACACCGCTATTTCTAGGTTTTCCTGTTGTTATTCAGACTACTACTGACTTAAAATCTTCGCAGGCTTCTTATTTTGTGTAGCGTGTTGCAAGTCCTGCATATGGCAAGCTTTGGCCATGGGCAAAGGACCCCTGATCTCTAAGCACCTACCCATATTTTTTTTTAAATTGCATTTAGCTTTTTTAAGACAGTGTCATGTGGAAAGAAAATTAAATTCCCAGTGGCTTTTTAATTTGAATTGTGAAGGTAAGTGGATCCACTGGAAAAATCCACCTGGAATCTTCCATCTGGTTCAGTGATATTGATAATTAAGTCAGACAGATATTGTGCAGACAAGTTGGAAAAAAACCTCTGTTTCCTCTCATTCACGCACACTTGTTCTGACATTCAGCACACATACAATGCTTTTTACAGGTACTCCTTCCAAGTCTGATACGATCTGAAGACTTATATATCCAAAGGAGTTTATCCAAGATAATTTCTTGTTTACTGTCCCTAAGGTTCTTCCCCTTGCTTGCACCTGCTGGCTGTAGGGAGTGGTTTATGTATTTTTCTGTAGATTACACCCACAATTTGTCCTTTCCTTTCCGGAGAACCCTCAGCTTAACCAGTTCTTCTTCATCTGTGGGTTGTTTTTTTTTTTATTTTTCTCTGAATTGTATAAGAAATTCCAAGTCACAGAACAAAGAAAAAAGGTTGTTTTCTTTGAAGAAAAAAAGAGTTGGAGAAAACAACCCTGACAGCTGTACTCCTTGGCTCTGTGAATTAAGACTCTTTTCAGGGTTGTGTTTAGTCTAGATATTCTTGATTATTTTTTTTTTTCTTTTGTCTGGGTTGTATTTTTTTATGCAGATTTGCAGTGATTTCATTCAAGCTTATGTTTGCCTAGCATGAGAAAGATGTTGGGAAGAATGCAATGAATTTGTGCCCTAAAATGTTTCCCTTCTCAGTCTCTTATTTAAGATACTGATTAAATTTTTAAAGAAATTTACCTGTCTTGTTTTACAATCCACCTGAAAGCAACAGGGGTTTGGAAGGCTGCTGTGAAATCATTTCTCTTTCTCTCTCTCTCAGAAATGGCAGTGTACAGAGGATGCTTCCGGCAAACTTCGAATTCACAAGTGTAAGGTGCCTAGCGATATACTTGCCATCAGAAAGAGAACCCGCAGCATTCACTCCCGGGGATACAGCGGTAAAGACAAAGACTGCAACTGTGGAGACACTGATTACCGAAACAGCAGGACCCAAAGAAAAAATCAAAGACAGTTCTTGAGAAACTCTAATGCGCAAAGTAAGTGTTATTTGATCTCTTGGGCTCTGAGGGAAAGAGCAGGGGAAAACAGCTAGCAGAGCATTGTTCTACTAGTATGCTCTTGCTTTCACCTCTGTGTCTAATGAAGACATCTGTAATTGGTAGTCAGGTTCTACATAATTGCCTCTGTAATAAGTACCTAAAGGGGTAAAAGCCTAATGGGCTTACACCACAACTAGGGATAACACTAATACCTAAAGGAGGCCTAAAGTTAGAGAGAGACTTCTTACAAGGTTATATAGTGATAGGACAAGGGGGAATGGCTTTAAGCTTGAAGGGAGTAGGTTTGGATTAGCTGTTAGGAAGAAATTCAGCACTGTGAGGGTGGTGAGGCATTGGAACAGGTTGTCCAGAGAAGCTGTGGGTGCCTGCTTCCTCGATGTTTTCAGAGCTTGGTATGATGGGGCTTTGAGCCACCTGGACTAGTGGCAGGCCTTCCTGCCCATGGCAATGGGGTGGGAGCTAGACAATCTTTTAGGTCCTTTTCAAGGCAAAGCATTCTGCGATTCTAATTATAACAATAATAACCATATTTATCCTTTGGATCACAGCAAGGAATAGCCTTTAGGCTGCCTTTGCGGTGGTGGTGGTGGCAGCGATGCTCTGGTGCCACCTCTCGCTCTGCTCACACATAACAACCCGGTGGCATCCGCAGGTGATCGGTGCTGTGAGTTGCCAAGGTGGCCGGTGCAAGTGTTTTCTTGCATCCTTAACGCTGAATTCACTCTCTGTTCGGTGATATCCCGCAGACACCTGTTACACGAGGCACTGGGGTGCTGGGGCTGCTCTCGGCTGAAACACTGCTCGGCTCTCACTTCCCTCTCTGCACATCCATAGCGGGTTCCCTGCAGGGACACGAGTGAGATTGCAGTGTCCTCTAGTGGAGCATGGACAGAAGGGAATGTGCAAGAGGGTTTTAGGACGGTAGCGCTTAGGTTTGTTTCTGCTAATGACTTCTACGAAAGAAGGCTGTTTAAAGAAGCCATTATTTTGAACGAAGCAAGTGTTTTCTTCTCTCTGCCAAGTAATGAAAGTGAAGTTCTCTAGCTATAGCCATAGACACGGACCCAGATTTTAGACTTGGTTCAAGAGCATGCTGTATTTTCCTGATCTCTAATTAGGATACCAGACTGGGGAATAAAATAA
This sequence comes from Anabacerthia variegaticeps, assembly GCA_035583185.1. NCBI lineage: Eukaryota > Metazoa > Chordata > Aves > Passeriformes > Furnariidae > Anabacerthia > Anabacerthia variegaticeps. The sequence continues at coordinate 117,303,986 of JAWWEW010000078.1, forward strand.
AGATAGGTCTTTAAAGCAAGAAGATAGTGAAGTCATATGAGAAACACAAAAGTTAGAAGTTGCTGCACAGATGTCTATGAAATAAGAAAATTATGTCAGTATAATTCAAAATATTTCATTGTTTAGAGTTCCAGTTTGGATGTGAACAAGAATCCCTGGTATTCTTTGTACATTCAACCACAATATTGTCTGTCTTAAGCTGTCTCATTGTTCAGACCAAATGCTGCCCTGATATAATTTCTTCCATTTGTTTAGTATGATCGAAGGAACGTCACAATGTTTACAAGCAGACCTCTGCTGCAAAGTCTACATGCCACAGACTACCAGAATGATTCTCAAACTGGGGAATGTTCCTTCAAGTGATGTTTTCAAAGGGAGATAACTGCTGCATGCCTTGGAAAGAGGTGTTGCCAAGTCACCAGTAAAGGCTAAATGGGGATTGCCACCAAGGGAAGTTACCTGAGGAGAGAAAGTAGGGAAAGATTGGAAAACAAATGAAGGAGGCATCAGAAAAAGTTACGCTTTTCTCCTTTTTAACATTCTTATGCCTCTTCCCTCGTCTGCCTCCTCCAAATCATCCTTAACACTCCTCTGAGTAGACCAGGGAAAGACTCACTATGAGGAGACATTGTTAAGGGAATGAGGAGTTCAAGGCTCAGTCTTCAGACAACATGTAGATGAGATACTTATATATTCCATCCTTTCAGTCACTTGATTATTAAATAGTATCATCAGAGGCTGTTAAATGGAATAAATTGTCCCATCTGACCCTACGAATGTTTCTGCATAATTTTATTAAAGAATAATATGGCTATAGATCAGAAAGATGCTTTGAAACTGGATTTTCTGTTCAGGAGTATTAATGTCTTCATTGCCTTGACTGAGAACTCTTTTTCACCTGACAGCAGGCAATTGCTGAAATGGCGTAGGACAGGGTGGTTTGAATGAAAAGTTGAATCAGGTTCACTATCTGCAGTTGTAAAAGATTCTTGCAGGAAAGGTTCTGTGTGAGGCTCTTGAAGACACTAACATAAAAACTGCGAGTAGAACTGACACTACCTGCCAGAGGCAGTACTTTCTTACAGCTACTGTTTTCTGCTGCATGAATGATTGTTAGGTGACATAGGTGTGCTCAGCATAGACATAATAAATGGAAATACCCTAAGACTGATTTTTTTACAAGCTGAGTTTTGTATTTCTACAGCTCTCTTGTGTGGTTTTGCTAAACGGAACATGCTTTGGTATGGTATTGACTATGGGTTTTGTCAGCTTAATTTGGGTCAAATGCCTTTAGCAAAAGATGTAAAGATCTTTCAGACTGAGCCCAAACACAGGTTTTCTTGTACATAATGTTAAAAACCCCTCAAGGAGTTAATTGTCTTCGTCAGTCTTACTCACATACACAGTAACTAAAAGAGCTGCAACTCTACTAAGCACATAGCTTCCAAGGGGTGAAAGTGATGTAATAAATCTCACTGTAGCTCTGCAATGCAGCAATTTTTTGGTGGTCTATGACTTGCATACATAAACACAGATGACGTGTGTGTCTATATATATATATATATATATATACACATATAACTACATGCAGATACATATGGACTGGTATCGGTTGGATTCTTACTTCTTACCTTTAAAAAGGAAAAGTATTAACCATTTAAAAAGTCGTTTTTATTCTAAAGCATAAGTCAAATGTCACATGCCATTTTATAGGTGGTGACCTTTTTTTGCAGTACTGAACGGTTTAATTTTCTGAAGTGGTTTCTAATCCTGTGATCTCTGATTTTTTTGAGTGTCTCTTTCTAGATGTATGATTTCTGAGGTACTGATTTTATTCAAAGATATAGATGCTAACTGTAGAATAAGGTCAGACTAACATGAAATGCAAACCTGGAAGCAATCGAAATTTCAGGCTACTCATGAAAGCATGGGCAACAGTGTATCAAAAAATCATTAAATAAATTGCTATAAAGTTAGGGAAAAATTAAGCTGGTTTTGCTGAACATCATTCTTGCTCTTTGGGATATGTTTTGTGCTCATGGCATGGGTCATGTAGATATGTATATTCAACTGGGAATGCTTCTTTCTTCTGCTTCAGAATACAAACCTCGATTTGTTCACACTCGCCAAAGCCGATCCTTGTCTGTGGAATTTGAAGGTGAAATATATGACATAAATCTGGAAGAAGAAGAATTACAGGTGTTAAAAACCAGAAGTATTACCAAGCGTCACAATGCTGAAAATGAGGAAGAAACAGAGGAAATTGCTGGTGCTGTCAGTGATGCAATGTTTGCTGATGGCACTGATGCTATAGGTCAACCCAGCTCTGTCAGGGTGACACACAAGTATGATTGCTTTTTCTACGTTGGTTTTTTTATTTCTTAAAATGAAATCTTCATTTTCTAATTGTGGTCTCTCTCTTTCTCCATACAATATTTAGGAATTTAAAACTGTCATCATAGATTTTAGGTAAACCTGGGTTGATTTTTTTAGTAAGTAGACTAATTTATATTAAGTATATATGTTTTAAAAGAAGGCCTCTAGTTTAGATTTTATTTCTGAGGGGGAGTAGGCATCTCCAGAGGGAGATTCATCCTCCGTATCGAAACATGCATCTTGTGATAGATTAATCACCTTGTTAAGCTGATGCTCCTGCTGTTCATTACAAAGTCTAGGCTACCAGCTTAGCTTAGAGGCCTAAATTTGAGATGACTGAAATCCCACTCTACATGAGGATAGATTAGGTCAGTTACATCATGTTTCTTAATGCTTAGTTGTTTGCAGCCATTAGTATTAGCTAAGATACATTAGACCTGTTTCTTAAGGCTGAGAGAGCTGGGGCTGTTCAGCCTGGAGAAGAGACGGCTCTGGGGGCACCTTATAGCAGCTTTCCAGTACCTAAAGGCCGGGTTGGATGTGGCCATGAGCAACCTGGCCTAGTGGGTGGCATCCCCCATGGCAGAGGGTTGGAGATAAATTATCTTAAAGGTCCCTTCCAACCCAAACCATTCTGTGATTCTGTGATCCAGAAGAAACCTGCACTCATTTTCCCATCCTGGAAGATGCTAAGATTTCAGGTTTTAGCCCTACACTAAATCTGAATGAAAAGCCAAACATCTTTAAATACTTTTTAGTTTTAAAAAGTTAATGTGATTGATCTGAAGAGCCACGAAGATGCAGGCAACAAAAATCTCGATTTAGTCCTTTTTATTGTGTTTAAAACATACGCATGTTTCTCTTTTTTTCTTCTTTTTTTTTTTTTTTTTTTTTAAGGAAAACATAAAAGTTAGTTGACTCAGTAAAAATTATCCCTTTTTTACATTGATAATTTCCAACCATGGAATTAATAAAGCCTTAAATAGTTTCTCAGGAAAATTGTTATTTCTCCATAAAGTGTTTTGACCTTCACAGAATACAGTATTGCTTTAAGAATTCTTTGAGTGAAGAAAGAACCAGAATGGGATAACGTGGGAAGAGATAGGCATCTGCATCTTCTTTTCTGCTATTCATCTCACAAATTAAAAGAAGAGTTCTGATGAAGCTGGTGGTTAAATAAACAATGGCTCATTTAATTAACAAGAGGCTTTAAATTCTGCACAGGTTTTTACTTCAGTTTCAATTTAATTTCTGATCGATTAAGAATATTATTGCATTTTTTGTTTAGCAGGCACAGAGCATCTGTCATGGATGAGGATACTTTTTTCAAGAGAAAACAGATCAATGTAACTAGTATTATTAAGTCAGCATAAGAAGGCTTTGTAAGGGTTATTTATTTATTAACCAAATGTAAAAATTAATTGATTAGGAATGTCAGAAGAAAGAGCAAAAATGGATAGGCAGCTTGGAAATCACTGGCTTTATTTTTTCTGTTTGTTAAACTCATGCCTACAGATGTTTTATTCTCCCAAATGACACTATTCACTGTGAGAGGGAGCTGTATCAGTCTGCCAGGGCCTGGAAGGACCACAAGGCTTACATTGATAAGGAGGTAAGAGGTATTTTAAAATCTGAGTGAAGTCTTTGCACTGCTACCTTTTCCAAGAATAATTCTGACTCAGAAACATTCTCTGCAGATCGAAGCTCTCCAAGACAAAATTAAGAATCTGAGGGAAGTTAGAGGACACTTAAAAAGAAGAAAACCAGATGAATGTGATTGTAGTAAACAGAGGTAAGAGAGATGGCATTCAATACTGAAAGATACACTGATTTCTGAGGCTTACACATTGTCCAGGGGGGTTGAGATGGAAAATAAAGAATCTAAGCTTTATTGATATTTATAACCATTGTAGGTACCTATTTTAGTTCAATACATTTTATGAGCAGAAGCTACTGTGAATCACAAGAAGATAATTTTTAACATTTTAAGATTAAGTATGTTTGTATGCTACTAACATGTTTGAATCCAGCTGTAGTTTAGCTACAACCTAGCATAGGATCATTCACATAGATTTAACTTTCCTAAATGAACTGAAAATTGTAAGTCATTCTGTATAGTTTCTTAAGAAAATGTCAAAGATATTACGTTTCTGTTTTGGTTTTGTATTGAAAATAATGACTTCATAATTCCTAATAATTTTCCCTGTAGCTATTACAACAAAGAGAAAGGGGTGAAGGCCCAAGAGAAACTCAAGAGCCATCTTCATCCCTTCAAGTAAGATTGTTATTATCCTCTCATTGTCACAGTTGGCTTTTTGATGTCTGGAGAAAGGTAGTTTTAGGGATTTGGTGGGTTTTTCTTTTGGATTTTGGTGGGGGGGGTTGTGTATAGAGGAAGGGAGAGGGTGAGGCAAAGTAAAGGTCACATGTAGCAAGCTCTCACAAGAAACATTCAGTAGTTTTGGACTGACTTGTGAAAGTTTATGGATAAATTTTAAACCCATTAAGATCAATAGTTTTTAAAAAGATCCAGTTAAACATAATGCAGTAGTGCATGATTTCTCGTGCTTGCAGAAGGAAACAACAGCTCGGGTGGAAGCTGAGCTAGCAGGTCATATTCTCATCCTCACACCTTTAAAAAAGACAGAAAGATACAAAAACCGCCAGTGCTGTTGTTAACCAGAGACTGTTCTTAGTCAGTCGTGCCCAACTTCCTTTCTAAACAGAGAAGCAGCCCAGGAAGTGGATGGCAAACTGCAGCTGTTCAAAGAGAACCGGAGAAGGAAGAAGGAAAGGAAGGGGAAAAGGCGGCAGAAGAAAGGAGACGAGTGTAGCCTTCCTGGACTGACGTGCTTTACCCATGACAACAACCACTGGCAAACAGCACCATTCTGGAACTGTAAGTCTTATATCCACGTGCAGATGTGATCCAGGTTATCCTCTGCGGTTATTACAGTTTTTCCACTGTAAAAATTGAAGCATTATTTTGACCATTAGTGCTGTCACAAACTTCAGCACTTTAATTTTAATGTTTTTGTTTCAAAGTGTATCATAAACAACTGATCATGAAGAAAATGCAGATATTGTCCTTTATGAATTCATTCTGTTACTCCCATTTTCTATATGCTAAAATAATTTTAAAATCACAATTGTGTAGTGCTGACGTGGTGTATATGAACAAAATATTAGAGGTAAAAGATATTTTAAGTCTCTCTAAACATCAGGGTATATATAACTGTCCTGCTGAAGCATGCTTCAACATTTCTCAATATTCTGCATTAACAGAAAAATTACCATTCTCTTCTTTGGTGGAGGAGAAAGAAAAGTGATTGAAAACTTTACTTTCAAAAAACTCTTCAAGATCAGATGACCATTAACTTGCAACATACTGGAATGCAAGCAAAAAATTTGCTAAGAACAACTTTTCATTAGGAGAAAGAAATTGTCTCCTAGTGGTAATCTATTCTGATTGCACTGGGACTTCTGCTAATATGGATTTTACATTTTAAAATTACCTTAAGTAGTCATATACATGATTTTCGTTTTAAAGGCAATAATTAAATTGGCTAATTGCTTTTTAACTCTGGAGTAACAAACTGTTATGAAAAGAGTTCTCATATTGCTGTGCATTCTGGCGCTTTGACACAGCCCATAATTTAAAGAAGAGCTAATGTATTATATTACCATTACTCTTCATTATTAATGTATTATAACACCATTACCATTTTTATGAAATTTGTTCAAAACATTGATATTGTTACAGCCAATCACGGTACTCAAATCTACATAAATCTAAATAAAAATATAAGGCAATGTTTATATTTTATTATTGGAATTAAACAGACTAGTAGAAGAAACAGGCATATTATTTTTCACTGAAAACTAATAACTTGTTTCTTTAATTACAGTGGGCTCTTTCTGTGCTTGCACAAGCTCGAATAACAACACTTATTGGTGTTTGCGAACAGTTAATGACACCCACAATTTTCTCTTTTGTGAGTTTGCAACTGGCTTCTTGGAATATTTTGATATGAACACTGACCCCTATCAGGTAAACCCCATTCCCTGTTACAAAATGTTGTTCACCTGACTCCTCTGGGTTTTTGCTTTTTTTATTTCTGTTAACAAGTATTGTTTCCCTCCGCTCCTCTCTTTCTCAGCTGACCAACACAGTACACACAGTGGAAAGAGGCATTTTGAATCAATTGCACATACAGCTAATGGAACTGCGCAGTTGTCAAGGTTATAAGCAGTGCAATCCGAGGCCGAAGGGACTTGAAACAGGTACAAGATAAATAGTAGTGTTTATTTCCATTTTATTCCTGGTTTTTTCATCTACTGAAGTACTAATCACATGCATAAAGTGTCACTCTCCTAAGTGTTGCTCTGAGTAGTTTGGAATGATCCATATTACACTTACACAACCATATGACCTGGAAGCTTCTTTGAGAGTTTGCACAGGTTATTCTTGACAGATATTGATGGCAAACAACAGCATTTAAGAGAAATGCTGCAGAAAGGATATCACGTGTTTGGAGCTAATCCATAACAAGCACACACAGATCTTCATAATCATAACTATGTTTTTCTGTTGCAGGGTTTATTTGGTTAGTTTTTGCCTCCCAGTATCAGGTGAGGTATTAAATCTTGTGTTTATTCCAAATGCTGTCTGCCTATGTGAACAACTTCAGGTTCTACAACACAGCTGAGACTTAACATCGCAAACTTCTGATCAGTAGTATTCTCCTCCATTTTTTTAAGAAAACACTATTTCTTTACAAGAGTCTCTGAGTACAAAAATAGATGATATTTTTACTTCATATCTCTGGAATGCGTTGCACTTAAGTTTGGCTGATTGAATTATGATTTCTTTTTTTTTACAGGAGTATTCCCTTCTACATAATTTTTGGTGTTTCATCTTTGTATCTCTTTCTTCATCTACAAATATTTACCTTTTTTTGCAATATCTGGTTGTTTGGGGGTTTTATTATTTTTGAAAAACTCTGGTTTTTCAGTTCTTTTACATAAACTTCCAGGAAATCTTTGTGGGACTGCAGCTCTGTCTTTATTTAACACAGTAGATTTCTTTTTAGGAATTAGATGCTGTGCATGGAAAACTACATTGTGAATGGTTTTACAAGTTCTAAACACTAACAAAAGTTACTCTTGTATTTTCCTATATCAGGAAATAAAGATGGAGGAAGCTATGATCCACACAGGTATCCACACTTTTTTATTCTACTCAGCAGCTTCTTTCCAAATAATTGCATGACTCCAGTCCATTTCAACTAATGTCTGTATCCTGCCATGTTGCACACAGCATAGCTTTTGATGCATGCATTTTCTAACTACTCTACACTGAACCTGGCCATTGTTTTTTAGATCTACCATTCTGCATTTAACGTAGTTCATTGTCATAGCAAGACTTCATACAGCTCATATTTCATGCTTGTATTTTTTAGATGTTTACGCAAGGAAAATTACACAGAAAGAATCACCTCTTTTGGGTTGCTTTCATGTTATTGGGTTGACTTTGGATGGGTTGAAGGTTTATTTCTGGTTTTATTCAGGAAGTCTGTACAGCTGCTTTTTAAATGTATACCAAATGTGCTTAAAAAGCTTTCTGCAGTACAAAGAACCTAATCAAACCTATGGAAGTAAAGTCAGATCTTCTCACTAGCTTTAGGAAATGTTGGCAGATGCTGCTTTAAGCAAAAGCAGTGCTCAATATGAGCAGCATGTGCTCAGAAGCCAGCAGGAGACTGTTCAATATAAGTGTGGCAGAAAGATGAGGCTCCTTTGGGCTGGGACCAGATCAGATATGCATGAAATGAAATTTCTTTAAAAGGTTGTATTATTTGACCTGAGAAAGAGCACCAGGTTAGGTTTGTTATTCCAAACACTTTAACTTGAGGAATACATGAAAGTAGGCTGTTTGCAAGTATATATATTTTTCTGCTTGCAAGTGTACTTATTGTACCTACGTGTTCATCATGCAGAGGCCTGTGTCTGCTGCTGGAGAAACCAGTCAAACATAAAGCAAAAATCTGAAGAGACTGAAAAACTGCAGGTCTTAACAGTCCTGCATTTGCTGCTCATTGAGCAGTACTTGTCCTCAGGGTGAAAAACAGATTTACATCTGTCGAGTGTCATAACTAGACTTGACTCCTTTTCACAGTTTATCAGTTTTACACATTTTCATCTCTGTGCTCTTTGGAGGACTAACTCTTACATTGCTTACCTGAGAAGTAAACTGGGTCCAAGGGGTATACAAATCTACATAAAACTTTTTTTGACAGAGTCTTCTGAAAAGAACCTTGTCATTAGTTTCCAGCAGCCAGGGAACAATTAAGCTAATGTATTTCAATGTTTTATAGATCTCCAATTTAAGCAGCTAATTTTTCTTTGCAGCTGATTTTGTATTTTCTCACTTGAGTATTGGGATCTAGGAAAATGATAAGCTTTCGCTTGGTTTATATCCTGCTGTTTGCATTGCTTGTTATAGCCTAGTGGGAACTGGTTACTACAATGATAGAAAGTAATCCCTGTAATTATGCTTTTAAGCCTCTAATTAGAAGGTGTCCTTGTAAGCGTTCCTCATTTTAACTACAGATCTAACAGAAATGGCATTTTTGAATTGCAGGATTGCATGAAATTATAGAGCACACCGGATTAATCTTTAAATTGTATCTTACTACACTGTTTAGTAACAAAAACATTTTAACTTCTGATACCAACAGAACATAAAATAAACGTTTTGCTACTGGGATAAAGAGCAGGTATAGTACAACACAAATGATATTGCTCCAGACACCCAGTTTCTCAATATATGCAAATGCCTGGGTTCAACATTTTGGTTCAAGCCATCTTGGTGGCATATGTTTTTCTTTTCTAAAAGAAACAAAAAAACAACTAAATGAGCAGAGGCAATTAATCAAGAATCATTAAAACAATCTCTTAGAGGATCCTTTTCTTGATACCTGCAGAGAAACAAATGGAATAAGAAAGGAGGAGCCCTATGCTGCTAAATAAACTGAACTGCCCCTTAGGCTTCCTTCAGATCATGTACTTTCTCCAGTCAGAGCTGTTTCCAGTTCACATTGCACTGTTGTAAGTAAAACATGAGGACCACAGGCCAGTTTGCAAATAGCCAGTATAGTGCTGTTTGCATTATACACAGGAGAGAGTGTTCTTCCCTTCAGCAGGGAAGAACTGATGTCACCTCTGTCCTTTGATGGACAGAATGTGGCTCTTCAGACACAGTTAGTAACAGGATTGTGTGAACTGCACATTCCTCTCTCCTCTCCTCTCTTACTTGTCTGAAGTTTTTCAAAATCACCAAGGATATTATCATACCTACTTGTCTTTAGTCCAGAGGGGACATATTCAAATCTCTTCTTAGTTTTGAGACAACTCAGCCACAGATGGCATTATAGGACTCCAGGGTATGATAAATGGAGAGTAAAGCTTAACTAATGCTTGATTTAAAAACAAACAAAAGACCAGAATAAGTTTTGCTGTGAACAGTTAGCAACAATTTTTCTGTCTTCTGGGTCTGTGTCATAGCTGAGAAATTCCAAAATATTGATCAAGGAAACTAATGCCATGCTGTCACTCAAATGCAACTCATCTGCACTTTCCTGTTTCAAATCTATTTGTAATGAAATTTCTTACAGGGGAAAACCTTTTCTTTCCTCTCTTCTTCCCTCTGTATGCTTTGATTTCAGTGGGAAAATTTCACAGTTACTGCAAGTTGTGGGATTAAGATGTGAGCTAACTTGCTCAGTCAACCAACATAGTCAGCTCTAGGATCTGAAAACTTTGCTTTCCTATTTGTTTAACATGTATGAATACAAGTTACCTCTGTCCTTTGCATTCAAACAAGCTATTTTCTTCTGTGTGACATGAAGATCATGGAACAATTCCCATTGTCTTTCCAGCAGCATCCCTGAGACTGCAGAAACAGTGTCACATAGGCATAGAGGGCAAAAATCAGATCCAGCATGGAGGACCATGTAGCTCAGACTTTCAGCTGTTTTGTGGGACTACAACAAACCCCTTGCTTCTCTTACTCCTCCACAGCACAGTCCCATTGCCCTGCTGCTGAGGGTCCTGAGAAACCCTGTTCCTCTTCACTGGTCCCCACACTTCCCCCATGCCCAACCTGCCACCCCAGCTTGCTCAGCTCAGTCCTCTGTGCTACTGCAGGGGACAGGCAGCAGAGGCTCTTCTGGGCCCAAAGACACCTTTCTGGCTCATTCTTTGTCTGCCCCCACTGCCCTGATCTGTCCCCAAACGTGTTACTGGTCAAACAGCATCACTCCTGTTTTGGTTTCTGGCATAACATACCAGATTGCTTTGGCCAATTATTGTTCCTACAGCAGCTTCTTTTCCTATACAGGCTCTGATGTGGCAAAAAAACCCCAAAAACAAAACAACAAAAAAAGAAGCTATCAATAGAAATAATAACAGAGAAATATTTAAATAGCATCACATTTGCAGCATGGTAATGTTAGAGGGTTTAGTGAATAAATTCCCTGAAAAAAGCATCCCTCTCTGTGATGTTTTCTAGGACCCTTTATGCCTCTCAGCACTGGAATAGTAAGTCTTCTTTCTTGAAATCTGTGTAGTATTTAATTATCTTTTTTTTCAGGAAAAAAATTATCCATATTTGACTTACCAAGATGGCGCTCATGTGGCCATGCCATGATTTCATTTCACTTGTCTACTTCAGGAAAAGAAAAAAAGAGGACACTCTGTCATAGCTGCTCTACCAATCCAAAAGCTTGTGTTTCTTTCTGGAACACGAGTTTTGCCAAGTGTTTTAAAAAATTTAAAAAAAAAAACCTTCTAGAACTTGATTTTTAAAAAGAATAAAATATTTAAATTTTATGTTGCAGAATATTTACAATTGCCTGAAGTGAAAAAATAACACAAGGAAAGATTCAGGTGTTTTCAATTAAGGAAAGTGGTTTCCTTTTGGTGGGAGCAGAATAAGGCCCCATATCGTAAGACCATACTGGTCTGACCATACTGGTATTTTTCTGACTTTCCATATCATGGGCTAAATATTGGAGAAATTCTTTCACTACAAAATCCCAAGCTAGTAAGAAGCAAGGAATATAACTTACAACAGACAGTGTTGTATCTTCTGTTTTGCTTGAATAATGAGAAAGGGCATTTTAAAATGCAAACAATGGAAATGCCAAGCACCGGTAGGGATGAAAGGCTCAATAGAGATGAATATTTGAGCTCAGTTCACACTGTTAGACTATAGCCACTTGAACTTCTAAAGTGATTGCTACTGACCTACCTGCCTGTACAATTTTCAAAAGAAGAATAAATCATAGCAGTGAATTAATTACTAAAGATTGACTGCAATATCATTTGTAAGGACAAATTTATCACTTTCCCTGACAGACATTTGCATTGCCTGATTAGTTTTTCCATGTAGATCACTTTGTTGATAAAATCTTTGGACTGAGCCCAGTCTGCACAGTGAATTAAATGAAATAATATTGTTAAGTGTTACTTGTCAGTATAAAATGGGCTTCCCATCACAGTTGATAATCTGAGTAACTATAGTTACTATAGTGACTTTTTGAAATACTTTGGAAGTGGGTTTCCTTCATGTCTTTGTGTTTTCTGACTGTCATCAATAAAAAATGCAGCTCCATTGCTACTTATAGACTCATATCTATGCCCCTTATTCAGACTTACTTTTTTAAATGGCTGTAAGATATTTTCTTTGAAAGCCTTTTTTAAAAAACAAAACCTTAAGAAGATTCACTATCTGTGTATATTTTAACAGTATTTTACAAAGTGTCGCAGTCTTATAATTTAATTCACACAATTTTTTACATCTTTTATTTCCCCTAATTACTCCTTGTAATTTAAAATTGATGTTTACAAAATAGATAAAAACTACCTTTAGCTATCATTTATGAAATAAATTGTGTCTGGTTAGATTGTAGATCTTATTTCTTAAGCTACCCCGAAACCAAATTCATGTGGGCATTGAAATTCAGGTTGGCATTGGCTTTCAGAGTTAGTCCCATCTTTTACACTTAACCATTGTTTGTTTATTGCATATTTTGCTGGAGCGTTCAGGAAAGGCAAATGGATTATTTGTGTATTGAAACACCTTTCCTGCCTTGAAATATCTGAGGAAAGACTTATCTCCAATTGCCATCACAAAGCCCCGCCCCATTAGACCAGGTTTTGTTCTTTTTCACTCAGCCCAAGAATGTAGCAGAAGACAGGGGGGTTCTTGTTGTGTGAATATATCCAAGGTCAGAACACTTCATCTGATGACAGAAGTGGAATGTTTTACATTTTGAACTACCTACTTTATGAACAGGGGTGCTTTCGAGCAAATTGAAGTAGAAACATGTGGAAGCTTGCACTTTTAATAGTGGTCACCATTAGGCTTTATTCTTTCTTTCAACAGAGGACAATTATGGGATGGATGGGAAGGCTAACCTGCCCAGTTTCACTGGCGACATTGACTGGCAAGGACTGGAAAACTTGTACAGTGTGAATGAAAGTGTATATGAATACAGATACAACTTTAGACTTAGTCTGGCTGACTGGACTAATTACTTGAAGGATGTAGATAGAATGTTTGCACTGCTGAACAGTTACTACCAGCAAAATAAAACAGATAAGGATAACACTGCTCGAAGCAATGGGGACAGAGATGAATCATCCACGCCGTTTACCTTGGCGGAAATGACTTCTGCTGAAGAATCGAGTGGCCTGACTGCAGAAGAGTTGCAGCTGATTGTGCCAACAGACATTGCAGCCCTTGCTTTGAGCACAGTGACTTTAAGTCAGGAGAGGAAACTTGAATTAAACAATGATATTCCTGAGAAAAGTAGTTTGAATGACGCACACTGGAAAAATAGTCATCAAGCTGAAAAATGGATGGAGGATAAAGAATCGGACCGTTTTGATATGGATTTCAGTGGAAACGGTTTGATAGAGTTGGAGTCCAGGCATAGCTTCATGCTACAGCCCATCAGCATTCCTCAAAAAGACCCTCATCAAGATGGTGACACTGTGGAAGATATATTTGAGGATCAAATGTATCTTCCCATGAGGTCTGATGAGCCCCTCGTTCATCAGGCTGTAAACATATCCATTAGGGATTCACCTGTGAGTACCCAGAAAGCAGGAACTTTCTTAAAAAAACCAAAACAGAGTCTTGCAAGAGAAAGTTCACAAATCCTAAATGTAGAAGGCAGTGCCTCAGCTCCACTCTCCTTGGATTAGATCCAGTTGTAAACCGTTAAGTAAGTTCTCCTTTTTCCTATTAGCAAACTAAAAAAGGTAATCATGACAACTGACATTCCATGTTTACTGTAGATATATTTTGCAGCTAAATTGAGCCCAGTTCAGTATTTGTCTGTGTGCATCTTTTTTTTTTTTATTTACATGCACATGCTTTCACTGTAATCCTCCCCACTGGGAGGGAAAATTTCCAGTTTTTCATTAAACAAAACAGTGTTAACTTTGAAATGCAGAATCACATTCTCCAAAAGCTAAAAATTATTTCTTTGAAGAGGATGTCAAGTTACCTTCTCTATTTCAAAATGATCCCACCATAAATGAGTGTTTCAGTTCACCCAATATGCCTGCATAATGTCTTTCTCATCACTTATTTTTACCACTGGCAATTCTTAATGTCATGCTTTCAAGTAAAATGCACTTTTTAAATCTGTCTGCCAAGAATCTAATACCTTACAGGTTTTTAGGTTGCTCATTGTCTCATGAAATTGTGAAACCAATAAATAGATCGACAAGAAAGAGGTAAACAGCATGGATTGTGGAAACAGACTCTTTGAATATTATTTTAGCAAAAATATTGCATGTTTTTGTTACTTTAATTAAATTTACTCTCAGAAAGGTATGGCTAATGATTGTTAACTGTAGAAGGATTTGTTTAAATTGGATTGTTTCCCTATATGTTAATATTGTCAGTATTAAAATTCCATGATTTTTTTTGACTTTTTTTTTTTCTGATACTATAGAAAGGTTTACATCAATACATAAATGCTTTTGTCACCCCATCTGATTTTTATTACTCTGAACAATATCTTGAAAGCATTACTATAATGTTGAGCCTTAAATTCTTTCTTTATTTGGAACAGGCACTAAAGGGAATGATAAAATCATGTTAGATTTCCACAATTTTAGATACAAAAGGCACATGAGGTTACAAAATAGTAGCTTAGATAATTTTTGTTGTTGTATTCTACATTTTTTCTTGAACTTTACCAAACATTAAATTTGATGAATTATAATACAAAAAATCACTTTGAAAATATGTATTACTCAGAACTTAATATTTTCCCTTGATTTTTTATAAATTTCTAAATAATTAGCACAACAACAACAAAAGAGAATTACCTCAAACAGACGTAATTCCATACTGTCCAACTCACGGGTGTGTTTCCTATCTGTTACAAGTTATTTAGTGTAGTGAGCATTTTTTTGGCTATTGCAAGCACTGCAGATTAAACTTACATTCATTACATTGTATTTTAAGTTGAAACATTTTTAAAAAGGAGATTCTTTTAGTAGGATTTTAATAATATTAAGAAGCAGTCTTTTTGATGGACTCTGTAAATATGTTAAAATTACTAGTTCTTTATCTGATGTATGTGTCATGGGCTGGTTGATAGAAAAACGTATTTATGGTCATGAATGATGCTATTTGTACATAGGTTTTAAGTTACTAGGATACAAACTGTGTTTTTAAATCTTGTATAATATTTCTGTGATACTTTTATAGTACAATTCTGGCTTCGGGAAAGTCTAGAAGCAATATTTCTTGAAATAAAAAGTGTTTTACTTTACCTGCTTCGGAGAAGTCCAGATGATCCAGTTTTCCTCCTAATTAAGTTAAAAATATGTTAGCAGTTCAAACCTTAAGAATCCGTCCACATTTAAAGCAACAGGTAACAAAATAACACACAACACTTCATGAGCTATAAATTATTCCTGGATATGTGAATAATATATATTTCTTTAAGACATGCTGTGATTTTATTTTTTTTTTAATTCCACATTCATCCCATCCTTTCTTCCTTGAAATCAATGCACTGAGCTGCACAACCAGCAGTTCCCAGAAGTAAAGCAGTGTTACATAAAGCCATGTCCTACTTTGCTGCTTTCTCTCCTCCCTGCTCCCTGTGGCAGCAAAGCACAGCAGACAGGACACACAGGGCTTAACAAGAAAGGGAACACAGATCTCTAGTCAGGAGAAGTGTCTCCTCGTACAAGAGTCATCACAAAAAAGTATTTAGGTTTCAAGGTAATCTCTCTCTTACTTGTACTCCATGTTTGTTCAATGTTCTGTGAGTAAGATTAACTTCATACCTAAACTCAGCCTCTGAATCTGTGCCTCTTGAACTCTTCTTTTACATAGTCCTTGGATGCTGATGCTCCTGCTGACATGAAGTGACAGGTGAAGTTTGTGGGAATAAAGAAATTGGATGAGCCCAAGTGTTCAAAAAGCAGTCATTGCAATGCCAGATAGACCCCTGCGAGGTGTCTGCCCTGGAAAGCACACTGGCAAGCACAGGATGTGTTTCAAAACAGGGTGCAGAGCAGCCTGAGCCAGTGAGTTTGGGAGAACCTGAAGGACAAAAGCAAATTGAAGCAAGGTCCTACACAAGTACCTCTCATATCTTTTGCAGGGAATTATCCAGCACCAACAATGTGCCCTACGTTCTTTGAAAATACACTTCTTTGAAAGAACCAAGCAAGATGATGTCTTCTCTCATAATGCTTGGGTAGAGATAAAGAAGGGTATGTGCAGTTGTGTGGTCCAGCCATTCACCTGACTTGTCCTTCCTTCTTACCTGAGAGCTTAAAGTGCTCACTCAGGAAATGGAAACTTCTAGAACAGTGCTCAGTCTTCCAAACTATCAGAAGCTTAGATAGTGCCCTATCTTCTAAACTAGGTGGGAGCCTTTTTTACAGCTCTCTTACAGGAGTGTGAAGCAAGTATAAAAGACACTCATTCTGTAGCCAAGAGATAGAGGGAGCAATGAATTCTGATCCTTGCTTTCTTGGAAACATGTATCAAACATAAAACTAGGCCAAGTTAAAGAGGGCAAATATGTCATATTCCTAAATATGCATCCTAAGCAGTGTGCTGCTGTCTGAATATCTTTTGCATTTCTTTCTGTACAGTATTTGTCCCATAGCTGAGGCAGTTGAATCCATGAACAGCACATGGTCTGACTGTCAGGAAGCTTTTACAGGCATTAGGCAGTTGCAGGTTCATGAACAAAACAAGTATCTAAATCTGACTTCATCAGCAAGCACTCCTCAGAGCAGGCAAGGGGAGGGCTGAGAGGAGGATCTTCATGGCTTTTTCTCTCTGCAGAGCAGTGGCAAGGGTGTCTATTCTGAAAGGCAGTTTAATTACTTTCTGAAGTTAGCCCGGAGCTGGACAAGGAGAACTTTAAGGCTTGCACATCTCTGGGAGGTACCAATGTTATGTGAAAAGTTACTTCTAGAATTTAAAATAAGGCAGCCAGTATTGCCCTCACACCCTTGGACAGTGTGAGACACTTCCTGAGACCTCCTCGCAACTGAAAGCCCTGAAGAAAAGCAAAGATGTGTAGTGTTTCATTTCCAGAACTACAGACATAGAATCACAGAATGGTTTGGGTTGGAAGCAGCCTTAAAAATCACCTAATTCCAGCCACCCACCGTGGGCAGGAACGTGACTCAGAGCTGTTGTGGACAGGTTAACTCCTCTTGTTCCTGAGGTGTTAATGCACAGTAACAGCTTTGAAAAAACAAAGAAACCAACAAACATTTGGATCAGAGCATTGTTCTGGGCTTCAGCCACCTCTAGGTTTTTGTGGTAGTTGAGTGACAGATTTTTCAGAGTTCAGGCCTGAGCACAAACCACCCCCACTCTCCCCACCAAAATCCCTTTAGATACCTGCCTGCAGCTATCTATACTGGAAGTCACTCAAGCACAGTGGGCGAGGATCTGTGCATAGAACAGTCAGGGCTGAGAAGTCAACAGCTGCAACAGCCCTGTTCAGGGAGGATCTATCTGCTCAGGACTAGACTGAGCAGCTGTGGATGGCTGGTGTCTGAGAGGTGTGATGCTGTAATAAAACATCTTTTAGTTTCAAAAAAAAAAAAAAAAATTGTGTGCTCTGACATAATTTTTTTTAATGAGAACTGATGTGTAGGAAATGGGGTACAAGTCAGAGAGTCATTTCTGAAACGTGTTTCTGTCCCCTGAGGGGACGCAGTCACAGCCTGAGCTACCTGCGGGCTGCCCGGGGTAACTTTACACCCTCTCGGGCAGCAGGTGTCAGTGCAGAGCCACACAACAAGCGCCTCTCCTTGAGCCGGCACCCCCTCGCTGTGCCTCCAGCCAGCGCCCAAGTGGGTTATCAGTTCAGTCTTCAACTAGCAAGGGTACCCAAATCTACTAACTCCATCCACAGCACATTCCTTGGTTTAGCACTTTTGGTCTTGGTCACTGGTGACATTCAGGGGGATCTGCAAGATGCTTTTTTGTGTGGTTATATGTAATGGAAATGAAAATGTGTAAGTCTTCTTTTGAACTTGAAAATAACAGAGGATCTGTACTCCATAGATTTCTCTGCTGTCCATGAAACAGTAGCTTCTCTCTGGCTGAACACATCAGCTGCAGCTGCAGCACTGGCTGAGGGCTGGAATCTGGGCACACCACCACAGTTTCTGACTGTGATCTCAGAGCAAATGCACTCAGATACCTCAGAAAGACATGTCATATCCTGAATCAATGCGCCATGGTAGCAAAGTCTTGTTTGGTCATTGCTGAGGTGTGAGGGCTCATTATTCACAGTACACTGAGCAGTGAAGAAGTTCCACAGAAACAAGCCACACCTATGAAATATATACTACAGGTCAAAACACTGTAAGTAAAAAGGTTCAATAATGAAATATGTCTACAAAAATACATTCAACTTCAACCTGCTGTTCTTTTGATCTTTAAAGACCAGACTGCCTTGGGACAGAATTGCCAACCGTGGATACCACCTATACTTTTAAAGTCCAGAGAGTGGTTCTAGCTCCGAAGCCAAATTGTATGAACATCATCATATCCACACTGCTAGGCCAGGCTGGCCTCATCCACATCATGTAGCACTTAGCCCTGGGTCTCCCCTTGTCTCTGTGCTGATGTTTCTGTGGACCCAAAATATAATTTCCATTTGTTTTCTTTTTTAAATGCTTACAGGAATACAAAGCCTGTATTGCAACCACTATTGCTCCTACAGCGTGGTACTACAATGTGTGCTGCTGTCCCTGAGGCGTTACATGAGGACATGGGGGTCCCTGGCACACATAGCCTGTGGTGCTGGGTGGCTGCAGAAGTGGGGGGAACCAAACCTGGCTCAGCTCCCATGTGCAGGAGCATTCAGCTGTACAGCCCTGCCCCACAAAGCACATGGAGGCAGTTGGGCAGTGGCCCAAATCAGAGCCAGGGAGTGAATTCAGCACTGAGCAGTATGGACATCAGGAGTCCAATCCTTGGGTTCATGCTCCAGCCCTCTTTTATTGAGCAGCATAGATGCACATAGTCTTGCACTGTATGTATTTTTTCAAACTGTCAATATCTCTTTCAGATTTGTATTTCTTAGCATATAACTAATATCAATCAAATTTAGTGCTAAACAAAATGGTGGAATATTACACTTTAATTCTGCACAATCAGTACTTAGGTGTGATTTGGTGGTCATTGAATTCAGTGAAAAATTTTGGTTTTGTCTGACAATTTACTAAAAGACCAAATACTTTGTCACCGTGTTCCGAGTGATTACAGTTACCCATGTACATTTTTTCTTGCCTTCTTTTTTTTTTTCCTGAAATAAAACACACATGATATGCTATTTTTTATTTCCAAGTATCAAGTATTCAAGAGTTTGGTTTGTAAACACATGTTTACAACAGATACTGACAGCAGATTTTATTAAATCATGGGTTATACAAATTTAAATTGTTCTAAGCTCTGATGAGAAATAAATATCAATTAAAAAAACCCATACAGGAGCCTAAAGTATGAAAAAAATACCCAGCATAAACCAATTATTCTCTTTTTACCACGGCACAGCACCCACACACTCATACAGTCAGACATACTCTACAAACTTCCTTAATATTCTACACATTTGCTTAATAATGAGTTTTTTAAAAACTAAAGAGTTACAGGCAGTGTGCCCACTCCATGCTTCTAAGATACTACCCAGACCATTGCTGTTCTGCATAAATCATTTGGTAGAGGTAAGCACTGCAGCCAAGGGTGAACCTCCCATGTGCGCAACTGGGGAAAGAGCAGGTCTTTGAGGAAAGCCTTCACTCAACCATGGATCTCACTGACACAAAATTATTTACTCCTTTTTTTTTTATTATTTTACTGAAACTCAGCTCCGGATCATTTTATACTTCTTGTTTGTTTTGTTTTGAAACTTTCCTCCATGACTTCAAATACAGAGTTGGTTACGAAGATGAACTATTAGGCCTGTCAGTCAGGAGTGTATAATTAGTGCTATTCAGGATACAGATACCTGCTCTGCATGAGCAGTCCAGGCATAATAACAAAATAATTACTGTTCAGAATTCAAAATGGAAGGGAAAAAAATATAGTCTTCAAGATTTGAAATCCAAACTCCTCTGTTTTATATCATAGCTGTAAGGGTAAATATCCTTTTTGTCAGAAGAATTCACTTTGAGAAGACAGGTGTTGCTTAGGAAGCCTTTCCTGCCTGCAAAGTGCTTCTTCCAAGGGGGTTAGATGGGGTTTTTTTCCCCTTTCTTTTCTGCATTCCAGAGAAAGTGCAGACTCTCTCTTCTGGTATGCAAGCAGAGACATAAGGCTCAAAGCCTGAGAACTAACAGGAGGTTTTTGCATTTCCTCAAGCCCAGCAGTTTTGCAGGTGGTACAGGTTTTCCTTTGTATGTTTTTAGTGTTCTCACCTTTGAAATAAATTTTTCTTGGATTCTTTCCAACGCCTTGGCATTTTGGGGGTACCTGTGTGTATCCTACTTCACAATAGCTCACCTTAAAGTCAACCAGATTTGGCCTTTTGCCATTGCTAGAGATAAAATCTGCTCTTATTCTACCCTCTCTTTCTGGTATTACATGAAAGAACATTCATATTTCATATCTGAATCCTCATTTTAATTCAAACACTTACTGACACTGCTTGGTTAAGAGGTTCCAGAATTTAGCCCAGTGTTTGCTGTCATTACTACAGAATTTCTTTTTAGCCTTTGCTTAAGCAAAGCAACTAAATAAAGTAATTTACTACCGCAGGATGAATACATTCTGTGTGAGTTTTCTGTGGCCTTTATAACCTTTACCTTAGCTATTAGTGCTGAGCCAAATCCTACACTGCCCTCTGAAATTACTTTCCCACAGAAGAACTAGGTAGGAGTTGGCCCACCAGGAATTATAAACACTGTCTTTGCTGGAGCAGTCCAGACTTTAAGAACAAAAACACATGTAAGTTGCATCGCAGACATGCCTTGAATATGTCGTTTAAGTCATAGTGAATACATCACAAAATACTTCAGTACCTATTAGCACCACAGTGTTGTTTAGTCATTTGCTCAAAGATTATCAAGCTGTCTCACCCTTCTCAAGGTGAACAATGTTTTGGATGCTTTTTGTAGCCCTTTGTGAATTCCAGAGCTTTTCACCTATTCTATATAATGAACAAAACGTAGTTACAGAATAACATTATGACAACTGCTTTGAGATTGAAAAAATAAGAAAATACAGTACACACAATGGATAATGCAATAATTAGAATAGTAGAATGGAACCTGGATAAATATGCATCTATTTTGTAACACTTGAAGTCGAGAAAACTTCAGCGCTACTTTGAAATTGCAGAGCTACTTCAATGTTTAA
This sequence comes from Anabacerthia variegaticeps, assembly GCA_035583185.1. Classification (NCBI taxonomy): domain Eukaryota; kingdom Metazoa; phylum Chordata; class Aves; order Passeriformes; family Furnariidae; genus Anabacerthia; species Anabacerthia variegaticeps. The sequence continues at coordinate 117,325,299 of JAWWEW010000078.1, forward strand.
AAGGTTGTAAATAATTGGGGGGGAAAAAGCTTGTCTGAAGGACTGGAGGGGCAACTGCTAAAATCCACAGGTATTAACTGTAGTTTAATGTAATGGATATGGCTACAGGATATGGGTTAACTGTCCTCCTTAATTTATGTAATAAATTATGAAGAAAAGATAGGGAAAATTTCCTTCCTAGGATCAGGTAGGCTTTCAAACCTATGGCCACATAGTAACATGTATCAGTGATGTTCAGTGTAAAGAAGACAAATCATGTGAACCCTGGCCATACACTATCCCCACATTGAAGGCTCCGTATCTCTACTCTGTGACAATGTTTACGTGTAACCTTTTTGAATTGCTATTTGTAAAACGAATTGTTAAAAGAAAAAAGAGAGCCCTAATTCCCTACCAAAGAATAAGTCAGCCACCACGATGTCGACTGCCCACCTTCTAAGCACTTTAAAGTGATAAAAGTGTCCATAAAATCAAGTCCAGTATATGAAGAACCTGAAAGGTGCTGATACAGGTTTAATCTACAAGGGGAGAACACTGTCCAAAGCAATGCTGATTCAGATTGCAGTCCAGGTAAATCTCAGTTACCAGGGGGTTTCAGCCCTTGGAAAGCAAGCACAGAGGGATGGCTTCAGCTGGGGGAACCCAGATACTGAAGCAACGTAGTATGGCATCTCCTATGCCATTATAAAAGACACATTAGTGAGAAAACAGAAAAAAATAAACTTGTTGAGGAAGATTTTTTTTGTCTTTGAGCTCCCAAAATATTAATATGAACCAGTGAACTGGAAGCTAAACAAGCACTTACTAAAGTGCCAACTTGTTAACTTCCAACCCAGGTATGGCCCAACATTGGACTGATGAGGCCAAGAATCTCGCTCCAAAATAGCAGTAAGACACTTTGGACCTATTTATTTATCATCAGTTCTATGTCAATAGAACACCATGAAGAGCTGTGGTATTACACACACAGAAAGTGTAGTAAGGCAGCAATTATTCAGGCCTTTTGGGGTAAACCCTCAAAAGAAGAGTAGAGAAGGTGCTGACCCCTCTCCCAGACATCTCTCTGGAGTTACACTGAGCAGGCAGTGCTCTGCTCTGTTTGTGTGGGATACTGAAAATTTGCCACCTCAACCTCTAGGTCCAAATTTTGTGAATGGGCACAATTCAAACCTACAGAATTACCTGAGAAATTTCATTGGCTCTAAGGTGAGAAAGATGCCCTTATTTAAGCTAACTCCCTGCGTAACACAAAGGTTTTCAGCCAGAAATTCACAAAATAAGTGAATGGCAGGAGGAACTAGAATGTATCTCAGAGCATGTCCACAAAATATTTTTAATTTGAATTCTACTTGAAAATTAAAACTTTCCTCCATTGCCAGATATATAAGTAGCCACACACGAATGCCACAGGAGAGTACTCAAGTGCTACTTTGTGCTGTTCTGGTTACAATTATCACTGAATCCACGGGGAAAAGGCTCATCCTGGAAATTACTCTCTGGGTCAAGGAATTTCTTTTTGAATGCAGATGGGATTCAATCCAGTCCCATACTTACATACATGCATTACTTTTAAGTGCGTTATTTAAGTATATAAATTTACCCACACATTAAAGTCTTCTGCTGGATCAGAGCCATAATGAATTAATGGTTAATAGTACGAATTAATAAGCTATATTAAAAAAACCACATATTTTTGAAAACACTATATTCAAGTGTTTGTAACTAATTTAGAACCTTTCAAACTTACATTTCTAACACCTAGTAGGAGATTTGTGCCCTTACTTCACTAACATAACAGCAGGTTCTGAGAAACTGCATGTTACTATGTGCACTTTTAAAGATACATAGGCTCGCCAAAGAACTGAAAGCTTCCAAATAAATATAAATTGCACCATAATATTCAACATTTCTTGCAGCTGCTCACACTGCACTGGAAAGATATAAAATGTCACCAGTTCCAAATTAGACCATATTATATCCAGTATGTTCATGGGGAAGAAAGGGGGCCAAAACCACAGGGCAGGACACCTGCTTTACCTCTTCTTGTACTCGCTGCTAGCAAACCTTATGTGTTTTGGAGTAGAGAGGGAAGCTGGCAGAAATTACAAGTTAATGGAATTTGATATTCTAAAGAAGGGGGATTTCACAGTAGGAAGACAGCATGGGCCCCTTCACTCAATGATAGGCAAAGCTCTTTTTTAGTTCCTGTGAAGCTGGTTTAGCACCACATGTCCATCATGACTAGTGCTAGGGAAGCACTCAGTTTCTCTGGAGATTCTGCTTCCTTCAGCAATGACAACCTCAGAAAATAGAGTTTGTTCAGCGGGTCTCAGTCAATGACAAGGTTGGAATTGACTTCTCTAGGAAGTTAATGTGTTTCCCCTGCCTTTATTGGTTTAGTTTAGACTGTTATAGCTTATTCACAATAAACCCTCCTTCAGGAATCAATCAAAAACTGGCCACAGTTTGGGTTTTTTCTTTCAGAGCATGCTGATTTAATTAAGTGATTTTGTAGAAATTTACTCATATTGTCAAAATTATCTATATCCAAAAATAGTAATATTTTTTTTAAAAGTAAAGAATTTTGTTTTGCATGTGATTTTTCAAAGAAAAAATAAAAGGCTACTGAAGGTATGTAAAGAAGACTTTTTCAGTATTTCCAAAGTTAACATATTTCCTTCTACATTCCAGTTTCTCAAACATTTCAAAACATGAATGTTTGCAGAAGTTGAAGAGTCAGAATTTCCTAAAAAATCAGCGGTCTCCATCCCAACAAGCTCTGAATTCACTTGAAATAAGCTCAGAAGCAGCAGCAGCAGCTGCTTCTCATTCCTATTCTTTGGCATCAGTGCCATTAGTTCCTGACAATCCTAATCTTCTCTCTCTTGATATTCGCATGTAACAGAAGAACACACAGAGCATGAAATAAAAGAGATCAGGACAGATGATTCATTTCTAGTCTTTTACAATTCCTTCAGTGCTCTTTTTCCGAGGTATTTGAAAAGATTGTCACTCTTCACCTCACCCCATGATAATTAAAATTGGAAAGAGATTAAACTGGATGGGTGATGGGCTGCAATTACATTTTGTCCTACTACTACTTTGCCTCAAATTTTGTCATGGCAGAAAATTCCTGGTGCAACAAGCATTTGAGACTGTAGCAAAATGAAACATTTTTATCATCTCTTCTGATCTCCTATAGCAAAAAAAAAAAAAATATATATATATATATACCCAACACCTTTGAGCCAAGGAAATTTATTTCTCAGGATAAGAAGTGTAGAAGCCAACATCTCGGGTGGCACATGCTGACTGAGGACACATTGTATCTGGTGGCTGCATAAGAGACAAAAACATTCTCAGGCTTTACCCCAAAAAGCTGTTAATATGACAGAATAGTAGGAAATTATCAAAACAATATTCCTCTATGTTGTAGCTTAGGGTAGAAAAATCTGACTTTGCATACAGAAAGAGTGAGAATTGTTACAACTACATAAATGGACTAAGACATTCTGAAATAAGCAGCCACCATTCCAAGCAGGGCAAGCAGCCCTGTGGGTAGCCCCATGTCCTGGTCAAGAACCAGGAGATGATGAAAGGCAGTCGGCAGAGGTGGAGTGGGAAATCTACTCTTCCTGGGACAACTCAGCAGATGCCAAGGAGAGTACTGCCTTTAATTTCAAGGACTTGGTTCCATGTAATGTTTGATCAATTTACATATTATAAATTGAAAAATTAAATCAGGAATAATTCCATTCAAAAATACATAGAAGTTCTGCTCTTTCCTATTTATTTTCACACAAGTTCTCTACATGTCAGAATCCAAACCTGACTATCACTGAGTCATCTGTAAAGCCTGCTTTTAATTTCCTACACTTCTAAGACTTCCCTTACAGGGTACAACACAGCTTTGACTTCCTAGTGTCCACCTGAAATCATTCTCTGCCCTTTGAGACATCATTAGTAAATCATAAACATGACACTACAAAGCCTCCAGAGCAAGAAATTAAATGCCAAGCACATCTGATTAGAAAGTCTCAGTATCTCCCAGGGAGAAAACACACTACAGTAATTTGGAATAAGAAAGGTCACATCAAGTCCACGCTTGCAGATAATTTCTATTCTAAGCTATTCTCCTGGAAGGCCAAAGGAGAGACAAACTCACCCTTTGCCTTCACGGGAGCTTTCAATGAAGTTCAGAAAAGGAAAGGCAGCCACATGTGGGACAAACCCCACAACCAGGACATCCACCAGTGTGCCCAGCACCAGGCAGCAGGAGAGGCAGAAGCGTGGCAGAAAAGAGAGGGTCTGAGCTGGCACCCCCTCCCCAGCTGTCCTGGATGGCAGGGTGCAGAGTGCCCCAGCGGTGCCAGGAGAGGAGGGAGAGCCTCATACCCAGCACCACAGTGGGCAGGCTGCTCTCAGCCCTCTTGAAGGGTTTCTCTGCTCACTCCTGCAGCAGGCGGGAGCAGCACCAGCCTGATCCCTGTGCCATCGCTGGCTGCGAGGGGCCCATCAGGTCCCAGACCGGCACTCAAACACAAGACAAGGCCATTAGCTCTCCCTCAGGACTCTTCCATGGAGCTGAATTAGACACAAAACTCTGAAGGACAGCCATACTCTTCCTACCAAGCTATAAAAGGCTGTTTTCTTCTTCTTCGGGTAAGTAGGGATTTGGTGCCAGCAGCAGCTACCCAAATAATATTGCAGAAACATGCACATATCCACTCTGGTATGTGTGTATGATTCCTACATCTTACTGTTACTATAAATTAATACTGAAGTTTTTTCACTTCAAGCATTACAGTTTCCTAGCCTCTGTACTTTGTGAAGAATGACTACATTCCATCAAATGAAAATCGATGCACATTTTGACAGGATAAAGATGTTACAAACTCAACATTTGCAAATGTTACCTGATGCGTAACTCTTGTATGGCTTGACATGTTATTAACAGTACTTTAAACCTTATGTTATTTTTTAATTTAATGATTATGTCTGAAAATAGCCCCTTTCAAATTCAGTAGCAGTAATGTCTTTAAAAGCAAACTTTAAACTTATTTTGCTGCACACACAATTATCCAAATAAGTTGCATAGTTTAAATAAGTTCAGTTGTGCTTTGTAGCAGAACTCACAGTAACTACTCATCTCTTAAAAATACAATTTGCAGATATGAAGTTGACAATACATTTAAGCTTTCTTGTGAGTCTAGACATCAACAATATGAATTTTTGTCAGTTTTCCACGGACTTCAGCTGTTCAAAACACTTCGTCTTTTGAATGATATTAGATCAGAGCACAGACATTTAATGGACACATCTGAAATAATTATAAACGTGATTTTTAAAACTCCATTGTTGGGAGGGGAGAAATAAGAACTTGGGTTGGTTTGAGGTATCCAGTCCTCAGGAACATATTATGGTTGTTTGCATCAAGCTTTGTTGGTTTTATCACATGTTACATTTAGATTAAAAATAGAAGGCACAGGTGTTTCACAAGGCGCCGTAATTAAGTCAACCAACAAAACTAAGTATTACATTACCAAGCCAGGGGTCTATATCTCAGCAGTGACTTCTTCCAATGCATTTTCATTTGAGGAATTTATTGCTTCTGAAAAAGGGCCGGGGTAAGTCTGTGCTAAGCAGTTCATTCCTTGTGCCACACTGATGTCTCCTCGGGAACTGAAGGTAGGGCAGGATCTAGTCCGTGCATAGTTTTGTTGGGGTCCACCTTGTCCAACCATCTCACTCACAGTGTTCACCAGTGAAGCCCTCCATCTCTGTCTCTGCTGTTGTTCTTCTTTACATTTAATGGAATACCAAGCCAGGAAAATAAAAAGGAATCCCACAAACTTGAGAGCAGCTGCCAAGCCAAAGTAGACAAAACGAAACGAGGTGACATCGTATTCCCAGCAAGATCCTTGTACGCCGCAATCCTGTTGCCAAAGCATGCATGTGGTGTCAATAACAGCCCCAAAATAAATTGGAGTGGGAATGTAAGCTGAAATAAAAATAGCAAGAGAAATAATATGTGTTAGTATATTGTGGAAAACTTCTAAAGAAACTATATGCCTTAGCCAAGCAGCGTAGGTTGAAAATCTTGGAGATTTCCACACTGCTGTTCTTGCATGAAATGTAAAACATGGAAAACTGGACAGCCAATCTTCCCACCAACACTACTTTATACACATGAAACCTACCACAAATGGGAGAGAATTCAAACAAAGACAATGCAGCAGCACCTTACAACAGGTTCTGCTTCAATCTGCTGTCCCCAGACAGCTCTTGAACTACGTGCCCCTCAAAGAAAATCCAGTTTTGCTCTCAGGAAGTAAAACATGGGAGAGGGTGAAATACATTATCTCCATAGCATTTCTTGCTGAATATCCACTGCCTGTAAGCCGGGAAAGGTGCTACTTTTAGATTAAGGAGAAAGAGCACCAAAGACCATAAAATGTTTCTCTTACTGAAGATGGACGGAAGTGGTGAGATCGCTAAGATTGCAAATTTTCTTTTGAATAGACCTTTCTCAGAAACAGACTTTTAACTTCTAAGGCACCTAAAAGTGCAACCAGTCCACGGAATGCTCCTGCTTTCTCCAGAAACACAACACCTTTAAGACAAGATTGAAATGCCCTTCCTCAAACAAAACTTCCAGATGCAGCTATATGGGCTTCTCCTCTTGTTCTCTCAGAAGAGTCCTTGCTTGCTCTAGTCATATATCTCATAGTAGCTGAACATCTGGAGTGTCCGTTGCAGACAGGATTTCAGAAGTTCAAGAGCTTGAAAGAAGCTGCTTTGTCAAATAAAGACTTTTAACATGTACCCCTTTTTGCTCTCAAACGCTTAAAATTAAGACATTAAGTAACAAATGCTAATTTTTAAAATGAAAAAAAACTATTGTTATTGCTGAAAGCAACAAAAATCGAAAAGATTTTTGTTTCTAAAAGAGAAAAAAATCCTTATAAAATAGTATTTAGTAACTATTCATTTTCAAATACAATTTGAAACTGTAAAAATGTATCTTTCTGGAACAACAATGTTGTTCTATAAAGTCAATAACAAACCAGAAACAGAGAAATAACCACAAGTTTTCAGAAGTTATTAATTTTAGGTTCCTAATACAGTAAGTCAGGCAATTAGTTGCAGATTTATGGAAGTTTAGTATTTTTATGGCACATTTAAGCTGAACGTGGTGAGGCTTTAAGGAAATGCTGAGCTACTGTAAGACTTACCAAGAGTTCGTAATAAAACAAACTGCATTCCTAGTGCAAAGGGCCGCTCCCCATCTTCTACAGACCTAGCAGGCAAAAAGAAAACTCCACTATAGAAACAGCCATAACAGACAGTCATCATGGTATGTTCTGGTTCTACCTCATGGTTTGGTCTAAATTTCTTTTATTTAGCTTCTACTATTGTTAACTCTTATTGCTAGGAAAAAACACAGCTAGCCCCTCCTGAACCTGTTTAATCAAACTTGCAATCATGCTTTTTAACCTTTCTTTACCTGTGTAAGACCTGAAGAATTTGATCCAAACCCATTAAGGAAATTTAGAGAATCCACCCTAAACATTTATGGTTTCTCATGATAGCTTTCTATTATTTCATATGTTTTAATATATTTTTCTTAATCTTTTTGATGTAAATTAGAATGAATGGATAACTAAATTGCTGAAAGCTGAACTCAGTTTCTGAATTTAACAGATCTCTACATAGCATAAGCACTTCGAAGCTAATTTAGGAAAAATATCAGTAGAAACATCCAAAGTCTCTTTAAACACTGTCCTTTCTCAATACAAGTAATACAAGATTCCTTCAATTGGTTCCAAAGGAAAAATGTCTAGCTTACAAAAGCCTACATATAAAGTAACAAGATTCTATACTGCAACTAGAGTCTTAGTAAACCACAAATTACCTAGTGACTTAAAAAATATTTTTAACTCTTAACCTAAAACTCTGAAATTAAGATAGACAGCTTCTAATGACATTGAAATATAAGACAAAAACACACAAAAAGTCTGCAGTCAAAGGGGTGCAGCTGTAAAATCAAGGTCTGAAGTCAAGAAATTGAGAAATTGGAGTACCAACTTGGGCCACAAACCTTGGACCAATGAACTAAGCACAATAAGTGGTTGGGGACAGAAGGTATCATTGTTCATGTGTGTGGGCCACCATATTTTTACTGAACAATACAAAATCGCGCACGAGATGTCCGTCAGGTACCTCACTATTGTGAGGCTCACTGCAATATTCATGCTCATTAATTATAGTTTGCCTTTGCAGAATTGCAGTACAATTACGCAAATTTTTTTTATTAGTATTATTTCATAGGTGAAAAACCCAGAGACAGAAGGAATACAGTCAGAAGTCTCTGAATTATAAAGGTGCTGTGCACACAGTCCTTCAGATAAGGGCTGCATGAGCAACTGGAAGTCTGATGTGCCCACTCCCAAGTGCCAGGCTTCACTGTCATAACAGTGATCCTTGCACCCATTTTGTAGATTTTTTGAAAAGTAAACTGAATTGGAAGACAAATTCCACAATGTGACACGGCACAGTCCTCCCTGTGTCAGAAGCAGGTTCCTGCATAAACCTTAGCCTCTTGAGCTGAGAAAATGACAGCAAAAGAATGCTTGCCCTTGCTGGGGATGAGACAAAGATGCCCGCCAAAGCGTTTATCAGCTGCACTCACAACTGAGCCTAAGAATAGCAAAGCCAAGTCCTGATCTGCCTCACGTTTTCTGAGGCTCCATGACCTATTGCAAAGATTTGCCATTATTAGTATTTTTATGGGAGGCTAATTGTGAGCAGCAGCAGAACATCAGTGGCCTCAGAATATCAGAGTGAAGCTCTTAAAGGCAACACTGTCAGAAGAAAATCCCACTTGCTTGGGAGGACCATTCTCACAGAAAGAAAAAGTCCAAGACTGGTTTAAAGGAAAACTCAATTTGAAGACAGATTTTACACAAAACCAGGACAAAAGGTGTCTCTATGTGAGCAATTAATGCAACTAAACAACTAGTGCTGAGGACCTGACATGTACACCACAAGCATTTCAGGTTTGGTAGGGATTACTTCAGATCAGCTCTAACCTGGTCCCAGGGACAGCATGCCCATTTGCATCTGGATCATTTTGGGTGTGCTTCTGAAGAGCATCTCAAGCACTGGAAGTGTTTCCTAGAGAAGTGGTCGATGCCCCAGGCCTGTCAGTGTTTGGACAATGCCCTTAATAACATCTTTTCATTTCTGCTCAGTCCTGGAGTAGTCAGGCAGTTGGATGATTAGAGAGACTATTTACAAGAGCATGTAGTGACAGGACAAAGGGGAATGGCTTCAAACTGAAAGAGAGTAGGTTTAAATTAGATATTAGAAAGAAATTCTTTACTGTGGGAGTGGTGAGGCACTGGAACAGGTTGCTCAGAGAAGCTGTGGATGCTCCATCCCTGGAAGTGTCTATGGCCAGGTTGGCTGGAACTCTGAGGAACCTGGTCTAGAGAAATGTGTCCCTGTCCAGAACAGGGGGGTTGGAACTAGGACATCTTTAAGGTCCCTTCCAACCCAGGCCCTTCTATGATTCTATGACTGTAGGTCCCTTCCAACTGAACTATTCTATTCCAGTTCTAATTTTTCTATCTTCCAGCTCATCTCCATCTGAAAGGAACTTACTTCTTGAACTCCGAACTCTTCAGCTTCAGATTCCAAACCAAACAGACATCTTCAAACAATTCCCTTTGTCCTTGTTACCAGCAGAGCCAATGCATATGGGTATGCTTTGTAAATCCTAGTAAATAATTTTCCTCTAATTCTTCCTCCATCTCTTTAAACAGCAGCAACATGTATTACACAAATGCAAATATATTTTAACAGTAGATCATATTATGTTTTTTCAGCTCGCTTGTCTTTAAAAATCAATAGAACTTCACTTTCAGGAGTTGTATTTTAAATGGACAAAGATGTTACAGGGAGTGATTGTATTTATCAGACTGGCAAAGATGGGAAAAGACAATCCATAACGTTGACAACTTTTTTTCAAATGGACAAATAAATGCCACTGCCTTTTCCTACAAAGACTTTGTTTTTCTCTATCCTTAAATGACCACAGTGATTGCAGCCCAAGTTCAGAATTCTGGTGAAGAAAAAAAGGGAAGACTCAAAAATAGGCATGTGGCAGGAATTAACAATTTTAAGAACGAGAAAAGGATAATACTAACTTTTTTCATTTACATTTCAAAATTCAAACCATTTCCTTAAGAAGGTTGAAAATTTTTCAGGAGTAATCATTTTCTTACACGGTGCGTTACTTGTTCTCTCTTTATAACACCTGGAATTCACTCGGCACTTTATGTTTCCTAAAGTGAGTTATCATGTTACATACTCTGAACAAAAGCAAGTTCCACCCTATTCCTGTCAGGCTTATTCTATCCACTTTTTAAGGATACACAAGCTTGACAGGCACTGGTGATAGCAGGCACACAAAAAATACTTAAGAAACATCACTGAGTTCTCACCTGAGTGTCACTATAATTGCTGATGGCTGGGCACATGCTGTTATGAGGGTAACAATGAAGAGAAATATCAGGAATGGGATAAGCGTGTTGCAGGTCCGATCACACTTTCCAGAAACAGCGTAGCCGTTTTCATTCAGGTAGGTTTTGACAATGACTAGCCGGAGCTGACTGCGCTGGCCCACTGTCGGTGGAGTGATCACCTGGCGACTCTGGACACAGGCACATTCTGTGTAATTTCTTACCTGGGGAGAGCACAAGAGAACATTTCCGCATGAAAAACCCATGTAATAAAGACACTGCACAGACACATGGTATGACAGTCCCACGGTACTTCTCAATCCTCTGCCTTGAGCACCATTACCCCGAGTACAAGCGAAGTTACCTCTACAAGTAATTTTAAAGCTGACCAAGACTCTCCATGATGAGATTGCCTTTCTATCGCTTTATTTAGTCTGAGTTTAAAAAAAAATCTGGAATATTTTTGGAAAATTCTGCCAAAACAATTCAATCACTTGTGACAGGGAGGCTACAGAAAAATCCTGCTTCTACTGTACTATAAAAACTGTAAGGAAATACTCTTTAGGCAACACTGACAATGTCATATATTTGGCAGGATGCTGACTTTTATATTCAGGGAGTGTCTTCTGCCATCTTAATGGAAGGCTACCTAGATCTGGTAAAAAGCAAAAAGCTGTGCTTCATGCTTGAAGCCCAGGACCTTCCACCTGGATGAGGGTGTAGATCTAGACAGGAGCGAAAGCAGACACTCCAACAGTGAGACTGGAAAAGATGAAGGATTCCTGAATAGACAAACAGAATTGAAATTAAGACGAAGAGACTGAATAAAGAAGTAGCATTTCACAGGCAAAGAGGACCACGATTTGAACAAGGTGAGAAAGAGCTAGATCAGAAATAGCATTCTTTCACATTTATTCTACTTCTGTTTTAATGTAATCTAATGACAAAGGGGCATGGAGAGATCAGAATATTCCAGTGCTAAAGAAGAAACAGGCCAGGACCTATGAGATGTTATAGGAAGGAGGTTTTTGTTTCAATTTTTAAAAAAATACATCAAACCTTAGACGACACATGCACAGAAGCTACAAAACCATCTTAAGTTTGCAAATTTAAGCACTTGGACAACAGGACATATCCAAATTATGGCTGTTTGTCAGTTTTAATGCATACCTTCGTATGCATCCATGCTGTAATGTAGCCTCACGTTTTTTCCCTTGGGATTTAGCTGGACATCTTAATAATATATCTATTTATCCAGTATTTTACCTCCCATTTTCAAAATGTGATTCCAGATACTTTTTCCTCACACTAAACACTACAAAGACAGGATTACTCATATTTCATATGGATTTTTCTCTTACACTCTCTATTATAGCTTAACTCTTTCAAAAAGGAGTCATTGATCTTCAGTTATGAGATGAGGTATTGATGTTGTTATCTCTATTTTGTAGCAAAGTAACTGAAACAGATCAAAAGTTTCACAAACGTGAGTGACTAATTTGAGGCAACTGGAATCCTTTTTTTCAGAACATTTTTCATTGAATACAACTAAATATATCCTATATAGGGAGATAGATAGATAGATAGATGGATAAAATATATCCCTGTAACTTTTTAAGCCTTCAAATATAGATTTAGGCACTCAGTACATCTACAAATGGCACTTCTGGTAACTGCTCATGTTCATCATCCAGAATATGAAGAATACAAGATTAATGACTGGCTGGGAGAAGTTTTTTTTAAGTCATTTGCCCAACATTGCTTAGAAACAAAGGCAATGACAAGATTCCAGCTTCCCAAGGCAGCACTCCACTCCAATATCACATGAATATCTGATTTCTTTCTATAGTCCTTCACCCTAACCTCCTTATTACTTCCAAATGTAAATGCCAAACAGGCATCCTACAGAAATTAGTCCTCTTTACTACACAGTTTTGGTTCATCACCACAGAAATCAAGTCTATGTACTAAATGAGACAGACACAACATTACAGAAATGTTATAGGAATATATATATGAACCATACACTGGCATCCTTTCCTTTTACTTCAAACTTTTAAACAGTTAATTTTGAAAACATGGTATGTTATAAACTTAAATCCAAATGTTATATATTAGTAACATTTTAGGTGTTATACAGTGGCATAAACCTACATTTGTTGTATTTAAAATACCTTTTCCAAGCAATGTCAGCATTATTCTATTCACCATTAGCTAACATGTTAAAACTTCAGACCATGGAGCATCTTTTCTTAAATCATAAGAGGAGGTAATACGTTTCAAAATTTGTACTGAGGAGCACATACTCCCAAAGTATTTCCCTACTGAAAATACTGAAACACTGCAAAGATCAAACCTACGTCTCAATCCAGGAAAGCACAAATTATATTTATACAGACACTGAAAGTTTGATGACAACCCCTTCATTTAACCTGGAAGAGGTCTAGAAAAAGTCCAGGGCAATGGTCAAACTGTTTTACAAGAGCAGAATACACAGGCAGTCTTCACCTAGCCAGGCAAACAACAGACCTATCAGGACACTGGTGCAGGTTCAGGAGCTGTTTGTGCAAAATGATGAGGTTGACACAAACACCAATGACTTTAAATAGGCCATAACTAAATTTAAAGATGTTTAATACACTTCCAACTACCTGAAGAGTTAAGTTCTTCCTTCAGTTCAGAGAGGGAGTCAAAAAACCCCAAACTACTCTTAAAAGTAACATTGAGCTTGAAGAAAGACATTATGACACGGCTACCCACATTAGCAGAAAGCTGAATTAGATGACACTGACTCAAGGTCCCCTCTCCAAGCCCAACAGCAGATATGTGAGCCACTGCCATCAGGGATTTCAGGGGCTACACTGGAAACACCAGCCCTCCCCAGTCCATGGCCCTTCACACTCCCTCAGTTGGAGGATTCATTTGGTACAAATGAACTTGTGCCTCAAATTTGCACATAACAGAACAAAATAGAGGTGGAAGCACACAATAGTAGTATTACCAGCCTTTCAGAACATGGAAGGATTCAGAGATGGATGAGTCACCTGTAGAGAAACTTTTATGAAGCTTAGAGGAGGGATGCTTCAGCTAAAAACACAGCAGTCTGCAATTTGAACCCGCACCATGGGGCTACTCGCAGGTTGTACGTGGATGGGTGGGTGAAGCACTTACCCCTGTGCTGTGGTTTCCACTGCTGATGCAGCCAGCTAGGCAAGGATTAAAATATGTTATTCCATCTGATCCACAGACAGGCTCGTACTCATGAATCTTACATCCACAGTTAACATTACAGCTTCCAGTCAGATTTCTGTGGGCCATGGCAAGAGTGGGACTGAAGAAAAGAAAAAGAAAATGCTAGTAGAGCAAGCACAGATATCCACGTCCTTCTGTACAGAGGGAGTAAACATACTACATTAACTCTAGGTTATATACATGATGAAACAATACAGAAGAACACCCAAGTCATCCGCGCCATCAACTAAAAACACAATAAAAGAAATAATAATAAAGTTTAAAAATTTTGTCATATTTGCCTAAGTAATAGCTGCATTTTTTCAGTTTGTTTTTTTCCCTTTAAGAGTTAAGACACCACTATTTTCTATGTCTATCCTAAGCTGCAGTCATTTGTTGTTGATTACTAGTGAAAGGCTCAGTGACAAGATGTAAGCATTCTGTGAACTAATGTGAACTAATAGGCATCTCTTCCCACATACCAACAACTGCTCAGAAAATTTAAGGCTTGTATTATTTATATGTATATGTGAAATCTACAAGAAGCTCTCTAGATCTGGAAGACTGCTGTGCTTTTACTAAATATCTGTAGAAGAACCACTACTCTGCTTCCCTAGACCATTCCCCAAAATCTGGAAAAAGCCCAACTTTCTAAAGGATGTGATGATATAGAATGAAGGAACTAAATGGAATTTCAAAGCTGAAGGAGATGCACACATCAAAAAGCAGGTTCTTCACTATTACTGCTCTAGCGAAATATTGTAGCTGAGATTAAATAAGCCACATCTAACACTAATATATCTAGTATTACCTGAAGGCATTATGCTGGAAGGTACCTAAGGTATAGGAATAAAGTACTATCTTTTAAGCTCATTATTTCTGAACATGCTAGTTCAGGTACCAAAAAAAAAAAAACTGTTCCACTTAGATATATATGCAAACAAACCCTGAAAGCTAAGTTATTTGCTGCTGTCATTATGTAGCCAAATTATAACACTGAGAATTTTTTAAAGGCCCATATAATATTTTTACCTATTTTTACTACACTTGTCACACTCTCTGACTTGTTTCAGGTTGCTAAATTTATTTCAGTAAGTGGAAAAGCAAGACTCTGCAGTGTGGTTTATTGCCGGTTCAATATTCTGCATCTCATTTGTAATTTCACCTTGGTTTAAAATACTGTCAGCAATATGAAAGCATTAAGGCAATAGAAAAGTTACCTGAATGACCTTATTCATACCAATCTATTGCCAGGTCATAGGGTTGGCTGAAGCTAAGAGCCCTAGCTCTTATTTCCTAAATCCCTTTCTGTCAAAAGAAATCATGGCTTCTGAATTTGGCACCCTCACTCCCTCTTCACTGCATAAGGTGATTCCAAGACATTGAAAACTGAAAAGCAGCTGCTATCAACATTTTCGTGTGAAGCTTCTCCTGTTACTTAAGACCACCCTCCATTTTATTAGGTTACTTTCTGTCACAGCTGCACTCTAGGCTCTTCAGTGCTGAAAAACTGGAGAGAAGCTACCACATAGAAGGTGAGCAATTTTTGTAGTAGCCAATTTCCTGGATTCCTAGCAAAAACACAAGTCAGGAAGTTCTTACAATAACTGTTGAACACAGTGGCCAATGCTAATAAAGCAGTTATCAGTGGGAAACATGCCTACCTGCCTTATGGATTTGGACATATTTCAAATGTTTCCTTCCCATCTTTGAGCCCCAGCAGCTTAAACACCTGTAGCAACATGGCACCCTAAAACTTCCGAGTCTATGCTTAGTCTTGGAGAGCTCTGGCCAAAATACAATTACCTCACTTCAGTAGCCCTGGAGAATAAGCAATATACCAATGTCTGAGATTCAAGAGTTTAAAACATGCTTAATCTGAGTTTTGGAAAGAATTTGTGTGTTTCAAACATGTCCCAGAGTCCTTCTTTAATCAATGCACATCTCTGCATTCTCCACAGTGGTCACAATGTTGGAGATCTAGTTTAGCTCAGAACGCAGGGCCATGCAATCTTTCACCTGAATGGTTTCCTGATGTTCCATAGCTAGAGTGGATGGTAGCTGAACTGGGAAGAAAGGTGGTGCTTTGAGAAGGCAGTTTCAGGTAGTTTTTTATCTTGTGGGTTTTATTACAGTGGTATCAGAACCCTTCAGTATGTCATTATCTTAGTTTGAAAGATTAAATACTTCATGTGTTACCTTTCACCAGTGTTTCACAGACTGGCAAGGTGCCACAGTTTGTGGCTACAATCACTCATCTCAGTCCACAGAGGGGCACAGCTTCTGGATCCACTCCCAAGAGGCTGGATTTGCCCACTCTGCGTGACAAGACTGTCCCTCCTTTGTCTTCCTGCCTAGTGCTTTTAAACTAGCTGACAAGTCTTCACAAATAGAAATGAAATGTCCATTGCATCACTGATCCAGTAGTTCACGGATTAGATATGAAAACGCAGTTCTAAAGAACACCGAAGCAATCCATGCGAGACTGAATGTGATAAAGAGGGGAGGTTGCAGGAATGAAATTTAAAGGTCTTTCCAGAAATTAGAATATACGTATGAAAATTCCCCACTCCAGAAGAAGACTGCCCTTTGCCTTCTCACACCTAAGTGGTAAGTGGAGCTGCAGGCTCCGTCCTGTTTCTGCCTGTGGTCCATGTGCAGTTCAGTTCAGAAGATCTGAGTTTCTGAGAATAAATGTCAGAACAATAAATGCAGAACCTGCATATATGGCTAAGTACTGAGTTCTGTTGGGGCATGAGTATTTGTACATGCACCAGAAGCAAAAATCTTGCCCTGGGAAATTATACTGGTATGCACAGTCCCTCCACAAGGGCACCACAGTGTAATATTGAATTAACTGTTCTGCCTTTTTTGCCCTGCTCTCAGTGCTGCTCAATGGCCATTGCTGTTTAACACTACCTCAAGTACCTCTACACTAAGCAGATCAGGAGATAAGCAGGGAATTTCAGTACCCCCTCAGCCAGGCAGGAGCTGAACAGGAATCTGGATTGTGGCTGCATCCACAAGATCCTGTACACATGCTCACAAACTGTCATGGCTGCAGAGCCTCAGAAGGGCTGCTGTTAGCTTGTCTTCATATCTGTGATGTGTGGGCAACCCACTGTGGAGATAAACAGCTAGCATCAGACCTACTGCATCCCAGCTACCCCATGGGCCACAGGGGATGTTCTGCTCCCATCTTCTACACCTGACCAGACCAGGCTCAGCTCCAGAGCCACTCTTCACCCAGCAACTGCCATCCATGTTGTCTGTCACCTCACCTCCTGTCACCAGTGACACTAAGTAGCATGACAGTTGCTTAGAGCATTCCACTTGATTGGTTTTCTTGTATTTATACACCACTATTTGCTTTTGCTGAATATGCTTGTCTTTCCAGCTGTGCAGTTTTGTGGTCAAATAAATATTACTAAACAGCTTTCAAATATTTATTGATTGTCTACTGAGCACACAAACCGGGTTCACAAATTTAGCTCTGGGAGCTACTTTACGTTTTATGGTCTAGCTGGATGTTAGCCAAATACTTTCTGAGTGTTTTCTTTCTTGTATCACAAACAAACAAGGTACACTTTTAGCAACAAGTTGCAGCTTGAGCAGGAAATTAAATATCCAGGACTGATATTGGTTCTGTCACCTTCTCAGCTATCAGCTGAAACTTGTCTTATTATATCACACTGGGTTTCAGTAAGCAATATGCAGCAACATGTCATATAGCAAGAGACAGACTTTTCCAGTAATCTCGCAATAGAAATTTTCCTCTGATGGAAAACAACAAATCATCAGGACAATTCCTCAGGAACATAAAGATTTCAGCAGCACAGTAAAAGAAGTTTTTCGCACCAACAGGAGAGGCAGCATTTTTGGAGTTTTAGAAGATCCTAGTCTGCCTGCTGAGCTGGATGTCCCAGATGCCTGAATACTTGGGATAAGAAGGGACTCCCTGACCTGCCAGGGAGATACTCTTGTGTCCATGTCCCTGGTGGTAACAGGGCTCTGCCACACTGCATAAGGACAGGTACATGGACAGGCCAGACTGCCAGGAAAGGCACAGCTTGGGTTCCCCTCTCCAACCTCTCCCACCCTGTGGCACACATTCTTCTGACCTCTTATCCCTCCACCACCTAAAACCCTTCCCAGGAGCAGATGGGTTGGGTTGTTATTCAGGCAGGAGAGCCCATTCTCTGTCTCGCTCAGCTTATGTAGTTAACTCACTACAGCTGCATTTCTGAGCATTACCATGATACAGAGGTTAGGAAATCAGCTTAAAAAAAAAGAAGTGAATGAAATCAGGCATGCAAGAAATGAGAAGCATGAAAATGGGAAATGAACTGAGACCACTGTGATAATTTAATCTCAGGGGCATTTTTTTGTTTGTCCCAGAAGAAGAATTAAGTTTATAGATATGCAAAGCAAATATGCTCAAATTAATAACAAGCTACTGCAAGCTGTGTCCCTTCAGCTTTCACCACCTTTTGTATTTCAGCATATCACTGTAAGGTTTATCTGGGGGATTTCTTTTTGTTCTTTAGAGCAAATGCCTTGCATGCAAAGAGGGTTGGGTTTTTTCATCCTTTCAAGAACATGTAATACACATAATCATCTATTAACTGCATTTCCAAAAGTTCATTACCAGACAGCTGTAATGCTTTCATCTTATTATCTTCACTATTCATTCACTCTTCACTCTTCTTTCAATGATAAGAAACTAATGAGGGACAAAGGAATGCAGATGCTAGGAATATGAAATCTATACTAACACATATCTATGTAACCCCATTTTCATCATACAGGATCTACCATATAGCACACATAACAAGATTCCTTGAGCCCTTCTTTCAGAAAGGGGTTATTTTATTCTTGAAAGTATGTATTTTTCCAGAAGTAAACTGGACGAAAGTACTCTACTAATCTTGCCTTCTGACACCGGGAGGCTGCCTACTCTCCACAAAAGAAAACAGAGCACTAATCTCTGAATTACTGCACAGCACATCACAGATTTACCTGCATCAGTCATAAAGAACAGGCTCTTATGGAAATTGTACCAAAGCTAGTAAGTCCTGTTCATGAGCTGATCTGTGGGAAAAGCATCCTAGTTTCAATGCACCAACTGCTGCAGACATACATGATGCCTGAGAAACAGCCACCCTGCTTGTTTCGGCAGGTGCAGATGCTGCCAACTTGCAACACTGCTGCACCTGAGCTGGCAAGGACGCCCATTGTGCACAAGCACACTAACAGAAACCAGCCCCAAATGACAGCATTTCCTGAACTATTCTTTCAATTACAAACAATGATGCCATGCCTTTCATTAATGACTGAACTGCAAGTTTTCTAAATGAGTGCTGGTACAAACCACAGAATCCCATCTGACAAATTGCATTTGTTCACTTCTCAGGGCGACTGTTCTGTGTCTCCACAACACAGTGCTAATAAAGCTAATAAAGAGAAGACCTTTATTAGATGTGACTACCAAAAAAAAGGGACTCTAGTTTCTAACATTTTTTTTTCTAAATCCTATTCTTCTCTCCAACTATTACTCTGTGGATGGCTTGTGGTACAGCAGTAAAATAAGAAAAGGGAAAATAGAAGGTGAGACTTACTGCCTGGAGTTTTTAGAGCTGTGACCTGTTATTCCACATACTCAGGCCTGGACTGAAACCTCATTGTGCTGGCAGTCAGTGCACATATATTGGGGGCGGGAAAGGTGGACCCTCTTCCCACAAGTCTACAATCTAAATCAAATGCAGTTTAAAAATAAAAAGTCTGACTATATTTTGGTAACATCTAAACAAAGAACTGGCTTGCACACGATTTTATTCGTATTTAGATCACTATAGTAACCTACAGGACCAAGGAAATATAAAGGAAAGGAGATAGCCCATCACCATGTAATTTCTGTAATCTTAATATTGGGCTATATGATAAAAAGGATTATCCTAATTTGATAGCAATATTTTCGGTTTGGTATTGAAGGACATTCTGGACAGCAGAGATCTGCAGTCTCCTTGTTGGCAAGCAGCTGGAATTGCAGCAATGATGCAATTTTTGTGTAGCTGTCAAACAAGGGACCCTCTCATTATGTTAGCTGGAATCCTTCTTTGTTGTTATTGTTCTGATTCAGTTAGTCATTGCTTTCAAGTTAAGGGATCCCACTGGCTGATTGGAATGAAATAGATACAAGAATAACAGAAACTCAAACTGGCAGTACAAGAAGAATAATACAATTTATTTTTTTTAATGTCAAATACCTCATTAAATGCTTTAACTAAACCTTAATTGCACCAAAACAACAGAAAGCAATCAAAAAGGCTCTGTTTTGACTCATTACACATCAGAAATGTGAGAGATGAAACTGAACTAATCCAGAAATCTGTCACTGTGAGTAAGCTGCCCACAGAGCCTGTTTTTGCTGTCTTACACCACAAAATATGGAAGAGACAGGTCTGAAAACAATCAAAGCAGCTGATCTCTGTTATCTCCCCTTTATTCAGCTCTGGTAAGGCCACAGCTGCAGTGTTGGATCCAGTTATGGGCTCCCTGCTAAGAGAGACATGGATATACTGGACCAGTGAAAATCCACTAAGGTGATGAAAGGACTGGAGCATCTCTCTTATGAGGAAAAGTTTAGAGAGTTGGGACTGTTCAGCCTAGAGGAGGTTCAAGGGGATTTCATCAGTGAGTATAAATACCTAAGGGAGAGTGCAAAGAGGACAGGGTCAGGTTTTTTTCAGTGGTGCCCAGTGCCAGGACCAGAGGTAATGGTCACCAACTGAGATACAGGAAGACCCCTATGAACACCAGGAAACAATTTTTCACTGTGAAGGTCACAGTGCTTGCCAGGGAGGCTGTGGAACTTCCCTCCTTCAAGCTACTCAAAAGACATCTGGACAAGGAGACAACTCACAGACTCAGGACTTCCCATCTGGATGCTGGTTATGGTGCAAGAGAAGGGATGCCATATTGTGTTTTGACATAAGTCTCCTTACCCTGCATTCAAATAGCAAACATGCCCTCAGAGACAAGGCTGGGGCATGGAACAACAGGTCCTAAAATGCTGAGATGTATAATACAGAGGTGCCCTTGATCTTCCTGATAACACAAATGCTGATGACACACCAACAACAGCAAAACTACTTGTGCCCAACATAAAACATCAGAAAATCCCTTCTAATGTATTCTAATCTGTGCATGCCTCCAGGTCCCATCCACTTCCTCACAGCTGGTACAGTTAGAAAAGCACTGAGTTATGAAACATACTGAATTATGAAATGTCATTGCCTACTTTCCTGAGTACTGGTATGCACACACTTCTATGTTAACTGAAACTCAGCTTATCCTTCTCCTCTGTACTGGTTTACGGCTCAATTTGCCAAAGGAAAAAAACCCCTACATTTTGAATGTAAAAGAGATGAACGGTAGAAAGGAAAGTGTTTGTCCAGAGATTATCTGCTCAGTGCAGCTGAGATCTCTGGGTTGCTGCCGGTGCAGGTTGTTCAGACACCAGACCTGCACTGCCATGTTAAGGAAGAGCATCATGCAATACATTTATTCTGAATCCAGTAGCTGTACTGCTTTTCCTATCTGATCTAGCCTGTTGAACTGGCTTTGATGTCCATATGCTGCACTACAATGGAGCTACAGAATGAAGTCTATGTTTTATTAAACCTCAAAATGAAAGCATGCATTTTTATGATATGAACAGTGGCATTTTGATGTCTGAGTTAAAGAGTTGCCTACTAAGTGATTTGAAGCTATCAAATGATTGACCACGAGGATTAAGAGAATGTTTATAGTTTCAGATATTCAAGATTAATATATGCGTAGTGCTGCCTTTTTACTATCATTTTGATAATAAATCTGGATTTGATCTCTGTGCTAAAAAAACCTGGCTGGAACTCCTGAATCATGCTTTATAGCATGCTGGTAAATTCTCAATTTATGAAGACATTACGGTCTAATAATACTGATCTTTATACTGATTTCAAAGAGTTTATATACATCAACACTTAGTCATTATCATTTCTCACCTCTTTCCTCAATAAGAACAATTAGACAAAGGTGGTAAAGAAGTAATGCTACTGCAGATTTTCACAACACCTGTGAATAGATGCCTATTTCAATTCATGCTATGTATTTACCTCAAATGTTATTACTTACTGACAAAAAAATATTAGATACTCTTACAATTCCAGCATGAAGGCTATGTGTTACATAGCAATAGTACACCTTGTCTTCAGTTTAGAAACAGATTGAAATCAAATAGGATATTTTCCCCAAACAGAAAGCTACAGCCTTTTCATTAGCCAGGCAGGGACATTATGACTTGACACACAGATAAACTAATTGATATCTGTAATTTATACTTTCATTCCTATTAATTTTCATTTCTTCATCTACACCCACAGGCTGTCACAAACATTTACAGCAGGGGGACAATCAAAGCATTCCACCCCCTTCCCATCTCCATTATCTCCTTCTTCACCCCACTATGCCGATGAAGATATAACATTGTATTATACTCCCTTCTACTGACAATCCCTCTGCACCAGGTTTTAACTCTAGGTATTAAGAATACAAAAGAGTAAACCAGCTTTCCATCAGCTCATGACTTTCAGTTGCTGGTTTTCTTTGCACTAGGTTTGAGGTTTGACAGCAATGTAGTAACACCCAGCAACAAGCCATGCAAACACATTCTCCATGTAAACAGTGCCTATTTTCCTCCTCCCTTGATTCCCATTTTGCCTCCTTGTTTTTCATGTCCCAGCTCACTGCCACACTGTATTTTTCCCCATTTGATCATCTCTTTTCCTTCTTCACACTTCCAAATTCTCTTCAAAATGTTGAGTCCAGAGCTGAGCCATAAAAGCAAGACACACAAATGGATCTGATACCCAGCACCTGGTCATAAATAAAAGGCAGATGCATCTCAGCTGTAAAAGCAAAGGGGAAAACATTGCTTCAGACAGGTTCACACTTGTCAAACACTCTGTTCTTAACCTATATGAAGAAGAAAATTTGGGGGAAAATTTAATGTACAAAAAAAGAAAAAAAAGAAAAACTCATGATAGGGCGTCTAAGGAATCACCTTTGAGTGAAACTCTCACAACATTTAGCACACTGCCTTCCGTCCAAACACAACCCCCCTTAATTTCTTAATGTCACAGCCTAAATTCCTCCCAAGTCTTTCCCATATCCACACCTTCTTTCTCATTACAGTCTTCTTCACTCTCAATGTAACTTTAGACAATATGATCTAGTCACTGTCTTGATGATGATACAGCAAGCACTGGAGGGCATTCATACAACCAGCAAGCGGTTCAGAAGCAGTGCACACCATTAATGTTGATAGCACATGCCCAAGTGTATCCTCTCAAAAGGGGCTGTAGACCTAAGACACCACTACAGTGAAAATAAATAAACCCATTCAGAAATAATCTTTATAACCCCTTCAGTATTTTCACAATTCTCAAGAGCAGAAAACATTTTGAAACACCAGCTAAATTCTAAGTAACCTATAGAGGATACCATTCTCATTTTTCCACAAAAATCACTGAAGTCCATTCAAATGCATTTTCACACACATCAAAAAGATGAGTTACTATGTAACTTCATTATAAACCAGATGTAAAAAAGAAGGGCCACACAGTAACAGCATGTGTTTATATCACAATACTCACTGAATTCTCATTTGAACATATGGATTCTTCAGTACATCAGCTATCAGCATTTTTTTGCATTTCTAGATCAGGCTTATTGGAAAAAGTTGGTTTTGCCACAGATGATTCCAAGATACTTACCCAGTTGTGTAAGGTATATTTATTCCTCCCAAATTAATACTTTCACATCCAACAATGAAGAGCGTTGAAAAGCACAGCAGAGATACACCACTGCAGATCATAGCCAGCTTTGCAGACTCTCTTGCACCAAGTTTAAGTTTTTTTATAATGTAGCCACCTAGGACAATACCAACACCAGCACTTGGGACAATAATCACACCTGCCAAGAAGAAATTCAAACATTGTAACAGGACCCATAGAAATGGTATAAAACATAAATATTGGTTCCATGCCCTCATTAGATGACTGCCCCATTGTCTGATTCTCTGCTAGCAAACTGAGTCAGACTTTTCAAACCTCTGGAGTGTTGTCAAAGAATTTATAAAAGCCTCCCTATGATATTAGCAGCAGCCAAAGCATTATAAGAGAACTATTGTACTTTCAAGCAGAAACATTGCTTTGTATTTATTTTAGAACGAGGAGAAGGGCTACATATTGGTCCAGTTTAATGACCGAAAATTTGAAGAAATCCAGATTTGGACGTGAATCCTCCTCTTCCTACTCTCATGATTAATTCTAGCAAAGCACTCAGGCAGGACCCCAGAAGCCTGCCCACCTGAGACTGGTTGCAAATTTTGCCTTCTGGTTACTTTACTCAAGCTGAATAGCACTTTCCCAGGCAACTAGTGACAGGACAAGAGGAACTGGCCTCAAGCTGTGCCAGGGAGGTTCAGCTGGGACGTTGGGAAAAATTTCTTCACTGAAAAGGGGGGTTAAGCATTAAATCAGGCTGCCCAGGGAGGTGGTAGAGTCACCACCCCTGGAGTTGTTAAAAAAATCACCAGACGTGGCACTTAGTGCTCTGGTTTATTGACACGGCGGTGTTCGGTCAACAGTTGAACTTGATGATCTTGGAGGTCTTTTCCAACTTTAATGATTCTATGATTCTACAATGCCTACATCAGCAGTCCAATTCACCTCAGCAGACATGTGGAGTGTAAACTGATCAAATGCAATTAAAGAAATTAAGATACTAGAACTAGGGAAATTTAAGACACAAAAGACATGCCTATGAAATTCCTGCTGCTCTTCCGCTGCAGTTCTAAGGTGGCAGTTCAGCAACACATCACCAGGTAGTCCTCACTTGTTGGGTCCTGAGGTTGTGTTAAGCCAGAAAATGTCTTGCACTTTTCTTCCCTTAGCTTTTGCTTTTCACTGACATATGAGAAGGTCTTTAAATTAAGGCTTTGCTAATAAAGATGCATTCCACATAAATATGGAATTTGAACTACTTTTGGTAGCTGTATCTACAGAGAAGCTAAACTTTATGATGCAAATTCTTAGAAATGTTGGTGTTTTTAAAGAACCCAGTAAGACTACCACTTGCAAGTGATTAGAATCCAAATTAAATGTACAAGCTGCACATATTCGAGACATGAAATCTGGCACATGGCATTTTTGATGATGAATAATGTCAGGTTTGTTTAAAAACAGAAAGAAATTGAGACTTAACTAAAGAATTGCTGCCTAAGAGACAAAAATTACCAATAAAACCTTTGCATGAGGAGATGTACTCAGGAAGTGCATGTACTCAGCCAGCAATGAATATATAAAGCACAGATGTACAACGCAAATAACATCTAAATTCTCCTTTTGCTAACCAGAAAATTTGTAAACTTGGCATGTCTTTTACTATATTAGCCAGTAGCAATCTAATACAGAAACCCTAAGTTTCCCTTTCCCCCTAAAAAATTATTTATAAATTAACAAGTGTTGAATTTAATATTAAATTTAGAAGTTGGGATAACGGAAGCAGTGCTCTCTTGTTCATTTTTCACATCCAACGTGAGATATTTCATCTTCTTCTCATTCATTGTAATAGTCTATATCAAGCAATTTATAACAGGGAAAACAGATGTTCATAACTTCACACCCTGGACAAGGTGACATCAGCTCTACCTCTTTTAATGTACTGGCTGTTGAATATTTTTTCTGGCAGGAATGTTTCTAGTTTATCGTGAGAAGGAAGCAAGTTACGGAGTAGCAATCCTATCAAGATTGATTACAGTAAAACTCCTATGCGTGTGTAACCCTAAGCTTCAGAGAGCATGACCATCACATCAATCAATGTTTCCTCCTTATATACAGAACACAGGGATTTCATGCCATGAAGAAAATCTCATCCCACAAAGCTCTCAAATAGAAAGTACCACACGGTTCTCTGACTTTCCCCCTACACACTTGAAAGATTCCTAGCATTTCTTCTAGCCACTGCAGGTGACAAGTGATTCCCATGTGAAGTCTGCGTGTCTTCCCTCTTTCTTCTGCTACTTTTTGTCTTTTTCTTGACTGATGACCTTGGGCAGCTTCACCCCTGTCCCCACAATGCACTCCACTGTCACTCCTTCTCATGCACAGTATCTGGAAGTATGGGGAAGCAAAGAATTAACCTGCCTGCCAATTAGCAGCTATTCTATATGGGAAGCACTATGGAGAAGTTAAAAAGATGCTTATAAGGACAAATATCTCTGATGCAGCTAGAAGAGGAGGAAAGTCATCTGCATGACACAGGCCCCGTTTAGCCTCTTTTCTTAGGGAAGTTCCCATCTCTCCCACTCACAGAGCACTACAAAGCTTAAAATTTTGTAGTTTGTAGCTCTATTTAGAGTTCTGCATGGCTGTACATTGCTATGGCAGCAGGGGAAGCACCACACCTGCAAAATGGGCGTCTCCAAAATGACGGGAGGGGGTAGAATTTGGAGAGCTCTCCTGGCTAGACCAGGTTGTTGTGTCAGTAAATAAATGAGGAAAAACCACCAGTCTGGAGGGGAGAGATAACTGAAGGATGGGACAGATAAACAACTTGTCACTGGGGGGTATAAAAAAAGATTAAGATATTTTAAAGATCAAAGAGGAAGCAAAATTCACAGAAAATAACAGCTTTAAGAGATCTTTTAAAACACACAAATTGCAATAATGTCTGCGGAATTTCTAGCTTCATTTTGTTGGTTTTTCCCCCCTTGGAGACCATTAACCAATGACAAAATATCTGTCCGGGCTTATGTGAAAAAACTCAGCCCTTTAATGATACAAATGAGTTCACATTTTACTAAACGCACACAAGCAAGCACCAAAAAATGGCCTGAATATCTAACCAAACACAGAAAGCTGGATCACAACACCTGTTCTAACAAACACATTTTTGGTTCATTCCTACCCTGATTTGTTTCATTAGTCAAAGCTAACCCTTGCAAGGTTACGCTACATGGCAAAGCCTTACCAGTGTAGATGCTGGCATTGGAAGCTGGGATGCCAAACTGTGACTCGATGAACTTGGGAATGAAGGTAATAAAAGCTGTGACAATGGCACTCTCAGCTGTGTATGACAAACTCACAAAAAGGAATGTCATGTTGCTTAAGATCCTGACAGCTGCTCTTGGAAGCTCTATAAAATGACAAAAATGACAAACGAACGTTATAAACAATGAGTGAGAACAAAAACAAACTGAAACAAAACCAATTGATTTTCTTTGAGACAGACTGGCAATAATGGCTTGCCAGCATCTGGCTCCGTTTGCTAAGCGGAGGGGAGAGTGCATACTTGGGATTGCAGCCTTCACTGCCTGCTCTTACCCTATCTCACTGCACTGCCCCAGGGCTGCAGTCCCACTTTGCACAAACATAACTGAGGTCTGTTTTAATAAAACCATCTGAAGAAACAGGGCTTACACAGTAACACTAAAATGGAGAGAAAAACAGCAATAAAATGTAGTGATTTTGGAATTATTCTGATGTCTTATTTTGAAATTTTCTATGAGTTAACACATATCACACTGCTGAACTGACAGTACTGTGTTTTGCGCTCCACAGGAGGAAAACAGATCATATACTCCCCCCTGAACTGTTTGCTTCAAGGATCATGCTTTGAAAGCTGGGGTAATAATACTCTAATTTGAAAAGGAACCAAAATATTTTAGTTAAATATTTTTCTACACGATTTAAAAGCATTTGCAATGATGCAGACAAAGCATAATGAAAAAATTACATCAATGATATCAATGAATCTCAACATACATTACATACAACTTAATTAATGTTCTCAGAAGGGATAAAGCAATCAAAAATGAGAGCACATCATTAACTTAAATTGAAAAAGTATTCATAGATGTTGCAATTATTCTCAAATCAAATATCAAAACCCCATGAAATTCAACACTGTAGTTAAATGAAACACTTATATATTTTTAATTCAGTCCTGTAGTGATGTCCAATTACCATTACAAGATGATGATAACTCTATTCAGCACTTTTTTCAAATTAGATGGTGTGACTGTAAATTTTTTTTTTTTTTTTTAATTTAGGGCTTCTACCAAGATCAGATTTTCTGTTCAAGTGTTGTATCTAGCCTACTACAGTTTAGGTTTCTTCATTTGCTTTTCACTTGCTAGAGAAATGGAATGGTGCTTGAATCAAAGCCAACTGAATTCAAAGACAAGAGCACCCATTAGAAATACATGTTGAGCAAGAACAACTGAGTGAGAATTTTATTGATGCTATAAATTGTCAAGACAAAAATCTGTCTCACTTTCTCCACTGACTCCAGTAGGTTATCTGTATAAAAGCGAACAGAATTTAGATTTTTGTCATGTCAAAACTTGTCAGGCTGCAAACTAGCACTTAAGTTGTCTGACTGCATCCAGTCTTGGCTTATGCCAGTTGTCAAAATTTATACTGAATTCGTTATGAGTACAGGGTTTATAATTTTAATGTAGTTAAATGCTCTCCAGCTGCCTCGAAGAAGAAACATATAAAATGTTAAATACAAAATTTGATGGAAATAACTAATGAATAAATCATATTAAGAAGCACTCATATATTTGAATCTTAATGTTTTTCTCCACCTACAGATTTTTAAAAAAAAAAGAAGAAAAAAAAAGTGGCACTGTTTGCAGTAGAAGCAACAGGAGTAAGGAGTTATGACCATGCTGATGCTGCTGTGAGAGAGGAGTCAGGAAGGAGAAAGAGAGTGCCAAGATTGGTCTTGCTGGAAACTCATTTTTTTGGTGGCAGTTTCTCACCTGGGCATGAAAATGTGGAAGAAAAATAATAAGGTATCATACTAAGAGAAATGTTGTTTTATTAGGATGATGAACAGAGTGCTCTTTGTAAAAATGAACTGGAAGTCCTTGGCCAAGAGCTGACTCAAGATCTTTGACAAATCCATTATTTTAAAGAGTGAGATCCAAACCTCATAATACCTGGTAAAGTTTAGTCCTTCCTGAGAGCACTGAGCTTCAGGAAAATGCCTGGTTTAGAATTTTCAGTCTGAAGATACTGAAAAATTAATTAGGCAAGGAACTGCAGAGATAATGAACCAAAATTTTGCTCTGGTGTTCCGTGTGTAGAGTTGTACTTCCTGTTGACTCCCACTTGCATCTCATCTGAGCACTCAGGCTAAAGATCACTATTCATTTCAAAACTAATTAGTATTTTGAAATTGGATTTCTACTGATAAACAGATAAAAGTTAGTGTCTTGGAATAAGCACAAGTTCTCTTACACCCATGTGAAGGATTCTTCAAGTAACAGCTTTGCTGATTACTGTAAATTCTGGCATGAAGTAAGAGTTTATTTCTGCATGCTGCACTAATACATGCCACCTGGAGCAGTTGAGAGTTGAAGCTCTTCGTGATTTATAAAGAGCAACTATCTGGCATACAAGGAAAAGTGTCTAGATAGTAAGAAACGAGGAAATAAAAACATATTCAGAATTAGGTTTTCCCTGATTTACTCTTATGAGCATCATCAAATCCTGTGTGACAGCATCTATTCTACACTTCTGAATTTAAAAACCTATAATAAAAAGGCACTGTAAGTAACTCATATCTTTCAACCACACTAATTGCAGTAAAAAACAAGAATGCTAAAAACTTTAAGGATACTTTGTACTACATAATCAATCATGCCTTTAAAACATTTCAATGTCAAATTACTTTTGTGTGACTAGCCACAGGCCCAGGCTTTGATTTCAAGGCATTATTAAAACTGCCAAATTTGATTTTTACGAGGTCTTCAAAAAACACTGCCTGTTTTTGCAAGTGTGCATCAGAAACAAAACCATGAGAACTTGCAGTGTTCCTTCTTTCTGTCATTTAAACAAACAAATCTTTATCCATTACATTCCTAAAACTTAAATGATCTTTTAATATGGCTGCAAACATTTACACTTCTATACAGAAACTCAAATCTTAAACATCCTCATCTTTCCTTTTTTTTTCCCCAATAACCTAGTATATAACTAAGTCATATGTAAGTATAAAAACTATATTGAAACCTGCCTTGCTGGACTGGTTTGTTAGTCTAGGGCCAATTTCTAACCTTTCATGCTCTTTGACAATAATTTTTCTCTAGTCAGCATTTATTTTCTTTCACTCATGTGCTGGACCACTGCTTGATTCATGGCAAGGGAAAAGCATAAGAAAAATTTGGAAATAATTCAAGTATTCATAAATACTGCTCTAAATAAAACCTTTAAAGCACTGTAAGCAGAATTTCAATAAAAACTCCATTAATTCTGACTTTGCCTCCTTTGTCATCATTTAATGTATTTTCTTTTATCCATGTTCCTGTGCACTTAGCCCCAAGGCAATGCAATGAATACAATCAGGGGAATGAAACATCCCTGTCTATAGCACTGTCCTTTTGCAGTCCATTGGGGAGGTCCCTTGTAAGGGTGAGGCAGATGTTAGTTAGAGGACCCCACTTTTTCTGCTCCAAGCCTGGGCAGCACTACTCAAGCCTGCAGCTTTGAAGACGCTTGCCTCCACACTGAGGTCTCAGTGGCAGCTTCCACTCCTGTGCAGTACAAAGGAGAGCCAAGATTTGAGACAAAATTTCCAATTTGTTTATCAGAATGGAAACTAGCAAAGTCACAGACAATTACTTCTAATAGATCCTGCACAGAGCTAATCCCTGAGCTCTAGAATAGTATTTTATATGTATTTCATTTCATTATCTACTCATGCACCTTTTAAACAACCTCATTCAACTCTCAGGACATGCCTTAAGCACCTGGGTGGTGGCCAGATCACTGAACAGCCCCTAATATCCCATGAAGCACAGAGGGGTTCAGGACCAGTTTCATATCATTATTTCTTTTCTTAACTTGATTTACAACAGCTCCTTGAGGCTCCAGCTAATACTGCTCATCACTGCACAGAGCCATGCCAGGCAACCTTTTCTATTTTGAGCTTTTCAGGATGCCCTAAGAAAGGATGAGAGGGGAGCAACTCACTCAAGGTCAGTGGCATGGCAGGATCTTCAGCCCACAGTCTGCTGAACCCTCTGACATTTACAGTGCTCACTCACCGAGAGCCCTCACACCCAGACCATCTCCTTTTCTTCTTCAGAATCCCGTCAACTAATCTTCAAGTAGTGCAGAACCCCCAGTCCAGACTCTTGGGCAAGCACTGCAGTGGGTTTACCCTACAGCCATGAGTCTCTCAGGAGTTTCTTTTATCTTTGCTGATGGCCTGGCTATTCTTATTATCCTGTGTCTGCCCCTCACAGGGACTGACTGGGAAAGGCATATGACAGCTGGTAGCCGTGAAAAGGCAGACAGGAATATTCTACATTTAAGAAAGGGCTGTACATATTGCCAGAAATACCCCAAAGGCTACAAAAGACATGCAATTAATTAGATGAATTATTTAATTCAGATAAGATCAGTATATTTTAGGTAATGTATAAATTTGCTTTCTTTACACTGCTCCTTTATGCAATTGCACAGTAAGTTTCATTATAGTGGTAAGTGAAAAGGACTGCAGATGCGATTTCAATGGTACAAAACCCTAGGGGTAGCTAGGTAATAAATGAAAACAGCAGCTCTGTCTGCTCAGATTCAAATGGTATCTGCACGTATGAGACTGAAAAGTGGTTTCTTCATTATAAATCTCCTCTAACTCATGTTATCTACACTACTTCCATTTCTCCCAATAAACTATATCCAATTTTCTTCCTCCTACGACCCACTTCATGTTTTAATACTTTTGATACCTGACTCAGAAGCATTCTCCAACTCATCTTCTCTACTTGAAACATAAATAAGAAAAGAAAGAGAATTCCAAGCCCTTGCAACACATAATGTGAAAAACCAGACATATCTGTATTTTTATCTGATCTCAGCATTACCATGGGGTAAAATAAAGCTCAAGTCACTGAAGCTGGAGACTACTTGCAGATGGAGCCAGTTTTGGTTTGCTGTTTCTTTGGTTTATCATCTACTGGCAGCTATTGCAGAAAAAAATACTCCGGCCCTCTCTCATTATGGCTTTTTGATACCTTTTCATTCATCTAGACAACTAAATAGGAAATTAAGACAAGCTATCACATGACAAAAATCATTCTGCCAGGTTTTCCAGGTAAGAGGACATCATATTGGAAGAACAGAACAGTTACTTTCCTAACCGAAGCTGCACAGATTTCACAGATTTCATGGCACTGACCTCTGTCATGGCAGACTATGACATCATTGATATTTATAAGTACAGAAGAGAAGATATGACGCACTAAAGCATCAGTCTCCCGGCTACTGCCTAAGTGGAATTTATGCCCATCGTGCTATAAAAAGATGAAGCTCTGAAATTCAATGGGAAGTATAAAATGTTCATTGTATCTCAGAAGAAGCAATGCTAAATGACTTAGACACATACGATCCTTTTTCCCTTCCCATTATAAACAAAATTACCTCAAACAAGAAGCTTGAGGCATGATCTCATTCCATAAAGCCCATTTAAACTTGAAAAATAATTAAATGATAGTGCATTCCTGCTGCAGGCCTTCTTTGCTAGGGTAAATGACACCAAATGGGAAAGCTATTATCAGCTTATAGCAAAATACTTTTCTCTGCATTATCTCCACTCGCTTGGTATCTTTCTGACATGTCTCTTTTCACTGTTCCACGTGGTAAAGTTTCTCCTCTAGAGAAAATGAAGTTTTTTACAGAAAAAGTTCCATTAATATATTAATATAGGACTTTATGGAAAGTATGGTACACATTTAGACAGATCCATGGCAAAGAAACACATGCTAAAATGAGACATACAGAATGGTTTCATTTCTGTAAAAAAAAAAGCATTAGGAAACATTCTTCCAAGCGAATACTTGTTTTCTCTGTATCTACTGTGCCTGTAGGGACATGACCTAGAAGCTGAAATTATATACCAAAACAGAGAACCAGCATCAGCAAACTCAACCAGATGCAGTGTTTGTCTGTACACCTGTATCTTTACCAGGCGCACTGGCAGGGTGAAGCAGTCCCTCTGCTGTGACATTGCCTCCAATGATCAGGAAGGCGTCCAGCAAAGACGGCTCTCCCCTTTCTCACTTCTCTACGTTAGTGAGAAGATCTTGACAAGAGTAACCCTGAATTATTTCCGCTAATCAGAGGCCAGTAGGTTTGAAGCCAGATAAAACACACAACTAGCTTTATGGATTAGGGAGAAAATATTATGTACAGGGATCCACAAATATGGAGAACAAAGAGTCTTCAAAGACGGAATGAACAGGCTGTTCTCGCTACACCTCTTTTTCAACTACTTTGCTAGCAAAGGGAGAGCATAGTCTGAAAGATCCAATATTTGAGGTTCACTGTGCTTGTTTTGTGCCTTAATTAAGATGCTAGTTTGTAAGCTAATAAAATCACCCCAAGGGAACTTCTCATCTCTTTTTTTCTTTACTTCCATTGAAATTAACAGTAGCTTTAGGTACCCCGAGAGAACCCATGTAAATGCAATGTAGAGCAAAGTAGAATGCAGATGTGCAAACATTACTTAGACTTACACTTGTTTTAGTCTAAAACCAGCTAGTTTTGCTAGGCTTCATCTACTCAAGTTAGAGACTGATCAATACTGTGACATTAAAGTCTGCCAATATATCCTGGACTGATATTCAATTAAAAAGTAACACTGATGTCCATGTCAACAAACAAACACTTAAAAGTTTTGAGTTCAAATTATGTCAAATGGTATAATAAATGTTTTGTGGTTTCCCCGAGTCCCATTGCATTCATCAGGCTACCATAAAATGGCACAACCAGCATTTGCATCACGGAATCCAAGAAGGACTCAACAGCACTGACAACGCAATGGTAATTCATTTCTGTCCTATACAATTCAATATTAGGACACTGTTAAGCCTATTAAATTGTATATGCTTCACATTAACTAATTTTTAGCAACACTCCCTTCTGCCCTGGAAATTTGTCAATGATTACTACTTACTGTTAGATTTTAGATCAATGGTTTACTTCTTGAATAAAATAAAAATCTCTATTACTTGTCAATTTTTTGATTTTTTTCTTGTTTCATAATTAGCACAGGTTTTCTTTGTTCTAGCCTTCTGAAAGTAAATATCTTGCTGCACAAAAAAGACAGAAAAGGCATATGAAATGAATACTCTTTCTCAATTAACTTACCCAAATGTACGAATGTAACTGAACACGAGACTTTTTTTTAACTTGTTTCATTCATATTGTAGAAGAGTATTCTATGAAGGACAGCTTATAGAGTAAGTATGACAGCTACAAATTGCAATGTGCACAAATATATCTGGCAGTAGGAGTCCTATAAGATATAGCCTACCTGGTTTTTTACAGGTAAACAAACACATCAACAACTTAAGAAAATGGATGTCCTACACTCATTGCTGCATTTTGTCAAAAAGGACTATCTATTAAAATTGCAATAGTAAAATACATTATTAAATACAAGATGTCAAAATTCTGCCTTCAATTACACTCATAGAATCCTAGATGACTCTGTATACAAAATTTAAAGCATTTAAAAATTAAAAACAAACTTCACCTTTAACATTCTTTCCAAATCCCATAGATGCAGGAACTGCACTGTCTGCTTGTATTTTGTTATTTGTCTTCTCTTTCATCACATCATCATCACTTGAAACATCATCAGAACTCATCTTTTTCTTTTTTTTATGTCGAGGAGGGAGCTTTTTCGGAAAGGTAAACATGGGAAATATCACAAGGAGCATTGCAATGGCACAAAGGAGAAATCCACTCCACCTAATGCCAGAAAACAGGAATAGAAATAAAAGCCAACACATTACATGAAATATAAAAAAATCAAAGTGATTATTAGAGGCTGCACTGACTGGAATTTGAAAAATATGAAACACTGACACTAAAAGTAAAGGATTGGAGTGAGGGAGAGCCTTCACTACACTAACCTCCTTAATTAGAAGAAGCTTCTGTTGGCTTCTCTACTGATAGAGGTATTTATTCGGAACCCACCAAACATTATGAAATAGTGTCAGCTCTAAGTTCCTGCAAATTTTCATTTTTGGTAATTATTCAGAACTAAATGCTGAGTAGACATTCACTTTTACTTTGCCTTTCTTGGGTAATTCCCAGTAAAGAAAAGCAGTATTCCTTTGGAGAACACGGAAACAGTTATCCATGGCATAAGAAGACAAATGTCCATGCAGATACATCAGGGCCAAATCTGTTCAGCTTTCCAGTGGCTCCCTCTCACTACCCTGACTGTCCAATTCTCTCCCTTCACAATGAAGAGCTCCTAAAGCCTAACTGTAATACAACTGTTGTGCTATAATTCATGCCAGGATTTATGTCCAAAATTCTGCAGCTCTGTTCTGTGACCACAACCTGAAAGAGCCCTTCACAAAGAATTTCCTCTTCTCTCCCTCTGTCTTATAAGAACAGGATGCAAAAACAACCCTGAAATGATCCCTTGGCTCCCAGGGAGTCTCTTGGGACATGCCCACAGAAGGGACACCGTATGAGATACAGGACAGAGGTCTTGATCAGGCTGCAGGCATACAGTTATCCTCCCTGCAGCCAACAAGCTTCATGAACTTTACAACAGCATCACAGATGGGCAAAAAGTTACTAGAAAGAAGAAGGTGTTCCAGGTGCAGAGATTCCCCTGCAGGCCCAGGGTAAGACCATGGTATCCATCTGCAGCCTGTAGAGAACCCCACAAAGGAGGAGGCTCCTGGCAGGAATTGTGACCTGTGGAGAAGAGCCCACATAGGAGCAGGTTTTCAGACAGGACATGTGACCCACACTGGAGCACTCGGTTTCTGAAGGACTGCACTACATGGAACAGACTCATTATGGAGCAGTTTATGACACACTGGCTCCGTGGAAGGAACACCACACTGAAGCAGGAAAAGTGTTAGGAGAGAGGAGCAACAAAGTGTTACAAACTGAAGCAGCCCCGCTGCACCACTCCAAAGGAGGATGTAGCAGAGTCTCTTCTGACTACTTCTGGTGTTGTGCACATGGGGAATTTTTCCCCTTCTTAAATATGTTATCCCAAAGGTGGTGCCACCATAACTACTGGTCTCAGTCTTGGCCAGCCTCCTCTTGGGACCAGCTGGCATTGGCTTCCTTGGACACAGGAGAAGCTTCCAGCAGCTTCTCACACAAGCCACATGTGTGGATCCTCCACTACCAAACCCGTGCCATGCAAACTCAATACAAGAACAATTTTTACATATTTTTGTACAACCTTTACACTACTAATTATATATACGCTCAAACTTTAAACACTTAAAATTACGGAATAGACAGGATTACTTGCACAAGAAATGAAAAACATGTGGCCTCATATCTGTAATGCAAAGATATTGCAAACTTTATTTTTCAGTGGAGGCAAATTCATATGCGTGTGTAATGGTTTGTATGGTAAATACACAGGCAAACAACAAACAAACAGCCATGTATAACACCATTTTTGCTAGAAGAAGTTTATGGGAAGCTTTTGCAAGGCTTTGCAATATAAGTGACTGAAAGTTTTGACTAATTTCGATATTATGTAAACAGAAAATCCTCCGTTCATTTTAGCTGATAACATACATGGATTAGAAGGCAGACTTTTAGGAGGATTAGTCAGCACTGTCAGACAGAATAAATCAGTAGACTGTATACAAATGTAGTAACATCCCTTTCAGGATCTCAAAGGCAGAAGCTGCAAAGGCACCAACCAAAGAAACAATCTGTGGCAATAGTAGGCAGAAATCTGCAACCACACATTCAGAAGGAAACAGCAAAGGAGACAGGGCCTGTGATATAGCATGAGATGAAATTCCAATCCAAAGGGACCATTATGATAGCATACTGAATGCTGGAGACGTCACAAGTGCAGCACTGGATGCAATTATCTGCACCATCTACACTTCACAACTTCCTGAAGATATATCAAAGAATTGGAAAACAGACAAAAGATGGTATCAAAAATAATGACACCTACAATGTGAAATTGTAGGTCAGAACAGGATCTGTATTAATTAAAAGGCCCTTAATTTTTTGTCTTCTAACGTCAAAGTAAATATGCAGAAGAATACCTCAAAGGCATCTGCACATGCCCTAGGATTTCAAATAAAAGCAATTAAAGTTAAGGAAGAACCAGACAGTGCTGGAGGAATTCCTTTAAACTTCTTGTGTGGAATGTTGATGAAAGACTATATAGGAAGATCCAAGTATTAAACAGATTCAGTACTAGGAAAACACTCAGAAAAGCATTAGCAAAAGAAAATGTGATACAAAGTACCTGACAGACTGCCAAGGGCTACTCCACAACTAACCAGGTCCCAATATAGCACATTAACAGTTCTGAAAAACAACAGCATGATGAATGATTTCTAACAGATATCCCTACGGTTACCACATTTGAATAAAAAGCAGTTTTGAACATTTGATGGGCTGGCATAGACAGCTGGCCTGTAATTTAGCCCAGAGCACCTACAGAAAGCACCAGTGTGCAAAACCCAGGAGTGCAAACCCAAATCCTGTGAAACTCAAGGAAGAATCAGATCAGAAATAACCCTAAAAAATAACCACTTACTTTATTGGGTTTCATGAGAAATAAACCAAATTATGCAGCCTCTCATATATCTTCTAGAAAAGAACAGCTTAAGTAAAAAACAGGCTATACTGCTTTTACTTAGGCCTTATGTCATAGTTGCTGTACTCACTATTTTGTCTGTAATCATTACCTCCTTTAACAATGTGAATTTTTCACAGGGTGTCATGATAAGCTACATTAGAAACCTTAAAGAAAAGATAGGAATCAAAGACACTAATTCACTTGAAAGGAGACAAGACTCAGAAATCTCATATATGACTTCCCATTACCCTGTCTCAATTGAACACTATTTTTTTAAAGTGTGTCAACTGAAGTAAGTGGTTGACTACTCTTATATTTCAAACTGTTAAACTGCATAAATAAAAATAAGCTTGACTATGCAGCATTTCCCTGCAAGGAGAAAATGTCACAGACTCGGAAAACAGATTTCAGTGGAACGGAAATCTACACTTCCTGAATTATTTGAAACTAGGCAGTCAGTGAGTGGCAAGGGACAAAGGTTTAATCCTCCACCATGGGAATCTTCATTTTAATTGGTAGACACAGCTTCATAAAGAGAAAAGAGAATGACATGCAGGTGCTATGAATGCCATTAACTTTCATAAGAGGCCACCACAGATCGTGCAACAAATCACCAGGGATCTGATAGCAGGGGATACTCCTTAGAAATTTAAGAGAGAGAGTCAAAAATGAAAAAGTAATAAAAGGACCTGGAACATCCTTCAGAGAAAGCCAGACTCTACGGATTTAATCAACATGATGGAATAAGGAAACTTTGAACAACTTTTACTTTCCTATTCTGCCTAGAATATGAGGAGCCTGCTGAGATCCTATGACAGCTGACTTCCTGACACTGCTTCAGTTGTATTTTCATCACCTCTGCTGGCACCCCTGTGCAAAGTTGAAATCATCAAGATACTTGTTCAACTGATGTTATACCGTGGAGATTCATAAAATCTATTTAGCAATTTTACCTGAAATCTTCTGAACACACAAACTAGACTCTTTCTCCTATTTTGCTTGCAAGGCCTGGTACAGTAGATGTTCCCAAAGTCTCCCCACAGAAATGGTTGTAATAGGCGACTTATCACCACTTCTGCCATGGAGCTTTGTGGTTACAGCACTCCCACAGGGTACCAGGGTTCCAGCTCTGGCACTTTGCATCCATTCCTGCCACTCTTTTGAGGAAGGATGGTTAAACTTGCAATTCATGAGCAAGATCATGCCTTTTTTGGCCTGACCTCTCTTACACATGTGGCTAAAACAACATTGGACATAAATCCAAGCTAGCTTTAAACTAGCAGTGGCCATCCATCTGCTGTGGCACAGAGCCTGGTACACGCAGTCTGAGAAGCAGCAAACTGATGTGTTTGTGCTGCTTTGGCTATTTTACTTTTGCTGGAGCTGTTTGAGTTAAAACTCACACAGGTATACCCACATGATAAGGCAGTTGTATCAGTGGTTGCTTTACCAAGTCAAAAATTTACCCCACATTCATACAGCCCCACTGACTTCAATTAACAAACACATTTGTGGGCCTGTTCATGATTTCTGTCAAGAAGTATTGATCAGATGCTGATTACCAGTTCTGACTTGTCCCTAAAAACACATGAAACATAACAGTTTTGTAAAGAATGTATAATATTTTGCTTTGATTTCAAACCTTTTATCCTAGATTAGTCTAAGCAAGTTTTTAACACTGCAGCACATTCACAGGACAAAGCTTTTTAGTGAGATAAGCCAGTAGAAACTTGAGAGCACAGAGTCATTAGCCCCAAGGCCACATTCAGTACTCAGGTTTGTCCTATTTCTCACTGAAAATTTGGCTAGATAGTCCTGTGCATTCAGCTACACTTGTGTGCAGCAATGCTCTTGGACTAAGTAAGATAACTAAAGCAGGACTAAATCTTCAAAGGTTTAAGAAAATTCCAAAGAGATAATTTTTCACATCAAACCGTCAGGAGAGATCACTGCAGAATAAATAGAAACAGATACAGACTGACTGCGATGGTGCAGTGACAAACAGTAACGCAGAACACAAGAACTGACAGTGCGCCTTACACCTACAAAATAGAGATCTCTTCTTGGGATAATGAAATTCAGTCCTTTCTGGGCTTCAAATAAAACTTCAAGGGCACATTTATAAATTATCTAAAAAAAGGCAGTTAAAGGCTCCTCAAGACCTGCTTCCTCAAAGAGGCATTTCCAAGGAGGCCACATCTCAAAGCCTGTCTGAAGACATCGGTTAACAATTACAGCTGTTACACCTTCACAATGCTGGAAACCTACTCTTTACTAGAGAACAATGTGATGGTTTACGTTACCTGCTGCCTAAACACAAGCCATCACCCTAAGAAACAAAGACTGGAAAGGGCATGTTCTGGCCCTATCCTATCTCCTCCTGGCTACAATTTCTCACATGGGCAGCCTGAGCTCAGTGTTTCAGGCTGCAGCAGGAAGGGGTCGATTCTGGGCAGCAGTGATCCTTGCTGGTCTCCTGCTCTCCCTGCCCTGAGCACTGTCAGTCAGCACCCACTGTGGTCAGAGACAGTCATGGAACAGCCAAAGTAGGCCAGTTTCCATGCAGTGTTCCTGTGCAATTCTGTGGCAACCATCTCTGTCAGAGGCTAGTTGTAATAATCAGCAAAAACATTACCTTTCTTGGCCTCCTTTTACAATCTCTGACAAATCCTCAAGGGATACAATTTTCCAACCTGCCTATATTCCCTACCAGCAATTTAGAGAGTAGTTTTGAAAAATGCTTGATCCTTACCAGTTTCCAATGAATCGGGGGTCACTCTGATCAATATAAACAGTTGTCCTAGGATCAACATAGAAACCAATAAGAAGTCCTCCAAGCAAGTACCCAGCTGCAGGTCCGAGTGCTCCCATTACATACATGATGGCTGAGGAAACAAAAGGTCAGAATCGCACATCAATAAAACTTATATTTCATTAATTATCTGCACATAAAATCCAAAAATAAACAATGCTTCTTAAAGCAGGAAATTTTGCACCCTAAAACCTTCAGGGATCTTTTCTCCAAACAAGGCAGCAACTCCTCCATAAGTCACATATTGATAAGGAAATTTCTGCTTTCTGCAGGTTTTCAATCAAATTATGGAAGTATACACCACTTCGGTATTCTGGATGGAAAGCATATTTGACTTGGATGAAATTTTTCACATTTGGCAACATTGCCTTTAAAGCAAATCAAAATTCAACATATAAATAGAAAAAATCCAATTAATGGGAGGCAAACAAAAGCAAAGGATAAAAATTATTTGAACCATCAAAGAGCAAAGTACAACACTCCAACTTAGTTACCAGCAGTCTAATACTGTGTATTAAAAATTACTGAAATTAAGAAATCGAATACTCCTATTTCAGAGGTTGACAGAACATGGGTTTACAAAAGGGAAGTCCTATTTAACTAATTTGATATCCTTTTATGACAAGGTCACCCACCCAGTGGATAAAGGGAAGGTGATGGATGTGGTTTTTAGTAATGCTTTTAATACTGTCCCTCACAGCATCCTTCAGAACAACTGTGGGATGAGTGGCTCCAGGGTGTGCTGGGTAAAAAACAGATTGAAGGGCAAAGCTCAAAGGGTTGTAGTGAAAGGGGCTACATCTGGCTCATGACCAATCACCAGTGGTGTTTCTCAAGGCTCAATTTTAGGGCCAGTTCTGTTCAATACATTTATCAACAACCTGCAGGCAGGAGTTGAAGTCACCATTACCAAGTTTGCT
>JAWWEW010000078.1:117366746-117398015 GCA_035583185.1 Anabacerthia variegaticeps
TGTATCCTGGAAGCCAAGAGGGCAAACCCCAACCTGGGATCCATCAAACAAAGCCTCACCAGCTCCTCTAAAGAGGTAACTATCCTGCTGTGTTCAGCATTGGTGCAGCCTCACCTGCAGCACTGTGTGCAGTTCTGGGCCCCACAACTTAAGAAAGATGTGAAGAAAGATCTTTGAACATTTCCAGAGGAGGTCAGCAAAGTTGGTGAAAGGCCTAGCAGGTATGTCCTATGAGGAGCATCTAAAGAATTTGGCATGTCTAGTTTGGAGAAAAGGAGGCTGAGGGGTGACCTCATTGCTCTCCACAGATTCCTGAGGATAGGAAGTGAAGAAGGAGGTGCTGATCTCTCTCTGGTATCCAGTGACAGGACACGTGGGAATGGTTCAAAGTTGCACCAGGGGAGGTTTAGACTGAACATTAGGAAGGATTTCTTTATGGAGTGGGTGGTCAAACACTCATAAAGGCTTCCTAGGGAGGTGATTGATGCCCCAGGCCTGTCAGTGTTTAAGAGTTATTTGGATAATGCCCTTAATAAGGGACTTTAACTACTGATCAGCCCCAACATGGTCAGGCAGTTGGACTAGCTGATTGTTATCGGTCCCTTCCAACAGAAATACTCTATTCTATTCTGTTTCGTTCTGCTCTATTCTATTCCATTCCATTGCATTCTATTCCATTCCCCTAATCCAGCTTTCCTTCCTTAATGCATCCTGCATCCCTTTTAAGATGCTTCTGCACTATTTCTCATACTGTCTTGCTGTAAACATGAAAGGCAAGGGGGCAGAAGGGATGGTCTCTGCTGTCCAGTCATGTATCTTGTAGCACTGAAACCCAAGCTGCAGCAGCAGAGCAACACTTGCTCAGCTGCCAGAGATTCTCTACTAGCACACAAAAAAACAACTGATTCTCTAATTCTCCGTGTCCACATGGTCACTGAGAACCACACTGCCCATGGCAGTATGCAGGCTCCATCCTTTTTGGGCTCATCCTCAATCAGACATGCTGAATCCTAGACTGCAGCGGCTGAAGAAGCATAACTAGGTTGAAAGTTTGAGTTTCCATGTTACCAATTACAGTAAATTATATCTCATGGATAAAATAAGCCAAAAGAAATCACCAAATCTGCCTGATTAAACCAAAGTAACTTGCATGTTTTCATCTTATGTTTTGAAATAAGAGAAGAAAAAGAGCATTCTCACAAGTAAAAAGGGGCTGCCGAGAGCTATATTGCAGAGAAAAAAAATCACAGAAGCTACCACAGAAGGTAAAACTGACTATAGTAAAAAATGCTCCCAGACTTATCACTTTTACATTACTTTAAAGCTATATTTTTGTAAACACAATTTTGGTTTTCATGAAACTGCCATTTTGAGTAATTAAATTTTGCTGAAGTCCTTTCTGCATAATGGTTTTCATAACTGTGTTCACTATTTATTACAGCCATGTTCCCTACTGGACTGATTGTAAACAATTCTTGGTATGCCTAAAATGCTCCATCAGACACTGAAACACTGCTCCTCAGTGGCAAGTAGTTAGATAAATGCCACAGTAACTGTTATTTCCAAAATTCATATCACAAGGAGGGGAAAAAAATCCAACCTCCACACTCCCACAACCTCCATCCACTATAATAAATTTTTTCTACAAATGTTTGCTTGGAAAATTGATTCAAACAGCTACAGCAAGCTCAGATCTCTAAAAACAAAGGAAACACAAAGGGAGTAAAAAGAGTGACCTAATCA
Source organism: Anabacerthia variegaticeps (assembly GCA_035583185.1). Classification (NCBI taxonomy): domain Eukaryota; kingdom Metazoa; phylum Chordata; class Aves; order Passeriformes; family Furnariidae; genus Anabacerthia; species Anabacerthia variegaticeps. Next base: position 117,368,490 of record JAWWEW010000078.1, read on the forward strand.
GTTCATTTCAGTATTCAGAAAAAATACTTTATACTGCATTAATTCAGCTTTAGTTCCACCACTGAAACCAGCAGAATGCAACAACTGCTTAGGCTTCAAAGCACTATCCAAACAGCGTATTTTGTACACCTGAATACTTCAGAGGGTCTTCTTTGTAAGCAGAAACACTGTACAGTAAAGGTAAAAATAAGTGTACACTGTGCTCCTTTAGAGGAAGAAGTGCTGTCGAAAATTTCAGACATATTTTTAAATTACTGTATACTGTTCAGGCTTCAAGATTTATTTTTTTAACATAACTTACAGACAAAATGCAACTTCCAGAATCTTTCAGAAAACACAGCCTCCATATTCCAGGTCAACAGCAGGAGGAAATGTGAGCAGGCAAGTTCCACAACTGCCATTTTAAGTTACATTGCATCTTTCTCAGCATGTAGTAATGGTCACTGTCAGAAATGGAACACCAACCGCAAGAAACTGATTCGTACTTCTAAATGGAACTAAAAATAGAGCGTAGTAAGTATAAGATTTTAATATTTCAAAATTAGGTACTTGAAAAGATCTGCCACAACCTTTCAGACCTTGCTGTGGAAGTAAAGGGAGAGTCATCTCCACGCATCATCCTGGCAGGCTACTCTAACATCTTGGACCCTTGAAATTCTGGTCACAGCCCTCATAGCTATGTTGAGGAATAAAGACGTTTTTGATTCCCAAGTAGGCCACCAGGATTACTGGATGATATGGAAAGGAAATTAACTGGAAATTGCATCTAAGAATATCCAGGATTTGTCTTTTATGAATGATGCTCAGATTTGTAAGTTGCCTTCCAATTTCTTATGTCATAAAAACCTATGCTGCAAAATACCACCTACACGTCCTTTCCCATGATAAAATAGAGGTGATGTACATTCTAGGAGTTAAAAGCTCTGCTCCAAACAATAAATCATCTTCAACAGATAAAATAAGGAAACTGTTGTTAATACAGATATAGGGGCTACAACACTGATCTGATTCTCTTCTATTGGTTTACATTGAAATGAAAAATTGTACCCCTCCAAGTTACTGCATTAGCCATGCATGTTCAATACTGGCAAGTCACAGGGTACAATCCTCTGGGAATATCGGTCTCTCTACGAAAGCGTACCTGCTGGTGATCCACTCCTTAGTGACTTCACAGAATATTCTGGGTTGGAAGGGACCCACAAGGATCATGGAGTCCAACTCTTGAGTGAGTGGCCCATACAAGGACCAAACCCACAATCTTGGCATTACCAGCCAAGATTATTAGCCATGATTAGTTTATCTCAGGCTGACTTACAGCCATCTGAGAATACTCATGACATTCAACATAACCAGCTCAAACTGGACTTGGCAAAAGTTTTTCCCCAGAACTCTGTTGTAGCTTGCTGCTACTGTGATGTAGGTTCCTAAGTCTTCAAAGGAAAGCACAGGTTGGTTTACTAAAATTACATGGTCTTTAAATAAAATAATTTAAAAGACCAAAGACCTTGCAGATTCTTTAAAGTTTCTCATTTTTCTGAAGATCTCAGTGTTGTGGGGAGGAGTTTGCAGCACCAAGCATGCCTCTTCTCTTCGTCTGGGTGCACCTTCTCCTCAGCAACGAGAGATAGCCTCTCTCAGCCCTCCCACACCCAGTCTTTCTGATCGTAGCTCTACCTCTGACATTGACTGTAGGTAAGTAAAAATATCCTTGTTCAGACACAGTTAAGTGTCCATTTTCCCCCATAATATCCATGCAGGACTATTTTAATTCTTTTGAAGTTTTGTACCTGAGGAGCTTCTTTGCCTCACGGAGTATGTCCTCGGCATGTCATACTATCTCAGGCACAACACCAAACTAGCAAGGCTGTCTAGTTTCAAAACATCAGGTGGCTCTGTCTAGTCAGGCTTAGCCACAAATTGTCATCACAGCTAAGATGTTGGGTGGAAGAGAGAAAGGGAGTCAAAGAAATAGCAACCTAATTACACATGGAATTTACCTACCAATGCCAAAATAAGATTAAACAGTGTCATTCTTCTCCACTGAAAAGTTTATCCTGTGACATGTTGCAATGAATGCTGCCATTCTAACAACATCTGACAAAATTATTGTATTGTCTAATGCTTTTATTCATAGGAGATTCTTCTTCACTAGGAGAAAGCTTTGTGTAGAACCTATTGGAGTGTAGTCTTTATGACTACAATAAGATGGGCTGAAACCTGCGTGGGTCCGAAAATCTCTTGTGTTCACATCACATGTATAAAATCACTTTGATGCCAAAGATTTTATTTTTGTTTTAATCTACACACACTATACAAATATAATGAGACAGAGGTCATAAAAATACTGTACATGTCCTTTTCCTCTTCTAATACCACCAAATGACATCTTCAATAGGCTTTACATATGGGAATATATAACATATGTTGCTGTGGTACCCTCAAATGCATACGTTAACCATCTGACTGGGCCTCTTTATAGTAGCCATGCTAGCACCAATTAAAGTCACAAGTCACATATCGTGCCCAGATGAACAGAAACTACACATTAGTGAGCTACAACAGGCTCTCTGGCTTCTGGGTGCTAAAAAATCCTCTTTGGTTTAAAAAGTAAAAACAAAAGCATATATTGCTCAGTCCCTCTCATCTCCTCTGTGTGCACACACATGTCACCACACACACCATCACTGGAGGAGGAATGTTTCTGAAAGACCCCATTGTTTAAATCCTGGCAGCACGTCAACATAGTACAACTGTTTATTTCATACATGTGTACGGCAAGCAGAATTTGACCTTTATTCTATTTTCAATGGAAGTTTAGAATTTGCAAAATCCTGCAAAAGCTACAGTGTGCATTCTGAAGGTATATAATACATATGCATACATCTATATATATGTATGGTTTTTCCTGTCATAATAGTACAGCAATTTTAATAGACTTTTCAGGATACAAAATGAATCCCCTATAGTCATGAAGTAGAGTGGGAAGTTCAGAAGTATAATTTACTTCACTGAAACAATAACTCAGTGTCCTACCTGCTGAACAACATCCATCCTGAAAAAAACAGCACAAAGGAGAATAAAACCAAGAAGAAAACATTCATGTGAATTTGCAGGAAAAGCCCTGTGTTTACAGGTTACCTGTTTACAACCTGAGGGATGAACTCGAACATGTAAGTTGAACTTTATATATACTGATCTTTATGTGTCAGGAAATTTAGAGGGCTACCTGTTAAAAAATAACAGTCACAGAATTACTGGCTGGGATTTTGCAAGCAAAAGTATCACCATGCTATGGTACCATCCTCCCTCGTCCTACCAGCCGTACATTTCCTTGGGAAGTTGTGCTATGCTGTCACTGGAAAATAAGCAGCACTGTATTTTCCCTAGGGTATAGAGTAAGATTTTATTTCCCCACACTGAACTGCTGATAGCCAGAGGCCTCAAAGGCAAAATGTCTCAACTCTCCCCTGTTACTCTCATGTCCCAGCACCATGATGGGGTAACAAGGAACCAGCATAAAGGAGCTTTCAAAGAAACATTGCTCCCATTCATAAAGGCATATTTACCTCACTCTTGTCTAAATTCACATACACAGAAGCTACCCCAAAAAACATAGGGTTTAACCACTCTTTTTAGCCTGAGGACACAAAACTGAGCTGTGAGCAGAAGTCAGACAGACTTCTCAAAAGCTTTTAAGTCAGGAAACTGGTTCACTTCCTTCTTTTCTTCATGAACACACAACCAAGCCTATCTATACATGCTTTAGGATTTTTTCTTTAATGTGGTTATTTGCTCAGGAAAAAACAATGCTTTGAGCATTACTGAAGTTCAGATAATAATGACCAGTTCAAATCTTCAAATCACTTCCTTTCAAAATGTATTAGTGTTACCACAGCTTTAATAATCTCTCAGATCCAGTGCTCCACTCAAAACAATAAACAGAACAACAAAACTACTTCAGCAGCCTCCCTTGATCTTTGTATACAATATATTTGTCACTGTTTTCACAAGCACATTCCATAGATCTGGAAGGCAAATTTATAGAGATGCATAACTAAATTTTACATGCCTACTATGCAAACAAAAATGAACGATTCAGCTTACTACTCCATTAAAAAATGCTGGAAGCTAAATTAAATAAAAAATGTCCAGTGACTTGCCTATGCCAGATTAAAATCATTAGATTTTTACTTTTCTCTTACAGCTTTATAACTAAGATATCATTTGGATGAAAACAGATATTGCTCACTGACTTACACAGTTAAGCTGCTTCATGCTTTGTACTCTATATATGTGGTCATATTCTAAAACATTACAATCATTTTCACTGAATTCAATTCTAATATCACAATAAAACCCCAGGAAAATAAGCCCAAAGAAAACAAACTAAAAAAGGTTATTTATCCCAAAGTATACCTCTTGCCACTGTCACTGCAATGCTGCTCCAAGTCACTTGCTATGCCATGGAGCAACAGGGCTACAAAGCAATTCAACTTACACCAAAATTTCACAGACTCAGTGCTTGTCTTTGGTTACACTACCAACAGGTGTGTGCATCCAATCTAATCCCTGAAAACACTGAAAATAATAAAGAGGAAAAGCTTACCCTTGTACCATGTTATTTCAGCCTTAAAGATAATTGGCTTAAGAAATGATTGCCCCAAGAAAAACCACTCCACTGCTTAAAATGAGAGTCTTTATTTCTTTATTCCTAAAACCTGAGAACTATGGAAGTAGAAACCCAAGGGGCAACTGGAGACTGCTCCACTCTTTAGAGACAACTATTTTGTTTGGAACACACAAATATTATCTGGGGGTTTTCTTCAAAAACTGTCTTTTCTCTGTTTATATTCACCTATAAATATACACATGCTGATAATAGTACTAAGCATGACTTGTGGTTAGTACGTAAATATGAAAAAGACACATCTGCTGTAAGCAATTAATGAAAACAGCTGCAGTTTCTGAGTGCAATTTCCTATCAGTGTAGTTAACTGAATTTAGACACCATGCATGAGAAAATTCTTAGATTGCATAATTAAGCAAATCAGGTTTTCTCAGCTTCACGAGTTCTTAACCCAATTCTAATGCAAGAACCTTCTGGTGATGGCATTCCAAAAGCACATACAACTATCTGTGACTCTAAGCATATGGAAAGTCCCCACTGAAGTGAACTGTTTGTGTGACCAAAGATAAACATGTCTATACTTGCATGGTCAGAACTTAAACTGAAAACAAAGATGTTCTGATACTCTTTCCCTGGACTCAAAGGCATTGTTTCCCTAAATAGATGTGTTTGTTTTTTTTTAAATAGAAGTGTCAATGACTTCTTAAATGCATAAACAACCGAGCAATAAAAACCGTCTTTCTTAAAGCCCACAGGTTTTTTTCATACACAGGAAATTTGATATAGAAAAGTGCTGTTATTGAAATTTAGGTCTCAAACAGATGCACACATTACTTGTGCTGAACCCAGTAAGAATGTCCAAAGGTGCAACAAAAGGGAAAACTCTGCTCTTGGCTGTTTTTTTCTGGTAATCAGTTCTCAAAAAAGCTCCACATCTTCAAGATTTCAAGTTTCTATTGCATTATAAATACAAGACAACATATCCCAAAAAGTTCAGTGCGAGTTCCCGAACCCTGACTTTTCAAAAGAGTATATTTCTTAAAGATGTTTTCTTTTGTGAATACCTTTAACTAAGGGAACTAGACAGAGACATTGACCATTCACGTTAACACCTCAGTGACTCCTCGGTCCCTTCTGAATTCTTGATCTGTCAGCATCCCAAAGTTTTGATTTCCTCACAGAACAAAGCAATGAAATGTCCTTAGTATTCATTTCCATACAGAAAATTATCTGCAGGATGTAACTATTAACCTAAATCCTAAGCAAGCTACTACTCCAAATTATTTTTAAAAACTTCGACATCCCAATTCAAGTAACTAGTTAGATAATTTCACTGCATTATTTCCCATTCATTCAAACACTGAGAGATAAATCCATAATAGTGAATTTAACATTCACATTAGAAAGTTTCTTGAAGTCAGCGTGGCTACCCTGATGAGGCAGGCAGGATTTGGCACTTCTGTGCTATTACTCAGTGATGTTCCTAATAAGAGGACACTGAAGCTGTTGCCTGTCTTTAAGGTACTGAAGCAGCCTCTTAACTCATAGTCATTCTTTCCATTAAGTCACGTCAAATGGGAATATCTCATCTCTGCCTTTTAATTGCTTGGCTTTGGGTTTTTCAATGGTCTAGTAGCTGAGGCTACACATACACATTTAATTTTCACTAGGGATTATCCCCAGGCACGCACTTACAGACTCTGTTGATCTCAACTTTTTAAAACTAATTTCTTTAGCACTGCTTCTAACTAAACTAGAGTGAGGCTAGGTTATTATCTTACACATCATCCGCTTTTCTTTAGGCTATCACAACCGAAAAATATCAAGCTGTGAAAGCACAAATCTGGCCTGCATGCAGACCTCACCAGGTAGAACACAAAGCAAATAACAAAACAAAACAAAAAATCAAATTTTAAATCACAGTGATAAAGCCCATGCCCACAGCCACAAAATCAGAAGAACCTAGACCAGAAGAGTATTTCAGAATATTTGTATTGTGCTTTATTTGTAATTTGTTTTATATCATGTTCAGGTAGTCTAAGAGTGCAAGCCAACAGGAACATATTTTTCTCATTTTTCTGAGCTGGGAGAGTGCACCCACTCGTCGAGGAAAAGCAGAGAGGAGCCCGGTGAGATTTATCACGCACAGGACCAGATATTAGGAGCATGCCATCATGCACCATGGGAAGAACCAGCAATAAGAACAAATTCCTCAGCAAAATACATATACACTGAATACATGATGTCAATGGATCTGAGCTTTACCAGTTACTATGCACAAACCAGCTAATGGCACACAAATACCTGTTTTTCAGAGGCAAGTTTGGCATGCATTCTTGCATACTTCACCATTATTCAAAATCAGATCCTTTGTGGCTAGGAAGGAAAATGTGAGGAAGCAGTGAAGATAGACTAAATATTTACTGATATGGAAGGTTAGGTGCTGATAGTCAAAAAATTTATATGTATATTCACTTTTTCTTTGTACCACCAGCAAGACAACAGAACAAAGAAGTAAAGAGGGAAATTATTTCAATCAAATTCTCTCAGAATTAATTTCCTTTCAAAAATTGGTTTCTGCCTAGGAGGCACAGGTTAATTATTGAAAATGTTGGTGATCATTTTTCCCTTTGCTACCTCTCCCTAACCGACTGCAAAGAAGGGCAAGCCAAACAGCATTTCTTCTTGTTCTCTTTGTAAATTGCACTTACATTTCCATCTTTCAAATGAAACAAGAGGAATTACAGTTCATTACTCATATCTGACTGAAAATCTGCCTGCAAGCAAAAGCACATTATTCCAGTAATTTGCAGATGACCCTGTTAGTTTTATTAACATTTATTGTATTGCTAAAGAAGTTATTTTTCTACACTGAAAAGGCTGAAAGCTACAACAGCATCAACAAAAATAATATATTAAATAATAACTGGCAAAGTGAAATGCAGAGCCATTCGAAACAATATTGAAAATATTATTACAGGTCAAAGAGTCTGAAAAACACTTCCATTCATGTGTAACAGTTATAAACAGCAGAGGCTATTTATTTTAGCTAAAGGACAACATCACCATTTCATGAAAACCTCCAAAACTTGAAAATGTGGTCTTATCGTCACGGGAACAATATTTTGGGGGCACTTTCATGAAATTGGAATTATGTTGAAATGTTTGATTGTGGAAAAAAAAAATTGAGGCTTTCAGTTCTGGGTAAGGGTCTCCCCTCCTCTGTTTTTCATAGTGGCATCATAAGATAGACACAAGAGCTCATTCAACTGCATGCTGTGCTTGGGAAAAAAAGTTTCTTGCTGTAGCACCAAACTGAATCTGTTCACCATTCAAGCAGTTTCCGTATCAACAACAGATGGGCGATAAAAACAACAGGCTTTCCCTGTCTTCTCCACCATTGCCCACAACAAAAAAAGCTTTTGGTTCTGATGCAACAGCAAAGTGTTCTTAATGGCTCTAATCACAACTTCTAATAGAATTAGGACAGGAAAAATAAACCACCTAGAAGAAAATGGTGCTTAGCCAGATTTTTGATAGCCTGGTCTTAGATCTCAGATCGATATTATGAAAATAAAAGGTCTTTGAAGGGAATCCAGACCATCACAAGCCTGACCATAGACTACAGAGCCTTACAGACTGGGTTTCCGTGGCAAGGTTTTGGTAGTGAAGGATGTACAGCTGCTAGACATTTCCCTCATGTCCTATAGAGCCAATGCTAGATGCCTCCAAGACAGACTCACCATTGGCCAAGGCCAAGGCCATCAGTGACAGTGGTAGTGCCTCTGGGATAACATATTTAAGTACGGGGAAAAAAAAAACCAAACTTGTGCAACACCAGCAGCAGTCAGAAGAGAGAGTAGTGAGAATTCGTGAGGGAAACAGCTCTGCAGAACCCCAAGTCAGTGAAAGAGATTAAGGGGGTGCTCCAAGTGCCAGAGCAGAGATTCCCCCTGCAGCCTCTAGTGAAGATCATGGTGAAGCAGCATGCCCTCTGCAGCCCATTTCTCATTATCCTGCTCTAATTTGATTGGTAATAAATTCAATTAATTTCTCCAAGTCTGGTCTGTTTTGCCCATGATGGTAATTGCTGAGTGATCTCTCCTTGTCCTTATCTCAACCCACAATTTTTCATTTTATTTTCTCTCCCTTGTCCAGCTGAGGAGGGGATTGATGGAGCCACTTTGGTGGGCATCCATCCACAGTCAACCCACCACACTGTAGCACTAGCAAAGCAGAAGAAGCTTCTGTGGCAACACCAAATACCAGGACCACTGTGAGCTTCTAGGCCCCGACTTGTATGCACTGAACTAAAACACTCCTGGGACTTAACACCTTGAAAGAAAGAGGAAATGCCCCATGGAGAAACAAATTGTTCCAAATGACCCTGACACTATTGACACAGTCCCATGAAAAAGGACACAGAAGAACAGAGCTGGTGCTGTACATCTCTGAAAAGGTCCTGCTAAACCCTATAAAAAGACATGAATTGTCAGAGGCATACAAGAAATCTAGAAAAAATGAAACAGAGAACTCAGTCACATTAAAAAGAGGGAAATACAGTTTTCCAAGAAACCAAAAGGAAGGAAATTAATTTATATTTTTGCTTTGAACAGAAAACCACCACAGACATCATTTATTAGTAACAAACTGATTCTATACATACATATGCCTGGACAGTTCTAGTTAGCATCCTCAAAGAACTGAATGTAGGCTTCACAGGGAAAAGTAGATACTGACATGCAAAGCCAGTAATAAAATAAAAATTATGAAAATATTTTGGTTTGACATTATTAAGTAATGTGTTTTACGTGGTTTGCTTTGCTTTGCTTTTGTTTGATCTTGTCTATATGGAGTAAAACAAATTTGATTTTTTTTTTAATGCTATGGGGTAGTCCTACATAAAGGTCAAAAAAATGCAATATAAGTTAAGTATTTCAACATGATCAAAAATAAATGTTTCTACACAAAAAAAATCCCTTTAATCAAGATTTGTCATTTGCCAGAGCAAAACCATCCTTATCAGTGCTACTAAATGGCATAGTTTAAACACTAAGTGTAGCTTTAAAAAAATCATTACTCTTACAAAAGGTTCTTCTTAATGGTAATATTATAATTACATTTGTCATTCTTTTTAAGATATATATTGTCACTGTGATTTAGGGCTCCACTTGCAGCTCATTCCATGTTCCCATAATATACATCAATGTTAATAAAATACAGAAGTATTACTAACTTGAAGTGCTGGCACTTCCACAAGAAAATTATTTATATTACAGGGATCCTTCCAAGATATTTAAAAACACCATATATGGTTGATTCACAAAACCTGAAAAATTTCAAATCAGCTATAGTTATTTTTACTAATTAGGTAATTTAATTATTCAGTTGACATGTTTTGGGGAAAATTCACCAATATTTTTTCATTTGGTCTGCAATTTTTTAAAATAAAGATTGTTCATTCTGGTTTTTTGTCTCTTCTGTGAGTAGAATTAGATATGACAGCTTTGTTTCTCAACTACTTAATTAGCAGATTATTAAGCACGTTCTTATTCTCCAATAGTAAAAGACATTTTCACAGACATGAAAAATGTGGTAGCTAGAGCCTATATAGAAAATACTTTCTGCCAAATTTAGACACACTTTCATAGCAGTAACTTTTTTAACAGGACAGTTAACTATATTATATTCCTAGGGATGTGGCAGACCCTGTGCAACTGTGAGTGCTTCATTTTAAACTAAATGGTTTTGTATAAATAGAGCTTTGCATAGGGATAACACTGTAATGAAATCTGATTCAACACAGATGTCACAGTAAATGAACTTAACAGCTTTTCCTGGGGCCCAATAAGGCATGAAATTACACCACCAATTCTCTTCTCACATCTAACACAGTAGATCTTGCAGAAACAGGCATCACCCTTGCCAAAGAAGGTTGCCAAAAGACAGGAAGCTTCTTCACCTTTCCTTCCTGGCCCCTGGCCATGCTGCATGGAGAGATCTCCAAAGTCCTTACCCAGGTAAGGGAAGGAGAAGAGCCGGCCCCGTGCCCTTTACTATTTCACTGGTGTATCAGTTGAGCATTTAGCAGAGATAATCCCGGTATGGGTGGTGGCCTCAGTACTGATTGTGGCAGCTGAGGAACCTCCAGGCTGTCCTGAGCCCCCCTGGGCACCCCCCTCTGCTAACCTGACTCTGAGAGCACCAAGGAGCTGGTACTGATGCCTAAACACAGAGAAACTGCTCAAGCAGGCTTAGGAAATAAGGTATTACATACCAATGAAAACATATTTTATGACTTAGATTTTTCTAGTATCTTTGTCCATTTGCATCCCTTCTCATAGGGAACAAGATTTTTGTTATTTAAAGTAAGAAGATTCAACTGGAAGATTACACTTATGTACACAATCTGCAAACTATCACAGCTTTCAATCAGTTTACCACAAATAAACTATCTGTTGAAACTTCATGCTTATGTTTGCACAAAAAATTAAATTTGAAATCTAAATCCCACTGAAATTCACTGAAAGTCAGTTCCCTTGACTTCTTTAGGCTTGTTTGGAAATCTTAACCTCAGTTATTAAATTATTCTGACAGAGAGAGAGAGAGAAAGAGAGAGAGAGAGAGAGATTGACAGGGAAGTCATCAAAGAATGATACTGGAGTTGCTTGGAACCACCATGACTGCAAGTGTTAGCAGTGGTCTCTCTTGCTCTCAGAGCTTTTCCAAGTCTAATGAAAATTGATCTGGCATCTTTCCACTCTATGGGAGTTTGCTACAATATGTGACAGAAGAGAGATGTCTTCGCACACTGCTGGATCCTCAACTACATTTTCAGATTCATACTGATAAATCTGCCAACAAAACAAGCACACCGTACTTAGACAAAGAGTAAAAATGTTAATCACACAAAAACTTAAACAGCTAGTACTCCTTCAAAGAGCAAATATAAAACATGTAATACATTTCTATATTGCATGTTATACCTAACTGCAATTGTAATCCATTGTAGTGATAATTTTAACAAACTATATTGTCATGAGATTAATGTATGACAGTATAGCTTGAGTTTCAATACAGCACTCACAAATATTTATTGAACACATACATTTGAAGGTGCAGTGCAAGTCTCAGTCTGGTCTCTTGTAAAATGACAAAAGTTAGAATGTGAAAGTTAAAAGAATCAAATGTGAGAACATTAGTAAGAACGCTCTTAAATTTTCCATCACTGTTTAAATCATACTTGTCTCTAATAAACTCCATAAATAAAAACAATCTACAATAAAAAAAACCTGCCTTAAGAACCAAAATATCTCTATCACATTACTTTGATCATTATATAAATTATGCTTTATGTATTTATAAATTATTTATATATGCTAATAGAACATGCTTAGAGCCATATGTTTATATCATTACACAGATAATTGTATTTGACACATTTCTATTCCTAATCTAAACTGCAAGTCTGTAATAAATTTTAAAAAACATCCAAAGATTACAACTCTACTTCTGCCATCAGTGCTGACACTACGCCCAGCCCACAAAAAGCTCAAACAAAACAGAACGAGTTAAAAAAGGGTCTTTGCAGAACTTCTAAGAAATGCAGAACTTCATCTACTCTTACACAGGTGAAGTGTGCTTTTATGAAGTATATCACGGTAACATTCATACATAGAATACAGGACTCAAACATCACACAGTAAATTCAGCTTTGAGATGATTATGGTAATTTCCTCCTTCTTCAAGCAGCTCACCCATTGCATCACTGAGGTCACTGCATGCTATACTAGAGTAAAACATCCTTGCCTAGAGACCAATTCTAATCCCCAAAATTGTGTAAACCCTTGTCAAACATGTCATGGCTGCTTCCAAACACCACAGCTCTTTCTACTTTGCTCATCACTTTGTAAGCACTTTTTTGAGATTTTCTCAGCCAGATAAGTACTTACAGAACCAAGACTCTTCCTGGTTCAAGTGTATTTAAATCACCATCTGCTAACTCATATAACAAACCACTCAGGCAAATGTTTCTTTCAGAACAGACAAATGATAGTAACACAGCATTATGCTTTTAAAACACTCAAACTGTTGGGGAAAGACTGGCAACTGAAAGATGAAAACACTACAGCGACAACACCAGTAGAGATATGGCAGCAGGATCAGACACTTGTTTGTAGCTAACATAGCTGAATAACCAAACTAAAATGTTACTTCTCAGTTTCATATGTGTGAAATTGTGTAGATAACTCCAATAGCATGTATCTCCTTTTCCAGTGGAGGAACAATTCAGAGGTACCACCCTAGGCTTTTCTCTTCAGGATATTTAGCACACAGCTAATGGACACTTACTTCCCTAGACATTTTTGTGAATACACCCCTTCACTTCTGTTGCACCTTTACAAGCGTCCAGAAAGAAAATCTTTTATTTATCATAGTTTGTTTTTTTTTCAATATAATCACAGAAAATATGTAATGTTTCAATTCCAGAACTAACTCAGAAGATGGACTAAAAAACTATTTGCACAGTTTTAAAAGAAAACAAAAAGTAAAAAACTTATATCACACTATGTTGTCCTTTACATTGAGGTGATACAGAAAGAAAAGAAAAAAAAAAAAAAAACAAACAAACACCAAACCAGAAGTCAATGAAATATCTTCAGACTGTCACAGAAAGAAACAAAATTAGAAAACAGCCTTCTCTCCTTATTGCCCTGTTTTGGGAATACCCCAAAGACTCTTAAGTAGAAAATATGAGCACTGATCTGTGGAAACTATTCAGCACTTAGCCATTCAGTAAGCTCACCCAGGTCTCATTTTATGTGCTATCTGCCCTGTTTCTGCTTTATTGCACACAAAAGAAAAGAAAAAATAGAAGGCTTTCACTTCTGTGAAGATTTTGTTCTAGGAAACAAACATTTTCAACTATTCTAAAACATGGCACCACTGCACAGCCTTCCCAGAGGTTCCCTCCTGCTGGTCACCCATACAACAGTTCTCCTGCGCCACAGGCCAACGATGTCATCACTCAGTTAATACAACTTGGTATCTGTGGCCAGAAAAGAGGTATAGGAAGACCAAACAATCAAGTTTTAATCCTAAGGGGCAGAGCTATTCCCCCTCCTGCATTTATAATAAATAAAACTAAACTAAAAGCATATGCATAAATGTTCACAGCTAGCCCTGTGACACTGGAGATACTGACCCCTGCAGAGACCCAATAATTTCATTTATGAGGGGAAAGAGAAAAGTCAGGCTTGAAAATAAGCCTTTCCCTGCTGGAGGGGTTCAACAGAGGTTCCCTTTAGCACTGGTGTGTGGTGTCGTCCTGCCTTTTTCAGATTTTTCAGCTAACAGTACTCCAGGATCACCTATTTCCACTTACTGCCATTTCTAAAAAACAGAATGCATTGCTCTGTCTTCCTATCTCATTAATTTTTAAATGAAAATTCTTTGACCTTTCCCTGTAAGAATAATGTATTTGGAATCAAAAGAAATACCTTATTGGGCTGTAACATCCATCTCCCTATGTGCTACCCAGTGAAAGGACAGCACTTAATCTCAAAGGTTATTCTACCCTACTTTATTTTTTCAAGATCAGATTCATCATTGCAGCATCTGAAAGCAGACTGCAAACACTTCAGCAGGAATTTAATTTCTCCTGGTTTTAACAAAATTAAATGATTGATGTAAGCAAGAACAAGGTGAGTTCGGCAGCATCCTGGGGAGATGTCTGCCTGTCTGTTCAAAATGCTGGGAGAGAAACCCCTATTGCAAAGGAAAGAAAGGGAGTATGTTACTATTGGGGGTGACCAGTCCCTACTATTATTTTTCATTTATCATTTTATAATTTATTTTCAATACCCAATACTGCGCAAAACCAAATGGCTTTTCTATTTGACTTCTATTCTACATAAGCACATTTATGAATAATGTACTACTATTCATTACAACATTACCTTGAAAATCTGTTTCTACAACACGTAAGAAGCTTATCAATGGATAATATAATTGTTAGCTCAGTGTGGGAGTTTCAAATGTTTGCAATAGAAGGAAAAAATATCGAGAGAAAATATTCCACTGAAAGATATGCAATGATTTCAAATATGATATTAAGAAAAATCCTCTCTTTCAAAATATTAAAAACACATGACCTATTTGGCTAAACACCTCTCATTTCAAGAAAGTCTCAGATAAAAGGAATTAAATTTTCAGGCAGTTGTTATCAGATGTTTGTTGCAGCTGCCTCTTCTGCGGTTTAGGGGCTATGTGAGGTTTCACCCATGTGTCTGCAGGCTGATACCCCAGGTGTCTCTGAGAGCCACCTGTCCCGGCTGTCCCACTCCATCCCATGAGACCTGGCAGACACAGACAAGCTGCATACCTGGGGTGAATCTGGCTCTGCCAATGACGATGAGGGAGTTTTGTTTTGGAAAAGCTGAAGTTCTAATCCATGCCCTAGTCACAAAACCCTCAAACCCAGCACTGAAGTACAGCCACACACACCCACAGCACAGGGAAAGGAGCAGTGCAAAGACCTCGATCCAGGCAGCAGGCCACATGAAAAACACATCTTCTGTTGCCACAAACTAAGAGAGCCTTCAGAGAAAACAGCCTCCAGACCAAATTCAAGTTAACACTAACCCAGCACTGCAGTGCTAAGATAATGGTTGAGCTCAATGATCTTAAAGGTCTTTTTCACTCTAAAGGATTCGATGATTCCAGACATGTAAGCTATTACCTGAGCACTAACAATGTTCAGTTGGGGAGTCCAGAAACAAAGCCTCAAAATGGGAAAATTCAAACATTTCTGTTCAGCTTTCTTCTTGTTATACAATTATCAAAATTATCAAACGCTTTTACTTTAATCCAGTACTTCTGATGTATTCCTTGGAGAAAGTATAGACTAATTACCTTGACATGTAACTCCTGGACTATTAGGTCATGTACAATAAGACTACTTTAATCACACAAAAACTGCAGTAACAGGCAATTAGCGTGATACAATATATTAATTGCAATGCGATGTGGAAGTTTACTCACAAAATGGAACAATAAAGTTGCTCATACAGATAACCATTCATTGCAGAGCTGACACAGAGCTACCTAAACACAGGCAAAGTCTACACAAAACTGAAGTTCGTAGATTACAACTCAAAAAGGATTACATTAGTGCTTCTGCACAAAGAGTAAATCATCATAGAGATTATCCTTTTATTAACACACACTGCTGAAACCCATCAGGAAAATACTTATAAAATGTCAAAATGGGTAAGCCTGAAGCTTACTTGTATTTTCCATCCAAGAATGAATGGAATTTGAAATGAATAGAAATTGAGAATTAAAGAGCAAAATGCATCTCAAAATGCTAGGCTATGCAAAAAAGTATACGCCGATGGCTGAACATTTTTCCATCAAAAGTAGTTTTGCCATCAAACATAGATTAATAAAAAAGGTACCTGTTCAAAACTGTTTTCACAATGGAAAAAAAAAAGGGGTTATTTTTTCCCTAATTGGTTCGGTGAGTTGAGAAATGTTTAATAAATGACATGTATTTCCATTACTTCAGATTACTTAAATAAATGTGGTTTAAAAATACCAAGAGGACTCATTATCTGTTTAAAAATGAAAAAGCTTTGCTGACCAGATCCTGCTCCCACTCCATATCACGTGTACCTCATTACTTTCAGGGGGAATGTGCCAGTTAGTTGTGATTTATTAACTTTTCTTGAAAGTTTTGCTAAATCTAACATTCATTAGATGCCAGGTTTGAGAACCACAAGAGCGAGGCAGCAGTAACCTACCACGACTCTGGTCCTCATAAGCACAAAAGCATTAGTATTAATTAAATGCCTCCAGACCTTCCTTTCTGCTCTGACTGTGCTTGTGTTGAGCTAATTGCTTCTCTCCTCCAGCACACACTTATCGTGTCTGCCCTGATGCATAGCAGCCAACTTCATGTTTTCTAAATGGGATCAACAGCCTGCAGACAGTAACTCTGATTGCTTCAGATCTTTTCAGGGTTCTTTACAAGACAATTGAAATGTTTTATGCAGACTAAATGATCTTACAATTTCTTTTCTGAAGTTTTTACATTAGGAAATTATTTGAACTCAAAATCTCCGTGGCCTTTTTAAAGCAAGTGCATCAATTAGAAAGATGAATAGGAAGGTCTTGATAGCAGCTTACATTACTATTGTGAAACATGAACACTTTCAATCGGAGAGAAGGACTCAAGTTAATATAAAGATTAAGACGTACTAAAGCATCTAGGAAATACAAATGACAAATATGTTTATCAAAAAAACAGCTCTGAACTGATGGCACTGACTTGTGCTCTATTATTACTTGCTTCACAATCCCACATAAGAGGATTACTGTCTATTTTGGCACTATGTATAACAAGAGTATACAGCACATCACCGAGGGGTTGTATGAAGAGGCTGCCTTGTATCGTCCCACCCACACATATATGCTTCAAGTCAAATCTCCCACATCAGAAAACCACCAGCTGTCAGTTCCTTGAGCTTCACACCATTTTGTTACTCAAGAATGTTAGAGGGAAAAAAGAAAAAAAAGTCAAGAAGTCTTTTTAACAGGAGTGCAACACAGCCTAAATTAAGGGTAGAATTGTTGTATCATTTTTCAGCCCCTTGCATACAAAAATAACCATGCTGCTCCTCACACTCCATACCCTGATTCAACAAAAAAACCAGCAGGCAGCAGTCCCAAGAGCATCCAGAAACTCTCTGACAGTGTCACAAGGGTTATGTTACCCTCTCTTCTAATACTATGCTACTAATTCTTCTAATATCTCTGAACAAGCCATTAAAACTGAGACAAATCCACCGTTAGAAGAGTTGCTTAGCCCAGCAGTTATACTTTGGAGAAATCCTAATGCTCAGACCACAAAATAACTAATCTGAGCAGCTTGTTAAACTAGACATAGGAAATTTCCTACATTTCCAATACACTGCACCATTTTTTTCCCGTCAGATACAATTCAAACAAAAAGTAGCTGGGTCATAGTGTCAGATACCTACCTGCTAATATAAACCTTATGGCTATCAAACTCTTCTACCACGAACATTCAGCAGTCCTCTCGCTGTCTGGACCAGTTACATCTAGTTTCCCTACAAGAAAATGGTCAACCCTGACCCAGCCACTGGTAAACTATTTCAGTATGCCAACTTGGACAACACATGAGATCATTTCTCATGTACCCTGAAACTGTGACATATGATAGATCCCTTCCTCAGTCTTTGTAATACTCAAGGTAAGTATAAATACACAGTGAAAATCTGAAAATTAAAACATGGAGTTTTCTTGAAAGCAATGCACTACATCAGACCCACGGTAGACTCTTCTTTCTGTAGGATTAAATTTGGAGTGTGGGGATGCAGGGGAGGATGACAAGGAGAATAAGGAAATTAATTACATATCTATGTGACCATAAACAGCTCTCTCTCACCTTATTCAAATACTTAAAATGTATTACTAGTTACCCAAAGGAGTAATAGCTGCTCTAATGAAAGTGTAGGAACACTAAAAATTATATTAGCTCATATATTCCTTTATTTTTCTCCAGTAAATTGAATCTTTTCTCCTTATTGAGGCTGAGAATGCACATATGTACCCCAGGCTTCTGATTCACCAAATTTAAGCTTTTTTCAAGTTCTTTCCCATTAGCTGGGATTAATGGGAAAGTTAGTGACTATTAGTTAATCAGTTTTACATTGTTTCTCACAGAAGGCTGATCTTCTTTCAATTATCACAAATGCAGGGGGGGCATAGCCTTAACCATTTTTTTTATTTTGCCTTTCAAGGCCAAATGCCTCCCTATTTGCTGTCTGTGTCCTACTTGCTTCCCAGTGTCCAAAGCTAGTGCAATTACCCATAAACTCAGTAAGTACAATAAGTGACCATATCTAAGCAAAAATCAATTGCTAGCAAACATTAAGTAAGACCAGGAGCAAAAGCTAATGAGGAAAGGTCTTTTTTATATTTCTCCATAGGTTCAGTCATAAGAGGTACTCACTCCTAAATGCAGAGGGTACTCTTTGAGAAGTGCTAATCTGCTTTCTCCCAGAGCTTCTGGAGAAGCCATGGAAGTAAACACATGGATATTATTGCCTACTTTGCTACTGCAGTCAAAGAAATTCACACCAGCCAGCTATAACTTTAACATTATAATCACAATCCCATTAAACTATCTAGTCACTGAAGTCAATGAATATATAAGGGCTTCCACATATCAAAATAGTGCAATTGTTACTTAGGAACTATAATTTAGATTACAGCTCTTCCTTCAAGCATTAAATGAGTCCTCAGCTACGCTTTTGAAAAATTATTTACAGTATGGCATTACATTACAACAACGTAGCTGAGTTCAGTCCTTTTACCCTCATTGTGTAACAGGACTAATATTTTTCCAGTAACACAATGCAGGCACGGTAACAAACTAACACCTACTTGTTTCAGACAGCCCCTAAATCCCCCTTCTTTCCTTCAGTCATGCTATTAGCAGAACAAACATTGTTTTCTGAAATTCTTAATTTTAATCCAATTATATAACTTACCAGATAAATACCCAAATAGGTGTGCATCAGCCCTATGCAGACCCAAAAACCTCATTTGCTATTTCCTCCTGTGACTGTAAAATTTCCCTAGGGATACCTTCTCTAATTCTGTCACTAGACAGCTGTATTAAATCAAGTTGATATACATTGCCCATTATGTTTACAGAAATTACAGACTCTAATATCATGTAGCAAATTTTTTACTTCCTTTAAATGGGAGGATTATTATTGAAGCTATCTGCGCTCTAGAAGGTTACACTCTTCATTAAATCTCTTTTTCACTCACTTGGATGAAGTAACAGACAGAAACAAAAATTTAAATTAAAAATTACACAGCAAAAAACTCTTTTTCTACTATTTTTTAAAATCCAGCTACTGAAATGGCAGGGATCAATGAATGGCATGGAGAGGCACACTGGGCAAAAGCGGAAAGTGCTGTTCTGGGAGGAAGAAAAGCATGGGTAGAAGCAACGCTTCTCTATTCTCCACACTGTCAAAAGTCCCCAGCCTTGTCAGGGACTTTCCAGTACTCCACAGACACTTACAGCAGCATCTTCAGCCCTTCTCATGGGCTCCACCTGGAGCTGTCCCTGACAGGTGCTCCCTGACTCAGAGCCCATTCTGGCTTTGCCCCTTGCCACCTTGGACCACACAAACACGGCACTGCGAGTCCCACACTGCTGGCACCAAGACTTCTCTTCTTCACATTTCCTGGTTTTCCTTCAGCTGAAACATCCCATCTAAACAAAATCCTCAGGGTATTCTGCTCATGAATTTCAGATGGGTTTGACCTCTGAGCCTATGAGCTGATCTCTTCAGGGCCTTTGATGGAAAAGGTAGTGTTTTCCATTGTCTTATACATAGCAAAATATATTGTCTTAACAGCTCAGCTAAATACTGCAATTTCTCTTTAAATACAGGGAACACTTAATGCACAGCAACACCAGTTAGTATTTTCCAGAGTATTTCCTTTAGATATTTGTAGAAGCAAATGAGGCCTGCTTGACACATTCTGTTTGAGTAATCACAGGTTAGCAGCCACCACAGCAGTGCTCACAACCATTCCCCTGTCAACTTTAGGTTATCTACAAAAATGCATTACATAAATGACTTCTGGGGAGGTTGGGTATTCAGATTTTAATCTAACCAGAGACTGAAAAAAGCAGAAGTAGGAACCAAGGTGTGATTGAAGTACCTGACTTCAGGAGCACACCTGCACCTTTTGAGTGCCTACATGACACCTTAAATCAACAGCCATGAATAAACTGATGACAGACACTGAGGTAAACTACAACTTGAGTATAAAACAGCAAATCAGAAGCTATACTCAGCTAACTTATGGATTACCTGAAATATTCTGACTTTAAGATGATACCTTAATTTATACAGAAAGAAAAGGGACAACCCTCCAGGATGCAATTTTTGTCACTTCAAAGAAGTTGACTGAAAATAGATAAATAAGGAAAATAGTTGCTAATTTACAAAAGCTTGCTAAATTCAAACAACTGAAAAGATGGTAGCTGGATTCAGAGCAGCACTGGATTTTTAAAAAAATCAATGCTGAGACACTTAAGGATTTCATTCGAAACTGGTAAACATCAAAGATAAAAGGTACATAGGGTAACCATCAGATCAAAGTCCTGCTGTACATGGTACAGCACAAGTAAAGTGTTAGCATCAACATAAGAAATGAAAAAAGTGGGACCACTCAAAAAAATAGCCTGGCAAACTAATGAAAAGGAAGCAGGGTGATGAAAAGGAACATGTATTGAAAATGGGGAAGAGAATTAAAGAGGAACAGCACAGGAGCATATAATTAGTGGACACACAGTACTGCCCAGCAAATACTTCACATGACACAGTTCATGTTTATTTTTCTTTGAATAATTTTTGTATCTTCTTGTTCAAATTACAAGGAAAAATATACATATTTTTTTCTGACTGCTTTTCCTCCAAACTCACAATAAAAATGTAATTCATACCACAACATGATGCTTTTCACTGGCGTAGGTTGTCTTTGGCACCAAGTAAGCTGTTACCTACATGAGAGCACTTTTGGATTAGACTATCGAATCTAACGGTAGCATAAAACAGCACTCTAGTTTCTATGTTCACACTTCCTGATTTCTCAGGTAAGAACAAACTCCTTGTGGCAGAAGAGAAGTGGAAAGACCCAGGTTAATTAGCTATCCCATTAATACTGTGCAGTGTGTCTGAATTTCTGGCCTTGTGACCGCACAACGAATGCCCAAACTCCAACTGTTCAGTGGCAAAGCAGGACAGAGCCCATACATCTCCATGCTGCCAGGCACTGATATACTCTTTCCCATCATATGACATGTCCTACCTTTTTCTGGGCACTTGCGAGGAGTTGGGGTATGGATTTGGCTGACTCAGATGAAATTACCCTGCATGCCCACCGCAGAGGTGTCCACTGTCGTAAGTTTGCTAGCTCCAGCCCATGTGCCCAGATTGCCCAACCAAAGAGTAAAAGCACCATGGCGCTTGAATAAAAGCATGGACACCAGAAATCAGAATGCCTACAGAGGTGTTTGTTCCCTGTGCAGAGCCCTTACTTGTAGAGGTTCCCTGGAGAAAATGTCGCCCTCTTCCAACTGTTCTGTGTTGGCATTTTACAGTTCTAGCCCTAATGAGTCCCACTATCCCTGTAGCTGCTGAAAGGGATTGCAGAGACACCCTTGGACCCGGAGCTCAAATTCTGACAGCTCTGGTGACAATTCACAGGAAGGCAGGTGACCAGCTTGCCCTGCCCTCAGAGTCCATGTGACATTGCCCCATCCATCAGCAGCCAAGTCAGTGTTAACACTTACTTTGACCCTTACAGTTGAGAGAGGCAACAACTGCCAGAGGCGACCAGCTGAAGTATGTGCCATTTTTGCATGGTAGCTTCTCCACTGTTTTCAAAATAAATGGGAAAGGCATGTAAAAAAAAACAAAAAGGAAAACTGAGTTCACTTTTCACAGGAAACAATGGTTTTAAAAGTGCTATCAGGGTAAAAAGGACTTTATAGGATTAAAAAGAGAGCATGAGACTTAAGAGTCTCATGAGTTACTTTTCTGTTCCTTAAAACATATGGATGAATTCCATTCATCTACTTTAAAAATCAGAATGTTTAGATGCTAGCTTTCAGGATGGAACAGAAGGTTGAGACTCGTTTATATAATTGCCTGTGCTCCCTGCACAGCCAAGAGAGAAACCTATGTATTCTTGAATGACAGTAGAGAGAAATCCAGTCTCCTCTCTTTTAACTGAGTAAGCACTTTCACAGCAATTAAGTACTCCCAGGTGAGGCAGCCACTGAATGAAAGTTAAGAGAAAATGGATGAAATACAAAGCATCTCTAATCCACCTGCAACAGGAGTAGTTACAGTGACTCTTTAGAAAACAGTCAGGTTATCCAGCAGACAGCTAAAGTTTCCAGCCCCCAGGTAATCAGACACTAGATCCCAAGCCTTCAGTTCCTGGCAGAAGGTACAAACAAGCTGTTACTTAAAGGCCACTTTCACGTCTAGGTTTCCAAGCTGCTCCTCCAAGCTGCTCCGGGACTGCAGCAGGTGGAGACACTTGTCTGCCCAAACCAGCCCTGCAGCAGAGCTCAACAGAGAAGGGAACTGCTCTCCAAGAAAACACCATTCTCAAGCTCAAGCAGGTGAAAAGGGCACTGTCAGCCTCAGAAACAAAATGCTAATCACTTTGACAAATGCCAGGTAAGGAAAACAACTGGGCCTGGGACTTTCAGTGAGTTTCAGAACACTAGATCCGACCAGTTTTTGTCCTTTAATATAAAAGGAAAGAGACTTTCAGGAAAGTGTGTGCCTAAGTCTCTTCTTGCTCCTAAGAAGGGCAAAGTGCATTTTTGCCGGTTACTGCAAGTGATACTTTGTCAATTCTGCTGCTTGTGAGCAATGCCACAGCTCATGGCAAGGACACAACAGGAGAGATGCAGAAAGCATCCTTAAGGCACGCAACACTGACAGAGCAAGTGAAGGTGTATCACTCATGACATTAAATCTCACAGGCAGAAAACTTCAGAGGAACGGCTGCCCTCACCTCTTTTGGAACTCAGTATATGTACACACTGCTTACACTGACAAAAAAAAACACCTTCTCTAAATGCTTAGGAAAATTATATCTAGGATTAGAGCATGAAGCAAACAAAATTACCAGTCCACCTCAGGAGTAAGAAGCTAAAGTGGAGAAGAAAATTAAGATTTATCTTTCTATTTCCTCAGCTATAGGAAAGGGTAATAAAACTGCAGTGCTAAGTAATTACTAGGAACCGTGCCTGCTGCCTGATCAGCATTTTAACAGATGCTACAGAAGGTCAGAGAAGCACAACACTGTACTTCCTGAGTGCTAAATCATCTCCATGAGAAAGCAGCATAATCCATATGCACAGGCAGACCTGCAGTCACCTCACCTGCATCCCAAGATGCTCTCTACACCCAGCTGAGAGCACAGTGAGCTCAGCCTGATGCTAATGCTGCCCAGCTAAATGTGCAAACAAAATAAGCATGTTTATACAAAAAAAAAAAAGACTGCTGATGGATCAGTCCTAGTGCTAGTTTCTGGGTAAAACAAGATGTAGCCTTTGCTCAGATAAACTAAAATCCTGTATTTGAGAAATAAGTTCAGTACACTTCCTCTTCACAAGGAAAACAGAGCAAACAATAAAAAATACTGATGAACATGCCCTTTTGCTTCAATTTTTGATTCATAAAATCCTGCCTCCTCACAGGCATGCTGTAAAAATAAATATACTGTTTCTTTAGGGTTTACCAAATATAGGGATCAGTCCTGAAAAAACCCTGTAGGAAAAGAGCCTTTTGGGATATCAGGAGCAGGAAGCATATTCCATATAAACCACAAGTGGTAACAGGCTAAATGAATAAAATGAAATGCTGGTCAGCAGTTTCACTGCTTCTACATGGTCCCTCTTGCTCAGCTAGAAAGTAGATCCTGTCTTGGTAAACCTCTGATCTTCTAGCATATCCATACCGAGGACCTGATGCCCCTGTCAAGCTCCAGTTCCTGTCCTCCAATGACACCCATAACCCCAGAAGTGGCCAGACCAAAATGAATCAATCAAAGCAGCACAAAACTCCAGTGTTTCCTGTGCCAATATCAAAGCAATTGGCACGTTACAGAGATCTAGGTTGTTCAGCAGCTGGATTCTGCCCTGGGCCCCCACATGCAGACAGAGGTGGTGTGTTACTGATGGAGTGTGTGAAGCTATTCCTCCTTCCTTCTCCTTCCAAGTGGGATGTGGATATAGGGGTTGATTTCACCAGAAATACAATAAATACAATCACCATCATATATATATAAAGGCTTTGGGAAAGTTTGTAAGAAACATGAGAAGTACACAGAGCATCCATCTGCAAAATGCTCCTAAGAAGGTGTTTCCCAAGCAAAATAGTCACAGTGAAATGGCTTACCTAAATGATCCTCAAATGATCCTCAGAAAACAAAGCACTAGTCTAAACATTTATTCTTTTTCCAGGCTAGGAAATTATTTTGCTTCCCTGGCTCTCAAGACATAATCTGTACCAGGCCCATTTTCACAGGTTTAATCCAATTTTTCAGCCATTCTCTCATAAAGCCTTTATCTCTGCATTTTGTAATTACAGTTTGTTCCCAAAACTATAGACAGTGTGTATGAAAATAAAGTGACTTAGACATGTTTCTCATATCATATCCTAACCAGCCTACAGTATACTGGAAACTAAAATAAAACATCCTTAGTACAATGACGAATTGATCCTCTTGTCATGCTGGGGGAATACTGGTCAAAGCTATTCCTGAATGCTAAACTATTTTGATTAATGCAGTATTTCTGTAAAACATAATATTGCCTTTCTATGTATCAATTTTAGAGGTAGATTCCTTTTTTATTACAATATCCCCTTGCAAGAGAAGAAAAATACTTAAATATTCTTCATGTAACGTAATGCCACTAATAAAACTTTTAAGTGCCACACAATTTTAAAGAAATTCTTTTAAAAATCCTGATAAAATCACATGGTAAACTCACGTTCAAGACAAATTACTGGATCCCTACAAAAAAGCGCACAGTGTTCAGAAAAAACACACTATGTTTTAAGTGGTAGAATTTGACAAGTAGCAGAAACACCTTCAAGAGTATAAAACACAATCCATGAAGTCCAATTCAAATCCAAACTGAATTGCAACTAATTTAATTGAATAAATAATTAAAAGGAGAAACTGCACACATGAGGCAGCTGACAACAGACATGCCACAGTACAGCTGAGCACAGAAGGAAAAGACTTTGGAGAAGACAAAGAGCACTTAGCAACTGCCCAGTCTGCACATAAAGTGTGCAACTTCCCTTTTGGATTATCTGTGATTAAGGGAAGCAGTTCTTATATTTCCTAAGCACCTGTTATAATCACGATTTGTTTCCCAGCTCAGTGTCATACATTTTCTTAGTTACTATCAGGGCATCAAAGTACCATCAGGTTTAAGGGGCAGGAGGACCCGGAGGCGGCAGTACCTTCACAAGGAAGAAACATGCCACGGAGAGCTCACACACTGCTATGCAGGCAGCCCAAATACACATTCCTGCTTGGTACCTTTGTCCTACTAAAAGCAACATAGCACCTTATAAACTGGCACTGTGCCACTCTGACAGACAGACTTAAGTGTAGGCAGCCTGGACTAAGTATAAGCATCAAATACGCTTTTTGAGAGCAGGACTTCCAGCCAGGAATGTTAAAACAGCTGTCCACACTGAGCTTGCATGCCTACACTTAAGAGGATATGCTATTGCCACTCAAGCCCTGAGCTGGATTAACTTGGAAAATAAATAAGATAGCTTCCACAGCCACATAAGGTGAGTTTTTGCAGAATCAGGATTAGTGATACTCAGGGGGGCTTTATGGACCTACTATTAGTGGGCACACTTGCAGGGTCAAAAAGGCCTTCAGTTCTACAGCTCAGCAAAACTTTCATGAGGTGCATTCTTATATATATGTGTATTTATTTTTCTTTGTAAGAAAAATTTAGAATGCAATACCAGCATGTTTATGAACAAACACATTAGTGACCTTCTGTTTTGTGTTAGAGGATACTTGTTTTATGAATTAACTGTCTTCACTCGGACACTTGTATCTGTGTGATTGGGACCTGTTTCACTGGGCTTTCTTCTCTTTTCAAGACTTCAACTCCCAGTGGCCCACTCCAAGACTTTTTGTTAGCTCATGCCTCCATGAATATATACATTTTACATTTTGACATCACTTGCATAGTTTTCTCCGGTAAGAAAATCACACCTCCTGGAGAAACAGGCATTGCATAACACAAGATGTGAGGTGACTAGCCTGCAGAGCCATGCCCTGGCCGACTCTATCCCATCCCTGTGCCTGCCTGGGCCGTCTGCTGCCCACAAATCCCCCTCCTCTAGGACATGAAACATTCCAAACGACTGAGAAGTTCCAACAAAAACATGTTTGCTCACATCAATGTACCAAACAGTGCTCTTTTCCCCGATGAATTCAGATTTTACTCCTGCCCTTCAAAAAGTAATTGGCCTAAGTCTAGAGTGAGGCAAATACTCAAACATTAAAAAGCTGAAAGTTTCCTCAGAATTCCACACTATTTAAAAAAGGTAATACCAAGATTTCCAACGGCAGGCAACATTGCTTCTAGCCCTGAGTAGCTCAAAGACTGAAAGGAGGTGATGTTACATTTTACTCAATGTTTAAACATGCTTTGTGTTCATTTTAATTCTCCCTGTGGCCACAATCAAATCACATGCATAAATTTTTCATGTACACTGTAGCTGGGTAACTCATCTTTACTTTTCTGAATCACTAACTCTACAAGGGTACTTCCCAGTATAGATCAAAGCTGCCTTCCGTGCCTGGCGGGTGCAGGGTCACATACAGTATACCAACAGCTGCTGGTGTCTTTTACCTTTGTTAACTTTAAGGCTGATCTTTGCTGCAATTAAATGTTACCCGAGTCACTTCATTACGATTTCCTGTGCTAGAAGCATGCCAGTGATAGGCATCGTTCCTGTGCCTCCCACACAGTGAGGATTTCCCCCCCTTGACCTTGCTTCCCCCTTTGGTGAAGACTTCCTCCTCTCACACTGTTCACCTCTTCTACCCTTCATTCCTCACCTACAGCCTTTCCATTTCCTTCTTTTTCCCGTGTTTTTGAGGAGTGTGTGAAATCACCTACTTGCCAAAATTTCAGTCCCCTCTGTGCTGTTCCAAACTACGATCACCAACCTCAGTAACGGGATGGTTTGCTTTCTCATACTGCCAATAAAGTTGATGCTAGGTTAATCTAAATTTCTGTATCACTTAACCTTTCTCAGAGGAGAGGAGGGAGGGAAAACTTTGTCAAATAATTCACCAGGCAGATAAGCAATGCTGTGAATACCTCTCCCTCCTTCCAAAAACCAGCAGTGCCCCAGGCTTTCTCAAGACACTGCACATAGACTGCACAAGGCTTTAAAACAGTTCAGGAACAGTCAAATTGCCAAAGAACAGGTCAAAAGGAATAAAAATACTGATCTGGATCACTACTTTTGCTTAATAAAGTATTACTTTCATGCATGTCTACCTTATACGGAATTACTATCTCCACGGCTAGCTTAAAGTCAAAGTAAATTGAACTGTAAATGGTAATGCTGAGCATCCAAAACCCCTTGGCAGCTCTCTCAGTCCCCTAAGTGCCTCTCCTTATTTGAAAAGAATTTGAAGGGGTACATGAGGTCCATTTCTTACAGAATCACGTAAAATACTAATGCAGAGTCAGAGAGCAGACAATCTTATTACTTATTACACAAACTATCAAAAATGTACGGTGTTCACTATTGTGATCAAACTCCAATAAAGTTTAGTACCCAGTTACCTGAGATACCCCTTCTTCCCACTATGGAATGGCTATCAGTAAGACACGTCTGTAGCTGCCAAAAGCCATGTGCCAGATTGGACTCTCACTTAGTTGTGTCCCTTGAGCTCCCCAACTGAGCTTTTAACCCTGAACGTTTTACTTGCTTGTTTAACAATGGTTTTTCAACTCTTTCTGAGATGCCAGGTGATGTCTCAATGACAGTCAAAATTCATTGCTAGATAAAGACAAACAAATGCTGGGAAAGTAAAATTAAGCATGCCAAGAATCTCTCAAAGTGTTTGCGAACATTATAGAGACCCTAGGCTAAAGGCATGTTAACCAAAATTTAGAAATATACAGCTTCTGTGTTAGCAAAATGAAACCTGAAGAGATACAGCAAATTTTGACACTCCTTTCTGGAAAAGTCACTGGCTAATGCCAAGTGCTGAAAAGCACTGGAGAAGCCGAGTTTCTCTGCCCTCCCATTCCCCGTGCAGAAGCGTGTGACTACAGCCACTTCTGCACACAGTGCATTAGCATCACCTGTTACTACTGCTCCCCACTCCACAAAACATTTTAAAACAGGAAACCGTGGCAACTCTACTTCAAAAGTTCACTTCAGAAGGAAAGCTTAGTACAGATGTTTTTCAGCAGGGCCAGGGCAGAAGTACCTGTAACTGGTCCCTCACGGAAATCTGGGGTTCAGCATTCGAAGCGCCCTGGTACTTTGATGCCTTACCTAGGTAAAGCGAGGCGTTTTCCTTCTTGACATTGTCATCTAAGTAGGTTGGTCCCAAGGTATAGATGGGTGTCGAGCCCATGCCAATGAGGATCTGGGCACAAATGAATAAAGCTACATAAAGAGAGTGGTCATTTCCACCAGAGTCTTTGAAGCAGGCCGGCGAGTCCCACTGCTCCTTGGCGGTGCCATTGCCAGCCACGCACAAGCCCTCGTTACTGACGGAGGAGTTCAGTTCCTGGATCTGGTACGGCGGAGAGATGAAGTGAGGTAAGGAGAAGAGCGAAGCGCCCAGGGCGATGAAGAGCCCCCCTACGGCCAGCCAGAGCGGCCTCCGCCCGCGCCCCCCGAAGTAGCTGATGAAGACCACCACCACCAGGCTCCCGATGTCGAAGCAGCTGACCAGCAGCCCCGACTCTGAGCTCTTGAGGCTGTATCTGCGCTCGATGGTGGTGATGACGCTGCTCAGGTAGCCGGAGACCATGAGGGACTGGATGAAGGTCAGGAAGCACATGCACACCAGGAAGAAGCGCGAGTCGGCCAGCACTGTCCGCAGGCACTCCCTGCCCGGGGGGCCCGCCAGCAGCAGCGCCGGCGGCGGCGGCAGCAGCAGCAGCCGGGGGGCCGGGGTCACCCCTCGCCCGGGCGCCGCCGGCGGGCCGCGCTCCGTCCCGCGGGGGACGCTCTCGCTGC
>JAWWEW010000078.1:117400016-117412008 GCA_035583185.1 Anabacerthia variegaticeps
CTGCCCTCCGACCGACCCGCGGCACGGCGAGCGGCACCCCCGGGCAGCGGGGCACGGCGGCGGGACGGGCTCCGCGGGGCTGCCGGGTCGGTGCCTCTGCTCAGCCGTGGAACCGCGGAGCGCTGCGACGCGGCGCCCGCGGGGAAGAAAGTCCGCGGAGCGCCGCGGTTGGCGGCCCCGGGCGGTGTTTGGGGTGCTGAGGACCGGGGTGCATCGCCTTGTGTAGAAGGCAATGAAATATTCGTAAGAGGGGACCTCAAGTACAGCGGCTGCTGAAAAGTGAGAAAGAACCAAGGGATGATTTTCTTAGTTTAAGGAAAACAGATAGCCAGACCACCTGATGATCCTTTTTGCCCAGGGTCTTCTCTCCAGTGTAAACCATCTCCAAATTGAGAAGCACATATGAAACCTAGGAAAAGTAGCTTGGAGATTACTCCTCTTAGAGTTTCCACCTAATCCCCTTCTCTTGGTTTGTGGAGTGTCTTAATTGCACTGGTTTGTTTTCCTCTCAAGTCCCTGTTTCTAAAGCCCTAGATAGTCCTGCAAATTATTGTATTTGTTATGGCTTCATAGACGGTGAACTATTGAGGTGTTCCTCTTTTTGCCCAAAGTTTTTCCATAAAATAATACCAAGGAATACACCAAAGAAGTATAATATTCTGCACATTTCTGAATAGCTAGTGCTTTTCTGACAATGTAGAAGATTTAATTTTTATTTATTTCCCTTCCTTAAACATTTTTTTTTTTTAAGACTGATTCACCACATTTGTTCACTTACTATAGTCTTGATCAATAAACTAGTTTCATAGGATACCATTTTCAAATTTTATCAAGCTATTATCAAGAAGTATTTTGATACCTCTTTATACTTGCTTGTAACTCAACAACTCAAACTCAACACAGCCAAAACAATAACTTCTTTTTCTTTGGTTTTCAACCACACTTCTTTTGATAAGGTACCCCAAGTTTCATGTTTGTCTAGGCCTGAAGTTTTAGTATTCTCTTCGAATCAATTAGGTTTTCAAAGATTCTTGAAAAGTTCATCTCAGTGATTCTTCCCCAACATTGTTTCTTCTATCTCATCATCTCACCGCTTGTTACTGCAGCTCCTCTCTGCTTCTCTTCCACTGTTAGTGCCCCATGGCCACAGCTTCCTTCACTGCAGCTCTGGCACTCACCTCAGTGCTCAGTAAGCTGAATAAAATCACTGAGGCAGCAGAAAACCGATCCAAGGGGGAAAAAAAAAAAAAAAGAAACAAACAAAAAACAAAAATGTGTTTTGCTGGTTATAGGAGCTAATTCACTTTACCAAGGATGTGAGCACAAGAATTGAAAAAAAAAAAAAGAGGGGAAGTCCATGCGGAAAGAGGAAGAGAAGATAACCCATTTCAACAAGGACAAACTCTTAATTCAACTCAGTCATCTCACTGAGCCATCCCTAAGAACATATGTGTAATTCACCAGGTAGGCAGTATCCCATTAAACTCCAGTAACTCCACTGCACTTGCGCTAGTACATGAATCAGTAACTGCAGTTTGTAAGTCTAATGTCAGCACTTCAGTGCTGGGTTCTGCAAAAGTCTTATGAGAAGCAGCTGAGGGAGCTGGGGTTTTTTAACCTATAACTACCTGAAAGGAGGTTGTAGCCATGTGGAAGTGGCTGTCTTCTGAGTAATAAGTGATAGGATGAGAGGACATGGCCTTGAGTTGCACCAGGGAGGTTTAGATTGGATATTATGAAAAAATTCTTCACCAAAAGGGTTATCAAGCATTGGAATAGACTGCCCAGGAAAGTGGTGGAGTCACCATTCCTGGAGGTATTTAAAAGACATGTAGACACTTTGGGGTGTGGTTTCATGGTGGACTTGGCAGTGATGGGTTAACAGTTGGACTCAATGATCTTAAAGGTCTTTTCCAACCTCAATAATTCTATGATTCTATGATTTTTACATCAGCTTTGGAATCTTGTTTTGTGACAAGGATTCCTAACCATTGTTGTATAAAACCGAAAATAATTTTCATGAAGTTGCAGAATAACAATAAATATACAAAAGCATTCCCCAATCCCATGGGAAAATATAAGGGCACAACATTCCCAGCCTTCACAATATTTGCAAACAGTACAGACTGTAAACGAGTACAGTTTCAATTCTTTCCACAGTGGCAAACCTGTCAAGAGATAAAATTGTTCCTAGGATTGTTTGTTTGGGGAAGTTACTCCAGCTCACTACAACTTCTAAAATGCTTGACTTCCCTGCTTCATTTTGTATCTGAATAACAGGTTAGCTGAGCAAAGAGGGTATTTGTAGTCTGCAGTTGGTGTGAGCATCCAGCACCTTATTTATTATTTTCTTCACTTGACAAGTTGCAGGTGCAACAATGGTACCCAAGTTCACAATAAAATGTATAAGACTTATTATGCAAACTTTCTGCTTTTAAAGTTTCACCCTAGTGAATTTAAAATACACAGTATCCCTCTGGCACAAAGCAATCAATTGGTGTTGCAGACCAGTCTGTTTATAGCTACCACTGCAAAAGAACATACTTCCCATTTTGCTTGATTACAGATATGGGTTGACATCCCATTTTTGATTTATCTGTGTTAATGAAAGACATGAAGTCAGGACTAGTGAAAGGCAGTCCCTTCATCTTAAGAGTTTGGAAGTTCCCAGCTGACAACTTCCTTCCTCATGGGCTGACCCTGCTGCAGTGGTGAGCACTTGCACTGTGCTCTCAGCTGCTGTTCTTTGAGGGACACGACCTTTTGGCAGAGAAACGGTAACCATCAGCAGAGGGGAAGAGCAGGACCTTAACTCACAGCTTGGTCTCATAAGCTGATCACTTTCAGAAGAGTAGGTAACAGAGCTACCAAGGTGCCCTCTTTTTAAGGTTGCACTTTAGTTGGTGACAGTTTTGAGGCTTACATGTCCTTGCTAGTTCAGGGAGCTGGTGATGCCCAGTGATGTATGTACCTCAGCCTAGTCTATTTCAGGCCACAAATTGAGGAAAGAACTCGGCTGAAGGGTGGCGTGAGTTTATAGCTCTGCTTTTCCTTCAGTTTTTCACATTTCCAGCCAGGTTTTCCACTTGATGAAATGCCACAAATGTAATAAATCAACCACACTTGTCTTCCTTCCCCTTTTCCCTCACACTGCTGCCATTTTTGGGCAACATCTGCTCTTCATTCCCAGCCCAGTATTAATAAAACAATAAGCAAAACAGGATATGCATTAGGAGGCTAATGGGCTTTAGGTCCTCCTGGAGCAAGAGCATTGGGAAGCATAAAGTGAAAGGACAAGAAGTGTCACTCCACAGGGCACCAAGCTAGTGTCCTAATGAACTCCCAAGGGCAGCTCACTGCTGGGAGAGAACAGCTCATTATTTTTATTTGAGATGTCAGAGAGAGCACTTATAACAGCAGATCCCAAACTAAAGAGCTCCTTTAGTAAAAGAAATGAGCTTATCCACAGTCAGATACTGTTGAGATATATTCACCTTAACATTTGTTGGTCTCCAGAGAAGAGCTAGATACAGTTCCCTGAATGAAATAAAGAAACTTTGAATGCCAGGGAGGTACAAAGTAATAGGGGAAAAGGAAAGGAAAAAAGAGAAAGACAGTCTCACAAATAACAGTTAAACTCAGGGGTGACAGCTATCAGTATTAAAACTGTACATGTCAGAGAAGAAAAGACTACCTTTTCTCACTGAGGTCATTCTTCTACATTATAGTCTGCCCTCTGCCACGTTCTCCCATCCAGGGAGCAGCCCCATGATGTGCCATGGGACCTGAGCAGTGGGAGCGATGAGTTCAGTTGTCTGTCCAGTGCTCATCAGGCACAGAGAGGTGGTGAACTGGGATTGCAACAGAGTGGGGGCCCCAGTCAGAAGCAACAGGTGATAAGAACATCTGCAAAGGGTAGGGCAGGGAGGGCTCTGGCATCATAGGCTCATTGCAAGGCTGAATCCAGCACCATACCTATAAACATGGGCTCCTCTTCGAGTGCCTAGTAGCAAGATAAAGCCCTTGCCACATATATTAGTCATAGTGGTGGTTCTACAGGGCTTACTGCTTTATTTTAGAAGATGCTGGGTCTCAGGAGGTAAGGTATCTACTTGTGATGATTTTAACAGCTGTGTTCAAAATTAGACTTTCCTTTTCAAGTGAAAGCCCAATGTTTAAGTGTGTCTAAAAAATCTAGCTATGCATCTAAAAAGTGGGACTGACTCTAAGTTATTTATGTCTGTCTCCTGTGTAAGTACGCACAGAAAACCTCTTATTTTGAAAAATAAACTGAAGTGTAAAAAGTTTCAGGTTTTATACATAAAGAGTGTAAAGAATAAAATAAAATTTAAAAAATCAAGAAGCTAAATCATAAAAGACACAAGGAGAAGCTAAAATGTTTTCTTTTTATGCATACCATTAACTTCTGGAGATCATATTGATAAACACTAAGTGACAAAATAGGAGGCAGGGGCAGATAGAGGCTCTAATTCCCAATCTCGCAACATGTCAGACTGTTGTAGAAATTTGTCTAGTGGGGCAGAGGTAAGGGGAAAGCAGGAAGCTTTTAGAGGCAGCACAGGACCTTCATATGGGCAGTGTCTCAGGTCTGAGGAAAGCAGTGAGGTCTTCTTCCAGAGAAGGAGAGGAGCCAGCCTTTTCCTCCTCTCTGGAGCCAGCCAGGCTGGAACCCCTCACTCAAGCACTACAGGCTCTGGGCAGCTTTGAGCCACCACTCATCCTGCAGCACAGTACTGTTAAGTGCTGCACTCTAGCCCCAAGCAAGAAATATCTAAAGAGAGATAATCCACCAGCTAATCATCAAAGATATCTTTTTTTCCCAAGTTATTTATGAGCAAGACACCAGGTTATTAAACACCAGGATACTTTGTTAGGAATGTATACATGGCTGTGGTAGCCTAACAACAATAATATGAGATATGGTATATGCAAAGGCACATTCAGTATCTGTAATTGTTTCATAGGACCTATACCTCTGATTTTGAGCCTTTTTTTTCCTATGGCCAGAGCAGTAGCAGGTATTAGGGAGACATGAGATACTCATACCATTTACATGGGAGAGGAAGAAGGGAGTTGTACTGTGCCTTTCTACATAATTTCATTCTTTATGTTCACATTTTTTTCCCAAAAGTCCCAGTTCCTCTACTACATCCTGCCTTTAAAATTATATAAACATTCATCTGAAACTGTGAAAGCATCGTTTGAACCCAGGATCAAAGTCATGAACAAAGACTAAACCAGATTTCCTTCTCACTCTAATTCACAGAGATCTCATTTCTCAGCATCTGCCGCTTTATTTCAATGTCACCTTTCAGCAACCTTTTGGCAAGAATTCCGTATTTATGTATAAGCTTATGAATTTATGTTTGGCTAATATATGCCTTATGACATTAACCATCCTTAAACATTATTCTTCTCTCTAAACTTACATGTCTCTATATATGCTAGTTTTAAATATGAAGTGACAAAGTCAAAATACTTTGAAGTAACTGTTTGAATGTGTTTGAATTCTTTGCCCACAGGCAAATTCAAAATTCTGTATTAAAATAGAACATTTGCTCATTGTTTTTTCCCCCCACCTGATCATTAGTTTCTCTCAGGGGAAACACACTGGCAAAATCACAAAATATCAGTGCCACAATAGAAGAAACATGGAAGAATGCCACTGAGTAAAAATATCCTCCCCGAAAGTCAGTACACAGGAACATAAATACATCAGGGAACTCCTGGTTCATCAGCCCCAAAGCCCAGTTACCAGGACATGGTAAGCTTTTAGTCTGCTGTGAGCCACAGTGTGGCCTGACCACAAACATCAGTAACTGCAAAACGAAAGGGTTTTAGTACAAAACACCAAAAAACCCACAAAATCTATAATGAATCATTAAACAGAAAGCAAGGAAAAAAAATCAATGTTATTGCCAGCTTCTAAGTAAATCTACTGTGTGTCTAGAGGTAGACACATCAAAGACACCTTTCTGGACTCTGCCAGTGTCTAAATTGGTGCTTCAAGGTGTAATCCAGCCAGTCACCTCAGATGGGAGTCAGCAATGTGCCACCTAGAATTCTGCATTTGCACAAAGAGAAACAGCATTTGTCCAGACGAATGTCATTCAGAACCAGTACCTTTAAAGAAAATTATAGCAGGTTTAATTAGTGTGTAGCAATAAAGTAATTGAACAGTGATGAATATAGAAAAAAGTAGCACAAAAATAGCACAAGAAGGAGTGATAAGCATAGATTCTCATGAACCACACTGCCACCTAAAATGTGATTCAATATAATCAGTTCAGTAAATCTGAGAATATTAAAAACATTCTTCAATTGACAGTACAGAAACTAGCTCCCTTCTGTTTCAGTAGACCTGAAAAAGGAGAAAACTGCTGAAATGAGGATTACACTCTGGGTCCATAAGACTTCAACTCCATGCCTCTGGAATGGTTTTACCATTCCAAAGCCCTGAGGCTACTGTAAATCACCACACTTTGACCAAATTCTGTACCTAGAATATGAAAACCAGAAAGGAATGTAGTGAGCTATTTACAATTACCTAGTCTGAAGCAATACAGTGTAAAGAGCAGAGATACAAAAGAGTAGCCAGAAAAGCAATTGGTAAATATGAACCAATGTTCAAAACAAATTTAGGCCAGATATGATAGCAGGGTTTTGTTGGTTTTCAGGAAGAATAATTTGCCCAGCAAGGAATATTTTATAGCCTTAGGGCCCCTATACAAATAAAACTAGCAGATCTCTTAGAAGAATGTGTGCACAATTATCCCAAAGTTATGTATTTATTATTATAAAGCTGAAAAAGGAACAGAAAGAAATGCTCTAAGAGGAACCATATGGTGAAACATTCACCTTTTATCCACAAAAACATGTTTTTATTGTGGGCACTCTGAAGGCTCTTCACAGCAAGCAGTAGCCTCTGCAGCTGCTGACCGAAGAAAGATTTTAGAAATGGCAATGATGGAGGGTTATATGTGAAATCCAATAGTAAATTTAAAAACTACCCTACTATTGCCCTGAGCTCTAACCTCAGTGGCCTAAATTCTCTTCTGAGTTAACAGAAAAAGTGACTCTCCTGGGTTCAGGAAAATAGCGTTGAGATTTTTTTACCTGTAGAACTAAGATCGGCTGCTTAGCTGCCACTGAGGATGAACAGAAACTTTAATCCAGTATTCATTGTTTGGGCATTGACTGGGCAACCTTGCTGCGCTGGAGCTGAAGTGGAGGCAGCAGAGCAGAGATGTGGTGACCTTTGTCTGGTGGGTCCTGTGGTGATGGGTTGGTGTTTCTAGTGTATCCTGGGTGTCACCAAGGACAGGTGGAGATGTGTTGGGTTGAAAGGACACCTTCTCAAAGGGGGAAAAACAGCTAGCCCCAATTATTCTCCCAGTGAATTTTCTGCCCTCAGAGTCATACTGCAGGCTCTACTGCTGCCTCCAGATGTAATCTAGCTACCAGCAGATCTGGCTGCTGTCAAGAAGCAGAAAGTGGCTGTTGCAGTGCTTCTTTGAATGATAATAACCTTTAAAAGCTAAACTCAGACACCAGCCTGTGGAACTCTTCAGCTTAGGGTCACAGACACTTGTAAAATATTTATTGTCAAGACATTTTGGGGAAGACCTATTCTAATTGTAACTTTAGCTGGCAGGTGAAATCCTAGAAGAAGGATAGGACATTTTCATTAGAAATACTGTCCAGAATAGTGAGGCATTGCCAAAAGTGGAATTTTAAGAGAGGCTGATGGACTCATCCCTCCTACAAATACAGTTTCCGCTCTACTGTGGAGGGAGGAGGATTTATCTGCTCTCTTCTTCCACTCAGCTAACATCATCCCGGCCTGGATACTAAGTTAATGTTATTTTGTCTGTTATATCTATGATCAATAATATAATTTGCAAAAATTCTAGGAACAGATCAGTGTATGAAGGCTGTTGACTCAAGTGTACCCCTGAGCATGAGTCCTCTCGGCCAAACCCAGGTGCTAGAGCCCTCCCTTCAGCCAGACAGCATTAATTTTCTCATTTATGAAAATGTTTTGTATTAATTGTTAAGTTATTATTAGATGACTGTAGAGACCATTAAAGTCCTGGGTGTTGTGCAGTGCACAAGGACATATTGCGGAACATGACCTCAAGGCTCTTGTGGTAGGCTTGACGTCATATAGGACATGGCTTGGACTGCTGCTGCCATTGCCAGCAGGAGCAAACACTGAGTTTCTTCTTGTCTTTACTACTCCTCAGAAGTCCTTCAGTTCCGAAAGGACAGAGCTTGTGTTTGTACAAGAAATGCTGCAGTGTGTCCACTTTCAATATGCAGCATTACCCGTTGCGAATGGAATTGAATTATTTTATACACAAAATGGTTATGTAAAATGAAATATAAATAGTTTTAAAATAAAATCTTGCCTATAATGTAGTTTATAAACCAGATTTTCACTCAGATGTTTTTAGTCTGTCATTGTTGCTCCTGCAGCTATTATTGCCATTATTCTGAAATGTCAGAAAATGGGTTCCCTATCTGTCACCTAAAGGAACAGTTACTCCCAGCATGAGGACAAGACAAAGTAAGTAAAGCTTCAAGGGCAGTGTTAGTGGGTTTCTTTAAGTATTAAAAATCTTATTTAGAGATATTACCAAAGTGAAAGAGAAGACCAATAAAAACTTATTATTTACATGCGTACATGCATGCACACAGGCATGTACATACACAGATTACACTCTTATTGGTAACAAAAAAAGGGAAAGAGCTGAAAACTGCAAGAATGGGTGTGGCTTGTGTGGAGCTGTATAAAACCACTGGAGAAGGCAATCTAATTTGCAATAGGAATTTCAACTCTCTCCTTATATGGTGCCCAGTGCTAGTTCTTGTACTGCTCACTGTGCAAGCAGAAATTTCCACTGTTGTGTTGGTTGGTGTTCTGTGAATTAGGATATATGGGCAGTGTTGAATTCAACATGGGGGTTTTAGCTATACCCAAGAAATGAAATGCTATCCAAAGTCGAAGGTTAAACTGACTTGTGACCCCACAAGTCAGTGATAAAGTTTCCTTTGCCAGGCACTTATTCTGCAGGTTATTGCCACCTTTAGCTCATTATATTGTCTTCTGAGAAACAAAGAACCTATGTGCATCTGAAATCTCTTTTTGTGAGTGTCTTTGACTCCCTGTGCGTTCCAGCAAGAGCCTGTTAAGAGGGGTCCTGTTCTGAGAAGTTTGACACCCCCATCCCCCTGCTGGCCTTTGGTCAGCAATTACATTTCAGCAACAAGCATATCATTCAAAGAGGGAGAGAAATACGGCTTCCAGAAGGATGGCTTGACAGCAAAAAGTCAAAATAACCTCTGCAATTTTCAATTGGTTAAAGACGGTAGCAGCTTGAGTTTTATGCAGGAGCTGTAGACTAAGAAACCACATTATCCAGAAATCCTTGAAAAGATGAAATCCAGCAGTATTTTGAAATGTTTAATGTTGTTCAGACATGTAAATTTTTTGTCTCTCAACACATAGCCATTTGCACTCAGCTACCTCAGGGGAGAAGTTCTGCATGCTGTGTCTTCAGACAGAATTAAAACTACAGTCTTCATGTGTAAATTATTTCCTCAGAGTGCTGCACTCTCAAGCTCCATCACTTACAATTTGTAATGTCTTCCTGCATGCTTCCTACTTTTCTGCCTTGTCCCCATAAAAAGATCCCCATAAAAGAAGAGTTAAGGAAACTTCATTGTCTGACTGTTCAGGAGCCACTCTGGCAGTCACACTTGTACCATCTAATCTGGGACTGAGGCCCCTTCACAGCTGCACACCCCACACTCACATGTTCAGAGCAGGTTTCCTTACCAGGTCGACCCCATATTTCCCATAGCAGAGTCTCAGATGTCATGATCCTTAAAATAATTTAATCATGGTGAAATAACATAAAAACAGCTTGAGCTAGGTGCCTCCAAAGAAGGACCCCAAAGAAAGAAAACCCTGGGCTTCTATACCCTCACAGTCTGAGTGCTGGGGGTCATGAGATCCTGCTGTGTTTCTGAGTGTCCAGTCATCTGGCTGGGCACAGGTCCCTGTGCCTTTTGTTATGCTCCCACCACCCAGAGCTCAATCTGCAGCTGGCACTGCAGCTGCACACTGAGCTACCAGCACTAAATGTCTCTCTCAACAGAGGGGACCCCTTGCACCCAAAAAAGAGAAGTCCCCAGCTTTCAAATACTGTTTCTTGGAAGACCGATAACAATTTTGGGACAGAGGACATGATAATATGACCCTCGTTCTCCAACTAAATGACAATGTGCAGCATCAGCTTTTAAATGTCAAGGTCATTTGTGGTATTTCTATTTTGAGTAAAATGGCTCCTACTGTTTCCATGGTTTCACCTGAAATATGTACTGAGCCTCATTGTTAAGAACCTTGAAACCTAACCATTCTAATAAAAAAATAGGCATCCTCTTATGTAGGTAGTAAATTTGACTTTTAAATGTAAAGCAGTCTGTATTTACCCTGGATGGGTTTATGCATCTCTGGACTGCATTTATGCAAAAAAAAGCAGATGTTTGGATTATCCAATTTACCCTTCTCTTTGGCATATTGTGCAATAATAGCTTTAATTATTTCTACAGCATACTTTTTTTTCTGCAGTGGAAAAATTTGCTTTAATTTTTACTACACATAAAGAAATATCAGCTTTATTAAAATAAACAACTGAGTAAATGTAGTAACTCACAGTCATAATGAAAATGTAAAAGAAACAATGTTCTTTAAACACAGATTTTAAAACGTTAGCATTGCTTTAGATCATATTCTATATGCTCACATTCAGCTGTGGAAATAGTAACAGTTTTTAGAACTGCTAATTTTTCCAATACAAGATAGTAATTTTTCCATTATTGCTGTTACTTAATAACTATTAATCAGAAACAGAATGCTGCAAAGAGATTGAAGAATGACTCATGAATAAGGCAAAGAATAGTTTAATGAATTTTAAAACCTCAAAATAAAACTGTGGACACTGAAAGACAGTAGATTTCCATATTAAGGCCTCCAGTACTGTTTGTGCTGCCAGTTTCAGAATGCTCATCTTTGCAATATTGCTGGCAGAAACACTATGTTTTGTCACCAACATGAGGTTACAGTGGTATAGCTCTGCTGATTTAGGTAGGATTAGAGCAGACACTGCATAGCATGGGAGTCTGTTGTCTCATTAAATGCACATCTTTACAGCCCAACTTTAAGTGGCATATGGAGCCAGGTCATTATTTAAACTTCTCCTTCTTTCTCCCTTCCTTTCTTTCTTTTGAAAAATATCTATTAGTAGACAATCATCCACTGAAGCTGTCATCATTCATGTGACATCAGTCTGTGGTGTTTTTCTCATTTGCTAGTTACTCTTTTTACAGCTGTAGAAGGCACAGGAAATGTAAGTACGTAGAGGAAAATTGTCACTTTTGTCTCTGATAAATTGTAGTTTCATGTTGTGTAAAGGCTGTTTGTTTTCCCCTGATCAGGCCAAGAGATTGTAAAGGCAGTGAATGTGATCCAATTCACCTAACTGTGGCTATCTAAAATGCAGCCATCCATGCTGTTGTTCAGGGACTAGGTTCTATATTCAGCAATACAGAGGGAAATCAGTGGTTGACCCCTAGATATCTTTTGCTCTTTATATACATACAATGAGTTAGTTACTCCAATGTAAAAATGCTTAGGACACCTGTACAACGGCATGGCTCTGAACAGTTTTGCTCAGTGTCAACAGAATTTTATACAAAACTAAAATGTATGAGAACTGAAAACTTTGGTTATCTGTTTTTTATTATCTAGAGAGCTTACATATATCTCTATACCCTTCAATGCTATTTCTTCATATGTGCAATTTTAAAGTCTTTATCGTTTAATTATTAGCGGAAAAAAAGAAAAATTTGTACATGTTGTGTATTGTCTGCTCTTAATTAGTTAATTAGTAAGTTATAAAGAAGT